>JAINUG010000010.1:40105-640105 GCA_029706075.1 Aldrovandia affinis | reverse complement strand
AAATGGCAGGCAAACTATAAAGACCTTTTTAGAGAGATTGATGAATGATATTTATAAATGCTGATATGGCCATTGGCATATTTAAGTGAAAATTATGTTGAATGCAAGAGAAGACACTGTTCAGGGACTGGGACAATTTGTCATTATTAGTGCCTTTTCATCCTTTATTAGTGCTTTTTGAAATGATTAGTGCCTTTAGTACCTTTGTTTAACCACATTTAGCACTGTTGTTACTTTGGGAGGCTCAGTTAGTCAGTTAGTCGGTGGGACAAGGGACCCTACAGATACAAGAGAAACTTAGTCAAAAAATTAAGAATAGCTTTCTAAGGCTGAACAAGTTAGTTCTGAAGTTCACTCACAGTGGTAAAAAACCCAGAAATAAACTCACAGTGGTAAAAAAAAACATGTTGCCACAAAAGGTGGCTAATTCAGTCTAAACACTTATTCTGATTTGTGCTTAACTTTTTTTTTAACAATTTACATATGCAAGTATATATTTTCTACACAGTATTTGAATTGATTTAAATAAATTTTACTGACAACAAAGCTTTGCAGTGATGTGTGGGAATTAGACTGTTAGTCTTTGTTGCCTTACAGTTTGTTTCTCAAGCACATTGTAGACAAATGCGGTTCAATTAAAATCATAATCTCCATTCAATGTCAAACGATCACCTCAGTGTGCAACAATCAGCGTTAAATTAGGCCTTATTAAAAAGCCCCAGGAGTGTGCGAACTGCATTCTTTCCTTATTCATTACATTTTAAAGCACCTTCAAGAGCAGAGAAGGCCAATGTCTTAATTAACCAATAATTCACATTCTGCCCCCTTCTCACAGTGCACAAGGCATGCTTGTGCGCTGTGAGAATTGCGTTTAGCCTATTATCCGCCCCTCCCCCTCCCCTCCTGTGAAGTGGCACTCACACTGGTTTCCGTACCCACAGGTGGACTGTGTCAGAGAGTGCGGAGAGGACCAGTTCCTGTGTCAGAACCGAGCCCACTGCATCCCATGGCGTTGGCGCTGTGATGGCGTGCAAGACTGCGTGGACCACAGCGACGAGGAGAACTGCGGCCGCGGTATGACCCCAGCTAGCACATAACGCTATTGCAATCTTTTTTAACGTTTGCGGTGAATGAAAATGTTCTAGCAACTTTTCTACAACCTTCAACCTTCATGCCCATTTTTTCCAGCAAGCGTGACCATTTGCGATCCTTGAGTGCGTGTGGGAATCCAAACATCAGTAAAGCTCAAGTCCGATTGTGCTGTATTAATTATCTTAAACATGGAAAAGCCAAGTTACTCACATATACATCCTCTCTGTACATCGGTAAAATACAATTCCTAAATTCAGTCTGCATACCAAATTATTCATATCAAAATTATGCCATGTTACAACTAAACTGTCATCAATATATTTCACAGAAACTAAACAAGCATTGCTGTGGTTATGTGTCCAAAGTACTTGTGGTTATTTCTGTGGGAATCCATGAAAAGTGCTGAACTCTCGGTGCTGTACTAGGTATGGGGTATACCCAATGCGTAACTTGGCGGATGGCATGCCTGCCATCCCAATATTAGTCCTTGGTGATGTTTAAGCATAATACAGCAGTTGTTTGAACTGCAGCCTTGTGTTTATGCCTCTGTTTTAAGAGTAGATTTAGGTAACAGAAGTGTAATGTGGAAATAGTCCTCACCAGGAGGACTTTGTGTATATATGCGTTTTATCTTTGCCAAGTAACAGATTGCGTGAATTAAAATGATCGCGTTTGCAAGTCACAGATGCATTGTAGACTGATGCTGTCATGTTTTTTTTCACCAGCCTGATAAATACAGTACATATTGTAAATATATTATTTTTTAACTCTAAAATCTCTAAATCAACATCATGTATTCAAGCCTTGTATGTTTGTGGTATGGTGGTATTTCAGATCACTACCAAGGTTTACAGGCACAGTACAATTCACAAGTGACATACAATAATGTGTGTACTTCTAAAGGAGAAACAATCTCACCCTCTCTACTTGATTTTTCTTCTCTCATGAAAGGCCTGTATGCATTTTCATGCTACATGACCACTATATGAACCATCAGTTATGACCTCACTACATTTACACAGCTGTATAGAAAGGTCCAAATTCACTTGGCCATCATCCAAACTGTAAGGAGGTTATGAACTGAATTCTGGCCCCAATAAAGGACCATTTTGAAAGATACAGACAGGTGGAAAATAGGAAAAATATTAAATCCAAGCTGAGAAATAATTACTGCCTGCTCAAGTGCTTTTTTGAAATGTGCAGGAAAACCTTATTGTGTGAGAACCTTAACAGGGTGTCGCTGTCTAAACAAATCATTTGTTCAGCCGCTGAACTTTGAAATCACCGGTAGCTCATTTTAAATGCATTTATCCCGGCACTTCCATAAGGACTATATTGTGGTTTAGCACTTCCGTCTTCCATCTTTTTAACATAGATCTGAATCTCCCTCCAGCACTGCTAATGTTCATTATAGTGGAGGTAGGTGAGTGGTGAGCATTCTGGCCATTGAATTACTCACATTCATGAGGTAGAACTGAGGTAGAATTCTAGAAATTACAGTGGGTGTATATTGGTTAGAAAATGTGAACAGCTAGCAACCCCCAGTTAGTCTGTATACAGGTACCTTATATACAGGTAACTGCCAAAATAAAGGGAATACCAAAATATAGTGTATGGTGTTGGGCCATCACGAGCCGTCTAAACAGCTTCAATGTTTGGCATAGATTCCACAAGTGTCTGGAGGGCTTAGTGTCGCATAAACCGAAATAGCACCAAAATAGCCTTACATAAACTGGCAGAAAATTAGCATTCACATAGTGCCTGACACTGCTTGGAAACATTGCATCAGATTTCACTGCAGATAAGAGGTATACCCAGACCTCTCAGGCGCTGGGAGCCAAGATGTAGTCTGAAATTTGGGATTTTAAGTCAGTGGCAGAAGGTCATGATCTATCTTTTAAATATATTATTAAACCCTTACATCCTTAAGGAACATATTTACAGAAAGACACATAGTAAGTACTCTTCCAGTAACTGTAGACTGATTTTATGTGTTTCTGATTTTCCTATGTAGTTTAAGACATATCTTACTGTAAATGTGCTGTATAGATGCAGTTTTGAACCAGCGTTTCTTCATTCCATTTGAACCAGTGGGTGGGACCATTTCAGGACCAGGTTATGCATCAATTAATTTGTTCTACCTACAACATGAAGATTTTAATATGTTGACTGTGTACATTTGCAGGGGCATACTCTTGTCGTGCCGACGAGTTCATTTGCAACAACACCCTGTGTAAACTGCACGTCTGGGTGTGCGATGGCGAGGACGACTGTGGAGACAACTCAGATGAAGACCCTGAGATGTGTGGTATGAGAAGCTTTGTCTGTTTTGCATAGTCGTAAAGTACTTTAGCGTGCCTTTACGTGACATTAACGTTCATTGTCAGCCGGTGTAGCTTGAGCTGTGAGAGCTTTGTTCAGTAGGAGTCTTCTGTTGCCTGAAATCAGAGCACATTTGATGGATCTGAAAGATGTTTCTGCTCTTAGAGGTTTTAACGTATCAGTTGCACGTGATAAGCTGCTTTTGACAAGGCTTTCAGCTGGAGTACTGCCAAAACAACTAATTAAGTCCAAATCAAATACACGTAAAAGCAAGCAAAAAAGGCAATGTATAGCTATTATTTTTCCCCATGATTGGTACTAAGATAAGGTTGAGAGAAATACCATGGGCTAATATTTTCAGTTTTTTTGTTTGCCATGTCTCTGAGGAGCTTTTGAATATATCAGACACTATGATAATACAAAGAATCTCATGCCTTTTGTTCTGAATTCCAAATGCCAAATGAACCTTCATCTCTGTTGATGTGTGAAAAAAAATTCATTGGATGTTGCGATATGGACTTGAAGGACTGTTATTTGAATGCATCCAATCCAAAATAAATGCCCCAGAATCAGCAGCTGCTCAGTGAGATTTGACTGGTTTTACTCTTAGAGGCATGAGATTGAAAATAAAATATTCACATCTCTGGGTGAATCAAAGTTGAAGTACCACATGAGTGAAATCATACATGCCTTTGATTTTTAGCTTTTTTTATTGGAAAGTGGTAGAATTTGTAGTATTGGCGTGCGACGGGGCTGGCTGTCACAAACATTTTGTTACAGACCCCTCTGCCATGGCAGCCAAACATCCTCCCTATGCCCTGGATTATATATATATATATATATATATAAGGAATATTTACTGTGACTGAGAGCAATGTGAAGTCAATGGGTACTTGACTTTCAGGCAGGGCTGGACTGGCTATATAGTCTACCGGGCCGATTCCCGGTGGGCCGGTCTAGTTTTGGGCCGGTAGGGCCGGTATAATTATTATTTTTAATTAAAAAATATTAAAAAAAAAAAAAATTTGTCATCTAACGGCCAACAAAAAATGGACAGCGGCCCATTGGTTCATTTTCTATACTGACACTGGGCCGGCCCAATCACATGCTTTTTTTCATATGCATATTGAACAGACTGCAAGGATGTCGTAGTGATGGGCGGTGTCCGACCGATTGTGATGGGCCGGTCTGAGCCAAATGGCAGGGCCTATTTTTTGTCCCAGTCCAGCCCTGCTTTCAGGGGTGATTGTGTGTTGGCGTGCCTCTTAACCCTCAGCAAAGTTGGCTTGCCCTCCCGCAAGGCCGTAGCGGTGCCTAAACAACAGAGTGTGCCTGCGCGCCGAGGAGGTTTGCAACAGTATCGATGACTGCGGCGACAACTCGGACGAAGAGGAATGCGGTGAGGGATATGCCTCCTTTAGTTGCCATAGTTGCCACACCCTGTTTAGTCTGTTGTCATGTCCACATGACCAAAACGGTTTGGGTTTACCAGAGGTTTCGCCGTGCTGTTCAAACTTATGGTAAACCCGATCAGTTTTGGGGACAGCAGAACCAGCCACCTGCTTTAGCTCAACAATTGCCACACCCTGTTCAGTCTGTTGTCATGACCAAAACCGCTTGGGCTTAGCAGCTCAAATGTGGGGCAAGAAATGTGCGTGAACCTTCAAAGACCGCACTAGACAGAACCTTCAAAATGTGTTCTAATCAAAATGTGTTCTAATCACGGAGAGGCAGCTAACTCCATCTGGCAGATGACAGCTTGTCAGCTCACTGAAGACTTTTAAATTGTGTCTTTGTCTGTGATTAGAATAACCAAACAAAACATTTCCAACACCTTTACCTTGAATGTACATTTTTCGATTTTTCAATTATTGCAGTTGAAAAGTATAGTGTCTGACCCCTTTTATAACTGCTCAATTGCCAACATAAATAGTACAGGATACATACATGCATACTTTGGGGTTAAAAGAGGTAAGGTCAAACAGTGAAACGGCTTCAATGTTTAAACCATGTCTTTTCCTGCCTTTACCCACCTGTGGTTGTATTCTTTTGGGGAATGGGTGGATGACGGGACGAGGTCGCCATTGATGTGGTGCTCTGACTCCCCTCTCACTCTTGCTATGGCTTGCATCAGAGGACTTGGTGAGGAGGTCCAGGCCCTGCGGGAAAATGGAGTTCCACTGTAGTAACCAGCGTTGCGTTCCCGCCGAGCTGCAGTGCGATCTTTTTGATGACTGTGGGGATGGAGGCTCTGATGAGCGAGACTGCAAGGCCCGTGAGTGATACTTTCAGAGAACAGCGTTTCCACCAGTTAGCCGCAGAGAGCTTAATTGGCACTGGCAAAACCCATCAAGTGCCTTTAAAATATATATATATATTTGCTGCGCAGGGGAATGCTCTTTTAAAGGAGGTTAGCGGTATATCAGTAGATTAGTGTGTCTATGAGTGGTTTATTTTCCTTTTTAGTTTTGCCAGTTGTGAGATCTGCCTTTTTTTTTATTGAGACTCATATGAAATGTATCGAAATGTATGGACTCTGGTGGGGGCTGCTGGGTGGCTCATCTTGTTAAGATACTGTTCCTGCATTTGGATGCGCCCCAATGTTTGGTATCAAATCCAGACTATGGATCCCTTTCAAAGTTGCAAATAATGCATATGGAGAAATTCTTATAAGTCATTCAAATGAAATTACATCGCCCTTTGGCTGTATTTATGGAACATCTCTTTCTTTCTATCATTGGGCATACTTGAGATATTACCTTGCCTATATGCATAACCAACATATTAACTGTAGTTTGATATATATTCACTCTTTTTCAGCAATCAGCAGTTTATCGAATTGCTGGACCGAACAGCTCTTGATAAAAAAACAAAATTACCTAACTGTTAGCTAGTTGCAAGCCATAACCGGCATTAATAAGGTTAGGTAGTGAGGCATTTTTGTTTTATATAGCTTTTTTTTATTTTTATAACTACCCTGCATGCTAAATCAATTGACATCCACTAACTAGCTAGCAAGCAGCTAGCTGTACCAGGATATTTTTTAGCTTGGTAAGTAGGTAGTTAGCTAGTTAGCGCTCTAGCTAACGTCCATACGGTTAGTAATATAATGTTATTTGTACGGATTTGAAAGCTTTAACATAGCGAGGCATAGTAACATTAACAGCAGGAACACTATTTCAGGTCTGATAACTTTAAACTTAGTCCACAAGTTTGACTGCAGCAAGGTAGTTAGCTAGCTAATACGTAGATAGCTACAGTTTAGGCCTGCTAAGACAAAAAGCACACTTTGGCCAAGCTTGTTCTGCCACAGCCTACTTCTGTGCTTTTGTAAAATATATTTTCCACTGGGGATGCCAAAAAATGCACTTGCAACTGATATTGGCTTGAAAGGGGTGCCATGCCAGTGCACTGTGGCAGGCAGGCCTTAGTGTGTCATTGCACACCTCTTCTGGTTGATCGGGTGCCTGCGCCAGCTGCACGTGAAGTATGCTCCTTTGATGCAATGACTGTGGATGGGGAAAATAAGGGACTGTTAGATGTTGCAGAGATGAGAGTGGCCTACAATTTCAACTGGACATAACAAATTGTGAAAAAAAAAAAAAAAATGTAGTGCTTCATAAAAGTCCTCAAGTGTATTTTGTGATTCCCTAGTGTTTTATTAACCCAACTGACCTTTTGCTATTCTGAAGTCATCCCTCTAAAACTGGGTTTTAATTCAAAAACCACTTTAATACATAGTGAGACCTATTGTAGATCTTCAATATGTGACACTGCAATAATTAATTATTCATTCAAGAAAGTGTCTGAAGGTGTTTCATTTTAAATATAAGCTCTCTCTTTCATTATATTCTCAATCAATGCAACATGTAAATGACATCATGCAGAAATTACCTTGGTCTTTGTATCTTGGTATAGTGATATATATATTTCTTTTTTTCAGAAATAATACTTGATTTGAAATGAATGTTTTATATATGTGTTACTTATACATAAACAGCACACATAAACGTGTTGTGTATGTATTCTGTCATGAAGAATGTTGTTGCCATGGCATTTGCGTGCATAATTCCAATGCACTCTTTCCAGTGTCAAAATGAAAGGGATGATGATAGTTATGTGGTGTGTGTGTGCTCTCTTTCTTCCCAGCTGTCAGTGAAGATGTATGTACAGGAAAAACTAATCCATGTGGCGAAGATGCAGTTTGCAATCAAACAAGAATTGAATCAGTTTGTCAGTGCAAACCAGGCTTTCAGAGGAATCAGATGAATCGGCAGTGTGAAGGTACAGTAAGACATGCCACTGTCCCCAGGAAACTATGGAATGGGATTGGGGTATTAGGTTCTGATGATGTTGCCAATTATGTGAACACTGAAACAAAATTCAGCAACAGGAAGCTAAGCTCATAATTAAATAAGCGCCAGTAATGAGGTTTTTTTGGAGCTTGCAGCACTTTATGTATTTTGTACTCTATGGCGTGGATTCAGTCAATATTTGTCCTTAATTTTGAATTAAATGCAATACTTCGTTTGTTCTTCTTCACGGTTCACTAATCACAAAATGTATCTCACCAAACTGTGTTTGTGAAGTGAAAAAACAAGTAATACTTAAATATATTATTTACTGGTAGGGCAAAGTTAAGGACTAATGTTGATTCAATCCCAATGATAAATGAATGTTATGGGACTTGGCTAACATTAAAATAATGTTACATAACCATGCATAAAATAAGAAATGTGTCTCTTTTTTTCTGCGGTGATATTTTATCATCTGTGGTACGCTCTCTTGATTCATCATAACAGATAAAGTTCTCTTCACTCTGTTACCTTGGCTATGACCTTTAATGTCATAATTAGTGATAGATACCAGACCTGGGATAAATATATTTTCAAATATTCTTTGTGAAAAGTAAATATACTGTTATTTGAAAAATAATCAAATACCATTTGTGTATAATTAAAAATATTTGAACACAGATATCATAAAGTAACTACTTTTTCAAAATATTTGAATACAGATCACAGAAAGTAACTACTTTTTCAAAATATTTTAATACAGAATCCAAAAAGTTAATATTCTTTCAAGCCATTTGAAAGGTTAGAAGGTAACCACCTTCCTTAATTTACAATTAACTGTTTTAAACATGTTTACAAAGATAATCCCTGAAATACATTTACTAAAAACGTCGGGTGAAATTTATGAAACGCTAATGTGCTGGCAATGGGTGCTAAAAACTAATTCTCACATTAAGTGGCGTGGCACCATTCCAGGATGATGTGTGATATGTGCACCATGCAGCATATGTGAAATACAGCATTTAATCACTTATCACTAGCTTGTTCGTGTTTCAGTACCATTACGAGTTTATTTTCAAGATCGAGTCCAATTAATTAATTGTCACATGTGGTAGTACAAACCGAGATGCACAAACCAAGTTTAATGTAAATAAACAGTTTTTATTCAAAGGAACGTGCTCCAAAATACACAACGGCAAAAATCAAGTTGCAGACATAACTCCCCTTTCCCATGTTAGATTTCCCAGCTTCCATATTATTTATGGAGGCAGTGGACCCAAGCTGTAATGTTCTAGACCACAGGTGTCAAACTCATTCCATCGAGGGCCGAGTGTATGCAGGTTTTTGTTGCAACCAATGCACTACACCAGGTGATTTCACTAATTAGCCCACTTCTTCAACCAAGGGAGGGACCTAATTGAAATCACCTGGAGTAGTGCATTGGTTGCAACAAAAACCTGCATACACTCGGCCCTCGATGGAATGAGTTTGACGCCCCTGTTCTAGACCATACAGTGATGTCAACAGTAGGTCTCTACACAATGCACAGTAATATATGGAGCTATCTTCTCCACCAGTTAAGACTACACCTACTGTGTGCGACACATTGGATCTTGCTGCTCCTGCTGGCCTGCAAGAGATTCAAAGGCCATCATACAGGGCGTAACATTAACACTGCATTTGAAGAAACTTTGGAATGCATGGCAATCTCTTTGGAATCCATGGCAAAATCAGCAGTATCATTTCGGAAAACACTTGACAACACTGGTAATATGAGGACATAATTTGACCTACCTGGGTTTGAGGAAGTGCATGCAGCATGTGGCATCACTGAAAGTGAAGTCCATTCGTGATGTGGAGAGTTATGTTGAGTTACTCCCCAATTGGGAAGCCTGCTTTGCTCATGTACTTCAACTTGTTGTGAAAGATGTGCTTGTTGTGAAAGCCCATCCATGTGTTGAACATCGCAAAAAGCCCCTGCCAAATCAGGGTCTCTTGTATCCTACATCCACAAGTCAACCATTGCAGCTGATATCTTGAATGGAGAGAAGAATTCAGGCTGCAACTGTTGCATATTGGAACTCTCATCTCAAGATGATTCGGTTCATCTTGTGAGCAGACCAAGACAAAATACAAAATATAAGTGCACCAGTCAAGCTCCCTTGGCCTGACATGCACTGCCTTCAAGAACTTGTAGAAATATTAGAATTGTATGAGGATGCCATCCTCCTCACCCTAGGTTACAACATATTTAGTGCTTTCATACATATTCTAAGCATTATTAGTCTCAGAACCTTTCTGACCGCCTTCAATGCACAATGCCCAGTTGGTGACTGCCCTAAAGTAATCTCTGGAGAAGTGTCTCTCTCCCTATGAGGACAAGCCTCTATACAAGCTTGCAGCTCTGCTAGACCCTCGCTTCAAGGCCTCATGGTGCCCAGATCAGGTAGCAACAGCTACTGAACTGCTTCAGCAGGAGTGTGCCAAGTTCACTCAAGGGCCCGCCCAGCCTGTCATTGGTCAAGGTCCACCTGCCAAGAGAAGCAAGTTGTTTGCCTTATTATCTGTCAACCCCCCACCTATTGTTGCTCCCACAGAGGGTATCCTGCCTCCCAGAAGAAGAAGACCTGCTTGCGTTTTGGAAGATCCATGTACTCCAGTACCCTGCACTGTCTAATGGCGCACAGCACGGTACGGTACGGTACGGTATGGCATGGTAACAAGTCCGTGATCCCACGTTTTGTTGCTTTTTCCACTGCCAAGCAAACCGTACCGAACGAAGTATCCGTGCTGAATTTAGTTACTGTTCTTGCCAGTGTACTAGCAAGCCGAACAGGGAGCTAAGGGTGGAGCTATACTGCAGACCATTGATTGGTCAAGCGCAATTGTCACAGAATCGTCACACTAAATCTCAGACCGGCTCAGACACAGCCGCCATTTTTAAACATCACAATACCGGGAGAAGATTGCGTTCCAGAACAAGAAGAAGTGGAAAGTTCTGGGAAGTTCAGTTTGGTCTGATCTTGAGGTCCAAGGCTTCATCAGTGTTTGTTCGGAAGACCAATTTCAATGAGATCCGGAGTCCAGCTTTTGCAATGAGAAGGTCTACCAAGTCATACCGCAGCGTTTGCTGGATCATAAATATATGTTTGTCTTTTTCAAATAACTTGCTCATATTTAAATACTTTAAAATATATTTTTTTTATGTGACAAATATTTGAAACCATTTCAAATAGTATTTATCATTTTTATGATCAATATATGAATATTCAATCAAATAATTGCTTTGGTTAAGGATAAAAATAAAAATAAATTTTAAAGTGCAACTATTTTTGTCCCAGGTCTGGTAGATGCATATGTATATATACATTTCTCTCAATACAGGAACACACTTAATAAGCGCTCTAACTTTACGTGAAAGACACACTACTGTGGGTGGATGATTATATTAGACATATATATATTTATATATATTATACTAGATTGTTCTTTACCCAGTAGAAGAAAATAAAACTCAGTTTATCTAATTTAAAGAGAACATGTCAATTATGAGTTCTTTATTATTTGTTATGCTATATGGAGTGTGCTATTTTAAAACAAAGTTTCAAATATGAAATTCATATAAATGATTTCATATGCATTTTCATTGTGACTAAACCTAATGAGTGATGAGACAACAGTATGAAGAAACATATTCAATTTACTTCAACTAATGTAGGAAAATATGGGAAGCATTGCTTTTGAACAGTGCTTGTTTAGTTGTAACTGGCATCAATTTGATATCAATAATTTGGCACGCAGATTTAATTTTGGAATTGTATTTTTCAGATATACAGAGAATATGTATATGTAAGTAACTTGGCTTTTTTTACATTGAAAACATTTTTCTTGAGGTATTACATCTCTTTGAAACATTAAGATGTTTCAGATTATTTCAATTTAAATACACCTGCCTGTGCGAGGTCCCACAGTTGGTTATTGCATTTACAAAGAACATTCAAAGCAAGAAAATAAAAGGTTTTTCATATGCATCAATCAGGGGAATGATATAAGAAGATTTTGAATATCCCCTGCAGCACCGTTAAGTACATCATAACGAAATGAGAGAATTTGGAACAACTGTGACAACTTGTTTGGGAAGTCACCAAGAAGCCTATGGCAACTCTGACGGAGTTACAGTCTTCCATAGCAGAGATGGGAGAAACTGTCGACAGGACAACAATAGCCCGGGCGCTTCACAAATCTATGTTTATAGGAAGGTGGCAAAAAGAAAGGCATTGTTGAAGAAAACTCACATGAAATGAGTTTTCCAGAAGGCATGTGGGAGACTCTCAAACCAAGTTGAGGAAGATTCTATGGTCTGATGAAACCATCATCCAACTTTTTGGAATCAACATTTGGCGCTATGTTTCATCCCAAGAACACTAGACCTACCTTGAAACATGGTGGCAGGAACCTAATGCTATGGGGATGCTTCTCTGCTTCAGGGACTGGAAAACCTGTCACAATAGAGGGCAAAATGGATGGAGCAAGATATAGACAAATCTTGGAGGAAAACCTGCTGCAATCTGCAAGAGACCTGGGACTTGGGAGAAGATTTATATTCCAGCAGGACAATGACTCAAAGCAAAGTGAAAGCTTTTGATCAGATTGAGCATGTCCCCAAGTATAGAATTTAACATTTGTTTATAATGTAACCTTATTTCAGATGATCATGATCTGTTATCCCATAACTAGTTGCATGACAGCTAGTGACAGAGGTTCATATGAAGGGTAATGATTACATTTGATGGAGTTGTTTGTAAATATCTGAAAATACATGTCAAGGTTAATGATGGCATATATCACTGGCTAGCTAACTACACTTCAGTAGTAAGTATACCGGGAGCTAGCAAGCTAGCTAGCTGCTTGTTTTAATGAACTGCTATGTAGCTGTGTAGCTAGGTAGCCAGCTGAATGCAACAGGGCAGGTCTGGTTTAAGAGTATACATTTAGTGTGGAGACGTAGGGCCTACCTTGTAGTTACTGTAGTTATCTGAGCCATGAAACAATGTAATGCAGGGTTTACATGTGAAATGATAAGAAATATATTATGGACATTTTTTTTGTAGGCCTTTTTTGAAAATTATACCTGAAATACAAAACGTATATTGGTAAAAGCATCTGGTATGAACTTAATATTTCCTGAGCTCAGGGGGTCTTGAGTACATAAACAGATATGTCTGTGTGATACCTTATAAATGCATACAAACAAAACGGACTGTATTTTGCAAACAGACTTACATACCCTGTGCCTGTACAAATTCATGGCAATAAGTAAAACCTTATAATGTCCAAAAATGTTATAGGTTTATCAACCAATGACAGTGTGAAACCAATGACATTTTCCATTCTTCTACAGAGGTAAATGAGTGTCTGCAGTTTGGAATGTGCTCTCACCACTGCACAAATACTAAAGGATCTTTTACGTGCACATGTGACAAGGATTTTAAAAATATCAATGGCAGTTGTATAGCAAAAGGTAAGGACATACTAGTTTTACTGATTGTATGATTATGTTTTACACTGTAAATATATTAACACAAGTAAATAGGCAATATACAGCACTGACAATTGAATACCTTGTTAATTGATTCAAGTAAGTAAATTGCATCACATTTTATTAACTCATAATCCCTAAGAAGTGCCTAGGATGCAATGAATCCTCAGACTTCCACGTCTGGGCAATATTTGTGCACTAAAACAACAGCAGAAAGGTATACATACTATAAAATAATACAACTACAAAATGTCCACCTCACCATAGAAAAGAAAAATGTTTAATCAACTGAGCAAGATATAACACAGTGTTACACACAAACATTGACACCTTTGAGTTTTAATATTAAACTATATTAATGTTGTATGTGTCAGAATAGTTTGTCTATGCTTAAAAGCAAATTCAAATGTGTTGTAACAGTTAATTGAATGATACAGTAGTTGTTTATATTTTGTTGAATTGTCTTTTATATTATATATATACATATATATATATTACATTGAACTGTAACAACTTGCATTAGACTGTTTTATTGCATTATAATTGTACATTTGTATAGACAATGTTTATATGATTGTATACAGTGACTTAGAATCAGAATATATATGAATTTGTAATGCTAATATGTAATGAATAACTGTGTAGATGGAACTTTGTACTTTGTTGTCTTAAACCCCAAATGGAATTTAGACACGTTTCATTTTTTTTGCATATAAATGACTCAACGGGCAGGACCAGAAGATCAAGTGCTCTACATAGCTAATGACACTGAAATCCGAGGTTTTGTGTATCCATTTAACCAGAGCCATGGACACAAACAACTAGCTCGCATCGAGGACAATGCCCGCATCGTTGGAATGGATGCACTGTTTCATGAAAACAAGTTTATCTGGGCTACCCAGTTTAATCCAGGTGGAATTTTTTACAAAGACATCCTAGGCAGAAGTCAGACTAAAAGTAATAGTGGAATCATTGTAAGTATCCCTAGGAAATGCTGGAGAGTAGAATTATACAGTTTGTTGTGTATATAACCAATTCATTATGCAAACAACTGCTTTTATGGTGTGGACCTCAGAATTGATTGCATGTTTGCATATGTGTGCGTGCGTGCGTGTGTGTGTGTGTGTGTGCATGTGTGTTTGTGTGTGTGTTTCTATTCTAAATCAAATTTAGTTTGTAAGTAAGTAAGGTCGTAAGTTGCATTAAGCATAATGTATTTGTGGCATTATGTTGTGCTGTTGGGTTCTTCAAGATTACATTCATTCCACGTTTGCTGTGTGAGGGTGCATAGTGAAAACAGGGTGTTATATTCTGTCATTTCCCATCTGCGCTGATTAATATTTCAGCCAGTCTCAGTGGGATTCTCACTTTTTCTTTTCTTATTTTTGTTTTTTAAATGTAATGTTATGTTAATGAAATGTAGTATTTTTGGTACTGTTATTATTGGTGATTTTATCATTATTGGTATTATTGGACAGAGAATTAGAGCTAAAATAAATTCATATTCAATTTTATCAGTCATTTTTTAACAAGAGTGAAATAATTATAAGATGTGAATATCTTTTGGTACAAGTTCTAGTATACTTTTGAGCATTGAATTGGAATCAATAAAATAAGCATCTGATAATTTCCCCTGGGGTGCAATATTTAGGCTTATATGGTTCATATTGCCCATTATTGCCAATAAAGATTAACTAGGTGGTGTCACTTCCTCTGAAACACCTCGGCCAAATCATTCTCTCGAGGCAATGTGTCAATTCCAGCTCAAAGCATCTTCCAATTACCTGCAGAATGTTAAGTGCGATGCCCCATGGTGAGGGTACCACAAGGTTTTCTCTAAAACAGCTTTACAGTCATCAGGTCACTGAAAGTTTAAAAAGTTGGAAGACACCCATGATGATGAGATGTCAAAATAATGATACTATCTTTAGAACCACAACACCGTTTATGTTGTTGTGCCCTATTTATGACATAGACATCAAACTATCCTAGTTGAAAAGCAACTAAGAAAAAATGAAAAATTGTGTTTCAGTAAAGAATATCCACGATCCCTCAGCAGATGAAAAGTATTTGGATGGAGTAGTTTGTTTGAAGTGTCGTATTGTTATTATTCTAGACTCGAAATCCATTAAATGGATGAAATTAGCCGGGAAGCTTGTACACTGTAGCTCAATGCACCTTGCTGTGTCTCTAAACTCCTGTCATGCGGGGGAAGGAGCTGTACGGTTCACAATATCAGTGACACTAATTGGTTTGATTTGAGCAATGGGAAGAGAAAATATCAATGCCCCTAAAGATTGCTTATTGTGAATCGGATTGAAGGAAAAGATGCCTCAGTTGGATCGTGTGTGCGTGTGTTTGGGAGAGAGAGAGAGAGAGAGAGAGAGAGAGAGAGAGAGAGAGAGAGAGAGAGAGAGAGAGAGAGAGAGAGAGAGAGAGAGAGAGAGAGAGAGAGAGAGAGAGAGAGAGAGAGAGAGAGAGAGAGAGAGAGAGAGAGAGATAGATAGAGAGAGAGAGAGAGAGAGAGAGAGAGAGAGAGAGAGAGAGAGAGAGAGAGAGAGAGAGAGAGAGAGAGAGAGAGAGAGAGAGAGAGAGAGAGAGAGAGAGAGAGAGAGAGAGAGAGAGAGAGATATGTTAAATTAGATTTGATTACAGTAGAATTACTTAATTTTGTTTTCCATAAAGGAACTCAATATTAATAGACCTGACTGGTCCTTGCAGTGTCCAGATTTTCGAAGGCCGCGAGATGTGTCTGCTGACTGGGTGACAGGGAATATCTACTGGACAGACCACTCCAGGATGCATTGGTTCAGCTATTACACCGCCCACTGGACGAGGCTGCGATACTCCATCAATGTGGGACACCTTGGAGGACCGAACTGCACCCGCCTGATAACGGATATAGCAGGGGAGCCTTACGCCATCACCGTCAACCCAGTGCGAGGGTAAGCCCCAGGGCACGATTCAATCACCCTAAACACTGATTTATAAATGAATGCAAGTGCTCGTTTTCTTCTTCACAAAAGCCCTGCTGCAGGTTCATTTTGAAGACTATTGGTCTCACCAAAATGTGTTTGTGAACAAAAAAGGAATACCTGAGGGGGAAAAAGGACAAATGTTCATTGAATCCAGGGCTCGGTCTTTTATCAGCTGCAAACCACCTCAAGCCACTCTCACCATTCCCGCGTGTTGTACGCACTTATCGTTTCTTCAGGTGGATAGCCGGTGACGTTAATTTGGTAAATGTTCTCTCCGTGTAGGGGTAATACAGTTGCACCAGAAAATGGTACATACAAATGTAATCCCAATCTTCTGTAAATCTTGTTGTTTGTGAAAACTGATGGCCTCTGATTATGATGCAGTTAACCTCACTCTCTGGTAACATGCTATGGAGAACCTGTCCCTCTGTGCCATACCACCAGTTGACTTATTTTCTCCCGCTGGTCTCCAATGAGTCAGGGGCCATGTATGAACTCTTGTCTTCGCTCAGTACGGTGATCAGTCTTACTTTGCTCGCACTGCCAATCAAAAAAAGGAGGTTCATCTGGGTAAATAAGGGACAACAAATATATGCAAAGCAGAGGCTACACAGATGTGGCTCATCCATTTATTAACCAAATAACATTCCACCATGCACTGGGCCATGCATAAAAATTCAGTTATTCGTTGAATTATTCGTTTTCTATAAATATGGCTATCATGGCTACATGAGGAGACCTCAGTGACTATGAAAAAGGGGTGATTGTTGGGGATCATATAGTGGGAGCTTCAGTGGCCAATACAGCTCAACTTGTTTCACAAGCAATGGTGTCTAAGGTGATGTCAGCATGGAACTCTGAGGGAAGGACATCATTAGCAAAGACAGAATAGGCAGAAATGCCTACGCCAAAGTTCAAGGCAAAACAGGCGGGCACCTGCAGATCAGTTGACTGCAAATTTCAATCTGAGACGAGAGCAGCTACTTTAATCAAAAAGGATGGTGGCCTATTAAGTGACTTTGCATTGGTGTTTCCGTCGTTTTGTTCACTACTCGTATTTTCCCAACACCGAATGGGGTTTTTCAAGCCCTCATTCTCTCAGAGAACTCTGCAAGTTCAAATCGCACTTCAATTGCCAACAACCTGAAGGCTCTGATACCTGCCAGTAATACAATTGTGCCACATTTTCTCTCCCGTTCTTAAATAGATGTCGGTCTCCACAAGACACTGTTAGGTTGTATAATTAGAAGACGCAATTACTTCATGCTTCCACTATTAGATGAGTAAGCAAACTGTCTGCCTCTCCATGACGCACCCGTAGAGGTTTACTGCGGCCACCGTATAAAACGCTTTGAACTCCACAGGATGATGTATTGGACGGTGATCGGCGACCACTCGCACATCGAGGAGGCGGCCATGGACGGCTCCATGCGCCGGGTCCTCCTGGAGAAGAACCTTCGCAGGCCCACAGGTATATGTCTTTGTGAGTCGCAACAGAGAAAGAGAGTGCTTGCTTAGAAGGCATTTCGTTTCCAGTAGAATAGGCTCTTTTGTTTGGGGCCCTGTCTGTAATTAGCATGGAGCTGAACAGCACGCATACAGGATTCCTTGGGGCTAGCGCCAGCGCGTCGGCACCGCTGTGGCGCTAGGGTATGGCGGGGAGCAAAAAAATACACCCGTAAGGTTAAGAAGCCTTTCATTAAGCACATTCGCTCCTTTAATAGCGACAAGCTAGCACAGGGTGAGTTGGGGGATTTCTGAGGTTTCTGTAAGACAAGGCTTAACAGCTCTGACAGAGCCTGTCATTATGTCTACAGTGTGGCCCTTTGGGAGGCCGAATCCCTATTAATCACAGAGCCCGTGCTTCAGAAAGTCAGTGCAACCTCATGGTGTATTTATTGAAAGGAGGGTTTTAATGCCTTAGCTATCAAATGCATGATCCATGAAAATCAGATGGTTTAATTAATGTGGCTTTATCCTGGATCTACAAATATTTACATTTAGAGGAGTTTATTTAGAGGAAGTGTTTTGTTTTAATGTACCCTGTCCAATGTTTGGTATCTCTGCTGACAGTGCAATTGAGGATAGGTGTCGTGTCCTTAGAATCAGGTGGAATGATATTCTGGATATGTAATGTCAAGCTTGCTGTTTGTTAGGGACATTGCTTGATACATCGAAGTCAGTAATAATGACAGAAGTAACTTTAATGTTATCACCCTGTTTTGTTGTAAATTATTCCTGTCAAGTCGTCCTAATTATGCATAGAAATAGAACTGAAGTGAAGACACAGAGATTAACTCTCTTTTTGGCTTTCCAGCAGAAACCCCATCACGACAATGGATAGCTGTGTAATTTTAATATCATGTCTGAGTTCAAAAGTTTAGCTTAATTTTCTTCAAGGCTTGCTATGTAAAGCCAAACATTTGCATATCGTGCTTCTGTGAGAGATAAGGCGTTGCAGTCAATTATCATGTATTTGTGAGGAATATTACCTTATTCTGCTCACCCACAGGACTGGCAATTGATTATTTCAACCAGCGCTTATACTGGGCAGACGTGGAGCTCTCTGCAATAGGGAGTGTTCGTTTTGACGGGTCTGATTCGCGGCTTGCTGTCAGCAGCAGACACGGTAAAGAGTCTATTTTTACTTCTTATGAACAGGCATTGGCGTCTTTTACATCAAGTGGAGGTAGAAACGGGCTAAAGCAATAGCCATTTTTCCATTCAATTGTCAACAGTATAGATAGCAATCATATAATTCAAATTGTATAGCCTTTAAGAGGTGAGTGTAATGGAAATAATGCAAAATGATCCCAGATAGGCCTCCAGAAATAATAGCACTGTTTCAAACCAATAGAAAAGGAATTCAGTTGGAACCTACCTAGTATAATGTCTTCAAATCAAAGATTTGACCGATAGGTCTGTTGTTTCGTATTTATGTATTATCTAACTCCTATTAATTCTACAAAATGCAGAAATGAAAATAATAATATCAATTATTATCAGTAGTAGTAGTAGTTGTAGTAGTAGCAGTAGTCGTAGTAAACAGTAGCAGTATTTCCTGCAGTTGATCAAGAAAACACATTTTAAGTAAAAACATGAGGTATTCATATGGTATCGGCAATGAACGCAAGGAACAACATTCCTTGAAGCTCATCTTTATTTCTGTCCTGTTCCATGAGCTGTTTTCCCCCGTTGTGAAATTAAACTTTAGAAAACAGTAGCATATCGGATTTCTGTCTCTTTTTGGCTACAATGGTGATCCAAAAAACATTTTGAATACACAATGAAGGGAAGAAATGAGACACAGCTCACGGCTGCATTCTCTGCTTTTTCCAGGGATATCCCAGCCTTATAGAATTGACATATTTGAGGACTATATCTTTGGAGCTGGGTTGAAAAATGACATTTTCAGGGTTCACAAGTATGGTAAAGGACCTCTGGAGAGGCTTGGTTTAGGAGTGGAGAAAGCCTCCAGCGTCCTCCTCTTCCATCCACTCAAGCAACAATCAGGTAAGTTACAGCTCTTCCCTTCTCAAGCTCTGCATATTGGTCTCTCCATCTCAAATCAGGCTATACTCACTGACTTACTGTATGTCTCAAAATCAGTCAAATGTTTTAGACACACTGATCATCCATCCACATGAGTACATCTGAAGTTTGGGTTCTGTATTCTCAGTAGTTTAATGTAATATAAATTTGGGTACAAAAACATGTTATATATGACCATCTACAAAGATGATCATAGGTGAGGACAGGAGCGCTGTACCACAGATGAAGGCTGTTAATGTTGCAGAATACAGCATCATACAGTAGAACATCAATACCGTGAACCTGTCTGAGTACACTTTAAGTGGAAGGGAAAGTCATTTGAACCATTTACTTTTGCTCCACTGGTGGTGTAAGGAAGCCAGGTTCAATGTTGATTTGTCTTTATTGATGATGAAAACGAAAGGTTTGTCGATGGGGGTCTTCTCTGAAACCAGCTTCGTGACCAGAGCAGAAAGGGCAGCTCACAGAGAGCCAGTTGCCATTCCTGTTTTTTGTCTTCTAAAACAAAAACACCCAGCCTTTTTTTTTTTTACACATAAGTGAAGGAGGGCTCATAAAAGCCCTTTTGAGGTTTTGCCCTTTTCTCAATATGCTTTTACGCTTTATGTTATTGTGTGGCCACAAATGGATCCCACGCACAGAGTACTATCCTCGGACGTTCTGTCTCACTGCATAGCCTGTGATTGTAGTCAGAGACGAACGCAATACCTCCATGTGTCAAAGGCCACAGATCTGAATGATCTATATAAATCACCTGCATTGTGTTAAGAGCAATGCTCACAACCTATGCACCTCTGCGCCTCTCCGGTTGTTGGAACAGCTGGAACGTGGACGTACAGTATGGTGATGCATGGTGTGGCTTTAAGCTTCTCCTGGGCCTGGAAATGGCTCACTCTTTAAACTGTAAGTCTGGGAAATGCAAGGCGTTTTGCACACCACACCAGCACTTCAAACATCTGTAGGTGTTTTGACTAACGGGCTGTTGCAGCGACCACCGTTGTTTTATCAGCAGTAGTCCCAGGAAAGATGCACTTCCAAAACTGAAGAGGGACATTTGATTTGCTCTTACTGAAGGCTGTAACTGCTGTCAGTCTCTCAATGTTGGTTTACAACTCTGCGTGATAGCACATGAAAGACGGCTGCTACCGCCAAACTTCCCCATTAAGCAAGTTAAGACCTCTTGCTTTTTGTTCATCGTTGTGTAAAATCCCTCAAAGTAATTGCGAAAATGCACTAAAAGGATTCAGCAAAGTAGCTGGAAAATAAACCTCCTGAGAGGCAGACAACCTTGGTTTTGCTAAAGTGAATATTATCTCTGGAGAGCTTTGTAAGACACGAAAGTAATTCAAATTTTATGAAAGTGTATTCTGATTAAACATTTTCCTTGTGCCTTAGCTGTGACTTAACAGCACCTCCTTGTGGCAGTGCAGGACAGTTGCGCATTTCATGCCTATCCTTGAGCACACCAGGGAGTGTTTTAACCCCAGTCCCCACAATCGCCTTTAATTAAAGCAAGACTTGCAGAACGAATGGGCTTGTTGTGACTACATGCAGCACAAAGCCAATTCAAATTCCTAACTGGATTGTTGCCCGTCTTTCAGAAATGTCAACTTTATTTATTTGAGTTTATGTAGTTAGTTTTCATTTTTGTAAACTGGGTTGATATATAAGATATATATATATATCAAAATATAAGATTCATCATGACACAAGGCTGAAAAATTACTTATACTTTATTAAGCTAAAAACGGAGTTCGTTTTTAGCTTAATAAAGTATAAGTAATTTTTTCAGCCTTGTGTCATGGTGAATCTTATATTTTGATCTACGTTTTTCCTGCCATCACCTGCACCAAGGACTGACAGAGCTGTGCACAGGGCATCCACTTGCTTTTGAGTTTATATATATATATATATATATATATATATATATATATGCCATTTAGCAGACGCTTTTATCCAAAGCGACTTACACTAGTGATCTTAGCCACTGCATTTTTGGAGGCCAAAAAGGACATTCCTGCCACAAACCTTACTGGAAATCCCAGTGCTTTATTCCAGAGATGGAAGCGTGCCTTTTGATGCGTATGCCATGGCGCCTTATTAATGGGATTAATATGATCCACAAGAGGATTCTGCAAAGATAATCTTATTTTAAAAAGAGATTTACGATCTGGAATAGAATACCACCCACTGCAATGCAGAGCTTATACTCTTACGTGTAACCCAAAGCGTAGGATCATGATACGTCTCGGGCAGAGTGTCTGTGTTGAAATGAAAGACCTGTGAATCTTTTCCATTTTGCCAGTGACAAACCCATGTGTGAAGATGAACTGTGACTTCATGTGCCTTCTCAACCCCACTGGCGCGCGCTGCTCCTGCCCGGAGGGCCAGGCTCTGTTTAACGGATCTTGCAGTGACACCACTGTTTCAGGTGAGAACTTTTAACAGCTGTTTCTGTGTTTCGTCGGAGCAATGCAACCGTAGTACAAATCCTAGGACAAATCTGTAGGACAAATTATATGCCATCCAATTTAGTATGGCTTTAACTCTAAAGCTTCATGCCAATGGCTAAGTCCAGAGTGAAGTATTTGCAAATGCATTAAATACATCTGCTGTAGCTTCACTTGCTCCCAAGGACATTGTAAGGAACTATTACATTTCTGCTATGGCGCCACTGTTTTGTTTTGTTTTCTTTCAAATGGGTAGCAAGGAGCATTGGTGCTTTGAGCCAAATTTATCCAATAAATTCAAATTGCCACAGATGTGATGGAAATGACCTAGCACGGTGTGAGTTGAGTGAAAATTAATGGCATGAAATGATTGTAAATATCAACTCCAGCTGGTGAGGAAGTGAAGGTCAACAGGTAGCACATCATTGTCATGCCAAGGTCAGCAGGTGTTTTTTTCCAGCGTTGAGGAGGCTCGGGTCCTGACGCTCGGGCTTCTGACCATGCCTCCCGCCTCATTGTGTCGCAGGCGAGTTCTGTCGACCGGGCTGTGAGAACGGCGGGCGGTGCGTGACCAATGAGAGGGGGGACTGGCGATGCTATTGCTGGCCAAATTTCTCTGGGGAGCGCTGTGAAGTCAACCACTGCAAAGACTACTGCCTGAATGGAGGCACGTGCTCCAGCTCTCCACTAGGTAAGAATTTGCTGATCTACCCATCCGGGTCTCAGGGGACCCTCTGGGAAAATGGTACTCCTCCCCATAAGGGCTGCTGACACAAGATTGAGGGTATCTGTATTGAGTGAGATACAGAGGTAACAGTTGAGCCTTCAAATGCCCAGCATCAAGTGTGTGCATCAGGTATGCGTATTACGTTTCCTTGTGCATGCGAAGTTACTTTGATCAAAGTTTGCCTTGCCGTGATTGATATTGAAACAAGCAAGCACAAGGATCTCCTTGTGTTCATCTTTTTTAAATAATCTGCAATGTGGTCAGTCCAGCTTTCCAATTTAATAATTCTATGACTCGTGTAATGTTGAACAGAATGTACTGTGCAATTCAATTAGGCGTTTTATCTTTTTGCCAGGATGTTCAGCGAAAACACAGTAACTTCATTGAAAATCTGCGATATAATATGTTATTCCTTGTCTTACACTTTTGTAGGTATGCATAGTGGGAAATCGGTTTTACATCTGAGAAATGTAATTTCAAGCACCAGCAATCAGTGGACTCTATATGAACTTTCAAAGCATGTACTGTATAGTTCACTATCTTGGACCATATGGTATTTACATTCTATTTAAATGTATGTTTCTAAATGTATTATTTGAAACTAAGTCATTATTTTTTTCCCTGCTTCCAATGCCAGAATTGCAATGTGAAGCTGTTTGCATACCTTCTGCCTTTCCAAACACAGTTACTATTCCAAACAGTAAGACACAAATCAGCATGCAGTAGGTTCTATCTACATCGTAGCTAAGCATTTGAAGTATGTGGGTTCATCTGGTTGAGTCACAGGCATTGATGTAGGTATGTATGTGTTAATAATGTATCTATTTATTCATGTATAAAAAAAATTGTTAAGAATGAATGACAGCAATAATTCTGCAAATGAGAAGGAAGCAGTGGATTCTGGGTTTTGTATGATGATTAGGTATCATGCAGTTGGCTAAGAACCAATGAATAGATTTCAAATGACTTAGTGTCCTGAGTTATTAAAACAATGATATTACAACAATGAAGATCCTTTTAATGTGGACATATAGTACATCAAATAATTAGAAGAACATATTCAATATTTCCGTTGAAGTTTAAGTTCCCCATACCAGTCCATGAACCAGTCATATAGCATGTGCCATGTGAAGTGGCAAGAAAGACACCTATCCATAATATCACCAAGTCTCTGGAGTCTGAGAAAGTATATGGATTCAGCCCAGCAATAGCTCTTAGTGCATGGTGATTTTCCAATGTGCTCTTTTCTAAATAAAAATTATGCTTAATTTCAGAGTGAATTTAAGGGCGTGATTAGTCATGTGCTAATGAAACAAGCTCACGTTAAATGTCCGACAATAGCAAGTCGCTGTGCCTCAAGACGAAGACCACGCCATGCATGAAATTATGAAATATGTTGAGTCTTAGTCATGCTAACATAACACAAACAATTGAGAGATCAAAACACAGATTTGCTTCTCATTGTAAGTGGGCAAAATTAGGTTCTGGAGAGCCAAAACATGACCAAAAACATCAGTATCCCCAGTAAGGTATGCATGCTGCAGGATTTAGGAGAGTTGCATCTATGAAAATCAAGGAAAGAAACTTTATTGTATTTTCTAAAAGTTTTTATTTTTTATTGTAAAAATGTATTTAAGATTTTTCCCCATTTTTTCTCCCAATTTGATTGCCAATTGTACACTCTATTTCTTCAATTCACCCTCCCCCATGAGCCTGCCGCCGGCAATGAACTGCTTCCTTTGAGACAGAACTCGGCTATCCCTTATTTAATTTTTGAAAACCGTTAAGAATAAAACAGTTCACAATCAATATGTTATGCCCAGATAGTCTATTCCAGTGGTTCTCAACCTCAGTTCCCCTGTGTATGCTGGTTTTCATTCCAACCTTCCATCTCTTGATTAATTAAGGTTGTTGAAAATGTGATAAGGTTCCATAATGTTGTGCTGAAACAGATATGAAAACAATGGAGTTTGGCTCATAATTTGCTTTGCTATTTACATTGCCACACATTTAAGACTTCATTGATTTGAGTTGTAGGTCTATCACTAAGTCATTTCAATTTGTACACATTTTCCAAATGAATCATTTGCCACAGCACATTACAGAAAATCATCAGTTATCTGAGAACTGATCTGACTGATTAAAAGTCCTTAAATTAATATAGAATATTCATTCTTTGTAACGTGTATCTGTCATAATGTGACATGAAGAGGGTAACATTAAATTGTCCCTCAATATACAGTAAAAGTGTAGAATAAAGGCATTTAGCAGCTTGGTACACTTTAGGAATTGCAATTATTGTTGGAACGAAAACCAGCATACTTGGGGGTACTCAAGGACTGAGCTTGAGAACCACTGGTTGAGAAGCAGTTTATTCTCATCGGGACAAGTGGAGGAAATCAGATGACCCCAGCTCTTGGCCCCATGTTCAGCAGTGCATCTTAGAAAGTGACAGTCCTGGGCCCAATCTGTGGAATCTCAGCACTAGAGTGCGTTTGGAGGAAGCGGCAGAGATATGACTAGTTTCACGCCATCGCATGACTAACAGATCGGTTGCCTGACAGGTCGAGGCGAGCTTGGAGGGACAATCTACAGAGCACAGAGAACAACAAAGGCCTTGCCAAGAGGGGTGGCCAACACAAAGTTTTTTTGTTTTTTTAAAATGCATCGATGCAGTCTCTGCCACATCACTTGGAAAGGCTGAGGCATAGCATGGACTGAAGATCAAGCAGTCTGGTTATTAGCATTGGGCGTGCATACAATTTCGATTTCAATCGAAAGGGAGTGCTTTGATGCTGCAGGTGTTTACAGTGGAGTGGAATAAATATTCCCCGCTTCTATTGCTTTTACTTGGAAGGCCTGGAGTCACATGCTGACTGGAATGGCAAACTTAAATGATTTTTAAATGAAATTAAATTTAAATGATTAAAGTCCACCTCAGAAGAAAACTAGGAATTGTTCATGAGGAAATGTTAGCATTGATTCTGATGGAAATGCAATATACAATGAGAATGGTAATTGTTGCAGTTGTGTCAGTTGTTAAATCTGATAGGACAGGTGCATTGTTTTTCATAAAAATTCAATTTGCTTAGATTACCAGTTATTTTTAAGAGCTGGCACTAAGTGTATGATCATTCTGAGCCGTGGGAAATTAACTGGAATGCGTTCTTTGTCATATTATTGTAATCTATCAGAAGTAAAACTTGTCTTTAAATTGAATAAGACAATTGCATTGAATCATTGTGTTATAATATATTTCTGTGTAGTTTTGTGTACTGTATCATTTGACCGGTAAAAGTAAATGACCACTGTCAGTTATAATTAGGGCCCTCTATTTCAAGATACATGCCAAACAGTAATTCAATTAGTTGTGACAATCATTTCAGTGAATCGTTTAATTACCACTTAATCAGGGGAATGGGAAGAATGACAATGTTTATGTTTGATGACACTTATCAGATGGGAGAGGTGTAACATATTAGACAATGCTGCAATAAATTAAAAAGTGCAACAAGAACATTTAAAATAGTTTTTTCTTTGAAGAGGTAGGAAACGATAGAAAATGAGCAACTCGCTCTACAGTGTTACAGTTAATATTGTGAGACAAAATAAATTAAAAGAAGCTATTTGCAGCAGGGACACATCAATAAGAACAGGCAGCTGTGGATGTCACAATGGAAAAAGTCCAGTGCTCTAAAACTTTAAGTTAAATGTAATCATTGTCATTTGGTTTCCTGTATCTTATTGCATTGTTTCATGATGTGTGAAAACTCTTCCCATAAGATACACTTCTATCGGCATTGACAGAATTAGTAACAACTGACAAGTAGATAAAGTAAATCATGTCGGCTTTCTCTGCTCTTTCTCATTATGCTATTTTCACGGCCCGCCCATATCCGTCTCCAACTTCCATTTATTGTGTTTTTGTGTATTTTATGTGATAGTTCACCCAAATTCGATGGAAGTATAATTTGCTTTATTTTCAATACGACGTGCTATGCATCCAAAGAAGAGTTTCTAGCACATTTTCTGTCTACTGTGAATTCACCAACAGACAGTTTGCTAGCACTAGATGTCTGAAAACAATAGGTGCTTATTTACCCGCAAGAAGCATGGTAAAAATTGCCTACTTAAATTACCTTCTAGTGGGCTGGCGGATAGCGTAGCGGTCTAACGCACCCGTATTTGGCTGGTACTGTACGAGTGTGAGCTGCCTATCAGGGACGCGGTTCGAAACCAGTCTCTGCCAGATCGGCCCTGGCCGTTAGCCCTGATCAGGGGCGGCATTTGGCATTTGGGAGGGGGGAAGGGTGTTCAGCACAAACTCGCTGTGAAGCACGTAAGTCGTAAGGGTTTCTCCAGAAAGGGGGTTGGTGAGGTCCGTCTCGAAGGAGGTGGATCATCATCGGCCTCGGAGAGTAGCTTGCCCAGTAGAGACGGGCAAGACGAGCTTGTGGGGGAGGGTTAATCAAAATAAAGAGGTTATAGTTGACTTTAAAACTGGGGAGAAAAACGGGGAAAAATCTGAAACAAAATGTTTAAAAATAAATGTATTAATTACCTCCCAGTAACTTCTAACCGAGCTAACAAAGTCGCTCAGCCATGTGGTTCATTTGGAAGTTGAACTTGTTTTACCCATCTTAATATCATCTAAGACAATTGTTCTCAACCTCAGTCCTGGGGACCCACTGTGTATGCAGATTTTTGTTCCAACCATGAATACAACCTCTAAATTGTAAATAGCTGTTAATTGTTCTTAATTAGACACTTTTACAGACACAATTTCTATTAAATCATGATTTACTCTGTTAAGGCCATAATATGTCAGAAATAGCTATGCATGCCATGAGCAATAAATGTCACATTCACATCCCAGGACTTTAAATCAGTCAGATCAACTAATGCTCTCATTTTGTGTAATGTGCTATATGTGATTCAATAAGGCTACCTTTTTAGTTGATTCAGTTATAGGCTGACAGGTGAAATCAGTGAGAGGTTGAAAGTTTGGACACCTGGTCACTGAAAATAAACCATTTGTGGAAAATGAAGAATTCTATGAAAGCAAATGGCAACGAGCCAAACCTGCTTTGTGTTAAAATAAGTTTAAGGAAAAAATTATGGTAGAACTTACATACATGTTTTCAAAAGACTTAATTGATCAAGAGGTAACAAAAGCCAACATACACAGTGGGTCCCCAGGACTGAGGTTGAGAACCATTGTCTTAGATTATATTATTTTTGCAGACAGAAGCACATAGTTTCAAAAAGTTCACAGGAATAAACTTGTGGTAGTGTGACCTAAATTGTTGAAAGTGCAGTTGTCCAATTTCAGCATACTTTTTAAAGCTATAAGTAAAGTATCATCCGATAGTATATGTTTACCTTCCAAATTAACTGCTCAGCCAGCAACTTGTTTAGAAGTTGCTTGGAGGTAATTTGGGGATTCAGTTTCAAGCTACTTGTGGGAGCATAGACTCCCATTGTTTTCTGATGTCAAGCTGTTTGTGGTCTGTTTTTGTTGTCAGCAAATTTGTTAAAAACTCTTTAGTAAATCGTATTTAATGGAAAGGAGTTCTATTTATATAGATTTTGGTCGAACTATTACCTTAAGTGTTGATCTATTGTAATACAGTAGGCTCCATTTTTATTCACACCCTTGATAAAGATGAACAAAATAGATCGTATAAAATAATATAGAAGTAACGAGGTATATTTTATGCTCTGAAAATTCCAAACCTACATTACTAATACAAATGTTCAGAAAAACATATTTTGTTGTATTTATTATTTTATTTATTATTTATTATTTTATTTATTATTTATTATTTATTTATTATAAATATTTTATCCATATTTTATGGATCACAATTATTCATACCCCTAACTATTTTAAATTTAATCAAAAACAAATCTTCATAAATATACAACTTATTTTAAGTTAATTGGAAGGTTATAGAACTATAGAGTGGCTTACAATGGTTTCCTGTTTCCCTAGGGTATAAAAAGGAGGGAACGCACATTTGAAATACTGTGGTCAGCCATCATCATGGTGAAAGGCAAAGAACTCCCTGAAAGCATCAGACAAAAGGTTATTGATCTCGACAGATCAGGAGATGGCTACAAAAATATAAAAAGTTATACTTAAAAAATATACCGCTTTCCATTGTTGTGTCAATTATTACAAAGTTTAAGGCCACTGGAACAGGTACAGGACGCAAGTCTATCTTGCCCCCACATACTCAGACAGATAGTTTGAGAGGCAAAAAGAAGTCCAAGGGGCACAGTTCAAGATCTACAAAACAACCTGGCGTCTAAAGCTACCATTCGATGACACCTACATGACAATGGCCTTATGGCAGAGTTGCAAGAAGGAAGCCTCTTTTGAAGACAATCCACCGAAGAAGGGGTCTTGAATTCGTCCAACTTCATCTGAACTACAATTGGAACCATGTCTTGTGGTCAGATGAAACAAAAATCTAGCTTTTTGGACATGCACATCAGCGTTGTGTTTGCCTATGGTGAAACATGGTGGTGGATCTTTAATGCTTCGGGGTTGTTTTGCATCCACAGGACCTGGGCCGTTATTAAAATAGATGGAACCATGAATTCCAGCATGTGCCAAGACGTTTTGTCCAAAAACCTTGTTCCCTCTGCCAGGAAGCTACATCTTGGCTGCAGATGGACCTTCCAACAAGGCAATGATCCCAAACATACATCCAAAGAAACTAAGAAATGGTTGACAGAGCACAAGATCAATGTCCTGACATGGCCATCTCAGTCTCCAGACCTGAATCCAATTGAACATTTGTGGTCTGAACTTAAAAAAGCAGTCCACAAACATCAACCTAGGAATCTGAAGGAACTAGAACAATTCTGCATGGAGGAATGGTTGAGGATCCCCCCAAAAAAGTTCCATAACCTCATACAACACTACAGAAGGTGACTACTTGCTGTTATAATAGCCAAGGGAGGAACGACACTGTGTACAAGTACTGATAACAGGGGTGTGAATATGTGTGATTCTTGATTTTTCTGGGTAAAATACTGTTCGATTGTGGTTCGTACCAATGCGTTATTATAAAACAATATAATTGTATGAGCATAAAATATACCCCATGACTTATATCGTTTATTTTGTACGATCTCTTTTCTTCATCTTTATCAAGGGTATGAATAAAAATGGAGTCTACTGTATGTGTTGTGGTCTAATTTTGCATAACTTGCAAAATAAATTAAACCTATGTGGTATCCAATATACCAGTAGGATATTGCTTTCTTTGTCATCGATGGAAATTATTCTTGACAATTTCAGTGTGACCATGTTTTACACTTATACCTTTAACGGCATAATTGAATTGCTTTGTACTGTTTTAGTCCCTGATTGTGTAATTGGTCACATTCCTGTGCTGATTGGCAAATGATTGCTGAAATCGGAGTGCCTACAGTGACACCTGGAGGATAACTACTGAAATTGAGCTTGACAGCCCAGATGGTCATTTGCTTAAGATTTTCTCTGGGCCCTAGTTATAATGAAACACACACACACTACTGTGTATGTGTGTGTGTGTACATATATGCATATATTGTATTTGTGTTACATTATGTTTCAGTATATTGCTTTCTATTATTTAGTAGTTAGTTGTCAGAGAAATTTGAATGCAGGCAGTGGAAGCGAGATTAAGTTGATAGCTGGTTTTGTCCCTGCTGCTGGGCATATTCTCCTTATTATCTTTCTGGCTTTATGGCTGAAGGATTTTTCATAAAGGAGGATGCCCACTGCATTGAACACATCTCCTAAGGCCACAGATATTGCTTTCAATGAAAGGAGGAGGAGAAGCTTGTAACGCCATGCTTTATGATGAAACGAAACATATGTCCCCACTTCCTGCATTCCCCTATCAACATAGTGTCTATCGTATATATATATATATATATATATATATATATATAGAGCAAGAGGTAGTGGCCAAAAAGGTGGAAACACCAATATGATACAACGATGGTATCCTTCTCTGTAGAGTTGTTGACAGGCCGCTGTTGATGAAACTGCCTGCTCATACCCTAGATTAAAATTTGCAGTCAATTGCAGTCACAGACATCACAATCCAGGAGTATGCGCTTCTGACAACAGTTTGTCGATGATGCCATGCTAGCCATAATTATAGGCAACCAGGGATCTTAATTACTTAATTAACTCAGGAAAAAACACCTGTGTGGAAGAACCTGCTTTCAATATACTAGAAATACACTTTACGCAAGTGACTCTGCCATTTTGGATATATTTTCCATATAGGTATACCTGCATGCATACATACAGGAAATTAACAAAAAAGTCATTTAGTAGGCTTCAGTTGAAGACAGAATTGGAAGCCAAACTTCAGTGCAGAAGTATTTTTTACTTTGTAACTTTACCAAGTGAGTAAGACAGATGATTCGTGTTTCATTCATCAGGTTTGTTCTGGTTAATAGTGTGTTAGGACACCATCTGTGGTCAGTATGGCCTGTGTGCCATGGCATAGAGTCTGCCGGCTTCTGGAATTCTCCATCCAGTACAACACCAATATTCCACAAGAAAGTCAATCAGTGTGACAGACAATCACATATAGTGTTGCGTCTTCTTAATTTGAGTGACAAAGCACCGGCTAATTTAACATAATGTTACTTTCATTGTACCAAGAGGCTTGGCTAAAAACTCCTGATGTTGAAAATGATGGCTGTATCTAGCATTAGTTAATGTTTTCATGTCAAATAACATTAGCTAGCATGTATACACTGAGGACATATACGATGAATTTAGCATGTATTTAAGAATCTGATACATTTTTCTCAAAAAGGTATATATGGACGCTGAACATTTTCCACAGAGACCTTTACATAATTTTATAATAAATACCACACTTCCATACTTCTTCTTCCAGAACCTTCCAGAGACCATGGAATTATCTGGAACTATACCCATACAGCTTCAATGATACACAGATTTAGTTTTCCTTATGCATCAGAGTCGAAAAATGCAGAATGCCTAAGAATTTTGCACAGCAAGGTAAATATATCACTGCACCTTGGCTACAGATGCGGCAGAGCTCATATAGCTCATAAATACTCTGTCCTCAATATGCAGAGGAATGTTGTTCACAGTTTAATTTACAGCTCCGAACACATCACTGAGGATAAAACATCCTTTTCTCTGTGCAGGGAGGCAAAAATGCAGATTTGGTTTTGTTTTTTTATAGCCTCTTCAAAATAAATAATGAACAGGAGTTAAAAATGGCATTGGACTGAGCAAGCTTTTCCTTTGCTTCTACAGAGGAATTTTGGCAAAAGACCTCAGAGAGGAAGAGGTGGTCACATATTAATGCTGGAGATAACAGCAAAGTGTTTGTGTTGGCCCAGCGGAATCAGAAACTCCCTCCTCACAAGCAGACAGATGGGGCCACTAGCAGACATGACAGGATAATGCTGCCTCTTCTGTGGAGTGGTCCAAAAATAAATGCAGGAGATGTAGAATTTCTTCAAAGTCCCGATTGGCTCAGCAGGTGTGCAGGGGTAGTAGAATTGACTCCAATTAAGAGAGGCTCAGCAACTTTCAAAATAAGTTAATACCAAGCCCCTTGCTGAATACAAAAGACCACTTTATTTAAATGCGTGTTGTGTCTTAGACATGAAGCACATAATTTAATCGCTGAATTTCAGTTTCAGGGAATATACCTAGGCGGTTGACATTCATGGTGTTCTGCAGAAGTCTTGCTAACTTGATTGATAAGACGATATAGTCGGAGATGTGCATTGCAATGCATTCAAAGTTTGCGCTGCCTTTGTGAATCCAAGGAGGAACCTGCACGAATAAGGAACAATAACAGAGAGTGCAGGGCAGTCGATACAATGCGTCCTGGACAATGGGCACACACAGAGGAGAGGGTCCGGGAATAATCAGACATCTTATTAATATATTGGTTCTGAGAGTGCAAGCCATGTGGCTGGAGTGTTTAGGGGGAATTGGCTCTTCGCAAAGGATTATTAACAGTGACATCCCCCCCATTCACGGGCCAAGCCCAAGCAGGGGTTGCCAAGAAACGACGGCACGCAAGATCGGAACGAGGAACAAACCCGCACGTGGCTGAGGTTTTGCCATAGGGCTCCTGCTCGGGAAGAAACTCCCCCGCGCGTAGGTCCGTGCGGTCTGTCCGTCTGTGCCACCTTACCGAAGTAAACAAAGGCAACAGATCCGCGGCCCCCAATTATATCAAGCTTCATCTCGGCAGCGGCGGACTGTGCTTGGCGGATTGATGTTCATTTGTAAGAGGCCTGGATGTTTGTGCCGTGCCACTATGGGGTGATGTAACCCCGGGGGAATAGCTGTCAGTGAAAATTCAAACCCATTTAGCAGGTGATGTAGCGTGCTGTGGCAGCATGCAGACAGGTCAGTGCTGCTGATGGACACAATTCACTTCGGGGCTCCATAGCTCTTCCTCTCTATTTCAATGGATGAAATTCAGCTACGTCAATGCCGGCTATACCAACCATTGGTAATAAACTAGCTTTTATATATTGTGTTTTATGAATATCATTCTGTATTATTAATATATAATAATAATAATATAACGTGTTGTTTAACAACCTTCAGTTGTCTTAAATAATGAAACATCGAACCTGATTTATGTTTTCTCGTTTCAAGTGAAAAATGTAGAGAGCTGAGCTAATAGTCTACAGTAGAAAGCAGAAGATAAGTCTATAAGTGGTTTATGCCCGTGTCCTAGGACAGCATTCTGGGCCTAACATCAGACTGAAAAAATGATTCTCTCTCTCTTTCTCTCTCTCCCTCTCTCTCTTTCTCTCTCTCTCTCAAAGGTCGGCCCACATGCCGTTGTGCTGTGGGGTTCACAGGTCCCTATTGTGAGAAGCGCACCTGTGACAATCACTGCCTGAATGGGGGCACCTGTGACGTCAGCATGGGGAACCAGCCCGCGTGCCGCTGCATGGCAGAATACACTGGAGACCGATGCCTATACCGTGAGTCCTGATCCACACTCGCCAACTGGTATTCACAACCACCTTAACACTCCTGAACTGGTATTCACAATCACCTTAACACTCCTCAACTGGCATTCACAATCACCTCAACACAAAAATAGTAACAAGTTAACAACAAGCAGCTCTACAACAATTTTGTTAAATTTTATTTGAGTGTATTTATTTCTGTTGCAAGTAGCGGTGGCATAAGCGGAATAAACCACTGGAGGTTGTGCAGTTGTATGAAATAAACCCTGGTTTATGGTTACGGAGGTTAACGGCCTCCCTGTCATGGTTTATTATCATACAACTGCACAGTCCACCGTGGCTTAAGGCCTCTACATGCTCGAAGGACAACAAGACGACAGCAACACAACTAGGGCTCTGCAACATCAACGCAACCTTTGCGACCTACGCAGAGGGGGTTTCAGATGGTGTCGCGTACCCAGCACAAAAATCAAACTCGTGACCGCATTGCAACCGTCCATGTAGATGTTGCGCATCACTGATTGGTTGTTTAGCGAATGGAGGCGGAGCTGTCATAGTCATAGTTCATAAATCACAGTTCGTCGAGCTAGTAGCTAACGATATAGATAGCTATCATAGTTTGTTCGACACGGTATGAAATGAACCAGCTTCAGGAAATATTGGCTGAAGAAGTTCAAAGGTAACCTTTATGACTCGTCATGCGCTGACTACAAAGACAGCCAAATGTTCATCAACTCTTGTAAAGAGGACACCATACTGCATAGGCTGCGCATAGCCTTTGCAGACGTATGAATTGCAGAGTGCTTGCGACATTGTTGCAGTGTGCGAACCACAAAGAAGTCGCACAAGTTACGTAGAAGCATGTAGAGGCTTTTATTCCTTACTTGTTGTACAAGCATCACACTACAGTGGAGGCATTCACCGATACTCACCTACACTCACCTACAGAAGTCCTCAATCACCACTCTACCACTGGCTTTCATAATCGCCATCTTCTCCTCCAGTGGAACGTGATAAAAAAAACATTTATTATTGACTTCCATAGTGGACTTCAATGATCACTGTTATCATTAAATCCACCCAACAATGCAGCAGGTTCCCACAGGTTACATTGAGTACATTGGAGGAATGAACTGCAGTGATCCTTGTACAAGTGCAGGTGGTACACTTCTAACTGGGAACAAAAAATAGTCTGACAGCTTCATTCATCCATCTATTACTGATATATTTGATCAGGATGTGCTTTTATTTACTGTTTTCCATTTATTTTGTGGAAGGAAAGAACCCTGTGCTCACTCTATATTACGCAACCTCTAAAGTTGGCTTGAACTAATATGCAATATTCTCATGCATTATGCATATGCACAGTGCTGACGCTAGCCGTACATGGGCCGGGGGTGTGAGTGCATGAAAATGGACCCCCCACCCCACCCAAGACACAGACTGACGTCAGCAGTTACCAGCCACGCTACTTGCTTGGTACCAAACAAAAACTAAAAAATTGTGATGCTTGTGCTAAGCAGTGAACTGTGTCTAGCTGGAACTACACACACACATGGATTGTACTTGCAGACGTTCAATTAAACCCTAAACACACACATTATTATGCAAAAATTATTAGGCTACTTACAGCAATTAGATAGACATCCGTAGTGCGTAGCCTACTTTAAATGTTGATTTGACGCGATTTGGCAACAGCAAACCTGGCGACGATATCGTTGAAATCCAATTTCCGTGCGGTGTGGTTTTCAATAGAGAGCAGAGCCAGTGAAGACAGTCTTTATTGTGACATCGTGGATCTTAAATAAGTCTTAATTCATTTCAATTTACTGAATGAACGTTCAGCGCTGGCGACGGCCAGTGGAATTGTCAAAAGTAGCCTACTTGTAATCCAATTTGGCAATTGGGAAAGCGCATTTCAAATCTCTCTTGACCAAATACTCAAAAAACCTCAAAGGGATTGTTGACTTCAGCAGGCAGTAGATGAGAAAGGTATTTTATTTCTGTGGCTAACTCGCTGCCGTTAATGTCTCCCAAAAACAAGGCAATGTCGTTGCAGGCTTCTGTTGGATTATCTCCAGCCATTTTTATGTTCGTAACATTGGCTACGGTAATCTTCCATTTTAATGTCATATTTGTGTCACTCCAGCAACAATTCGATTAGTCCTTCACCGGTTGTATTTTTTACCTCAACAAACTCGAGGAAACTTTCATGCACTTCAACTTTTTCGTCTGTTGTTACATATCGTATTGCTAGACACAACTGCTCTTTATGGGAAAAATGTGGTGTGTAGTCCATCATTATGCTGTAGCATCTGTTGTCTGTATCTTCTGTCTGATGTTTTCTGAGACTGCCTCAGCTAAGAGTCCAGTGAATTCATTTTGACTGTCTTTACTAAGATAGTGAGTTTTGCTAGTTCTTGCACGTTTTAAATGATAAGCCAACACCGTGTCATATTTTGCCAAGAGTTCTAACTATTTAAGGAAATTGTTGCCATTGTTCAACTGTCCTTGTACAGTTGATTGACAGAAAGGCTAGATTTTGTGACGCAATAAATAAATCGTATTCCAAAATTCTGCAAATCACAGCATGCCACCTTTGTCTCTTGCTCTCAAGTTCAGCCTGGGCACAGTGGTCATTTGTCAAAAGGGCGATTTCGAGCGTTTTCCATTTCAAAAAAAAAAAAAAAAGTTTCCACGTGATCGGTAACGTTTGTGCTTGGGGCAACTGTAATCCTTGGGACAATTTGTTCCAATTTTAAAAACCTTGAGTAAGGTCCTTCAGTCCTGAATAGCTTACAGCAGTAACAATAAACTGCGCCTTTAGACTCAGAATAGATCAACCATGGTCTAGCTACATTTTCAGAGGTTTGCTGGTGTAAAATGGTGGCCATCGGTTTTGGGGAATTCAAAGTCTTTCATTTGCACGGGTTTGCATCGCACTATATTAACTCTAACACTGTCTAGCATTATGTCCGGCCATAGAGCACGGTCGGAATAGTCATTGCACCTGCCCGTTGACGAATTGCCTTGCTTTGGGTCGTGTGGAAGTTCAACATTGTAATCCATGTCGGCATCGTTGGGCTCCGGCTGTGCAGACTGGCTACTATGATCAGCAGGATCAGTGGATGGGGCAGAGAGGGCATCTGATTCTGGGCCAGCTTGAACTGCAGACTGATTTTGAGTCATCGCACATGCTGTATGGGGAGTCTTAAGCCATGACTCGTAAACCCGTTTAGCATTTTCTGCCTCTTTTTTTGTCTTTTCCAGTTGATGTTTAAGTTCTTTCCGTTTCTCGTTACCGGATTTACCTTAAGTGCTGCTCAAAGTGAAGGCTAACATTTCTGTTACTTTCAAAGCAAATATTGCTTTTGGATAATACTCCAATCCCAGCCCCCAACAAACCAATTGTCACTGGTTGATTTGACTGACTTTCTAAGTAGGATAAACAGTGCTATCACTTTGTCACGTTCAACTTCAGACAGCCACAGGCCCTTTTCAGTCCTGGGCCCGGGTGCAATTGCACCCATTGCACTCCCCCTAGCGGATGGCATAAACAGAATGGCTATAATGTCAAAAGAAACTCAGGCATGGGGGAAAGGTTCTATATTATACAGCCCCATTTATGATTTCCTATTTATGAGTGATTTCTTGTTTTGACTGTAGACTATCTGTATATTCATTGCTGCAATTGGATATAGAGCCCTGCATCGAAAATTGTTTCATTATATTTAGAAAAATGCAATGTAATTCAAACAGCTTGTAAGTTCCCATTCTACACAGCAACATTGAAAATCCATCGAGAACATTTCAAATAATAAAACAAAATAGATTGTTAGAAACAGCCTTTTGTTAGATAACATACATGTACGTCCCTTTCATAAGCATAGTGAAATTGTGTTTGGGTTCATATATTTCAAGCACTTCTTTCACAAACTAAAATACCATTATTCCCATCTTCCAGGGTTCTGTGCCACACTGATAACTTACTTGCCTCATTTGTTTACACTGTGCCATTGTAATTTGAAGGGAAACAATTATATCTGTAAAGCATTAATGCAGTTCCCCTGCTAAACACCCAGGGGTGTTCAGATTTTCTATCTAATGGCGGGCATTTAATGTGAATAATTAAGTCTCATTACCTTTTTTGTGAAATTCCAATGAAACCACCACCACAGAGACTCTGCCCTGTAAACCTCATTAATCCAGCTTGTTGGCTCTCTCTCCCTCTCTCTCTCTCTCTCTTTAATAGACATCTGCCACCATTACTGTGTGAACTCGAAGGCCTGCACACTGTCTAGCAGTGGTCATGTGGAGTGTGTATGCCCCGTGAGATACGAAGGCAACAAATGCGAGGTGGACAAGTGCCTCCGATGCCACGGGGCGCCTTGTATAGTCGACCAGGAGACCAGCGACGTGACCTGCAAGTGAGTGTCCTGTAATGGGCGTGTGGCCTTTCCCCCTCCTCCTCTTCATTTATCTCTGCAGCTCGCAGAAAATAACTTGAAAAAGGCTTCCATTTGTTTTCGTTTGCAAAGGTCACTTCATGTTGTACACACCGCAATGGAGTGTGGTTACGCAGCACGTATGGACTTTAAGTACAGCCTACCCACTCTCAGAAGTGCCAGACATTGATTAGCCGCTCAGCAGCGCTGTCCTACGGCATGCTCCGCCACCTCATCCGTCAGGCTACGGCACTTTGGGAAAATCGGCGGAGGACGTAATCCATTCTCCGTGAACAATTGGCTGTTCATAGGAAGGATCAAAATTTGGGCTCTCCCCGTTTTGGTGTCTTTGTTTTGTGGTCTTCCTAAAAGAGATTTAACCATAACAGAAGATGCAGGGCTGTGCCAAATGAATACAGAAACGTGAAAAGATTACACACCAACCGTCACAATCTTTCGTCATTTTCAGAGCAAAATCTTTCACTCGCATAGAGATATTTCCAGAAGGAACGTGTGGCTCCCTCTGCTCATTTCCCTTCTTTCCCTGTTTCTCTTGCAGCTGCACTAATGGCAGAATAGCATCCAGCTGTCAGTTGTGTGACGGTTACTGCTACAATGGCGGCACCTGTCACCTTGACTCCGAGACTAACCTGCCTTTCTGTCAGTAAGTAATTATATCACTGGTTTATGAATGTCATTGGAAGAAATTGCTATTTTCATTCATATGCACTGACGTATTGTGTTTCTTTATTTATTTTATAATTTCTCCAATCAATTCTCAATTGGGGTAATGGACATTCGAGATGAAAAGAGAAACCAGAATAGATGGGAAAATAATAGGCACCATTGTGACAGCACTGTCACAGCAGGGATCGGTGTCAGACAGAGAGCTGCAGTGAGCAATGGTCGTTGGCAGGTCAAGGGCCTGCGGTGGATTAGTGTGCTGTGCCCGGACTCACTGAAGTCAGTGAAAGGGCTATATAAAGACCTGACCAGACCTACCGTGTGTTCAGTGTCCAGCATTAGACTTTCATGGGGAGTTTTTGTCCATGTTCTTTCTAGGAGACCTGTATTTGATTACAATAGGTTTCCAGTTTATCAGATGTCACTGCCATTATTTTACAAATTGGTTTTAGAAATCAGTTCTTTTTTACCTTGTTTGTGTGCCGATGATATCCATGTGTCACGTGCCACTCTGCATTACCAGTGAATTCTATGTTTGCTAGTGAATCAAACATGTCTTTTACAGTTTACATTAAGTTGAATCATTAAAAAAAATAATAATCTGAAAATGTGTTACAATACAGGAAGCCAGATCTCACAGCCAGTAATGGTTATTTGACAGCATGTGTTTGACAGCCCAGCACAGATGGGCATGCAGTAGTAAACATCCATCCATTTAAATTCTAAAGAGTTGTGTGGGTCAGAACTGCTCGACTGCTTGAATGCTAAGACAATCTGCGTCTTCTCAACAACGTTTACAACTGCAGAACTCACTTTCATGTTACACAACAAAACGTTGTCACACTGTAAAAACGTCAAAATAACTTCTATTATTATCCTGGAAATATTATAAGAAAGTAAATATAATCATAAAGAAAATCACTGGAAAGAAAAACCTGTATGAAAATCTTTGGTGTCCTGTATCCAAAGTACTTTTCCTTAAAATGGCAGTTCTGATTAAATCCAGAGCTATAAGCTGTAAAACAATCTGGGACAGATTTACTAAAACAGTGTGACTGCTTTAGTCACTACATGGTCACAATATCTACATCAGATTTACTAAACGGTCACAATGGGTCAAACCACTAACACTCTTAACAACAACACTTTCCTTTAAATAAATAGATAGATCTGTTCAAGCATATGTATTCATGGGGTGAACACATTAAAACATGGTGGAGGTTTTGTAAATTAGGCCGATTAGGTCTGATTTACTAAAGAATGCCTTAATTGCGAGTCTCCTCTTTACATGAGCATAGAAGAAAACATGAAAGCAGCACTGATATAGCCTAGGTCATGTTCTATATTCTCTTCAACAGTGATCACAATAAGGAGCTAATTCTTATGGGTGATTTTGATTTGAACTGATTTTTATTTTGGTCTGAAAAATAAAAATAAAAAAAGTTAAAAAAAATAAAAGTAAAATCCTCAAAGACACAATTGGCCTTGATATTTTCAAATAAACTATTTGCGGGTTTCAGGAAATTCACATTCAATGTTTTGTTTTAAGGTCTCCGAAGTGTTGGACAAACAAAACAAGGTTTTTACAATGTGGATTTTCACCTGTTGCTCTATCAATGTTAATATTCTTTCGTCAGTTGGACTACCTCCTTTGCCTTTTGCCCGCATTGTGTTGTAGGGAAGTTTTTATTTTGTACGCCACCTAACATCATGCCATCTTTTCTTCACATCATATACTGTTTGTTTTGTTATGCCTAATGCATTGTTTTTTTGTGATGTCACACCAATGTTTTTCTCCTCTCTGTTGGTGTTGTGTTCCTATGCTGTAATGCGGCATTGTCGCTGTACCTCGTTGACCATTACTTCTATTTCCTGATCTGCAAATGTACATTTTATTTTTCTCGTGGGTCCTTCACTACTTATGCCTGGTTGCTACGTAGCCTAACCATTTCTTGGCGCATTGTGATCTGGATGTGTGAGTGTGTCATATTGTTTTAGACTCTTTTTTATGTGTGTCCTCTACCACAAAATTGTGAATGTGAGCATTACATTTCTTTGATTGTGTAATTAGAAGTAGTCTTAGTAAATTGGCCATTAATGTATCAGAGCCACATTATAGCGCCGCAACTATTTCCTTAGTAAATCTGGCCATTTTACTTTACATTGTTAGTGCTCCAGGATTAATCTGTGGGAACACTATCATTTTTATACTTCTGTTATGTAGATTTGTAGTATGTTACGCAGTGTGAAAAGACACGCACACAGTTATGTTTGAATAAGGCACCAGTGCTGTTATAATTAAAAATCAAGATGTTCATCTGATTATGACTGCAATTATCATCATCAGCATCATCATCATCATCATCAGAGACTTGAATAAAAGTAGAAAATATTTATTATTATTATAAATATTTAATATTTAAATGTTTATGAACATCAGTGGGGTCCAGACAGTTCTCACTATATGTTTTGGTTGCTATTGGGTAAATATTTGAGGAGAAAATGCATTTGTCTGATTTATTCTTGCCCCTCCAGCATCATTTCATTTTACAGACAAAACTGTGGAGATGCATTCTGCACCAGCCTGCTGATGCATAAACTCTGAATGATAAAGTTTTGTATTATAAAACGGATATGTATACATTTGTTCTCAGACTTGTGTCCCAAAATGTAAAGCTTTATAAGCCTGTTTCATCATTTTGGGTCGTCCCCCCAGAAGGTACTTAGTAAACAATATCAGCAGGTCTCTGAGATATGTCTTTGGAGCTGGGCATATAAGTACCCATATGCTACAAAATTTTGCTTACACAAAAGAAAGCTTAAAGCTGAGAGCATCCCTAAGCTCACAATCCCAAAATGTCACTTTTATCCTCTGCTGACATTTGTATGGCTAAGATGGAAAATAAGAAAGCGGAAAAAGTGACCATGGCTTGTGAAATATTTCTATCAAGCCCAGATGAAAAAAAAAAAAAAAAAATTATAATTACTGTCTCGTTTGCATATTCCATGTATCTGTTTTGTTTACACAGTGCTTATCGATGTTCAGGTTTTATCTGCAGATTCTGAAAATGCGCATGCACATCGGGGAAAGGGAAACATGGACCATCCGTCCTGACCTTTCCCCTAATGTTGTCGCTAGCTGAACGCTATCTGATGGATAGAGAATGCCTGTTGCTGTTTTTTTTGTCGCCATTCCTGACAATTCGTCGTCTCGCTGCAATCTCCACAGCTGCACTGCCGGGTTCAAAAGCCAGCGCTGTGACGAGCGGGCAAACCCGTGCAGTTACTACTGTCAGAATGAGGGGATTTGCACACTGACCGCCTTTAACAAACCCCGGTGCAAGTAGGTCACAATCCTTTTCTTCTCTGAGCTAAAAAAGCCCTCAACTCAACTTCTCCCCATCCCAGCAGCATCCCAGCAGCATCCCGTCAGCATTGTTCCCACATGGCTGCCCAACACCACCTCCACATTGGCGCCAATCTCACTCTCTCTGGCTCATTGTGCTCCACCTGTGCCACGCTGCAGCATTGCATTCTGGGTCATGCGCACTTTGGGTTTGTAGGCTGACAAGTGGTGCTTGTGTGTATGTGTGCGTGTGCGTGCGCGCATGGGTGTGTACGTGCATATGTATTGCCCACCTTCCAGAACATGATTTTCAACAGCACGATGTCACCAAGTCTGTAAAATGTTTTACGAAGTATTCATAACGGAAAGAATTGTGTTGTGCTGGCTTATCAGCAGATGGCATTTTCCTTTTATCCAAGGTAATATATAGGTGTGTTCTCTGCAAAGCCAGCCCTTATTATTTTTTGAAGCTCTTAATTATCACTGCTTAGGAAAGCCTGTCACTCCCTTCCAGGGAAATGATTCATCGCTTGTATGTGCTACCTGCAGGACGCACAGACCTGTTCATGAACTTTTGATGAACTGTTGTTGACAGTTGACTTAATTTAATGTGATTTCATTTCATCATCATCTTGTTGCTCTTGATTATTCATGCTCCGATGGCACGTTGGCCTCCGGAAAATAAGAACCCCCCCCTCTAACCACTACTGTAACTAGGCTTATCCATCACGCGCGCTGGACCGCGTCCAAAAGCAAATGTGATGGCCGTGGTGCCAAAGTGCCATCGCTCACCTCACAGACGAGCACGGCGCTTTTCACAGCGCTCCCCTGCCTGCATTCCCATCCCGCAGTCGCTGCCTTTCAGTTTTACCGGATCAAGGCCTCATCGCCAGCTCCTGGCTTCAGACACTTCTTTTCATCATTAATGCGCACCCCGGGAGTCAGCGGGGTGCGACCACTCCGCTTTTGCAGAGTAGGCCGAGAGAGCAGCGGGCGTCTATTAATTGCGCCTCCTTAATTGGCTCCTTTCAGGTGTTCGGCAAACTGGTCGGGGACGCAGTGCGAGAGGCCGGCCCCCAAGAGCAGCCGCTCGGACAACAGCAGCGGGAGTGAGTACCCGGACACCCCACCCTCCGTCGCCCCCCGCCGCTCGGGTTTTCTGTCCGTGGCACAAAGATAGTCCTTTAGGCCTCTGGACTACCTGTATGCCCCCAGTCATCACATTTGAACAGTGCTTCGATTTTATTTGGAGCCTGAGATTTGACCTGACATTTTCTACCGGTTTGTCGATGGTATCCATCTTCGTGGCGTCTGGAGTCTGGAAAAAAATGTTAGTTGTTAGTGAGTCAGCCAGGGTAATATGATTTTGCCTCTGTTAGGATCATTTGAAAAAAAGTTGAGCAACACTTTCTTTTTTATAAGATTGCATAATGTTTGCCCCAAGCATTTTTATATATTTACAATAGATTGATGTAGCATGTACAATATATTATACTGTATTATGCACAATAATAATATAATATATAATACAATAGGGTTTTAACCCAATTGATGGAATGTTCAAATGCATGCGTGCATTAACAAGGTTACGTTATGCTTTTTGTCGTAAACGTCAAAGAGAGTGGCCAGGAGCCGTAGGAAATAACAGACTTTTTGTCTCAAAAACCAAATGTAATCAGTAGAGTTATATTCACTTCCTTGTATGGCTTTTAAGGGAGGTTGTTGAAACAGGGGGTTTTAAATCACCATCCACAACAAACAATTTCCCCTCGTCCAAATTGTATTTGCTATGCATGTAAACAAGGGATTTGTTTCAGCTCAAAAGTGCATTGGTTGTTTGAAATAATGCAGGCAGACATTGAGAATTACATGGGGAATGCCAATGCATTGCATGTTACCTACACAATATCAGTGGTAGTTTTCAATAGCCTACAGTATATGTGTTAAACATCACAGCACAAAGTAGCACAACACAATTGATGGGAAAAGAGATGATGCAACACCGTGATTAAATGGATCATGTGACAAGTGTGACATGTGACACCCTTACCTTTCTTCTGTGTGTTTCAGGCAGCATAGCCATTATCGTTCCTCTCGTCTTGCTGGTGATATTAGTAATCACAGTTGTGGCAGGCATCCTCATTTGCAAAAGAAGGCAAAGGTACTACAACACACGCTGGAAATGCCCATTACCATGATATGGAAAAACAAATTGAGAAAACTTGCTTTGGTCATATTTGTCTAACCAATAAACATTTCAAATTTCAGAGGTAAAAGAGTGCAGCGACAGCCTATGGCCAACGGAGGAATAAACGTTGAGATAGGCAACCCCTCCTACAACATGTACGAGGTGGACCATGACAACCATGCAGACGCTGGCAGCCTCCTGCATCCAAACTTTAGACTCGACCCACACAAGGTGGGTAAATAGCACAACGTTTTAATCAGCCCTTTTGTATATGAGCACAACTGTCACTGGATAGACAATGTGAAATCAGAGACAAGGCTAGTGCACTCTCACCGTGTGTGCAGTGAAATATCATCAAGTACGCCATATGCGCTTAGACTAATGATCACTGACTGTCACTGACTGATCGCTACAACTGTAATGAAGACATGTCAGTTTAGCTGGCTATCTGATATAATTAATTACCATCCCCATTTGGTTCATGTTCCAGAGGATTTTGTGATGTCATCAGAAGAGAAGACAGCGTAGCAACAGAATACATAAAATAGTCATAATGAGTTGAAACCTGAATTGGTAATACATTTATGTGTCCATGTAGACATGCGTATATACATAAAATATGCTTGCCTTAAGAGGCAAAGAGTCAAAAATGTGTGTGGTAACATATGAAATTCAGTTGAACCCATACCATACTTTATTATGTATTTTGCAAGGATAGCAAAAATGTACCATGGATGCCATTCATAATGTTATTTCAATGCTCAAAATACATTTCAGCACTGTTTTTCTACATAATGAGTTAGCTGTAATATTTTCACTGATGTTGTCTGGTGAGCAACCTGAAACCACATAACTGCTTGGTTTTGCTCCTTGCCTGCATAAAGCATTAATATCTACTAATCTGTTTCAATATCCAGCTATTATATCTACTGTATAATCAATCGGAAGGTGGTGACAGGAATCTCAACGATTTTGCCTTTCACTGTATTTTCACACTGACTTTATTAGCAGGCCTGTTTTAAACAAAACACGAGAAACAGATGATGTTTCTCTGCTAGGGTTCAAACGTGCTAGTTGATGTCAGCATTGTGTCACATAAAATGTAAAAATACTTTTGTACTTTTTGTTCTCTCAATGTTATTCAGACAAGTTGTCTCCTAAATATCCTACTCAGCATCTAAAGTTTAAATGTAAATTGTTGGGACCTACAGTAAGTGTTGCCAAGTTAATATGTAGTCCAGGGCTTCCCAACCCTGGTCCTGGAAAGCCACAGGGTCTTCACGGGGTTAACATCCGCAGCCAATTTAGACACAAGAAACCAATGAGGTGAGTTAACAGACAATAATGATTTACTGTAATGTCTCTTGATATTATGCTACCATGTCACAAATAGGCATTTCCAATGTAAAGTATGTTTTTAGACCTTCGGGACAGAGGATGCCCTTCTGTGTTGTAGGGCTGGTGTGTTCAGTCCAGTGACCCCCGCAGCCTGCAGATTCATGCTGTTCCAAAGGAGATTATTCCAGGACAGGTGAAGCCCGTCCTGTCACCTCAACACAAACATTGCATGGGTGTTAGCAGTGCAGTTTGTTCACAAGTAGCCTCTAGGTTATGGGTTTCCAAATGTATCCAGTAAGGGTGGAGAAAGGCTTCTCTTCCATCCTAGCACTGATACACCTGATTCAACTAGTCAAGGTCTTGGTTGAAGACGCCTGATCGATTGATTTTGTGAGTGCTGGGATGGAACGAAAGCGTGCACCCACACTGGCCCTTCTAAGATATGATCAGACATCCCTGTTCTAGGCAGTAGCAGCATCTCGAATGCGTCCGTAGAACTGCATTCAACATGTGCTGTATAAATAATCTCGCGAATGTGCGAACGGAAATATCTTTCTCATGCGCTCACATTGTCCCGCTGAACTGTGTGATTGCCTTTTGTTGCTGTGAATGCAGGACTTCATTGTAATGTGGCTGATGGTTGCATTTGCATTGCACTTAGGGCCGTGTCTTTCTAGCTTCCTCCGTCTACTTTCAGCCAACTTTGAATAAAGCCAAAACTGTTGTTTGAAACTCATTCAGAGACTGCAGTCTGACAGCACTGCAGCACTGGTTGAGAAAGCTCTTGTTTGTCTGACTGTGAGTCATATAAAACTAGTTCACGGTCGATCTCTCCAGCATTGGATTTTATTAGAGTATAAAATGTGTGTGCAGGTGAATTACAGTGGGTAACTTTCAGACAGTAAAAATGAGCTTGGGTCTGACAGAATGTCTGACACGGACGTTCTTATTCAGCGATGAAGCCTTTAGTGTGTTGTAGGGCTGGGAAAAAAATAGCATCTGTTAGTGTTCCACTTGGCCAGACATCATCTGCAGTCACCTGGTGGGATGGTCCTTGTCAATGTATTTCACAAGTTATGCTCAGTGGCTTTTACTGGAGTGGAAAAGCACAAAGCGAGGTTCAGGGGTGATTTTCATTTCTCCTGTTACTAAATTGTATTTTGTTTAAAGGAGAAACCATTCCAACCTTGTAATTCTTATTTGTTTGCAGCCCATAAACTACTCTAATCCAATGTATGCGAAGGTGTACCACGATGGGCAAAACTGTCGAAAACCAATGGTCAACATCGCTGAGAGGAGAGAGCTACTCCCAAAGACACTGGAGGCGATGATTCAGGAAACAGCTGCATAGCCTGATTTTACACTCCTTCTTTTTTATGACCTGTATAAATGTACAAAAGAAAAAAAAGAATTTTCTATGTCCTATCAGGATTTGTTTGTTCGGTATCAACATTACCTCTTTGTTTTGTTTGTGTGCTGAGAATTATTGATATTAAAACGCTGCTGATTCACAAATGACCTTATACACCATCAATCAATTAAATGGGCTTAAAGTAAGTTTTTTTTTTTCATTAGTGTTCTTTTTTTTCGATGTTACAGTAACTATACAGAACATTTTTGTTTTTCTATTGCTAAGATTAAATGATCAATGTAATGTATAATTTAATTTATAATTTAATAAATGTCAATTTAGTTTCTTTTTTTTTTTTTACTTTAATGTGTTTTGCCCAAGTATGACATCTACAGTTCAGTATTATACAGTGATTTGATACACAGCTTTTCCTGTTTTTTTCCTTTTACAATGTGTGCTTTCATTTAAATGGATGCTGAAGGGTTTGTATGTACATCCACAGTTAGTTATTTTCAGGTATTTGGTGTTGTGCTTTCAGTTGCCATTTTTTTTTCTCCATTTTTCAGAAAATAATTTTTAAGAAAACGTACTCATGAACAGATGTGTGCCATCTTTATTCCATCCAGCTGAGCAGTAAAGATATATATAACTGATTACTCCCTCTCATTTTCAATTGACATTTCAATTTTCTTACATTCTCCTATAAGACATACAGTAGTTTGATTACTTAAGACTTAATTTGCAATTATCTTCACATAGTTCATGTCATTAGGTATCTTCCATAATTTCTAGTGTTGCATAAAATAACAAAAAATAAACATTTCCCTGTTCTGCAGTTAATAAATATATAGTGCATCTAAATAAATGCATCAGCTGACATGGACATGAAAAGTTTAGTCCAATTTAACATGTACACATGTATTTGTTTTTAGCGTGTTAAACATTGTGGCAGATTTATATACACAATTCGAGGCACAGAGATATCAAAAAGTTCTACGATTTTATATTTGATTTGTATGTTAAGTTTAGCTGCTTGTATTTTGATAAGTGTAGTTTTATACAAAATGTGTGAAATAAAAAGGTATTACTGCCTGTTTGGCCACATTTACTATTTCATATTTCAACACAGGATAATATTTTTCAAATAGTAATAATCATGGTATTTTTTTGACAAGATATTGTATTGCATGCATTTTTGTCAATCGTTGAATTGTATATGTGTTACATAAATCTTCCACTGGCATTGTCAAAATCATACAGCCTCAAGGAAAGAAATTGAGTCTCTACTTTTATTGTAATTATTATTATGATATCTTTTAATGAAACCTATATACAAAATCCCAGCGGCAGATCCATGGTGAGTGAGCGGTAGGCATTGTCAGACGGGATATTCACCGGATACTCATGAACCCCAAGGCAAATGTATTTGCAAACATTTGCACCACATAATAAATATAACATTACAATGATGATTTCTCTAGGATGAGAAATGATTAATATCCCTCCCCAAATATTTCACAATATGTTTGTAAAAATGTGATACAGGAACACCAAACATCAAATATGTTTATATATATATGCACAATGCAGTATTGGACATTCTGAAGAATGTATGTGTCTACTGTATTTGCTTATTGATGGGTTTGCTTTAAAATCAGCAAGGAAACAAGGTGTATATTTGTAGGGATACATCTGGTAAGCCTCTTAACCGACCTCATTGAAGAACCGAGACACTTCTATTCATCATAGTACATGTTCATGTTACTGATTGGAAGATGCAAACTCTGGAGAAAGAAAGGAGAAAACTCTGGTAGGAGAAAACTAGACATTGCTCATTACTGAACTACAGTTACCATCATGTCCACATCTGATAGACAGACATCTGCAAAGATGTATTATCATTATGACATTATGAGATGACATCTTAATTTTCTTCAGCATATGACAAAAAGACACACTGCTCAAGGCAAGCTAGTGACAGAAAGGCGTTGTTGGAAAAAAATATCAAATCCCAAACAGCAAACTAATCATGCCATGACTATAATTTAATAATTGAATATCATTCACACAGGCTTTCATACATGTGCTATATGTACACAAAGCATAAAATAAACAGGAAGGCAACACTATGTTATGTGTTTAAGGATTTAATATTTTGTATGTAGGGAACGGTTGACTGTTTTGTTTTTTACATGAATAAACAAACCTGAATACCTTGAGTATAAACTAAGGTGTACTTTAGCATAGCATAGCTATATCAAATAGTGTATGTACGAATGTATTTAAGCAAGAAGGCACAAGGGGCCATGCTCTATCATGAATAAAGTAATGGCTAAGGGGTGTTGTTAGTCCCGACGTGAAGCTTTCTGATCTGGATATTAATTTCATAACTTGACAGATGAGCTGGCACATCCGTTTGAATTTGGAATCCTGATCATACAAATGAGAAGAAGTTCCGGTGCTGAACTAACATTGATTCTTGTATATACTGTATATATATATACGCATATATATATATATATATATAAAGCAAGGAAGGTACCGGTAAAGGGAATTTAGATGAACGATATTAAGAAATAGTGTTTCGTTTTATTAGGGACAAGTCCTTGGATATTAAATGAGGTACTTTTTCGACAGACAGAGCTGGAGTGCTCTCTATGAACAGGGAAGTGTTTGAAACAACAGGATTGGAACTTTAAATGTTCACAAGTTCAAATTAAAATTCAATTCAATCTTTATTGTCCATTTCAGTTAAAAATGCTAATTTGTCTTTGGCTCCATATATACAGTAGTTCAAATACATAAACACAGTAAAACAGGCATCACAATAGATAACAAATAAGTCAGACTGTGCAACATTACAACACTAAAAGACACATTACATTACACCATTAAAAGACAGTTTACTGCATACTTCAATTATTTTTGTTTAAAACTGAAGCTGCAGTTGGAATAAAAGATTCTTGTAGGTGTTTTTCCTTGCTCGTGGGACCCTATATTGCCGACCTAGTAGCAAGAGTTCAAATGAGCTATGGAGTGGGTGGTTAGGGTCGTCAAGTATTTTGTTTGAGTTCCGTCTGACTGCTTGGAGGTAGAGGTCTGTTGGTTGAGTCTGTCTGGTCCCAGTGATTTTGCTTGACTATCCTGGATAATTTTGTTTTGCTTTTCACTGTTAAAAAGTTAAACCAGGAGACAATGTTAAAAGTAAGCGCACTCTCAATGAGTGCCTTGGGAGAGTGTCTCACTTCGGATGTTAAAACTCTTGAGCTTTGTAAAAGAAATAGTCTCTGTTGGGCCCTTTTGTAGACATAGTCCGCATGGTCAGAGAAGGACAAGTTCTCGTCAATTTCGGTGCCCAGGTTCACCAATCTAGAAAGGACAGAAGCTCTGCCCCAGCTCCGCTCACTCAAGTCTACAGGGAAGTTGAACCATTGCTTTAAGAACCAATGATAACTAGCTATTATAATTCAGCATGATTATGTAAGGAATAAACCATGACGGGCTGTGCAATTGTATGGAAATAAGTGACAACAGGGTGGTGTGATGTGGTCCCGAGGCAAAGCCGAGGGGTCCTTAATCACACTGAAGCACAACTACACAGCTTGGAGTGCAGAGTTTATTCCGCTTATACCATGAATAGTTGCAACAGAAATAATGAATTCAACAAACATAATTGTTCATAGCCATGATAAAGATGAGCAAAGAAGACTGTATATAATAAACAATACAGGTATTGAACTATATTGTATACCTCAAAAAATGTGAAAATGATGTACTATATATATATATATATATATAATACAATTTCTCAGATTGATTTTGTGTAACAAGTAATATTTTTTTCACCAAAGATACGGAAGCTTAATGCTGCTATGGAAATGGGAATAGAAAAACTAAAGAGCAATTGTGATTCAGATATAGTACTGGACCAGAATAAATGTATGTGCCTCTGGGATCATGCCTTACACAGTAAATTAGATTCCAATTTCACATATAAAGACACAATAAAACATATGAGGTTTCATACATATTGTTTATAAACATACTATATGTGACCAAGGAGGTTTGAACAAGAGTCTCCTGTGTACCACTGTAGCCCACTGAGCTACAGTCATTAGCTTAAGCAGCTAGGCAGTTTTCAAGGCAGTCAAGGCACTAGCTGCTAAGGGCTAGGTTTGGCTTGAACATTGGGGGGGGACAAACCTGAGGAGGGGGGGCTGTCAGGGGGTGCTAGTGAAATGGTAAAATATAATTATAATCATGTGATTATCTATGTCGCTAATTCATCTTTGCATATTGTAACCATTAAATGTTTATTACCTTGCTAAGTAAAGAACTGGCTAAGTTAACGGAGTAAAGAGCAACCTAGTAAGACACACTTTGCCTAGCTAGCTAGCCTCCCCAGGGCCAGAAAGAAGGTAAGTAGCTACATTACATTGGCCTGTAGCTGTAGCTGGTCTGTAGTTGGGGGGTATGAGTTATAGTATTTCATAACTGCCATTAAGATCTCATAAACGGAGGGGCGGCGGATAGCATAGTGGTCTAACGCACCGTATTTTGGCTGGTCCGATACGGTGTGTACTGCCTATCAGGGTTGCGGTTCGAAACCTGCATCTCTACCAGACCGGCCCTGGTCTGGTTTATCACTAAAATAATCTCATAAATGGAGTGTCATAAACTGTAATATATGCCAATGCATGTCAATACACTGTCGTGATGTACTTAATTCATTACAGCGTGACATGTGTCAATTAAATCCTTCATTTAAACAGGGGAAATCCCATTGAGACTTGGGTCTCTTTTTCAAGAGCATTGTATTGTGAACCAGCATGACATGACATATATGGCAGAGGATCAGTTATTGATCATAGCTTTTTTTATTATTATTTGGTGGCTGCTGGAGGAGACAATGAGCATACAGGGGGAAGAGCAATCACTTTTTTGAGAGCTAGAGGCATGAGAAAGGATATCCTGTCACTGCTGAAAGAATTGAAATATCTCTGGAAATAAGATGGATATTTGCACGAACTCTGTGAACTCTGCGCTATGTACTAATTTTCTCATGAAATGAAAGAATATTCTGCCTTTCTGTGACTTCTTGAGAGTGAGAAGGATAGAGATAGAACCAAGGATCTTCAGTCATGGAAATCCTGGAAAAGTAATGGAATTTTGAAATTGTGTTGTCCAGGCCTGGAAAAATTTAGCATAATAATAAATACGCAAAATGTTTTTGGAAAAGTCATGGAAATGTATTTCATGTGGTTAGTTTATTCAGGCTTTAAAATGTAGCATGCCTCCCAATTCTCTTACAGGTTCCAGGATGGAGCTGTAGACTATATCCTTGAATAGCATAATGATTAAGAATATGGGAGACTCATATAGTTGGCAAAGCTAACCTCACCTATCGAGCAGTAAAACTTTTGCCGTAGACTATATCACATATAATTGCTACATGAACAAGTCTACTCTCAAATTTATAAGCCTATTTCAAAATTAGCATTTAACCCTACTTACACATGTATGCTGCTATTTGACATTAATCTCTATCCATCCCTGCCTCACATAGGCCTAGGATATAGTACGCCAACTATACTTCTGTGCATAGGCTACAGTCCACATCTATTCTCCATTCAGAACCACCAGTTGGACATGCATTTTTAATTGAGTCACGTTGTGTGATCATAATAAAAAGAAAAATCCTGAAAGTGTGTTGTGAGGATAGGGTCAAAAGGTGCCATAGAATTGGCTCTCTATGAGATAAATGCAGACACTCCAGCATCTAGAGAGTGTGCCCAAAATTGTTAGTTTTGTTTTTCTGTGGCAGATGCTCATTTTGCTGCAACAATAGTGCACTAAACATAATAAAGTATGTTCTGTAAATCACAGTAGCCTGCTAATTTAAACTTGTTATGCCTTGAGAAGAGTATCAAAAATGTTACCCCATGGATCACATTACCGGAAAATTCGAAAGAGGCTGCAAACAGCACTTCAAGTCCAGCTACCAAAAGTTACAAACAGCGCCCCAATGAATATCAGTCCCAGAGAAAAAATTGATATGGATGGATCAATAATGGAAAGGTAATCTGGGCAAGATTTGGTGGGGGTACATGCTCGCTGAAAGTAGATGGTGCTATTGACAGAGAGGCTCTGATGCAAACTGGCACAAAGACTTGTTCTTCCCCAATGGTGAGTCTCGACAAGGAAGGTTGGTAGAATTTGAATTTGTTGTTTTGGATTACAAAAAAGTGTCCCTCCCACCAAGGATGACTGTAGAGGACATCTGTTCAACAATGCAAATTGGTCGGGTTACATTTTTCTTTTCTACCACCACGGTAGAGAGAGAAAGAGCCTGCAACCAGCCATGGATACAAAACTGGAACCTCTGCCAAACCCAAACACAAAGTCACATCAGAAGACAGCATTCATGATAGCCCAAGGGCCGATATCCAGGAAATATCACATGGTAGCCAGAGTAGTGATGATGTGTTGTGTGTTTCTGATGATCGCCATTAAGCGATGAATCAGCTCTCAACATGTCTGTTGAAGATCACCTGTCTGACTCTGAGGCTAACGTGACTTCATGATGATGCCTCCACTGTGTTCTAGGATGAGCCCCCACTGCCCTCGTGTCAACATTCAGGTGTGGTAAAACATGAGTGAGAGTGAGAGAGTAGAGAGGCAAGGTCACACCCCAGAAGCTGTTAAGCTTAAAATTCATTGGGTGAACAAACAGAAAGAAATGATTGCAATGTTAGGGGGTGTCAATAAAAAATATTAGGCAATGTGAAAGTTTTGCATGTGATCATTCATTTGCATTTTGGTGTCAGTGCCAGTTTATTGACGTTATTAATGAACAGATAGGGCCGATATTCGATAAATACCCGTATCACACAAGAATGTATTTTGTGGATGTTCTGTATTTCACCTCACTCTCAGGCAAATCATCCAATAAACGACTATTTGAAATACAATCTGTAGTCAACTAAGCAGTTCAAAGTATTTGAGCCTTGCACATGTAAGGAGTGGCCCAAGGCACTTAAATGAGGGAGAGACCATCTATATACCTGTGTAATTGTGTAAGATATGTGTTTTTAAAATGAACATTTAATAAACATTCACTACAATAAAATGTAGGCTAAATAATTGTCCGGTGTATCATGGGACAACGTCCTAATTGATTTATTTGTTATAGAGAGCTTATGCAGACCTTTCAGGTCTTATAAGTAAGCATAGACATGTTGGATGGCTTCTGCTGGGTTTTATGGGGGTTGCAAATGGTTCGCTCCCATTACAAGGCAGCACAGCTCAAACACAGTTTTATCACCGGGAAATGGCCCCATTTGAGTGCATTATTTTCAGCAAGCGTGAACCTGAGCATCGGTGACCCTCTTGAGATGACGTGGCCCCACACAGATGCGGTAGGGTATACATCATCAGAGGTCATCCATGACGTGGGACAGTGTTCAGACTTGGTCTTGTCCTGTGTGTAAGCCACACACAAATAATTCCTTGCTGTTCATCCTGGAAGACAAATGGTTACCACATAGGTCACTGATTAGATGCAGCACAATATTTTAATGCTTTCATTTACAAATTTTTTACAAGACTATAAGACTTTTTATAATTATTGGTTTCCCATACCTGCACCACCATGTGTTTTCTTGGTTTCATGTTAAAGACTGTATTAGCTGATCCACCAATGCACATGTAACCCATATGGTTTGCAGCAGTAGCAATAGCGTGATGTACATGCATTTTGTTACATTGAGTTTTTCTCACTTTGGATGTTGCTCTGGATAAGAGTGTCTGCTAAATTGTCATTATATACCTCCTAAATAAACTACAAACAGGGCAGTTTTTCGCTTTTTGGGGGCCCTAAGCAAGGAACAACAGCAAAGGCGAGGAAATAATGAGTTGTAGGTGTTGTACTTTGAATACAAAGCTGAAACTGCCCATCTCTAATGGAACAAGTTTCTCTTTCAAATAAAATATCTAAATAGGTGCATATTTTATGTAGAATGGCCCAATGACCCCCTATCACTTTACTCTTTAGGAACATGAACTCTGACAGACATGCTTTGTCTCATATGTTTTTCACTTTTTTTTTGTCCAACCCTTCTCGCAAATGGGTACATCCTGGGTGCACTCTTAATTGAGCCTGTTGCCATTTCTCCCCAATTTCTTTTTCTGGGGGAGTAAGAAATGGTAAGGCCTGCGTCATCAGACGTTTTGGCTTTAACCTCATCCTTGAGTTATTTGAGGAGCCAATTGGTAATAATTATCATAATGAGCCATCTTTGCCTTAGGAGTACTCATGAAAAATTTCCATTAAGGGTAAAGCTCCCACATGGGTTTTGGGGCATAAGGAGTGCAGCGATACTCAAGTTTCACTAAGTTCCTAACCTAATGAGTGAATTGAAAGCGGAAGATTATTACGACTTAAACCCACCTCTGTGAAGAGAGAAATTGGAGCTCCGGCTATTTTCAGAAATGCGAAGTACTTTACCAGAGATACGTATTCAGGTATCGCGTTGCATTGTGAATGTACTCTTTTCCCACCTTCACCGTGGCAACCAACAGACAAGTGGTCTGCCATTGAACAGTTTCATTACTTTCTCTTTTTTGTCTGTTCTCCTTGGAGCTGTTTCCTTTGTTCAAGGACATTTGATTAGCTTCCTCAATTTAGATTTCTAATTATGACGGCCAGAACTTCCTTTAAAACTTGAAAGCACGAACATGTACTCAGCTACAGTCCTACATCTGATTAGCTATATGTTGATATGAAGGACAATAGTATATACATTCATATCATGGCTTAGATTAATACTCGATTCTGATTGGCTGACAAAACTGTGTTTTGTATTTGTATACATGCATGGAAAATGGCCTTATCACACACATTCACAACATGAAAGCATTTCCAAATATTATCCAGTTATGCTATTTTATTCACTGTTAAACGTAGTGCATTATAATGATTTAGAGTTTTTATAAGTTGTCTAATATCTCATCAATAGCATAAAAAGCTATTGCCACCCATTGTGCTTAATATCCTATATAGCTTCTCTGTTTGATGAAGATTTTGTATTATAGGTGCACATAGTGTATTTTGGTGTAGAGAGGGCAGAAGACCCCACCCCACCCTCCCCATCAGATCAATGGGCATGATGCCACTGGTGCAGTCATTTATGTTTTTAAGCATAGACACTTTCATTTCTTTATCCAGGACAGATCACCAGCTATTGTTTCACTGAAGCATGGAGAAATTGTGTGAGGGTCTTCCGTGGGCTATGGGCTTTTCTTGGTAGAATGACATTCAGTTAATCTGAAGCCCAGCAGGGGAAGAGCAGGATCTCTGTGTGGATTTGATAGGATTAAGCCAGCTGGAAACCAAACCCAAAACATAGGTACCTTTTGTTTTCTTTTACCTTAAACACAATGTCATGATCTTTGAATTCAAGACAATCATAAAACGTGACTAACTGTGAAGGATTGTATGTGATTATCATATTTTCATTCATGTTGAAAATTCTAGAACTGCTGAATGTCAACCCTAGATTAAAAGAAATGGCTTTGCCTTTCACGTTTCAGTCTAATTTTGTTAATATCAGTATCTGGGTTTAAAAGTATGGATGATACTTCAAAAGTCTTCTGTGTGTGTCACAAAGCACTAATTCCAAGAAATCCTTCAATTCAAAAGTCCAAACAATTTCCAGTGCAAAACTCTGATTGAAACCAGGTTTTATGGTCCGACGAGACCAACATTTTTGGCAATGCACAAAAGACTATAGCCACGGAAAAAAATAGTGGTGTATCTTTGACATTATCTTGTGTTCTCTGTGGCTCAGTTGGTAGAGCACGGCGTTAGCAACGCTTAGGTTGTGGGTTCAATCCCCACTGGGGCCACATATACAAAAAAATGTATGCATTCACTACTGTATGTCACTTTGGATAAAAGCGTCTGCTAAATGGCATATATTATTATTATTATTATATTATCTTGGGCTTCTTTTGGTTTCTACTGGTCCCGGGGCTCTTGAACTCTTACCACAAAATGACTGTTTTGCAATGGCCATCTCAGGCTCCAGACTTGAACCTGATTGAAAATGTGTGATTTGAATTGAAGAGGGCAATCCAATCCAAGTGCACACCAAAGAACCTGAAGGATCTTGAAAACTGTGGTAAAAAGATCCCCCCGAATGTGTTCACCAATCTCATAAATTATGTCTCAGTGATTTAACAAATGGGAGGGGGATGATGTACAACATACTGAACACAGAGGTGTGAATAATTGTGACACCTTTTTTGGGGAAAAAAATTGTCTGAGCAATTGTATTAGTATAAGAATCACATTTTTGAGTATACAATATAGCTCATTACTCGTATTGTTTACTTTATACAGCCTTCTCATCTTTATCAAGGGTGTGAATAATTTTGTAGTTGGCTGCATGTCTTTAGCTGACTAAGACCAGGACTACACAGTTGCAGGACGCGTTGTTAGTGAAAGAAATGCCTCTCCTCTGGTCTGCTATAGTTCTGCTGTAGTACTGTATGGCATGAGGTGTGGAGAATAGTCACTGGTTTGTGAGCATGTGCATCAGTGAAGTTCTGCCTCTGGCGACGGCTGCAATCAGCCATTTGCAGAGTAAATAGTCAAAATGGAATGGAACTTGTGTAATCAATAACAAAGTAGGATATGCATAATTACTCATTGCAAATTGAGTGTGTATTCACAAAGTATTAAACAGTTTCACATGCAAAGAATTTCGAAATGGTGGGACACATTTTTTATATTTAACATCTCAAATATTGAAAATATGTTTACATTAGGCCACTGAAAAATATCCAGCAGCCAGATATTTACCTCTTCCTAGTTTTCAGCCATCCACACATGATTGATAAATGAATTAATCTACCTGCCATAAACACACCCTGCCTTCTAATTCAATTTCTCCAGTGATTATGAGCACATCATTACATACATTGCCACTGACAAATGGACTGCACTGACCATACAAAGTCATTAATTTATCCCTGGGGGTCTTCAACAATATGACAGTGTGAACGGGAACACGGGGGGAGAAAGAAATGTGAAAATGTCACAGGTGACATATGGCCTTAATTACGGTAGGTGAAAACATCAAGGTTTGTTGATTCATATGTACAGATCTTTTTAATGACCAAATGTTAAATGTGCGAGACCAACGAGGACATGCTTAAAGTAATAAATAAAGTCAATATCCTGACAAAATGATGGAATACTTTGTGTGAGTGCTTCGAGGTTTATAAATAAAATGCCAGCAATTGCCTTTGGTATGGTCAGTTGGACAGAAAACAGGCCAATTTATTTCAGCAGCAAGTCCATAAGTAGATCAACCAGAGCGCTGTATATTATCTAGACATTAGTCAACTGAATAGGCTTAATTTACATATGCATGACTGCGTTAAATGTGCTCTGTTGATGGGTACTTTTCACAAATGTGTTTGCGTACAGTATAAATACACATGGGGACAGGGGTGGGTACCTGCTAACGGCTAACTCCGCAACTGTGGGGGTCAGCAGAACAAGCATATTTTTATTATACAGGTTTTTATCATACAAAGGCATACTTGCCAACCCAATATATATATTTTTTTACTGTTAAGGATGGATTTGACCCCCTGATAAATGCATTATGTATGTAAGGAATAAACCATGACAAGCTGTCCATTTTCAGGATATACAGCGCCTATAGAAAGTCATCATACCCTTTTGAAATAGTCACTTTTGTTTGTCTTACAGCCTGAAATGAAAGTACATAAAATCCATCTTTTTCCACCTTTATTTACACATTTTGCCTTACAACATTCAAGTGGCCACAAAAAGGGCACAATTTCTGATAATAAAAAATGAAAAACTAGAACAGGGTTGGAAAAGTGATCAGTCCCCTGATTTAATACTTTGTAGAGGCACCTTTTGCTTTAATTACAGCCATCAGTCTGTTTGGATATGTCTCTACCAGCTTTGCGCACCTAGATTGGGCAATATTTGCCCATTCTTCCTTGCAGTCAAATTCCGTGGTGAGCAGCGATGGACTGCACTCTTCAAGTCCATCCACAGATGTTCTATCGGATTTAGGTCAGGGCTCTGACTAGGCCACTCAAGGACATTCACCTTCCTGTCCTTTAGCCACTGCGTTGTTTTTTTGGCGGTGTGTTTTGGGGCGTTGTCGTGCTGGAAGGTGAACCACCTGCCCGTCTTCAGCTGTCTAGCAGAGGGCTGCAGGTTTTCCTCAAGAATTTGGGTGTACTTGGCAGCATCCATTTTCCCTTCAATCCTAACCAATTGCCCAGTCCCCGCTGAAGAGAAACACCCCCACAACATAATGCTGCCACCACCATGCTTCACGCTAAGCATGGTGTGTTTTGGGTGGTGTGCTGTGTTTGGTTTCCGCCAAAGATAGCACTTGGAGTTCAGTCCAAAAAGTTCAATCTTGGTCTCATCTGACCATATAACCTTTTGCCACATGGCATCAGAATGTTCTATGTGTTTCTTCGCATAACGTGAACGAGACTCAGTGTGACACTTTTTCAGAAGAGGCTCCTTTCTTGCCACCCTGCCATACAGGCCAACTTTGTGTAAAGCTTGTGAGATTGTTGTCACATGCACAGATCACCCAATCTCTGCCATTAAGACTTGTAACTCCTTCAAGGTTGCCATTGGCCTCTTCCCTGATTAATCTTTTCCTGCCTCGGTCATCCAGTTTGGAGGGATGGCCCGATCTTAGCAAGGTGTGAGTGGTGCCATATGCCTTCCACTTCTTAATAATACTCTGAACGGTACTCAGACAGATAGTTAAAGCCTTTGAAATCGTTTTATATCCTTCTCCTAACTTGTGCCTATCCACAACTTTATCCCGGAGTCCTTTTGAAAGCACCTTTCCAGCTATGGTGAATTATTTGCTTTACCATGCACTACTAGGAGTGGAATCCTCAAGGAACAGTTGATTTTGTTGTGAAATAATCAAAACCACTACAATTGATGTCAGGTGGAGGCCAATTAGCTTGGTGTGTGATCTGGAAGGTGATTGATTATACCTGAGCAAGTTTATAATGGTTATTCTAAGGGGACTGATCACTTTTCCAGCTCTGTTATTCTAGTTTTTCATTTTTTATTAATTATCAGAAATTGTGCCCTTTTTTTCACTTGAATGTTGTAAGTAAAGTAAATGTGTAAATAAAGCTTGAAAAATATTGATGTTATGTACTTTCATTTCAGGCTGTAAGACAAAAAAAGGGTATGATGACTTTCTATAGGCACTGTATACCCACACCTGGGGTGGTGAGGTATCAAGCAAGGATGATCATATTTGGATCATATTTTGTATATGTGTAAAGCCACGTAAAGAAATATAAAGGGTTATTAATAAAACTGCTTTTTGTAATTTTTCTAAATCCACAGGCCGGTAATTTTAACCAATTCATAATCATGTCGTGGCAGTGATTGCCACCAATGAATCAGCCCTATTTTCAGCAGTCTGCCAGAGGCCAACCAATTAAATTGTAATGCTAATTAAGTGTTGCATTTTTAACATGTAAGCTACTGATTGTCTGAATGCTGCTTCACTGTCCTTGGGTGGAATGATGGAGATATGCATACCTGTCAACTCTTCCTGTTTTGCGGGGAGTCTTCCATATGTTTCCCCGCCTGCTTCCCTATTGTGATTTCTTCTCGATTTCTCCCGTATTTCAGCAGTTGCTGAGTTTTTAATTATTTTGCTAGACAATGTATTGAAAATGTGTATGAGCTGTACAACAAATCAATGGACAAATGCCTTTTTGGCAATGGTTTAGAATATACCAGTTTAATTTTATAATCAACTGCTGAACAATTTGTGCACTCGTTTAGTCAATAACAAAGTAGGAAATGCATAATTACTTATTGAAAATTGAGTGTGTGTTTCCAAATTATTAAACACTTTCACATGTTCCTCCAATAATTTAGAAATGGTGTGACACATTTTTAATATTAAACATTTTTAATATTTAACTTTATTTCTGAAATTTTTATTTCAACATAAAAATAAGTCCACGGCAAGAGGCCTTACTGTTCCCTGGACTGATTATTTCAGCATAAAAATCTAATCATGACTGGAGTTAAAGTTTAATTAAAATTACCCCCACTCACTGAAGCCATACAAAAACAGTCTGGCACTTTTACGCAACAGTTCTGTCAATCTCGTGAAGAACTGTGAAGCCAATCTACAGCTTCTCCCCCAAATATCAGTTGAAATTAAAAATATAATTATCCATAACTAGTACAGTATTGTGCCCCCTCCACTCCCTGATGCATTTTATTTTTTATTATACATGACAATATTAATTCAGTATTGCACACCAGATAGACAGTACCACCATTTGAATCACATTCTTGCTGTGATTTATGACTCTAATTACTCTAATTATGATGCCATTTGATGAGTTAATTGTATATTGCAATGCATAAATAGATGCAGGCAGCCTGGGAGAAGGTTGTGTTGTCTTTATTTCTCATTAGAGAGCTGCATCTTTGATAAGGACTAGAGTTCAACCAAATTGGAAAGCCCCACTCTCTGGATCATGCCTGAGTAAATTCTAATTTGGGGCAGGTCCAATGCAAGCCTGGTTCAGACCCCTTTTTATTTTTATTTTATTTTGGGTCACTTACTAAGACAAATAAGACATATTTTTATGGTCTCCATTGATATGATACCCTCACGGTTATAATCATGATGACACCAAACATCAATATAGCCTGGGGAAGACAGCTTGGTTTATACAAAGATGTTAGTTGAGCTGATATTTGGAGAGACATAATATGCTCAGGCAAAGAATATATTATTTTCTCCCTGACTCATAATTTCCAGCTCATAGGTAGAACCCCAAAATTGTGGTGTGTGACATAGGCATGTACATTTGTTGTGATGGTCCAATATGGACTGTGCTGGCTGCCAAAGCTACATAACTTGGTTTCATTCACAGTAATAAAACCTGTCAATAATGGAACCATGCTTGTTTATGGTTTTAGTGTTTAGGCTAGGCCAAGTAATATTTTGTTTGCCTGTACAAACAGTGGTTCTATGTGGCTCAGTAGGTAGAGCATGGCGCTGACAATGCTTAGGTTGTGGGTTCGATTCCCATGGGGATCACATGTACTGAAAAATGTATGCAGTTGTCATGCCATAATGTGTCCGGGTGCCAAAATGTGTCCGGGTGATGTCATCTGCATTTTGGACTGTAGTTGCTATGCCAACATGACGAGCTCGCATTCCTGAATGAGAAAACCCTAGCCACCTAGCCAGCTAGCTAGTTTTTACAGCTGAGCAAGCAATGGTTATTTGTAGCTAGCCACCTAGCTGTAATGTAATGACTTCCATATATTATATTCGTAGCTAGCCAGCTAACTTAACTGTACAGCTGAACAGACAATGCATATTATTATCTTCGTAGCTAGCTGGCTATATAATTATAATATAATTATATATTATAATTCATATATTATGGCGGCACGGTGGTGCAGTGGATAGCACTGTCGCCTCACAGCAAGAAGGTCTCGGGTTCGAATCCAGGCCGGGGGCCTTTCTGTGTGGAGTTTGCATGTTCTCCCCGTGTCCGCGTGGGTTTCTCCCACAGTCCAAAGACATGCACGTTAGGCTAATTGGAGAGTCTAAATTGCCCGTAGGTATGAGTGTGTGAGTGAATGGTGTATGTAGTGCCCTGCGATGGATTGGCGACCTGTCCAGGGTGTATTCCTGCCTCTCGCCCCAATGCATGCTGGGATAGGCTCCAGCCCCCCGCGACCCTAACTAGGAATAAGCGGCTGAAGATGAGATGAGAATTCATATATTATGTTCGTAGCAAGGCAGCTAACTTAGCTGTACAGCTTATTTGTCGCTAAATGACACCCCGGACACATTCTTCCGGGTTTTCCCACTCAGGAATGCGAGCTCGTCATGTTGGCATAGCAACTACAGTCCAAAATTCCAATGACGTCATCCGGACACATTCCTGAGACCCGGACACATTCTGGCATGTCACTACTGTAAGTCGCTTTGGATAAAAGCGCCAGCTAAATAGCATATATACTGTATATGTACAGGATGACAAAATGCACCTCCCTGACAAGCTAGTTAATTTTGGTTCTCATTTGACTCTCCATTCAGTAGTATTTCAATTTTTTCAAAATCAGCCCAGCTAATTTCCAACTTATAGAAGGCTACTGAAGGGGAAAGACCGTAAAGCACCGGTGATCGGCATCACTGGCCTGAGCAACCGGTCGACACCGGTTTTGTGAACCCGGCAGCTGCTTTTCCCAGATCTGGAGAGCAGAGCACTGGGGCAATGGTCTGTTGTAGTGGGCGCGAGACAATAGATTGGTACCACTTCCTTGGTACCACTCCGGCCTATCAGCCTGGTGCAGACTGGACTGCTTCCATACCACTGCTGCAGTGGCATTTCACTGTGGCATGATGGGGCTGTGGTAGAAGGATTGTTGTATCTGCTTGGAGCCCAGCTGCACTTATACCCAAATGGTCCAGCATGACATTGAGACTGGCGATGCAGCCCCCATTTGACAGCAAGATCGACGACTTCCCTAAGCTAAACAAGAAGAAACAGAGGTGGAGGTGCAAGAAATAGCAGCAGCAAGCATCATCGACAGTCCCTGGGTCTCTGTCACAGCGTGAAAGAAGGATGGCTCGCCTAAATGACGGTTTTGCATCGACTACAGACTGCTTAATGCAGTGACTCGGAAGGACTCATATTCCTTGCGCCACATCAATGACGCCCTCAACAGCGATTCTGGTTCCAGTGCAGTTCCAGTTGACCAGCGCAGTGACTAGTAGCAAGTGCCTCTCACTCAGCCAGACCCAAGATGGCCTTCAACAAGGGGCGGGGTCTGTGGGAATTTGCCATCATACCTTTTCGGATTTTCAACAGTCCAGCGATGTTTAAAAGGCTGATGGAGCAGATTTTGCACTCTATTCTCCCCTCAGTCTGCATAGTGTATCTGGACGACATCCCCGTGCATGCAGCCAGCTTCGAAAACACCATCACCAACCTCTGTTGGTGATGGCGTATCACCTCTGCCAACCTGTGACTGAATCCATCAAGGTGTCACCTGTTCTGCCGTGAAACAAGCTACAACCAAACCAGAAAAAAAATACAGCAATGCTCAGGCTCTATCCAGTCACCCCTGCAGCGCCTCCTGCTAACACTGCAAACTGGCTGAGGAAAAGGACCGCAGGAGAGTAAGTTGTGCCACGATCACAGCTCCAGATGTCACCAGTGTGTTGCCCGATTCCATTGGCAACCTGTCCAGCACTCAAGTAATGGCCGAGCAGCAGAGTGAGTGTGAAGTCATGGGGATTCAAACAAAAAGGTTGTGTTTTGGGGGCGCGGGCACTCCCCTTGACAGACGGGGCTGGTGTGACTGGGATTGTGTTCGTGTTGTACCACTGTCCTCATGCTCTAGTTATATTGATATTGATCCTTGTCTGTTCCCCCTGCCTTTTGTATGCAGATTTCAGAACCACAATGAATGTGTCTTGTACTGTGTCTGGTACCGTGTCTCCTGTGTTTGTGCGGTGTGTTTTCTGTATTATCCTGAATGCTTTATCTAATAAAGCTGGTAGCAAGATGTTTTCCCCTGAGCTATGGTCATTCTGACATCAATGCTACAATACATTAAAACTTATTTTAGCATTCCATTGGCTTCCTTTGATTGCTATAATTTTCCTGTGTCCATATATGCTTATGTTTATTTTTTAGCTAGGGCATCTCACAGGGGAACCCAAAATTAAGTGATTTATGAATTATTCATAAGGATAGGGCAGAGGTGTGTAATCATAATCATTCCCCCTTACGTGTCCTTGGGCATCACCACCCCTGCCCCCATACAGCCTATTATAATCATCATTTTTTTAAATGCTGCAGTTTTGTATAGAAACCCACAAATAAAGCAGCAACTTTCTGAAACCCAATGAACAAAAATCTCATGTGGACTTTGCGCATGCTCAGTATAGACTTTGCTGCAATGTTTGGTGTTTCATTTATACTTTCGGTATTACAGCTGTAAAAAAAAGCAAATCCAGAAGCCAAATGAGGCACTTCAGCTCCCTACTTTCAGTAAAAAAGGAGCCGCTCAAAACAAGCTGTTTGTTCGCAAACAATCCATCACTACTCATTCACCCAGCAACATGAAAAAGATCCAGACCCAGAAACAGGGTGTATGGACTGAAATCACTGTCAAAAATATGTATATATGCAAATAAGATTCATAAACATAAGTTGCAATTCATAACCAGTACAGTATCTGTGTACCCCCTAACCTGACAGAAAAAAACACTTCCATTGCATTTTATGTTTCATTATGGATGACAATAACAATGCGGTTTACAAAACCAGATAGACAGTGGCACCATTTGAATCACATCCTTGCTGTGATGTAATACTCTATTTACTTTAATTATGATGGCACTTGATGAGTTTAATTGTGTACTGAAATGTATAAATACAGAAAACAGAACTCTGATTGGGCTTAAATTGGCGAAAAAGACATTGAATCTGCTATTGTGCATGTCAGTCACTGAAATCATTCAAGGGGAAGGCAAAGGATCTGAGAATTGTTGAGCAATGCATTGCCGAATGCTGAAATTTCTGTAATGGCAAAAGTTGCAGTTGCCGAAAGTTGCAGCAAAGTCTACACTGAGCGTGTGCAGAGCCCGAGTGAAATTTTGTTCAGCGGAGTGCCGAAAGTTGCGGGCACTTAAAGTAAAGTAAAGGCACTTGCTCAAAAGTGCAGGTTGCCCATTGCAGCCTGGGATAAAATTCCCAGCTGGTGCAGGATGGACAGATGGCGTGTTCGTGGTGGGGGGAATAGTTGAATCAATAGAGGATACAATTGTCCACCAAACTGGCACCAATTTAGGTGGGCAAACCCGTCCAGATGTAGGAAAAAGAGTAAAGATGACTTATCAGTCCATATTACTTCCTTCCAATGTTCAGAAGTCCAGGTTGTGTGCTCATTACACCAGGTTGTACATTGTTAGTGCATTGGCCTTGGTTACAAGCAGTTTCCGAATGGCAGACATAGCATAGATATCAGCTTTGTGAAGCTCACGGCATATCGTTTTTTGTTGAGAAAAAAAAGGTGTAGATTCAGTCCTGTGGTACATTTTGATTTGTGTTTTTTAGCAACGATCATGTTAAGTGTCCATCTATACCTGTCAATGAGCTTCCCACTGTTCTTCTTTCCTGATGCAGTTTTTCTTTGTTTGGTGTATGCCATCATGATGTTTGACACTGTTCCCCTTGACACATTAAATAATTGTGCTGTTTCTCTGACTGATGCACCTGCAATTCAGGGACCAACTATTTGACCTCTTTCAAAATCTGTTAGATCTCTCATGTTGCTTTAGAAACATATTAAAGTGATTATTTTAAAATGTCTTTTATAGCAAAGACATTTTGGTAATTGATATGAATACGAAAGACACGTGTAGACTCCTTCATAATAGCGATTTATTTACTTGAAAATATTCATCCTTTTTCATTTGGTATTTCCGTTATTTTGCCTATCCCCTTTATACAGTATGACTAAATTGGCAATCAGTTGTTTGTAATCTCTCTCTCTACACCTATATATATATATGTGTGTGTGTGTGTGTATGGGGGTTTATGAATTATTAATAAGAATATGGCAAAGGTGTCCAATCATATTCATTCCCCTCTTAAGTGGCCTTGGGCATTGCCACCGCTTCCCCCTGGCATATAGCCTATTTATAGTCATCTTTTTTTTTTAAAGCGGCAGTTTTGTATAGAAACCAAAAAATAAAGCAGCAACTTTCGGCAACCTAATGACCAAAATCTCACTCGGACCCAGCGCATGCTCACTATAGACTTTGCTGCAACTTTCGGAAGCTGTAACTTTTGGCATTACAGCTGTAAAAAAGCAATGTGCTAATCCGGGAGCCGAATGAATGATGTTTGCCCTCAGAAATAGGCTATAGGGAGTGAAATCGCTGTAAAAAATTGTATATAGGCAAAACAAATTGCAATTCCTAAAACATATGCAGTTTGCAATCATAAATGAATGATGCAATCATAAATCACACTTTGTAAATGCAAAAGAACAATCTGTATACGTACGCCTAATTTTATAGGTTTATGCATCCGTGTTTACATTCAGGGAACTATGAATTAACTGTCCGCATCTGGGTTTACGTACAGAACTTTGACAGTATTTTCACACCAACTTGTAATCATATTTTTAACGCATCCATACACAGAATCATGCCTGGCCTAGCTTATCGTCGAAACATAACGCAGTAGTGGAGCAAAAACTTTACCCTATTGGCTAATAGAGCTTCCAATGTACAACAGAAACAGTAGGATCATGGTTTGGTGGAAACAGCTATGGAGCACTCGGGCAATAGTGATCAGTCCCTAAAGTAGGTAAGCTTGGTTTCTGTGCTTTTACCCTGTGTTTTAAAGTACAATTATATATTAATATATGATATTAATTAAGTTATAATAGGCAAGCAACGTAAGGTAGCTAAATTGGCTGACTGTCTTGCAAAGTAGCGAGGTATAAATTGCTGTCACCTAGGATAAAAAATATATTTTATTTTAAAACACAGGATAAAAGTACAGAAACCAACTTGCCTGGCTTAGGGACTGACCGCTATTGCCATAGCTGTATGCTGAACATCCAGTTATGTAAGTAACCTTGGTTTTATGAGTGTAAGAGCAAACTGATTGGCTCTATATGATCATTGGCAAATCGCCAATGACAAATTTAAAACAAGGCCAGCTGCTGGCCAATGGTGGCATCCCTTTCACTATAAAAGGGCCTATATAAAATCATACCTTGGCATAACATGAAATTTCAGCATATGCTGCAGCAGTGAATTGGCAGTGAAGCCAATACGTTTACTTGCAAGATCCTTACATTCAAAAAACCAAGGCCTCCATAACTGAACGCTTTATTTCATGTAGAGCTTCACTGATTGGTTCTATATGGGAACGAAGTAGAACAACGCCCTGGGGGCAAAGGGCAAGTACAAGCTACTATCACCAACACATAAAGCCAGGGACAATGCGTGACCTGGCCAGTAGTAAAATAGACTGGCATGCAAGGGGGCCTATTGCAGGGAATGGGCTTGTGCTTGTGACTTTTGCATACAACTTTCATTTCATAGGGTGGGGGGCAGAATACACAGTTAGACACAAAGTGCTGGGGGCATTCCCTCCACTGTCAAGATCGCATTTTTTCATGGGACACTCTCCCGCAGTCCATCAGGAACACTTCCCCGTCCGCTGTGTTCTCTGCGGCTTCCTTTGAGGAGGGCGAAAATGTTGCATCACATCTTTGCCAGCTGCCACTTGGGAACCAGTTACTGCGCCAGCTGCTCAGTCGATCAACTTCTGAAACTGGGGGGATGAGCACCAGGCCGTGGGGGGTGGGGGCTCCAGGCGAAGTTCTGGGTGAAACCTTGGCTTGGGACCCTGTCAAAGACAGGTGCCTCTGGAGCTGGGCTGTCTTCTTGTCCCATTTCTAAAAATGGGCGGTGCCCTCCATCACCAGTTACTTGCCCGGCTGTTTCAAAACTTCATGGGGCTTCGCCATCTGTGTCTAAGCCTCACTGGCATACGAGAGGCGGACAAGTGAAGGTATAATTCACAATCAGTGTTAGCTAGCTAAATTGGTTGGCTGCCTTTGAGCTAGCAAGGTACAATTCACTATGATTTTATTTTAAAATCACCGGGTAAAAGTATAATGGGTAAATCCCAAATTATCTGGCTTAGGGACTGACCGCTATCACCATAGCAGTATGTCACACCAGATAGACAGTGCCACCATTTGAAACACATTCTTGCTATGATTAAGTACTCTAAATATTAAATCATGATCCTCCTGTTTCTGTTTTACATTAATCAATAGGATAAAGCTATTGCGCCGCTACTCAACTATCACCTAGGCCAGGCATTATTCCACATACGGACGGATCAAAAATAGGATTACAAGTGAAACGCTATCAAAATTTTGTATGTAAACCCAGATGTAGACACTCATAAAATGAGTCATAAATGCACACACATCTTGAACGTAAACATGGATGCATACACCTGTAAAATAAGAGACGTACGTACGTAGAGATTGTTCTTTTGCATTTACAAAGTGATTTGCGATTACAGACTGCCATTTGCGTTCGCAAATCTTTTTTTCGTATTGTCGGGCAAGTGAGAATTTATTACAAATGTCTATTTCTGAATCCATAACCAGCCAGTCAACAGTCAAATGCCCTTGTTTAAAGTCCAGCTCTCTGAATACTGAACACAAGTTTTGTTACATGTTAAAACCCCTCACTTATCCACCATGTGATATATATTCCATTTGATTTAATTTAATAATGATTATGTAGGATGCCAAGTTCTCTGATAGGCGTAAGTGAGATATAAATTCCAACATAGTGCTGATCGATAAAACCTTGGTGGATGTGTAGAGGACTATGTAATATGTGCTTTAAAGCAGGGGTCCCCAACCACCGGGCCGCGGCCTGGTACCGGTCCGTGAGGCATTTGGTACCGGGCCGCACAGAAATAATAAAAACGTTTTAATTTTATTTCCATTTTATTGCCTCTTTTCCGCACTTGTCTCAGTTTTTTTTTTTTTTTGCACCCCCACCCCCCGGTCCGCGGAAAATGGTCTTGCATGAAACCGGTCCGTGGTGCAAAAAATGGTTGGGGACCCCTGCTTTAAAGTATGGTTAAGCTGTCTAGTCACCCTCTCATCATACACACTCATTTTGCCCTAAAAGGCCATTAAGAGCACCAGTACTTGCCCTCAAGTTATTCTGAAGTCTGTTCCCCTGTGTTTACCTAATAGCCTTATCTGGATTTAGCTCTGAAGTCACCTAGACAGCTGAGCCCAGAACAGGCCAGAGCCATACAATGTATAGATGGACTATGCAACTGCCAGTCCGCTGTCCGGAAGGCCGATTTCATCTTGGCCCAGGCTTCCCTACTCTCCCTGCAGTTCCTGGCGCTCACGGAAACCTGGATCACTCCGCAGAACACTGCCACCCCTGCTGCTCTCTCCGCTGCCTACACCTTCTCCTACACTCCACGACCCACAGGTAGAGGTGGTGGGACAGGTATACTGATCTCCCCCTGTGGAGATTTAGTATTGTTCCTCTTCCTCACTTCTCACCCTCCTCCTTTGAATTTCATGCTGCCACTGTCACTGTTCCATGTAAACTGCACATCATTGTTCTCTATCGCCCACCAGGTCCACTGGGGAGTTTCCTAGATGAGATGGATGCCCTACTCAGCTCCTTCCCTGAGGACGGCACTCCCATCTTACTCCTCTGTGACTTCAACCTGCTGCTGGACACCCCTCAGTCCTCCACATTTCTCCCCCTGCTTCAGTCCTTCGACTTCACCTTGGCTGAATCCCCATCCACCCACAAGGCTGGCAACCGACTGGACCTGGTCTTCACTAGGAACTGCACCTCCCCCAACATTGCTTTAACATCCCCTGTGGCTCTGACTGACTTCCACACACTCCTGGCTACCTTTTTCTCTAACCTCTCCTCTGCTAAGTCTGCATTTTTCCTTTCCAAGATTCAATCTTCTGTTTCTAATCCTTGAAAACTCTACTCTACGTTTTCTGCTCTCCTCACCCCTCCTCCCCCACCCCCCTCCTATCTAACCGAAGATGACTTTGCATCCTTCATTCGCGAGAAGGTAGATGACATTCAAAACTCCTTCCCCCCATCCTCTCCCTCACCTATTTCTCCCTCACCCATCTTGCTACCTAAACCTCTCACCCCTCTGTCCTCATTCTCGCCCCTCCCTGACTCGGACATCCTTCAACTTGTTCACTCCCACCGTCACCCAAGAGGCCACACAACACCTAGTCCAGGCCCTGGTGATCTCACGTCTGGACTACTGCAATTCCTTGCTGGCAGGCCTGCTGGCCTGTGCCATCAAGCCATTGCTTTTCACGCGGCTAGAGGTACTGCTCCCCCATACCTCCAGTCACTCATCACTCCCAATACCCCAGCCAGACCTCTCCGCTCAGCCTCCTCTGGCAAACTGACTGCCCCATCCCTCCGGGCGCCTGGCAGCCGCTCCTCACGGTCTCGTCTCTTCTCTGTTCTGACCCCTTGCTGGTGGAACGACCTTCCCCAATCGGTTAGGACTGGGGAATCATTTGCGATCTTCCGCAAGAGACTCAAAATCCACCTTGTCAGACTCCACTATTACTGAATTCTGTACACCGAGCTAATTGTCATCACCACTGGCAACTTGCTCAACACTATATACCCCTGCTTACTCATTTAATAAAAAAATGTTGAAAAAAAATTTGACTAACCTTTTCCTTCCCAGTGATACAGGTATGGTACGCAGCTGCCTGCAATGATGTCCAGGTCTGTCCCTTTTGTAATGACTTCAAGACTATCATCACATGTGTGAAACGCAGAAAGTGCATCTGCAAACAAGGCGTGCACACACATAAACACACACACAGTGTGCTATGAATAGGTGATACTATACTACAGGTGAAATAATAAATGGGGGATATAGCACATACACTCATTCTGTCCATCATGTGCAGTGTAATAAAGCTGAGTAGTCCATAGCATTCTTTGTAATGAAAATGAGTGTTGTGGTATAAAGTAAATGTGTTCTATATGGACTAAAAACTTCCTTTATCTTGCTATTTTTGTAATGATCGGAGAATAACATGATGATCAATTAGGAGATATTGTTTTTATGGAGTGTGGCATCCCAATGGGCTGCACTAGGAAATGGCTGCCTGGCCTACAACACATGGGCACCAGGAAACACTACATTTCCCAGCAGACCACAGAAACACCTGAGCCGATGAAAGTAACGGGACTAACGACCAGCTGAAGGCCATTTCAAAGGCCTATTTAAAGGGCTGATTCCCACTACACTGCGAGAGGAGTAGGAACGTGTGTGGGAAGGAGTTGTGTAGTGTATTTGTAGAGAGAGAACTGTGAAGTCGTATGACCAGCCAGTGTTTTGAAAAGGAGTATTGGAGTGTGTTTGTTTGTGTGTGCATTGGATTGTTTTGGACTTTGACTACGGACTGGATTACGGACTTGGACCTGGATTTTGGATTTGGAACGGACATTGACAACGAGATAAGGATTGCGGACTTTGTGTGTTTGTATTCCCCTGAAGACCCCACCCTTTGTTTTGTGTTTGTCGAGTAGTATAATAAATTATCATTTTTGTTTATAATACCGCCTCCTCCTTGTTCTTTAACTTGCCTACGCCCTCTGCAAGGTCCGTGCGTGTCGCCCAACCCCTGGGGACACCACAGGAGTAAGAGAGTCTTGTTTTCTTCTTTTCGTTGTGCCTGTGGACTTTTATTTTGGACAGTGGTGTCCTTGTGCAGTAGGTAGCCAATTTAAATATGTTTGTGCTTGCTGTCTGTTTTATGTGTGTGTGCAAATGTCTTCCCCCCTCATGTGTATTACTAGTTACTGATTTATTTCACCTGTTCCTAATCTGCAGGTGCAGGTGCTCACATGGGACATTGACTGATTTATGGTGACTGGATTCTCCGGTATAGATGGAAGGCCGGGTTCTTGTAAGCATGGAGTGTGCGGATGCAGAGACGGTGATTGGGATTCAAGGACCGGGAGACGGTTCCTATGGAGAGAAAAGGTAGCGAGAGACCAGAGGAGACTACCAGACCACAGGCAGGGCCAGTGGAAATTCTGAGCTGCACATTTGTACATGTGTGAAGGTGTTGCCCTTGGGTCTGTGTTCTCTCCTTGGGTCTGGTCGGAGTGGGAGGGTAAGGCAGGTTGAACTGCGGGGTCCGGCGGAGCGTGGTGATGGCCTTCATCTTGTCACACGCCCATTCTCTTTTTAACGAATCATATGTTAAGCTGGATTTTGTACTTCCCCCTCTGGAGTGTGGGAGCAAAGGAGGAGTTATCTTGTGGGGCTGTGACGGGGTGCTTGGCGTGGCCTGGGTTGGGCACATTGGGGGGCACTCTTGGGACCACTTCAGACCACATCTCATCATAGTGTCATACTGCCTCATTTCGAGTGGCTGAATGACTGCCATGGGGAACCGGAGAGGGTAAATTTATTTGGGATATAGCTACAGTGTGACATGGGCCGAAACCATATCCCCATGGTTTTGTGTCTTTTTTTGTTTGCTTTGCATATCGCATTATATGTTGTCTGAGAATGTGTGCTCCCATGTTAACCCGTGTGGGGCGCACCTGCATGTGTGTGGAGAATTAAAGTGCCTAATGTGGGTAGTGTGCCATGGTGATATCCTACTCTATGAGCAAATCTCAGTGTGCAGTGTTGGGGTACAATCGCTTAAGGGGGGGGGGGACTTGGTTATATGTGTCAGGTCAATGTGAACACATTGATGATTTTTATTCATTGTTAAAAATAGATTATTGTATTACTTACCATCTCCTGTTATTGCTTTGAGGCTGGTGGGATACCTGAAAGAAAATATGCATACTGGTTTCAGGAAGAGGAGCCAGGGGTAAGGTAGCCACCTCTGATAACTGACCGTACCTTAGAAATCATTCTGGACCATATATCCCTTCACAGGTAAGAAACATAAAAGCACTGATAACCACCACAATATCCTATTTGGACCCAAGACTACCCTCGACTTGTTGTCTGGGAACAGAGCTTTCAGAAACAGTGGTTACCACAGCAGAATGGTGGTTAGTAGACGCTGGACAGATTCAGAGGGCGGTTTACAGAAGTGTGATGTTTGATGCAAACCTTTTCTTTCTAGTCAACCTTCTTCTTCTTTTTTCTTTGTCAGTTTTTTTCCCTGGAGAGCAAGTGTAGCTACAGCATTTGAGTATGCCACGAAATGAAGATTGCAGAAGATGTATTTCTGTTCTTTCCAAGGTGTACAGCTATGAGATGTATGCCATGCTTACACAAGCAACTTTGACTTTCCTGTCTGAATCGCTGCCTCCGCCTGTAGATCCACCTTCACTGGGATTATATGTGGGAGGTTTCACCACTGTGAATTACACAGCTTTCGCCAGACTTATAGTGGAGAGGTATCAGGTTGGCATGCAAGGTCATATCTTATATAGTTGTATTTTTAATACAGAATGGTTAAATACACAGCAACCGCTTCCTCAAGGACATGGTTATATAGGAGGAAAAAGTATCTTCCGGTTCAGTTTTTCAGCAATGCCACTATCTGCTGGTAAACTGTTCCAAGGGTTGTGCTCCAGTGGGATATTTTTATGTATGCTTATTTGAAACCTAGCAAGTTCAGACTAAGCTGGTTATCTCACAATATGCTCACACCAGTTTAGTGACAGGCACGTATATCAGTGTCAAGGCAATTAAATGAAGAATGGTTTGAATGCAAATACAGGCAAATTAATGTGACAAAAAGCAAGGCAAATGAGCAATACCAAAAGCAATGCAAATGAACACATCACAATATAATGTCTATTTATAACTACCATTTGCTTAACTATATATTCCCTGTATTTTCTAAATGGAATGCCGAGACATTACGATTGTTGGCCCATTCTATTGTGATGTCCTCCACCAATTCAGGAGGCTGTTTACTAGCATGTGCATCTTCAGAAAAGCAATTTATCTTTTCCTTTCATGTTAATTATCTACGTTCAGCAATTATTTAAATAGGCAGTACCAAAAGCAATTGTATAAACCTTCTGCCTAAAATGAAAGTATAAACATCCATTCAAATAACTTTATGGATGCAAGAGTATCATACTGAGATTGCCATTCATTTCGATATGCTTTGACTTAGTGGTCTTCCTGTACCCTATATTAAATTAATTTTATATGTTGTTCCTGCCAAGGAAACATACTGTATTATGTGCTTATTATGTGCCTTATTGTAAATGTATTACATGGAGAGTTTGGAATTTTCACCTCCTTAAACGCAATGCAGTTATACTCCCGTAGTGTTTGTTCTAGACAAGAAACGATCTCCATTTTTTATTGTACAAAATCTGTCATAATGTTCAGGGATCAAAGTGTCCAAAGGTGGTTAAAAACTCAAGTTATTTTGCTGATCTAATTTGCTGGAACTTGGGATTCCCAAATCAAATATATTTATTCGATGACAGACTATTTTAGAGGGAATTCATGCAAGTGCTACATTTGATATTTGTTTGAATTCAATGAGTGAAAAATGTGTTTTGTTTCATAATAATTCAATATTGTATACATATTAAGATGTGGATATATTGGCCTCCCGCGTGGCCCAGTGGTTACAACGTCCAACGCTGGCCACGGAGACCGGGGTTCAGTTCCCCGTCTTGCCAGAGTCGGCTCTGGCCGGGAGCACCACCGGGGGCAGCTGTCCGCCCCAGGGAGGGGGGAGGGAAGCCGATATGAGATTCGCTGCGCATAAGAGTGGCCCTGCAGTATACCGGGTTACGGTTGATACTTGGGCGAGTGCTGTCTCGGAAGAGGCGTCAGGTTGCGTGTCGCTACCGGTTGCAGGACTACGGCAGCGAACTCACATTACTAGGGGGGGGATTGACTTAAATAGCGGGTCTAATTGGCTAACAAAAATTATTATTAAGATGTGGATATATCAATTGTAACTGAACTGTGTGCCTTAAATCCTGCAAATTTGAAGGTTAATTCCAAGTCAAAAGCCATACTGGTGTTTAAAGGGAAGAAGCAAGAACAACTGGAGCCCCATTTTGACAGAGCAAAAAGACTTCAGTGGACTACATACTGCACATAATTAACCAAAGATGTCCCCGACAATGTCCCCTATGATCTATGAACTAATTAACATGCCAATGAATTTAAAAGTTTAGGGGCTTGCACAGACTCGGTCACCTTTTGATTTTAAATGGGTGATGGGGACAAAACTATTTTTTGTTTATTTGGTGACCTGAGAATCCCTTTGGTACCTGGTAAAATAATCATTAATTAAGAGATGTAGTCAGGGGATGGCCCCATAGTGCTTTAAAAGTTATTAATATTCTCAAAGTGACTGGTAACGAATGTAAAGAGGCCAAGATCGAGCGTAAACCTGTTCCAGTTAAAAGTCTAGCAGCTGCATGTCGTACCTGCTGATTTATATATGATAGTGGTATTATAATAGTATGCTTTGATGCCTTCCCAACATACTCAAATTTCTCGTGATCAGCACTCAGTGCAAGCACTAAAAAAGGTGGGAAATAGCAACCTTGGTGTAACTGTAATTTTTTTTTTACACTTGAACATGTCCAATTACCAATATTTCCACTGACCAACTGTGTTTGCACCTTGCTCAATCTTTTTTGCAACTTTTGTTGTAACTCACATAGCATGTTTATAGCATTTCAAACAAAAATAAATGACAACTGTTCTGAAGTTAACATCAAAGTAATGCATCCTGTATTGGGTTATGGCAAGCTCTTGCACAATCAGGCCAGCCGGTCAAATCTGTAGACATTCTCTCCCCTTCAATCCTATGGAGAAGAACTGCAATTTTTTTCAGTTGAAGAAAGAATGAAAAGAAGATTAGTGCCTTTGTATGCACTGCACAACATTCACGCCTCGATAGTGAACTGTGATATCCATACATAAAGAGGCAATGCATAATGTGTAAGGCTCCTGTGTATTAAACTGCACATACACTGAATTACAAATGTTTCATTTCCAAGTGTTTTTTTTAGAACCACAGCAAAATACAACATATTGTGGCAGCCGGCCAGGGGAGGTGCGAGGAGTAGTGATGGATGGGAGGTACATACCGACACACTGGCTCCACCCTCAAACCATATTTGGAGGTCCGGGGGAAATAAGATTCACCGGGAGCCCTTTAACTGCTGACGGCTCGAGAATATAACGGGAGGCCTCCCTGTGAGTTTTTCTCCAATAAATTCACTGTTAAATGGCTTGTGTGTTGTTGGGTTATTGTACTTGGTTGCGTGGAAAGCCCACACCCCCATTTCTGCTAAATAATATAGCTTTGTCTCTTATTGACCTGATAAATACTAGTAATAATTGCAACTTCCCAGTAAAAATTACTTAAAAACGTAAGCCTAAATAAACAAAGAAATTGTAAAAATACATGAATGCGTATTTATTCATCAAAATGTACTAAAAAAAATATTGTTTAAGAAATAGACCATAACTCTTAAAATACAAAGGCTTTATATATTCAATTCAGAGTTTTTTTCTCAAATTGCTATATATTACATTATATACGTTTTTGGTTATTTTCTGGGTTTTAGTCATTCAAAGACAGTGGTGTTTTTTGTTCCCACATTTTGTTCTCACCTTCAGTCTGAGGCCATCTACCAAACTGCTTAAGTACCTCTCTGTGCCTCTCTCCTCCTTCACTTGCTCATTCATTGCTTTCTCACCTCCTTCACTCACTCAGTCATTGCTTTCGGTCTTCCTCTTAAAATGCGGAATGTGCTTTAACCTTCTGTTTATATGAACTACAGTTAGGTTAAGGGTGTACCCTGTCAGTATAAGCCTATGAAACATTGATCTGTGAATCCCCACTACTTAAAAAAAAATATATTGACATTATTAAAATTAATATTGTTGTTTACAGTTGCAGGCTTTCAAGACTCCTTCACCTCAGGTACACATTAGCAGAAGCAACATTAGTGGAGGCTGGGGTAAATAAAGTTTGCAAACAAAGGTACTCTGATTTTGTTATGAGATGAACAGGAGAAACTTTTTATGAGCAAGCTGTTTACATTTGTATTATATTTCACAGTCCATTAACTGTCAATTGAGGTTGACTATATGCTGAAATAACAGTGATTTCAATGAATTGTTATTCCAAACACATGGTGATCTAATTCATTACAGTGATTTTATGTTAACAAAGTTGATGATAGGGAATGCCATTTATCTTAATATAACACATTATCAGGAATGCAGGCACAGAGTGTTTGCAAACATTCGTTTATGCATTCAGCTGAAATGTGCACTTGTTGTTCTCCTGTTCCTAACATCCCCTGAAAGTTTGACTTGTGTCACTTTTGTCCTTTCCTACGCTGCCAGTCGTGTTGAACTGTACATCGCAGCATTACCGTGGCATTTAATGGACTTCTATGTGCATTTTGAACATGTCCCAGCTGAAATGGGAAATCAACAGATGTTGTAGGGCATAGAAACGTTTATGCATTTATGGTTTTCTCATACAGATGAAAAATCTTCAATTAAAGATTACAATTTAATTCAATGGATATGCCTTAAAAAGGAAAAAATATATTGATGTTTGTATCAAATCATAGGGAAAGAAAAAGCTTAAGCTCAATAAAATCGCAAGATCTTAGAATTATAGGGTTATATACAGATATTCTAGTTTTGATATATGAAACTTTGCAAGTCCTATACCATAGCCTTGTTTTACATTATCTGTAGGTTAGTTTTAACACATGTTTTCAGGTACTTAATCTATTGTATAGCAAACAACAAAGAGCATCCTCATGTTAATAATTCATTTTGACACAATTTGGCAAGGAAGGATCTACTGATCTCCAAATGGGTACCCTTGAAACATGAGGGAAGACAAGAGACGAAAGGCATTTTTGGAGAATCTTGTGCAAATATCTGGCATGACTAACCAATGTGACTGAACGGAAACAACTTCTCAAAGCTTTCAACTCTACAGGCATTTATCTCTGAGACGTTCCCACACACAGCACTATGCACTTAGCCGTAGCTACCCATTTGTTCAAAGGCAGTGTCGTGAATTGCTGTCCTTCCAACCATCTGTAATTATCCTGCTACAAATGTCAATATGCAGCAGTTTGCAATTAAGCTGGCCTGCGTGTGGCTATTATAGAGAAGTTGGGTGTTTATTAACAACAATGGGATGCAATTAAGAAAGGCTCTCCCACATCTTTCGAAATGTCCTTTATCATATACCGCTGCGCATTTAAAATGACTCATTCTTGTGTCTGGATATTGTACAAGTGCGTCAGCCAAATATATTTAAGAAGCAGTCATTGGTCAAAAATGTTTTGAGAACACTAGATTAAAAGCAGACAAATGTGTCAACAAATGACAACAATAAATGAATCAAATTATAATTTCTTCTGAGGAAAAGTTATTTGCTTGAAATACATGCCAAATGCATTTTTCTATTAGAAAGCAGTTGCCTCGTATCTTATATTCAGACACTAGTCTGTAATGGTAGGTCCGAGTCAGATGAACTCAGGTGAAAACTCTTTTCTCCAGGTCATCAGGGCTATATACGGAAGTGGGTGACTAGAATGTAGTTGGCTAATTACACTAATAGGGGTGAGAATGAACCAAGTTGTAATTTCTTAATTTCTGTTTTGTACTACAGTCCTCACCTCTCAAGAGGTAACCCATCCCGATTTTGTTGCCATTACTCTTTCTACTTAGCTCCCCGATCAACACAATAGATACGCTGTATATTAGATTATTTTTCATTGGAAAGAGTCATGAAAAGTACTATTGAGTGTACCATGCAGTGCATATTTAGTATTATGAAGTACTCATTTTGACAGTCAGTGCTGAAAAGAGGTCAGTAAATATCAGATGTCACAATGCGATAATGTGCTAATTGTCAGGGTTTTACAACCTAGCGTCCAAGGGGATGTGTGGAAGAATACATCAAGGGTGTTTTGGTTTGTTTGTTTTTTGTTAAAATGATATTTTAAGCGAGAGATAATGGTTAGCTAAAGCCAAAAAAGATGGGAAATGGACACTAGCACCTCAACCATTATATTGACCTACGCACTAACAAACCTTCCAACACCCAATGTTTTGATACCTGCTATGGTACTGTAACTCTGTTGGTCTACTTCAAACAATGCACTCAGCACTGGGCAGGCTGCTGAGGATTCAATCAGACTTTCTCTTTGAATCAACAACCAGATTATTTTCAGGGGAACGCAATTTTCTTTTACCAATTTAGTGTCTTGTCTTGTTGCATACTCTGGCAACTCTTCACAGTTAGACTATGGGACTCCTCAGAAAGTATGTGCATGCATGCTGTTGGGGCTTCCTGTTTCCAACAGTTGTCTGAAATAATTTAAGATTTCTGACACATCTATAGTATATGCATTGGCGATGTATACATTTCCTGATTCATAACTGATAAGAGTGTCAGAAAATATAGACCATCAAGATATAGGTAAAAACATTTTTTTATTCAATCGTATTCAACAATTCTCTGGGACGTGAGAATAGTCCATACATTCACAGGGTGCAGGCAGGAATTCCATCTCTGAACTAGTTACGCAGTGCTCACAGATAAATTGCCGTTCTGTGGCAGTCAGTGAGGCAGACTTTTGTGACCAGATGTGGACTTAGCAGCAAGCTAGCTAACATTTTGAGTTGATTTGGACATAGTCATACATAGTAACGTTAATAAAGTTAAGTATAATCATTTTTGTACGTTATTGTACATACAAGGTGAGGATTTTAATTTCATAGTAACCATGTTGATTTTTTGTTTGTAACTTTACAGTTCCAGTTTCTACCATTGTCCAATTACAACTAAATGGATTTTGACTTAACTAAAATTCCTTTTATGTCAATTTGGAATAAAATTGTACACACATTAGGTTTATATGTATATGCAATATTATTTTGTAAACAATGATATCTTTTATATTTGAGATATACAGATTTGAGTCTGTTTGGGCTCTGAGGATTTCAAAATTAATAATTCCTTATTTATTCTTTTTTTCCTTATTCCATCATTTTTTATACATGCCTGATTCATTTTTTGTCCCATTTTATTTAATCCCCTGTTACTTGTAGGTATAAATGAATAAACAAACACTTCCTAAGGTTAATATATCAAACACAAAGGTGTGCCCTACATAGCACTGCAAACCAGACAATTTGCATAAAGTAATTTGTTATATACCAAGTGGGAAGAAATTTAAATAAATTTAACCCCTAAATTAGAAAGAAACCCTGACTTCATATCTTGCAAGCTATCATTTTTCCTCAAGTGTAATGTTTTTTGTGTTATTTTTATACTTTTTTTCATATGATTTATATATCGATATTTATATATTTTTAAGATTGTTATAACTATTATTTAGCCTTGTATTGTTGAAGTGAACTGAACATCAATTCTGAACTGCATTCATAGAACATATAATTAATTGCACATACAATATAACGTATAACACTTTTATCGGCAATGTGGCCAACATTGCATGATGAAGGAAGAAAATATAAATTAGGCTTTAGTGTGGGTTAAGGAACTATGGTCAAATTTGAACCCCATATGCAAGCGACATGTAACTGCCAAAATAAAGGAAACACTTGAGTAAATTAAGGGTTCTGTCGGCTCTTTTATGGTGTGCATTTCCCTGGCATGGTATAGGTCCATTCAGCCACTCAAATTAGAGGGCAATTGATTAGCTACCACCAAGATGGTAATTATGTATCGTTTTTTCTCACCACCGAAAAAGGTTCTTTAGCTGTCCTTAAAGGATGTCTCCTTGCTGAACCATACATGTTGCTTACCATATCTCAACAAAGCTACTAGCAATTTTCCAAACAACCGGCTCAGAGCTTTAATAGCCTATGGAGGTATTTCACGAAACAAGATTAAAGAGGTAATTGGCTGTTTTACTACATGCGTTTTTCTAGTCTAGGCCAGATGAAATAGAAGTAATATTATGGTTAGGGAACTGGGCTTGTAATGCAAAGGTTGCAGGTTCAACTCCCAGTTGAGCCACTACCCTTGAGCAAGGTATCTAACCTGAATCGCTTCAGTTAATATCCTGCTGTATAAATGGATTGTAGGTAAATAAAAACTGTAAACTATAAGTCGCTCTGTATAAGAGCATCCACTAAATGCCTATAACATGTAACATGTTCAACATTGGATTTACTTAAGCCATATTGTCTATAAAGTGATCTACAAACCACTTTTGGTAACCCATCTTTGCCCCTTCCCTTGAGAGGAAGGGGTGAACCCTCCTGATATTGTAGAGCAGGAATCTACAGGAGTGGGTCACCACCGGGATGTTTGCAGAGAATGACAGCTGGTCATCCAAAGTCACCCCCAGGTTCTTTGCAGTCAGAGATTGGGAAACCACAGACTTGTCAGTGGTGATGGAGAGGTCTTGGAGTGGGCATGCCTTCCCCAGGAGGAAGAGCAGCTCTGTCTTGTTAAGGTTGAGTTTTAGATGGTGCACATTTATCCAGTCTGAGATGTCTGCCAGGCAAGAAGGGGGAAAAGAGAAAAACAGTATGGTGTCATCGGCATAACAGTCGTAGGAGAAGCCAATTCAAGAGTATAACAGAGCCAAGAGACTTGGTGTAAAGGGAGAAGAGAAGAGGACTTAATACCGAGCCCTGGGGGACACCAGAGGCTGCATGGCTCAGACACCGACCCACTCCATGCCACCTGGTTGGAGCAACCTGTCAGGTAGAATGTAAACAAAGAGAGTACTGGGCCTGAAACACCCAGCCCTTCAAGGGTGGAAAGGAGGATCTGTTCACTGTGTCAAGCACAGCAGACAAGTCCAGGAGAATGAGGACAGAGGAAAGGGAGTTGGCTCTGTAACTGCAAGGAGTGGCCCACCTTGAAGCCTGACTGGTATGGATCCAGGAGGTAATTCTGAAGGAGATACAGAGAAAGTTGGTTAAAACAGCATGTTCAAGTTTTTTCTATGGGAAAGGAAGAAGAGATACTGGTCTGAGGGGTGGAGTGCTGTTTTTTTTAGAAGGGGTATGACTGGTTGTTTTAAAGGCAGTGGAAAAGCGTCCTGTTACCAGGGATGTGTTGACGAGGTGGGTGAGGGAGGGGAAAATGTCAAGCTATATAGGCTGGGGAAGGTGGGAAGGGATGGGGTCAAGCAAACGGGTTCTTGGACGGTTGGACGACACAAGGTGCAGGATAGTGTTAGGACAGAGAGGAAAGGTGTTAGTGGCAAAGTTAGGGGGTAGGAGGGAGAAGGATTCAGCAGGTGGGAGGACAGGGGTGGAGAAGGTAGAAACGTCAGATAGAAACCACGAAGGGGGGGAGAGATTAGGATTTGGGGGTTGGAGGAGAGAGGCAGATAGTAGGATACAAAATAGTGGTCAGACCCATGTAGTGGAGCGACAGTAAGGTTAGCAGTGGAGCAGTATCTAGTAATGATTAGGTCAAGCTGGTTGCGTGTCTTGTGGATAGGAGGGGACAGGGAGATTGTGAGGGCAAAAGAGGAGAGAAGGGGAAGAAGACCAGAAGATACAAGCTTATACAGTATGTCTGGATGTTGAATTTGCTGACAATAAGGGGAGTGTCATCCTCCTTGGAAATGGGTGAGAGAATGTCCAGCTCTTCCAATAAATGGTCAAGGGGACCTGGTGGGCAATAAAGAACAACAACGAGAGGCAAGTTATTTTTTAAAGGCTACCAAGTTGTTTCACTCACCATCTGGCACACAGATCACACCCACCATCTATCACACTGCCCTCCAGAACATTCTAAAATATAACAATGTTCAAATGCTATGTGTGAGAAACCAGCCTTTGGATGTTGAAATACTGCAATACTGATTTCTCAATTGTCCATGGTGGATTCAATGAGTGCACTGACATCAATCAGCTATCAACTACACTTACTGTCAGTAACTAAGTTACAATAGATGCTACAATTTATCTTTAGAAAACATGTGAACTCAATGTTAACAAAAGCTATCTATGTATAAATATGTCAACAGAGACAATCCTTCCATTTTAACTGACTTGCAAATGTCCTATCTAGCAACTGTAGCTTGTCCATCTCTGTGCCTGAGATAACACGGAATAGGCAGATTTTGAAAAGCTCACCAATATAATAATTTTCAATGTCATTGTCAAAAATGGCATTTTAAGATTCCCACGCTGCCTTTTGACATGACTTGGTAGCCTTTCCAAACATACATGGCTTTTTCAAAAGTGTATTGAACAACCTTTAAAAAATAACTTTGTTTGTAAAACTAACCACAAGAGGGAGAACTCTGATAATTTTATAATGTGCATTTTATTGCTTGTTTATTTCATTAAATGTATAAACAAGTACCATTAAGGGAAAATTAGGTTATAGTTTTTCCTAAGCCTATTCAAGCTGATGTAGTCTGTAAGTCTGATGTAATGATTTATTTATCTCACTAATGAGAATTAATGTTTTATTTGTGCTCAATGCATATAATATGTCTATTCCATGTTATGTTTTCATGAAACTACACAATAATTTACCTTTTATTTTAATCAATTTTAATCCTGACTAATGTGGGCTGATTTGAGTCAATGCCAATATAAAGTACACTCTGGATCACGCTCTTCATGCAGCTACAAAGTTGGTTACTGCTGCATATAATTATTCTTCATTCTTGCCAAATTTAGATCTCTCAAATGTAAAAGTTATTTTTTTCTCCTTATAGCTATACTGCATGACATATACCTACTGTATACCCCATGGGAGACCCAAATAATGGGAACCTAAGAAAAATAATAACTTCAAGGATAAATGCATTTAAGACAAATAATGGGTTACCTCTCCTAGCATCTGTGGTGAATGATTGGAGTTCTCTTTGTTCTGAATGTTGTGAGGATTTATGTGACTGAGTCAGGGTCACTCTGAGGTGAAAGAATGGTGACCTCTTGTCAAGTCTGTCCTTTTTAGAGATTTGTCTCAACATGTCTAGTGTCCTTTTTTGTGAATTCCCATTTAGTCATGAACATTGTCTTTATATATTTTTTAAAGTGTTATAAATTCTTGATGAATAGGTAATAATATTTAGTTGTGCTCTATACGTGAGCCTGTGTTATTAAATTCCAATGCGTGACATGTTGGTGTCTGATCTTCAAAATGATCTTCATAACTGCTTTAACAAAGGCTGACCAGTGGTAAGTTGTGGCATTTGTGCATTGGCATTTTCACATGACATTAGGCAAAGGGTCCTTTCTCCTCAAAAACAGATCTTTACCTTTTAATTATCCAGTGTATGAATGTATGTTGATGGGAACAAATGGCAATGGCTCAGCATGGAAATCAGAGCTGTAACTCTAACTACATCAGGCACAATGTCTCTTGAATATGGACTGAGACTTTTTGAAGTTTACAAGTGGGGTCATGCTTGAGTCACTGGGAGCTCTGGCTGGATGATTAGCCTCCCTGACCCCCCCTATCTCTCCATCTGACTCTTCCCTACTTCCCCACCTTCCCTCTTCTCTTCCAGTCCTCATCTAGCTATCCATCATTGACATATTGACTCTTGCCCAGCCTCATCTTCCTGCCTAACCACTTGCCCTCAGCTACTGCAGTAAAGGAAATTCAATCCATTACTGCCATGAGGAATAATACAGGCAGGAGGTTATTTATTAGAAAGCTGTCATGGTGGCATGCTCTCAGAGAGAGGGAGTGTGTGTGGTATGTGTGTGTGTGTGTGTGTAGGTTTTAGAGGTAGTCATTCCCTCTTTTACAGCTGTGTGAATGAAACTAAAGTTCCACTGTTAATGGGGGTATCCGATGATGGTGTGCTGAATTGTCCACACTTTCATGGTATGTAAAGCTGGTTGCCATGCTACTAAGGCAATAAGGACGGCTGGAATAGCCATGAATCCTACCTCATAAGTGTAACTGTTGCTGTACTGGCTCTCCTCTGTGTTTAAAGTTCAATTAAGCACAGACTTAATTATGGTTATCAGTACTTATCTATAGCAGCCTGTTTGGGGTTTCAATGAAAAGATGATTTTCCACCATGTTAAAGGTAATGAAAGACCACCTTGCTTTAAGATAAAACCTCCATAATTATAGAGCTGACATGGCCAGTATTGGCAGACCGTCTACAACATACTGGATCTCCCTGTCTTCAGTTAACGGCTCATTTCAGTAACCTATGCTTAGTTTGAACAAAGGAATTGTTAACATAGTGTTGGTGCCTGAACAGTGAATAATATTTATAGGTCTGCAAAAAGAAGTCAAAAGTTAGAAAAGATTGTTTTGGCCTGTGACTCCCTTGGATTCAAAATAGTTTATTGAACCAAAAGACGGTGACATGTTTCATTACATTACATTAGAGTCATTTGGCAGACGGTTTTATCCAAAATGACTTACAGTAGGTACATTCAACTTAAGCAGGTAAAGAACAACCACATGTCGCTACAACTACAAGCGCACCCCTCCCCCAAGTAAACAGCCATATACAACACTAGTGCTAAAGCGGGACAAAGTAAGTTGTATACGATGAGAATTAAATATGTAGTAGTGGGTTTTTTATTTTATTTTTAGGGGTGGGTGGGTTAAGAGCCAAGGTGTAGTCTGAAGATACACAGCAACTCTGCTGTCCTGACATCAGTGGGGAGGTCATTCCACCATTGTGGTGCCAAGACAGAGAAGAACCAGAACTAAACACCTAGAGGCAGCAGAGCACAGAGGTCAGGCTGGGGCATAGGGTTTAACCATAGCCTTGAGGTACGAGGGGGCCGTTACATTCACAGCCTGGTAGGCCAGCACCAGTGTCTTAATTCTTTTTTGAATTTTAGAATTTTGTTTCAGATTTTCCCCATTTTCTCCCAATTTAGTAGCCAATTATATCCTCTTTTCATGTCAACTATCCCCCTCTCGTATTGTGAGCTCGCTGCCATAGTCCTGAGACCGACAGTGACAAAGGCGATGTACCGCCTCTTCCAAGCCGGCACTCACCAAGCCGTCAACTGTAACTCTGGTACACAAAGAGCCTCTCTTATATGCAGCGAGTTCATATGGGGCGCCAATTGGCTGTCGACAAGAGCCAAGCTGGCCCGGCTGATGGAATCGAACCCAGGTCGCAGTGGGCAGCATGTGTCCCGATCGGACCCTCTTACCGCTACACAACCCAGGAGGCCCAGTGTCTGCTTAATTCTGATGCAAGCTGCTACTGGGTGCTACTGAAGGGTGTGGAGAAGTGGGGTTGTGTGGGAGAACTTGGGAAGGTTGTACACCAGACTGGCTGCAGCAGTCTGGATGAGCTGCAGAGGTCTGAGGGCACATGCAGGTGCTCCACCCTGGGGGTTGTAGTAGTCCAGCCGCGAGACAACAAGAGCCTAGTATAGCACCTGGAGTGGGTCACATTTTACATTTTTACATTTTAAGCATTTAGCAGACGCTCTTATCCAGAGCGACTTACAAGATGTGCATTAGTACAAGGTGAGAACAATCAAAGTTAGCGTACAAGATCAGTGCAGTAAAACGGCAAAAGACATCATTGCAGGCGTCTGCGTATCATACCTGTAACATTGGGAAAGAAAAGGTTAGTGGGTTTTTTTTTAGAACAAGTAAACAGTGGTGACGACAGATTGACTAGATGGACAGTGTTCAGTGGTAGTGGAGTCTGAAGAGGTGGGTTTTGAGTCTCTTGCGGAAGATTGGAAGTGATTCCGCAGTCCTGACCGATTGCGGGAGGTCGTTCCACCAACGAGGGACCAGGACAGAGAAGAGGCGAGACCGCGAGGAGCGGCTGCCAGGCGCCCGGAGGGATGGGGCAGTCAGTCTGCCAGCGGAGGCGGAGCGGAGGGGTCTGGACGGGGTGTAGGGCGTGATGAGTGACTGGAGGTATGGGGGAGCAGTACCTCTGGCCGCTTGAAAAGCAAGCACCAGTGACTTGAATCTGATGCGTGCTGCGATGGGGAGCGATGGGTCACTTACAGCTTGTTTCAGACACCCAAGTCCTTCATCAGAGAATAAAAAACGGGAATATTACAGTGCATGAGCCCCTCTCACTTTGTTTTGCATGAATGAATTTGAGCACTCCCATCATTTTGTACGCACCTCTGGAAATCAGTGAAGGTGATTTTGGAATCACATTAACTACAAATGCTAATGTAGAAATTACACTTTTCAGGCACACATCACTGGATTGACTGTGGTAGTAATACTGAGTGACATTGCATGTATTGGTGAAATTAAATTGAAATGATTTCTTGTTTGGTTCATGTTCTCTTTTTTATCAAACAAATATAGGACTACTACAAAATGCCTTCATTAGTGTGAAGTAAAAATGCAACTGCTGAAAAATAATTGCAGTAGTGTCCCGTTGTTATGTTTTCACCCGATGACTTCACTCTGGCCATTAGCTAAATAGTTACAGGATGCTGCTGATTTAAGTATGTAGCTGTATCAGTCATGGATGGTGCAGAGAATAGGATAGATGGATCCAAATTTCCAAAACAAGGGATGACACGCTTACATTTAATGCCTGCCTTCATTCTTCCACAGGATTGGAAATGTCAGGCAAAGCTCAGTTACACTGAGAAGGCTCTAATGTTAGCGTGCATTTCCTAATATTCGACCGTTCTCGTGTTTAACAAACAAGAAGAGAGCAGCAAAATTGGAGTGCAGCATTCTGAAATAGATTGCTTTCCAGGGAATCATGGAATATGAGAGAAAAATCCAATATCACTGGGGGCGAAAGACCGATGTACTCCCAATTTGTTCATGGTTGTTAATTGACATAAGTCACATTTCAGCTAAGCCAAGTCATAACCAATGAGTCACACATTATGTTGTTAGTCAGATAGCAATTTGTTGAAATTCTCCCTTAGGCAATCTTTGGAAATTAACATTCACCTCATTATCAAAACAAACCAAGGTGCCATAACATTAAGTCATGTGTAATTACCAGAGGAACACTAAGGACATCAAAATGGATCCTTTAGATTAAATTTTTTTGCCATGGGTGTCAAGTTTAAAAAAATACTTTTGTTTTTAAATTATGATCACGTGCACACACACACAACACACACTTGCATGCAAAGTAATTTACCCAGTTGATTTATTCATAGTTTTTTATTTGTTTGTTTGGTTCATTGACAAAGCATTATGACTTTCTTTAAGGAGGCATGTGAACTTAACTTCAATATTCCATTTGAGAATCATATTCCAAGTAAAAATCACCCTTAAGGATGAGAGATAAATCTAAAACTGAGACCATTAACCTCCTGTGACCTCTGTGGCAGCACCACATTATTTTCATATCATAATCTAATGAAAGGATTGCAGCCACTTGTCATTTCCAAGGCCTTGGCAATGCTTTTTGCAAGTTGAAATGAGGGAAACCCCATTAAAACGGTCTTAAAACTCTCAATCAGTTTCTGGTTTCAAATATATGCTCTACGTTTTTTTTACACCTCTTCCTTGGTCTCCATGCATATGCGCGCACACACACACACACACACACACACACACACACACACACACACACCCCCCACACACACACACACACACACACACACATACACACACACATACACAATAAATGCTGTGATTGAGTAACAAAAGACTTCTTCTTTGCTAGTGTACCTGAGGATCTCTTGGTTCCTTTTATTTATAAACAACATAATTGGCTGCTAATTGTTCTAGCGTAAAAGTCAGAATAGTGCAGTATTGAGTGCTCCTCTACATTCCCATTGAAATAATAGGAATATGTTTAAATTAAAAATTCATCAACATAATGTGTTGCACCAAGTTAAATAAACGCCCACATACTACACCATGTGTGCAACACAGGAACCCTCTAGTGAAGCAGAAATCGAAATATCTCATTTGCAAAATAATGAAGGTTCTGCTGTAAACAGCTGATTTGGATTTGTGCATTCTATCTAGTCTCAGCAAAACGATCCTGGTCCAGATTCATGAATTGCTAGACAATCGGTATCAAAACCAGTTTTAAAGCTCAAAGTAGTCAAAGACACCTTAAGACTGCTCTCGCATGAGTTCCTACAGAAGGTGATGCTGTACATGTCTTTTTTATGACCTCTATGAGTTAGCCGTTTCAAACACAGCTGTATTACAGAATGTCCTTAAATCATTTCACAAGCCAATGAGAAAATGTCTGAGCTGCATGGCAGGATGAGCAGTTCCATAAGGGTGGCCCCTCTATTTATATCAGTAATCAGAGAAGAGTATTACATCAACCCTCTGTGCAGCCTCTTCCCTGTAATTTATAATGGCCAATGAAGTGCGGGAGGGTGATGGAGAGGGCCCCTGTGTGCTAGTATTGCCTATCCATGTGTCACATATCAATGCTGCTGCAGACAGTGATGTTACATGAGTTACAGGGTGCCACATGTTCATTAAATTACATTTTGTGACAGCTTCTTCTTGTAGAATAGCTATAAACAAACTATTTTGCATGGTGCAAATTAAAATCTAGTCACAGCCAACCAATGTCATTTGTGATCTTATTTGGACAGCTCACATCCTCTAATCACTACCAAGCCATGCTGTGAGATTCCTTTGTATTCTGGATGAACTTCAATAAGTGGTTGGAGGTGTTGAGGTACTGATGTGAGCTGATGTACTGATGTAAGCTGTCATCCGTGCAGTTAAATAGACAACACAAACACTTCCCTTAACATTTAAGGCCAATTCATCTGTCAAAACCATGCTCCAGCCCAGTGATTTCCTCTAACTCCTCTAATCCTGAGGTAAAATAGTTTTAAAACATTCTAAATCAAAACGAAATGAATCAGCTGGCTTTACATAAACATTTGACCGACATACATTCCAAGACCATATGGTGTTTTGAAGTGGTCAGTCGGTCGTGAGGAAGAAGTCAGTTCAGAGAATTGTATCCAGTGCCATGTCTCATCACTCTTCAAAATTGTAAACTGGACTCCATCCACCTCTCATTATTTGGTGACATGCTTGGAAAGATCTTCACAGTGTTATGTTTAATATGTGTAACGTTATGAGGAGAACATTTCCTAAACAGTATTGGTATGTATTTATTGTATTTATTTAAGTCAAAAAAATTTAACAGCGAAAACATTCCCAATGGAATTAATATGAATGACAAAATTGAACTAGTCCAAAATCTGTAATCAATGTTTTAGTCTATGTGAGAGCATGTCATGAGTAGCATACACTAAATGTAAGCATGTACAACTTTATCACATAACAGCAAGCCACATCTTACTGGGAATGTATTGCACTTTAACTTCTGATATTGGCTGTGATATTATTGTATCTAGTCTTTTTGGTTGCAATCATTACAAAATGTTATGCATATGTTTTGATATCCAGTTAGTGCTAAATATATGATAGTTACTACAATACATAAAATAGCTAGCTAGCCAAGTCATGCAGCAATCCCTCGACAATGAAAATGATAGCACTCTTGATGCCAGGTTTCATTCCATATTTATTGTTAGTTAATTAAGGTAACTAAGCCAGAATAACTAGTTAACAGCCTAACTAAGTCATGGTAAATTAGTTGCTTAAGTCATTGTAACACAATTGTTACTTTCTATTTATTCTAGTAGATCAAAGCTAATCACAATCATAAGAGTTTTGAATGATATCATTTGACTCTCAAGACAAGTCAACCCCATGGATGAATGACATTCGCTGTTTTAAACATTAATGTAGGAAAGTGGAGCGTCTGTGGAAATCTTAAAAATTACAAGTTCACAACTTATATTTGAAGGATCTCCTGTCTACTTTTAACCTCAAAGTTAAGGATGCGAGGGCTGCTTACTTCTCTCATCTAATCTCTTTGAGCGAACGTAGTCCCAGAGTTTTGTTTGACACCATCAATAAGATTATGAACCCTGCTCCTCCTGTAGTGCCTCTTTTTTCAAACACTGACTATGAAAATGTCCTTTCCTTTTTTGTTGGCAAGATTAGAGATATAAGGACTATGATTCTCCCTTCCCCAGCCCTCTTAACTGACTGCCCAGCTAGGCCAATAATTTTAGATAATTTCTCACCCATCTGTCTTCAGGACCTTACTAATGTAGTCTATGAAATTAGATTAGATATTATCCCTACTTCTCTGTTCAAAGACGTATTGGGGTCCATTATTCCGAGTATAGATTCTATTGTAAATAGCTTTCTCGCATCAGGTTGTGTCCCTGATTATTTTAAACAGGCAATTATTCAGCCTCTCCTTAAAAAGCCAAATCTCGATCCGTCCCTGCCCAAGAATTATAGACCGATATCTAAGCTGCCCTTCATCTCCAAAATCCTGGAGAAAGTGGTTGTTAAACAAATAATGAATGTCGTGGAAACCCTTTGACAAGTTCCAGTTGGATTTTCGTCAGAAGCATTCTACTGAATTAAGTCTCAAATGAAATCCTGATGCGTGCAGATACTGGTGAATGCTCAATCTTGATACTGATGGACCTTAGTGCAGCTTTTGACACTATCTTTTCGATCGATCTATCTATTGTCCTTATTGAGAGGCTTAGGCAGTGGGTAGGTATAGCTGGGATAGCCCTAGATTGGTTCTCTTCTTATCTTTCTGACGGAAACTTTCATGTCTCTATTGGTAACTTTGTGTCTTCTCCTGCATCACTGTCTTGCGTAGTGCACCAAGGCTCAACCCTGGCTCCTATTTTATTCTCATTATATATGCTTCCCCTAGGGAAAATTATTAGTAATTTCAAATCAATCTCTTATTATTGCTATGCAGATGGTACACAGCTGTACCTTTCCTTTAAACCTGACCAATTGGATAAGTTAGCCGTCGTACAGGACTGTTTAGCTGCCATCAAGGACTGGATGTCAAACAACTTCCTACAATTGAACTTGGATAAAACTGAGGTTCTTATTATTGGCCCTGACAGCATAGCGTCCAAGGTGCAGCAGTGTATCGGTCCCGCTATCATCAAATATTAGGACCAATTCAAAAAATCTGGGTGTTATCCTCAATCAGAACATGAATTTTGAACAACACGTGTCTACTTCTCAGCTGGAAACAATTATCCATTCTTTTATTTTGTCCTGCTTGGACTATTGCAATGCCCTTTTTACCTGCCTCAGCAAGTCAGCATTGGATCGACTCCAGTTGGTCCAGAATGCCGCTGCTAGGTTGTTGACTAGATCCTGTCGAAGGGCTCATTACACCCATATTGGCCACACTTCATTGGTTACCAATTAAATTCAGGATCGATTTTAAAATCATGTTGACTACATATAAGGCACTGCATGGTCAGGCTCCTGCATATATTGGTGAACTGCTGTCCACATATTCAACTAGTAGGTCTCTTAGGTCTTCGGACCAGGGGCTGTTGGCTATCCCCCGTTCTAGACTGAAGACAAAGGGTGATCGTGGTTTTGCCACTGTGGCCCTCAGGCTATGGAACAGCCTTCCCTTTGATATTAGATCTGCTAACACCCATTTGTTCAGACAGGCAGACTGACAGTGTTTTTTATTTTTTATTTTTTTTATTTTACATTTGTCACTGTACTGTACTGCCTGAGTTTTTTAGGTTATGTTTTTATGCTGTTTTATGGATGTGTGTGTGTGTGTGTGTGTATACTTAGTTGTTTTATCTGCACTTTGTGAAGCACTTTGTGACCCCTGTTCTTGAAAAAAACAAATAAAGTTGACTTACTTACCAGTACTTGACTCCATTGACTGTCATTGGGTTACATCACAAATGAGGCCACACTAGCTTTTTGGACCCCTTTAAAAGTTTACAATGCATATCCGCACACAGCCGGGATTCAAGAAGCAACATAGCTGCACGAATGTAAGCGAATGGAGAAATTCTTAAGTCGTAATTACGTTCGAAAATTAAATCACATCGCCCTTTAGCACCTGTATGTATTGAAAGTCCCTTTTTTATTATTATTATTATTAGTAGTAGTAGTAGTAGTAGTAGTTTATTTGTAAAGGACAAGCACAGAGAACATTGACAGCCGCAGAAGTAGTGCCCGGTGCACTGTACATGTGTATATAGCCAAAGCTAATTTCCAACACCAGTCCCTTGATGGACATTGATAGTTCAATCAATCAGTTTAGGACTTGAGATAATACTCCTGCTGATATGCATATGTTTAATCAACATATTAACTGTAGTGATGTAATAACTGTAATATATTTGGCATGTATTCACTCTTTTTTAGCAATCACTTCAGTTTAGCGAATTTCCGAACCGATCAGCTCTTGAGTAACAACCTTAAATAAAGAGTAAGACTTCAAACATTTACCTACAAGCCATAACCAGCATTAGTTTGATACTCTCCGTATGTAAATAAACCAATTCGTAGCAACTCGGGTTGCATATATCAAATCAAATCAAATCAAATTTATTTGTATAGCGCTTTTCACAAATGAATTGTCACAAAACGCTTAACAGAAGGGGAACCCAGGCCTAGACCCCCCCAAAAGCTAGCCTAAAGGCGACAGTGGCAAGGAAAAACTCCCTTGATAGGGAGAAACCTTGGGAGGAACCAGACTAAACGGGGGGGAGCCTATCCTCTGCTTGATGCAACAAATTATAGCACTATATGCAACACAACTTATTGCCTGTAGCTCCAAAGCTGTAGGTGGAGATAGAGTTTAATTGAGAGAAAGACCACAAAATGACCAAGACAACAAATACAACAAGACAATAGGTTATCCTGAAAGATAACAGTAGTCTTTTCACAAGCAGACTAATAAGGTTATAAGTAAGGCCTGGAGAAAATCTTGGGCTGTTATCTTGCATGTAATTCGGTTCTCCACCACCAAGGGGTTGATGGAGTGAGGTGTCAAAAAATCATTCAATTAGTTTGCGACAATCCTCTCACTTAATCATTTAATTACCACTTAATCAGGGGCATGAGAAGAATGACAGCGCATTGATTATGTCCGTTGACACTTATCACGTCCTCCTCATATCTGGAAAAATAATCAAGTGGTGGGTTTTATACATCAGACTGGTCAACTGAACAGTTTTCAATTTCAATTGATCAGGATTGTAATATCCTGTGGGATTTTCTGTTACTTCGTTGAATGTTTTAATGTATTGACGGTTTATTGATATGGCTGTGTTGTGAACCTGTTGTGCCAAAGTTCGATATGCATTTATTTAAGCAATCATTTAATTTGCTGTGATTTAATATGATATTGTTACTACCATCCACAGTCTCTGCGTATGTACACTACTGGTCAAAAGTTTTAGAACACCCACATTTTCCAGTTAAGTCCAGTGAATAACCTGAAATGGTACAAAGGTAAACTGGCAGAGGTAAAAAAAAACAAGTTTAGGTTACCAAAAATGAAAAATAATGTAAATATTTTGGCAGTGAGTAGTTTCCTACACCATCAAAAGGCACTTGGAAACTGGAGGAAACTCTGACAGGAAGAGGTCTGGCAGACCCAAAGCCACAACAAAATCAGAAGACAAGTTTCTGAGAGTCAACAGCTTGCGTGAAAGGCAGCTCACAGGACAACAGCTTCAAGCACAGCTTAACACTGGTCAAAGTAAGGAAGTCTCAGTTTCAACTGTGAAGAGAAGACTTCGAGCTGCAGGTTTGACAGGTCAAGTGGCAGTAAGAAAGCCATTGCTAAGATGGCAAAATAAGAAAAAGAGGCTTGCCTGGGCCATGAAGCACCGCCAGTGGACTACTGAAGATTGGAAGAAGGTCTTATGGACCGATGAATCAAAATTTGAAATCTTTAAATTTGGAAAGGTTTTTGTAGCCCGTCGAGTAGGCGAAAGGATGGTTCCTCAGTGTGTGACACCAACTGTCAAACATGGAGGAGGAAGCGTGATGGTATGGGGCTCTTTTGCTGGATCCAGAGTCGGCCACTTGCACAGAGTGACTGTTAACCCACGTTAACCCATTACTTGTTCCCTGAAAAGGGCTTTTTTTTATAACTCTGAAATTGACATTATTTTTCTGTTTTTGGTAACCTAAACTTTTTTTTTTTAACCTCTGCCGCTTACCTTTGTACCATTTCAGGTTATTCACTGAACTTGAACTGCTTAAATTTCAGTAAAAACTGGAAAATGGGGGTGGTCTAAAACATTTGACTGGTAGTGTATATTCAACAAATCTTATTTTTTTCTCCATAATTGCCCCCTATCAAGGACTCTGGTCATTGTCGGCATGTGGTTGCCGCTAAGACCAGGTTTCTGGTGGCAGAATATTCAGACTCCTTAAATCAGTTAAAATGCCACTGCGCCATTCGTTTGCATGAATCCACACCCCCAGTCCCTTTCCACCCACCCAGGGCAAGCACTAACAAATACAGGGATGAAAATACCAAACTAGCGGAAAACGTTGTTGCGCCACTCTTAAATATCAATCTGCCCTTGTGAAAGCTATGTTCCCGCTTGTGAGGGGCTTTTATGTCCCTGGAAAATAGTTTTTTACGTTTTCACCGTGTTATAATATAATAATATAATATATGCCATTTAGCAGACGCTTTTATCCAAAGCGACTTACAGTAGTGAATGCATACATTTTTCAGTATATGTGGCCCCAGTGGGGATTGAACCCACAACCTAAGCGTTGCCAACGCTGTGCTCTACCAACTGAGCCACAGAGAATATAATTGTATCTTTTAGTAAGCCCCCTACTCTTACACTTGATGGTTTTAAACTCTGTCACAAGGGGGCAAATTCCTTTGGAGCCAGAAAGGTGATACAGTAGCAGCTACATTAGATTTTTTTGTGGTCACCCTAAGCGGGAACAACAACATCATATTAATCAAAAATGTTTCATGTTAGATTATAAGACTGCTGCTGCCAGCAATCTACAACATTAAATTTTGAGGTAAAGGAAGCTGTTGGGGTGCCAAATTATTTAATTTAGCCGTTGAACATATTTCTGTGTCTATAATGCTGCTTATGAGTAAATGCTTCTCATAAACACAAGAGCCTGTGAGGGCACCTGACAGGTAAGCAGATGGTCATAGGTCCAAATCATAGTTGGGGCACTGCTCTGTACTGTTAGCAAGTACTTCATCTAATTTGCTTCTGCATGATCTAATCTATTTCAGCTGCATGATTTGTAAACTATGAGCTACATTATGTTATTTGGCCCTGTTAAGGGCATCTGCTAAACAAACACATAAATAATGCAGCTCTAAAGTAATTGGATGCCAGGCCCTTGATGCAATCTGGCAACTTGCTCAATGCTTTCATTACACCTATTAATCAATACCTGGTCACATATTCTCAGACTGTAGAGGCTCTCCTCAAATGCTCCAGGCCACACAAAAAGCACTGGCTGTTCTTTCACAACTCTGCCCTGTTAGACCTCTGCCCTTTGTAGCAAAATTTCTCTATGAGGTACGGAATGGACAAGTTCAGTAAAATTGCTAAGTGAAATGCTTTTAGAGGCCAGCAATGTTAAAGGACAAATGGCATTCACTTCTGAAGATCAGAACATTGGTGAATGGCCCTGAGTAGTGTTTCATGGGAAGCACAGTTAGTGGCACTGTGTTCAATTGCTCTTGCTCAACGTGTTTCGATGGACTCGCCTGTTGTGGGCAGCCCTGAGTTGTCATTTTCAGTGTTCTCATTTCTCACAGTAAAAGGATGTGTGACATCTGGAATGGTTTAGGGGGAAGTCTGCAATCTCTTTGGTTGGTGTTCTCATGGGTGAGACCTGACATCAAAGGCCTTTAAGAACAACCCCATAAAGTTAGTTTAACCTTCTAGGGATGCAGTTAAAAAGTGCATTATCTCCAAAGCACAGGAGGCTAATGCTGATGACACAGCATTTGCTGAATGAATCTGTATGCTTTGTGATAATATATGGAGGCATTTTTTCCTTCACGGTTGTGTTTAACGGGAGCTGTACAATTAGAGATTCATATTTTAAGGATATGGTAAACTGCAATGTGCCATTGCATTATTTCAGTGCTGGCATACATTTTTGTTTGCCAATTGTTTCCTAAAGATTTTGTAGGCGGTTTCTGCAGCAGGGTACCAGGAAAAAAATCAATGGTGTGCCATTGTACAAAATATCTATCTCTCTATTGCATCTCAACTCTTGCAGCTGAACAGTGAGAAACGCTTGCAGCTGAACAGTGAGAAACTGTTGTTGTATGACCTTTTGTACGTTGGGCAAAATCCTTAGTTCACCCCCTTTATTCTTTATTTAAAAAATACTATATAGGACTATAAACAGAGCAGCAGGGAGAAGCACCCCGATTTAATTAATTCTGTTCGACTGAAGAAGACCCGGTTGGCAAAACATGGTGCGAGCTGTATCACATCTGAGTGAAACCAAAAAGATGTTTGTTTTGTGTCAAGCCTCTGATATCCTTCTAGTCTCTGCAAATGTATGCATTATGGAGACTTCCCTCGGATGGATTATCTTGACAGAACTTATCAGAGAACTGATGTTTCATGAGAAGACAGGTTACCCCCGTTTTCTGCTGGTGAAACGTTGACTGCTGGAGAAGTAAGAGAGAAACAAAGAGGGGTCACTATTTAACACACTGTGGTGACAGAAATGTGCTTCACGTTTATTCAAGTGTGTGCCATTATCAGAGTCAACATTGGATGAGAGGAGAGAACCTTTGCTCAGTTTAAATGCAGGCATTAAAAACTGACAGCTAAAAAACAAAAGGTATGTTTATTTTTTCTAAATTAAATTATCACAGTTTTTGTGGTCCCTTTTCAAACAATTGTCTGACGAGTAAATATTAGAAAGGCATTGCAATGTGCTAACAGTTGTTCTAACAAGAATATTCAAGGACTGTTGAACTGAGAGGTAGCAACACCTGGATATTAAAGGCCTTCACTGAATATCAAGGCAGTAATTAGGTTTATTTATTATTAAAGTAGTAGGGATTCAATTACATACTTACTGCATGCCATTTACCCAGTTCCATCTTAATTATTAATATTACATTTGTTTTGTTAAGAATTATTTTACGCCTCCACAAAACTGTTATTCTAGTGACCTACAAAGCATATCTTATACTATAGGCATTCAATCACTTTAACTTTTCATTAAGATACCGTAAGTTAAATTTGATGAAAGACAATTCAATTTGTAACTACAGGTTGCTGTAAAATGCCTTGCTCTACCATAACTAAAAGTTAAACTGAATTTGATATGCTTTTAAATAATGTGATGCTTTATATAGAGTGGCAACTTCTTAGCTGTTGAGAAAATAATATGCTTATAGAGTAGATCATTTTAATAATGCAATTCCCAAAACTGTGTAATCTGTATATAATGCAAATATACATTGTAAACTACTGTTCATTCACCTGTTGTAATTGAAACTACATCAAGCCATATTGTCAGCACCATGAAATGTATTATGACAGGAACAACATACGGTGAAACTGTACAAAATATGAGTATATATATATATGAAGCTTTCCTTTCTTTCTCTCAAGCTCAGGAACATTCATGGAATGTATTTCTTCTCTATGCCGAAACAACACTGTCAGGGCCTGGGACCCTTGGACATGCAAGTGTAAAAGATTTTAATTGCCTTTTAGAAGAGGAAATTGCTGATTATTTGTACCCCCTGATTTGGCAGCATCAGATAGGACCTTTTTAAAATTGACCTCCTGCCACTGTGGATCAAGAAAGCATTGAGTTGGAAAGATTTCTACCTTTTAATTATTGTTCTAAAAGAAGTGTCTCGGTTAATCTTGTTTCCATGTGATTATCCAAAGAAACTTGAGCCTTCAGTGTCAGCTACCAGAGTAAGGCACAAAAGCTGAGAAGTAGCATAATTATTGTACACGTCGGAGGCATACTTCAGACTCCAATATTAGAGCAGACATGTCCATTGTAACCCAGACTGCTTCAGATCTGTTAGTGACTTGTAGCTTAAGCCGTTAGATTGCTGTGAAGTTCCCCCTTAATTTGATGGCTAACATCTGTCTGTCATCTTCCATGTGACAGTTTCTGAGAATGAGCTTTGTGGTTTATTATGGAAACATCAGCCCCAGCTCTGTTAATTGGCGAATGGTATGTGGTAAGTAAAATCCAGTGACAGAGCTTTAGTCTGCACAATATCTGATTAAGTGATCCTTTCAAATAAAAAGGTTTTTTGGGGGCTGAATTAGTACCGCAATGTTTGAAATTACTTTGAATGCAATGCACATAGCCAGTGATAAGGGACGAAGACAGCATTTCCTCTTTCCACATTCTTCTACTTAAAAAAGAACAGTAAATGTGAGCCCCCCTCATTGCATTAGTGTTCAATAAACCAAATCCTGCATTTGAAACAATGTTTTAAATACTGATTTCATTTGCATACACTAACATTTACAGAAGTAGTGCAATGCTTTACATAGTAGGTTTCAAACACAACAGTCTCTTATTGATTAATCAGTGTAAAGGCCAGACAAAGTCCCAAAGGCAGTGAATGTGTCTGATGTTAAGGGATATAAAGAAATACTGCATATAAATCCCTCTTAATTCCACTGTATAATCAATAATTTTCTAAGCTGTTTCCATTCAAATTCTGCTCTCTGTTCTGTTAATCTCTTAATGCGCATTAACCATCTCACAAGCACAACTCTGTGCTTCTTTTATGTAGGCTGCGTACGTCCTGCACTAGTACTTGCCAGTGTAATACACTTCTAGACTAGATCATGTATAGACTTTTCCCTGTTAACATTGGAGATGAAGATCCCTGGAGATTGTATGCACACATCTGGCAGTCACATCAAATATATTCTATCTTTAAGTCAAATAAAACTGAACTTTCTTTTTGCAAACATTTATTAATTATACATTTTATACATGTTTTAATTTAAGACGATTGACTGAAAACCTTCATATGAAGACCTTGTGTTATACATACTGGTGTGCTACAGTAGTAGACACTATTGATAATTGTCTGTTTAATCCTTAATTTCACTTTTTATTTCATACAACTCAATCTCACATAGGATTTATAGTTTATGAATCATCCTGAATCACTGAATACAGTTATAACACAGACAAATATTTGAATTATCTAACAGCAGCCAATCTGAATAGTAATCGTTGTCTGATTGAAATGAACTTATTTTATTTATTCGTTTTAATTTAAGCAGCAGAACAGCCTGTTCTGCTAGCCGTCGCATTAGTTTGACCGGCTGACGTTCTTCTGGTTGCGGCTTGTTGAAGTTCTGGACCCGTCCATATAAAGACATCCATATCAGACCCCCTCCAGCACGTTATAGAGGAATTCATCTGGAACATGGCCAAAGTGTCCTGCTCCACGCTGACTTCATTTGTTTTGATAAGCGGCCAAAGCGGCGGCCCCCCGCAGCAAGGGGCGGACCCCCCTTCTCTGACGCAGAGCCGTCCAAGCATGTGGCCACATACCCTCTGCACTGCTGGTGACAGATTAGCGGTGTGCCCTTCTTGACAGGGGGAAGCCAATTGATTAGAAGACTGAGAAACCCTCGCAAGTGAGCGCAGCGCACCAGAGTGCCCGGGCCCACCGGAGTGCATTGCGAAAATCAGCGGCTTTTGGGGAGGGGTTAATTACACCCCCTATCATCTTCCCCCATGCACACTTTATACACACAAAATACATTTACCAGGACCTAAGCGTCTCAGCTGCAGAAGAAAAAAATGCCATAATCTAATATAACTCACGGTGTTATTATACAGCGATTTGATGGGATTACTGAACCGGGCATTTTAAATTAGTGATTCAATTGCAAACCCATCAGTGAACTAAAAGCATTCCGAGAACATGGTTTTCTGAAAGATCGGGGAGAGGGCAAATGTACTTTTATGTTTGCCTGGTGGACATGGGTCACATCAATGTGTAAATATGTATGTAAATGTTAAAAACTCACTCCAAAATGAATTCACCATGTTCATCTAAACAAAAACAAACATTTGGTTTATTGGTCAACTCAATTGTACATTTTCAAGTGATCAATAAAGTATGTAAATTGCTTTACTGTAAGGAATGGGCTAGTCTGCAAGCCAGTCTATTGTCTATAGACTGTGACTTGCAGATTAACCCATTCCTAGAGATTATAAACAGCTATTAGACACAGACGGGTGTGTAAGTAAGTGTTGGCTGTTTCTAAGCAATTCATTTAACTTTGAAATACAGAAAATATGCAACAAAAAAATCATTAAATGCTACTCGTCCTAGCAAACTGGAAGTTGTGCAATAAACTGGGCAGTGAAAGTCCCTTTAGGCTAGTTATTGTGTGTGACCTAGATTGTTGAGGGAAAATAACAGAAAACACGTACACGTTTTGGCATGTAATAGGATATCAAATCCAGGCCATGTCAGGGGGTTGCATAAGCCATGTGGCTCGAACCCTAAGCCAGGGGCTCCAGTGGGACGCAAGATGTGATTCCCCACCAGCTGTGCATCCATAGTGCTAAGCCCCAGCCCCAAAACGGAGGGGTGAGCCAGTTCTGATGGAGGGAGGTTAGCGATATTCAACATCTGAACCCCAGAAAAAAAGCAGTGACCCACCCCAGGTGGCAGTGCTCTAACTGACCTCCAAGCATATCTTGGGATTAAAGCTGGACGGGCTGGCAAGGCAGCTAAACAGCAAAAGGATACACAGCAACAGGTCTGCTCAGCAGTAGCTCAGCAGTTTAGCATTACAGCTGGATTGTGCTAAAGCACATAGGTGAGGACAAGCCTCTTGATAAGAGTGCCAGTGTTAAGGCCACCAGAGAGAAATGGCCAAGACACGATGTGATCGGAGAATGTGTGGTGGCTAAGGTTGAATATGTTTAAAGTATGCACAGGTAACACTTCTGCTTCTGGGGTTTTCTTCACACATATAATTATACATTATTTATACACCATCAACAACAATGATGATGACAATAATAGTAATCGAAGAGTTAATGTCGTTGTATGATTAGGAAATTTGAGTATTTTCATATATTGACCGTTTAACATAAAAACGCAGTTTCCAAGCAGGCTACTCTTTGTCAGCCCATGCAAGGCAAACTTTCCTGAAATCGCTGTTCTTAGCTCCGGTTTCTGGGTCCACCTACTAATTCTGTTAATTAGGGAGTAGAGAACGTGCCTTTTCCCCTTCTGAAACTGACTGTTGTCTGCTCTGGTCAAAATCATACAGGGGGCTTTAGTAGCCCATAAACTGCAACACTCTTAAATACTATGCAAGGAAACCCTCGGAGCCCTCTACAGGATATCACCATAACAGATACAACTTTTGACTGAGCGCATACTACTTGTACTTTTGAAAAACTCAAATGGGACCAACTATCTTCAAGCACTCAATGCACATGATCCTTGGATAAAATCGAAAGATACAGAATTATGGAAAACGTATTCTGCCGCTTCCCATCTTCCTTATACCATGGCTACATATGCATAGCTTGCATTTGTTTGATGCAACTTCATGCGGTCGCGCAGTTAGGTAAGTTAAATAGACATGTCTCTTTTCGTGTTCTTTGATTTAAGTAGCCTACTGTTTAAGGTGGTGGGAATAAACGATTAGTATTTTTAATCAAGAATGAAGTAAAGGGGCATTCTGTAAACACCTGCGACAACTTTAATGCCCGCTAACCAACTGTAGTAAAAAAAATAGAATGAGTAAGGAAGTCCTTTATATTTGTTCCACGTTTGTAAGGATGATTGAGGCAAACAGTGTTTCAATTTATCGCTGTATGATCTTTGTAAAAACCGCCACGCTTCGGGCCGTTGCGACTTAATACAATTTCCTGTTTGTCTACGCCATTGTTACACTTCAATGACCAACATTTAAACTGTACAAGCTAGTAATTTCACATTTCCAGTTAAAACGCCCTGTTACATTTTCAAACCCTTTCTCGTTAAAATGATGTGATGGGCGCCTTTCAAGTTTTGCTAATCCTGTTATTAGAACCTCTACTGTTTACAGGTAGGCTACCACGCGTGTATTTTAGACCATGTTACGTGCTGAACGCTTGTCCAACTGAGTTAAATCGATTAACTTGTTCAAACTCTCAAATATCTAATTACGCAAACCCGTTGGGAATTATACAGCTGTGTATGCATGAAGGACATCAAAAAGAAACGCAACTTCAATGGACCAAAACTTGTATTATATCTCTGTCCACTGCAACGAAGCTAGAGAAGCACATTTCTCAAACTGTAAAATAAATATTACTGCACTTTGCACGTAGTAGGTAGTTTGACAAGTAGGACATAGTTTGGCTGAAGGCATTGTGTTTGCTATGATGAGATTCAGCTAACATAAATATTCTTCACAATAATGATATGGGATAGTGATAATCATAGAATGCCAATTAGAGGATGCTAAATAATTCCCCCTTAATCGGCGAGGTGATTAATGAGTTATGGCTATCGCGTATTTTATTGACTTTATGTCTATCAAAGTGTGGAAGTTGACAACATGCTGTGGAAAATATTGACCTTTTCAACATTCAAACAATCTGGAGAATAATTGAATGTTGAAGCTCAGACCGAGTTTAAATGGCCTTTCTATTCACAATATTTGCTCCCCATGGAAATATTTAACAACTTTTTATCTCAACGTTAATGTACATTACCAAAATAATGGTAAAGTGTTACATTGTGCGAATTGATTTTATATGAAACAAAAGTAAAAAAAAGTAAGCTTATTATGTAGTATTTGAGTTTTTTGATAAATCAATAGCTGTCACACGTTGAACTGACATAATGATTACAACTTTGGTATAAAAGTTACATAAAAGCAATTTCTCTTAATTTAACCCCTTTTTGCTGCCTTCAATTATACTGTACTACATATTCTTTTGAACTTTGCTTGCAAGATTGGAGAATAGCCAACAACACACTGACAGCACCTTGACTTGCACAACTTTGCATAACATAGTGAGAAAAAACAAAAACGTTATTAGGTGAAATCCCCTGAGGAAACAAACACGTTATTGGCTTATTATAGCTTTAATGTTTTAGATAGTTGTGCATCCTCTGATGAGAACTGTTAACTCCCCCAATATCATTTCATGCCATTTCATTACCCAAGACACTTTGAAAAACATCAGTGAGAGAAGCACAAGGCTCTGTAACAGCTGCTATAGTAGTGTCAAGAACATCATTAGGGGAAAACACTCACTGGAGGGTCACCCTTATTAGCAGTGATATGCAAATGGTAAAAACCTGTGGTTTTCCCTGATGGGGATGTCAGACAAGCAGGTACTAGCATTGTCCAGAGGCAGTGTTACTGTGAAAACCACGCATTCAACTTTTGGATCACAGACAATGCTATTTCTTCTTAAAATTGTACATTTTGGCATTAGGATTGAAAATTGCTGTTAAGTTTATTCTTTTAGCCTGGCATCTGGAATGATTTCATATAGTTTTTATTACCTTTGTGTCTTTTTTGTTGTTGAAATTAACAATTCCTCTGACCACAAAACCCCCTTCTAATTGGAGTTCCAATGCCATTTAAACTCCAGACAATTATTTTTTATTGCCATCAATAGAGGGCTTTTTCAGCCTTTTTCAGGCAACCATTTCAAAATGCCTATTGGAATGGAGGTGGAATTTGATGGTAGATTTGGAGACTGTGTCCGCAAGATGCAACCAAATTTGTACATTTTGAACTGTGACACTTAGATTTTTCTTTGCCTCCCAAACCATCTGCTTCACTGTGTGTGGTTCTCCATGGTGATGGATGACAAATGGTTTTGACATGTGTTACTTCATTTTATACCCCAGTGAAACACGGAGCCATGGAAGACCACAATACAGTTCTCTAAGATTGATATGATCTACAAGTATAACTAACATGATCATAGGGCGTTAATAGGGTGTTGGCCCACCACAAGCTGCCAGAACAGCTTCAATGTGCCTTTCAGTGCCTGGAACTCTGTTGTAGTCTCAGGCGCCACTCCAGAATCTGTGTTCAATTAGGTTGAGGTCTCGTGACTGAGACGGCTATGGCACATGGTTTACACGTAGTTTTCATGCTCATCAAACCTTTCAGTGACCACTTGTGCCCTGTGGATGGGGGCATTGTCGTCCTCGAATAGCACTCCCCATCAGGATATAAATGCCATAGGATGAATGTGATCACTCAGAATGGCTTTGTATTTATTGGCATTTACCTTGCCCTCTAAGGGTTTGAGTGGACCTAAACCATGCCAGGAAAATCACTGTGGGAAACAAGCACTCTGACATGTAGGTTTCTTTTGGCGTGCGCCACACATGCACTTGTTGAGAACAGGGTGAAGGATGGCTCATCTGATCATATGACTTTTTTTCCCACTGCCTGTGTTCTTTGCACCACTTTACTCGCAGACATGCATTTTTAGGTGTAATAAGAGGTTTATGCACTGAAACCTGGCCATAGTATTAATCTCTGTGAAGTTCTTTATGGGCTTTATGGGCTGTTTATAATAATACTGCCTAGTGTTCACACTTTAGATTGATATTTATATTAACCAGTCTTTGTCACTGAAGCTCCTGCCAAATGTACCCCAACAGTCATGCCTCTGCAAAATAATGGCAGCATTTTTCTACATTACCCAAAGCATGATGGAACGTTAATTGCTTAATGAACTCCGAAACCATACCTGTATGGAAAACCAGTTTTAAGCATACTTTGTATCCCTCACATACTTCATTTGGCAGTTACTTGTAATATGTTAATGCAGATTTATTTTTGTTGAATTTTATTGAACAGAAAATGTTTAAGGGTGTGAGTAATTGTGACGTACCTTTTTGGGGAACAAAATTGATGTTGAGCAAGATCTTTTTCTTTGGGCAATTGTATTAATATAAAATAATTGCACAATTTTTGAGCATCAATATAGCTCATTATTTGTATTTTTTATTGTATAGAGCCTTCTTTGCTCATATTTATCAATGGTGTGATAAATGTAAGGTACTGTAGGTTGGTAATCTCAAGCCAGGGCTGAAAAGCATAGAAATACTTTCTCTTTCACTGTAATCATTGCTATTTGTAGTTAGCTCAGTTCTACAAATTTACCATGAAAATGTAACTTAATTCAATTTTCCTGACTGAACCACAATTTTTGGAATATTTAGGCCTGTATAATATTGTTTTACCTATCTAATCTCGATCTAATCTAGAAAGAATATTCTCAATAGATATTATATACCTAGATATGTTTTTTGTAGTTTTTATAGTCAACAATGGTGTGATATTGAAGATTAAGGTTAGATCATGGTCAGTCAGTTGTAAAATAATTTGATGGAGAAGTTTTGACTCTTCAGGATGTTCTTTTATCGCTTGAATAATAAGTTACCATCCCCCAGACAATAAATGCTTTTGGAATGCAATTTTAAAAATACTTTTTGTTTGAGTTTTACAATTGAAGTAGACTGGTGACTGATTAAAAAAGCTTTAACATTTGTCTAACATACCAAGAATTTAGCAAGTGAGTTTTATATCTAATTGTGGTCTTGGAAATATCCTGGAGCGCACGTTTCATAAACTGTATCATATGTGTTTGTGTGTGACCTGTCAACATTAGATTTTTTCGCAGCTAAACCAAGGAATATTATTGACCTGGTGGGGAAGTGATTACAACACAGAAGACAAGTATCTGGTTAGTTCCCAGGGATTACTATTCTGAAACATTGCAAAGTGCAAGCCGGGAAATGGATTCCATTCCATTGTCGGGTACTGAGAGAAGACAGAATGAGTCATTTAACAAAGGGGCAAAATCTGGAAGTATTGTTCCCTCCTCCTACATCTGGTTTGCTTATAAACTATTTCTGCAAATCTGGGTGCAATGATTGATTTGAATGCAGCAAACCTGAAAGCTCCTTGTATTTGTACTCCTTTTATTAGCGATGCCTGTTTTTGGGGGGATTGGCTTTTCTTACATATGTGATTTTTAAGATGTATTTTCAATGTAAAGTGTTTTATTAATCTACTAGTCAAAAGCATTATACCATGGTTAATTGTGGCAATACAACTAATAAAGCTTACCCAGGTTAGAGATGTCAATTTAAGCCTGTGTAAGTCTGGGCTGCTCAAAACTTAGTCTAAATCAACACCAGTCTTATTGTCAAGGCTTGCTCTTTGTTCTACATGCGTACCACATGGATGAGAAATACAATAAGTAAAATGTTAAAAAGGCTTGTCCATTTGTTCTCAATTTGCACTCTTTAGGCCCATCTCTCACAACCTACAACCTGATCTCCTCACGTACTGTCAAAGTCCTAAAATTATGAAATGTTTTAACATGGACATATCTTTGTCATTGTTACTACAATTCTTCTTTGGTTCTCTGACTGAAATGGAGACCAAAGGGGGGAAATGTACTTATTCCGTGGTCATGGTAGACTCAATCAGTTATTTAGCCTGTATTCCAATGCATACACGTTGAAATCACTGGGGTGTTTTGGTAAATTGTGATAGAATTTTCTGCACGTTATAAATATGCATGCCTCAAAATATATATCTTACATGCGTAAGTTCAAGAGTCAGAGTTTGATTATCAGCTGAAATATCCTGCACAAGCTTAGGGCCCTATGAAATCCATTTTACTATTTTCAGTTTCTGTTTAATTTTGTCCTTGATTTCTTGTTTTCTCTGTAAAAATGTCATGACTTACATTTTTGCAGTAAAAAAAATCAAGAAAATATGACATTGTAACTTTGTAAAAATTCTTGATTATTCATACTAACAATGAAACGTGAACACTGAAAAATGGCCGACAAACTATTGTTTCCAAGCTTTTTAGTGGCTTTTGCTGCAGCCATTTGTGGGGGTATTTGAATTTGACTCAACTTTTCAGCTCATTAAATTAGGTCGTGGTGGTACCAGTTTGGTTTACCGGTAGCTCTAAATTGTGTGAAATATCTGTCAGATGAAACACAATAACATGAAATTTCTTCGCACTTATCAGTCATCATGTATTCACACTGCACAGTTTGGCACACAGTATCAGAGTTCATGTTTTAAGAACTGAAGGAATCAGCCGTAATCTGTTCTGAAGAATGTCAACAGAGAGGTAAAAATAGGAAGACACCATGGGAATACTACAGATTAAAATAATCACTTGTCCGTGTTAAAGCCAGCACTGTGCACATATCAGCAATGCAAACAGCAGCTTGCCCTGCCTCTTGAAATTCCTGGTCCCTCCAAAAATTGTTTTAAATAAAGTTCATGAGTCATTCAGAATTGGGACACTGACAGGAACTTCAGCCTCAGACTACAAACTGAATATCTATTTTTTTAAAATATTTTAAACTCTGTACCAAGTTGACTTAACTTTTTTTTAAAATCAGGGTACTGTACTGTACCCCTGACAATATTGCTGGTGAAAATATGTATGTGTTGCAGGTATCCACTGAGCAAACAGCTTTTCTGGTGAATCATAGCAGTACTTTTAAAAAACCAAAAACTGTGATAAAGGGGGAAGATTACCCTGTGCTGCCCTCTCCCAATGTGCAATCAGCACTTTGTTTGCTGTGGAGCAGCACTGTCACAACAGATAATTCAGTGCATTTACAAGCCCTAAGGCCTCTAGTGCCGCAGGGCCAGCAGAGGTGGTTAGTCAACATCACAGGACCATAAACAGTCCCACACAGGTCCAGCCCTGATCACAGTCTCCCCACAATACAACAAAGCATTCTGAGCCAGGAGATTATATGATACAGGGTGTCTGTTACTGTCGTTCATATGGGTGGTCAAGTATCTCTTTTGCCTTCCCTTTATTTACAGTACACAGGGCTCGGTCTTGCACCAGTTAAGGGATTTCCATTCCCAGTGTTATCATCTCAGGAAATATCACAACTCTTCAGAGTCTAAGAGTAGGGGGTGTTGGTATACCTTTAATGCATTTTAATGTGTTTTGCCTTTGCCTTGAGAGCACTGCCACTTTAGAGACAAATCTAATTGTCATCGGAGAATAGCCTTGCATTTCAGCACTTGTAAGTGAGTGTTAAGAACTCAATGTTATCCAAGTGTACAATGTACGTATAAACGTACAGCTTAATGTACCATAAACCAATGGCCTTTAAATTTGAACGCATTTTAAAGCATTTTAGTGTACTTTAAAATCACTGTAGTGCACGGTTTTCCTTAGCAAAGTTTCTATAATTTTTTTTGTTTTTATTATTTATTAGGATATTAGCATATTTATTTATGTAGGGTTTTACCGATGTAGAGAGTGTGCCCTGTGTACCTCCTGGCCAGAATCTCTGCTTGAAATCCCAAGTGAGAACTTGTTAGGGAGCTTTCTCTACTCCACAGCAAACAAATGAAATGGACAATTTGACTAGTTTCCCCAACAGAAAAGTCTGACCCTTCATTCCCATGTTGAAGACATAGCTGTTTTGAAAACCTTTGACCCAGACAAAGGTTATTTAAATAAGACACCTACTTTCGTGCATTCTGAATGGTGGAACCCTATCAAGCAGAGCAAGACAAATCATCTCCAGGTTTAAATGCTAGTCTGTACTAGAATGTCACTGGTTGCAAGGTTACTCACTGTTTTCTTTAACTGTGATTGGTTTTTAACCGGCTTGCCATTTTGTTCTCTTTTTCATATATTATATATTGGTGATAGGATATGCTTAATCCTGATGAATATTGTAACAACTCATCGTTTTGTCCCTCAGATTATATGAAAATGTTTGGAAAGATAATACAAATGACAGAACTGGTATAATTTGCTATTGAGCAATATGATTTGGGGTCCTGTATATTAACACCCTGAAAGGTGGATACTGTATACCTCTCGTTCCTTATATTCCTTTCTCATTTGAGGCAGTGTCTAAATGTCCACTAAAAATGATGTAAGAATGTTGCAAACAATCTTTTGTGTTTCTTTACTTTGACTATAACCCGTTTTTGTAGTATAATTTACATTTAGTCAGAGATTAATTAGATTATTAAATCACATTTAGCTTTGTTAAAGTGTTATTGCTGGAAGTGCAAAGAGATGTAGTTAGACACACTTCCTCTTATTAATATAAATTAAGCCCTAAACATCTAAGAGGGTGTAATGACCATGTGATATTGTACTGTGTTGGTGAAATATTACACTTAAGGCCCCTAATGCAATGGTAAAGACCAAAGATTTAAGCAGGAAATTGAGGCAGTGCTAACTGAGACATGACTTCATGATTCCACTGAACAGAACCCCTCTGTGTTGGGAAAGACGTAAGGTAATATGGGTGAAACTATGCTGTCTGGTTTGATGATGGGTGATCAGATGTCACAATGCTTTGATGTGGCCACAGTTTGAATTTTTGATCAATTTCCCCTGTGTTTTTATCTCTTATGTGTAGGTGTTCTGCTTTTTGCGTTTTGCACCCATGGTATTTTTCATGTTTACCTCACAATAAAATGTCAATAACAAAAGTGTAAAAATAGCCAGGTTACTCATGAAGACTTTGAGAATCCGCAGCATAAGTTGTGATTTCACTGTATACTTTTAAAGCTATACAGTGAAAAACCTAAGCAGACAATAGCACGAACAAATAAATAAATAATGATTCTATATGGTTATTTAAACAAGCAACAAGGAGTTTCTAATGGCTTGTTTAATAATTGTCACGTAAAACGGTGAACAGACAGAAAAAAGGACGACATCACATCGCTGGAAAATGTACAAATGTGGATAATACTGTTGATCCCGTAATGTAATCATAGAATGTCCGTTCACTGTGAGGCAATGCAGTGAGGACACAACATTTGTTGTGTGCAGTGAATGCTGATGTTGTGTAAGAGTTGTAATACAGTCATATTTGCGCAGATTATCTAACTTGAACACACTGATTATGATAATGTTACAGAAGGTGATATTTACTTACGGAAAATGTAGCTGGTGATTCTACCCACATTACTGTGTTGTAGTTGGATGCCTTAGCAATAATTCAAAGAAACATGCAGTTTTAAAGTGAGCATCGTTATTTTAAACTGGAATGTTAGCTAGCAGTAGATGGTTAGTTGTGAACTCTAAATATTATGTGAATGGTGAGGTATACGTCACACCCCTTCAGTTAGTTATTTAGCTGGGAAATGCTGGAAGTAAGGTAGCTAGCCAGTTGTTGCCATGAAACGCTGTGTATCTAGGTTCCTACATGGCTGTATTAATGAAACAGAGCTACTCATCCTGGCTATCAGAGGCACAAAACATACGATGCAGGTTTTACACTTGGAATGATACAAAATCATTTTAGAAATATTATTTTGTTGGACATATGAATTAAATGTATAGTTACAGGTAACTCCAACAGGACACAAAGTGTCTTAATATGGCATTGTGCCACCTTGGATTATTGTATTCTACAAGTAGCTGGAACTGTATTGGAGGGATGCAACACCATTCTTCCACAAGAAATTCTATAATTTGGTGTTTGTTTATAGTGGTGGAAAATGCTGTCTCTGGCTCCACCCCAGAATCTCCCATAAATGTTCAATTGGATTGAGATCTGGTGACTGAGACGGCCATGGCATATGATTTACATCATTTTAATGCTCATCAAACCATTAAGTGGCGAATCATACTCTGGATGGGGCATTGTCATCTTGGAAGAGACCACTCCCATCAGGATAGAAATGCTTCACTATAGGATGAAGGTGATCACTCAGAATGGCTTTGTATTTATTGGTGTCTACCTTCCCCACTAAGAGATTGAGTGGACTTAATCAAGCCAGGAAAATGCACCCCACACCATAACAGCCGCCAGAACCCTTCATTTATTCTAGTGTTTCCTTTATTTGAGCTGTTACCTGTACATCTCTATAAGAAATAGTATTTTAAGCTTCTGGTGTTATGAGTTACCAAGTGAACCAGACAATTCAGAAAGTTTTTGAACATGTTCTATTGAAATAGCGGCACATCCTTTTCAGTGTTGCCAGATTTGTAGAACATTCCTGCAAAATAATACTGAAAAGCCTCCATATTCAATTGACTCGCATACAGTTTTTAATTTTTTTTAATACATTTATTTTTTCCCGTTTTTTCTCCCAATTTGGTTGCCAATTATACCCTCTATTTATTTCAATTCCCCACCCCCACGAGTCCGCCGCCTGTCCTCCGGGGCGAGACACACATTCCGGGCCGATTGTTCCCGCCTCTTCCGAGACGGAAATTCTTCCATGGACGCCTTTTACCTTCTCCTCGACGGAGTCGTGCCGGCTCACCCTCCCCCTCCCCTGGAGGCGGACAGGGACCAGGGCCGGTCTGGTAGAGACGCGGGTTTCGAACCGTGTCCCTTACAGGCAGCGCACACCACACCAATTGCATACAGTTTTTAAGACTTCCCCCATACATTCCCCCTTTTAAAATCCTCCAATATATCATTGACTCCCATACATTTTTGCTGAAACATTTTTTCAAAACCCCTACATTTGGGGGAATTTCCTCCGTTTGGTAACCCTGATTCTTTTGTGTAAAAAACATTTGACCTGTGTGTCCTGCAATTGACAACTATGAACAGATGGTGTTATTGGAAGAAGTAGATCTGAACAGATGATGTTATTGGTTTAAGTATATTGACCACTGGGGAGAATTAATCATTTGGGGCATGGAAAATTTTTGATGTAATCAGCAGGGAAATTAAGAAGGAGAAGCAGAAGATGAAGAGACGCAAGAAGATAAGGAAGAAACGCAAAATAACCAAAATCTGGGGCTTTATTGTATGCCTATGTGAAATTGTATCTGAATTATTTGTATTTATATGAGATCAGAGGCTACAGAAGTGAATGTAAGGACTGAGAGTCTATGGCCAGTTACTTCTGTGCGAGACCTTGAAAAGTACCAAACTGTGCCGTGTAGGTATGGGACTTGCCCTGCCAACCTGTAACTTGGCGGATGGTGTACCTGCCAATTTTTCTATTGCCATGCGAATTTAGCTGTTGATGTGCAGTGCAATGACACATGCTATATGAAAGGAATTTCGGAAAATGTTGAAATCTATAAATAAATTGTATTATTGTGCCATTCCTTTTTATTATTCCATACCTAATCCCCAATGGACTAGGGACTGATAAGAGGCCAAGAAAATCACAAGGCTCTTCATGCATATAAATGCAGTGGTGCAGAACCAGGATGTAGATCTTGTTTTATCAAAAAATCTCTGATCCTACCAAAGGATTTCCAGAACGTTGACTGAGGCATAATTACATTTACGGTAACCTCTGTAGATGGACCGTATCCCTGTCATAATTAGCGACAAGAATAACTGCAAGTCCGCGACGTTTGACCCAGTTGAGTTTATAGACTCAGAGAGAGAAAAGCTTTGCAGCTGTGCTGCCACAAAAAATGACAAGGGATTAAAAAGGGTTTGTCTTAAAAGACATTCTTCTATTTTTGGTCTTATTTCAGCAGTGAAATGTGTACAGAACTAGTCATGCACCATTGCCTTAATTGACCTCTTCAGTGGAAAGTTTATAGAAGAATGATTTAGTTGAAGGACTGTTATTTTAACCAATTTAAATGTCCCCTGCTCTAAAGGCCGATTTGACCTCCATATTTGCCTATGAGCTATATTGGCACGTGCAGTCTAGACGTGTTGTTTTTTCCCCCCACCCAAACGATAACCCTTTTTGATGTAAAATGAGTTTGATGTAACTTCTGCCATAAATATTTATGCTTTCTTGAGGATTGTATAATTCGGCAGGTGTGGTTTTTAACAAGAATATGCCCATTCTTTTAAACACACAAGATAATTTGAAGAATAGAATGCACTATAGAATTTGTGGTAGCTTTAATAACTGAACCCGCTACATCATTCAATTTGTGAGTAACGATAAAGTGTATTGCTTCAAACAACTGCAAATACCCTTATCGCCTTCAACAGGTTTGGTTGTGAATTTTTGGAACTCTTTCCAAATGGTGTGCTCTGTGTGCTCACAGCCTCAGAATGCTACCCAGGCGGCTATCGGACCCTGCAGAATCCGTACCGCAGCATCGATTTTGACTCGACAGAACTCCAGCACACGGCCATTCAGGACTTGATCTGTGACCACTCGCTACCCCCAGGCTGGTACCGCTTCATGATCAATAACAAACCAGCTGAGATGCCAACAAGCTGCGTGGAGGTAGGCCTAATTAAATCACTCCATGCTTTTCAGTGGATAAAATACCTGCTGTACTCTGGAGTAGTTCTTTCCAAGTTTTATCCATGCCATGTTTTTGAATGCTGGTTGTTGAAATCCCTCCAACATCACTTTGGTCTACAGCTGCTTTTTCCCTGTGATTATCGTAGACTCTAAGAAAAGGCTAGTGGTATATACGTTTAATTAATGATTTAGCTTCATATTACACTCTAGTTGCTGTCACTTCCTCAAAACAGACCTTATCCAATAATTAAGATAATGCTGCAATTTTGTTTGCACATTTTCATTTGATAAAACACTGAAAATGATGCAACGTGGTTTGAATAGATTTGCCTTAAGATGTTAGAGGTGGCTCACACTATTTTCTATGAATTCCATATTCATATTTCAAACTTTCTCTCTCACACACACGATTGAAATTTTAGAAGTGTGTATGAGAGTATTGCAACTCATGCGTACGCAATTGAAGTTTGGAGTGTGAAGTTGGTTAGCCGCCAACAAATCCTCAGATGAAATTTCAATAGTCTGTGAAAGCTGTTTCATATGCTGACATGCTCTCATACACACAACTGACATTTCTGAGAGGCTTTTCACATATGTGTGCACATATACCTAAGTTGCAATACTCTCATACACACTACTAAAATTTGAATGGTGTGTGTTAGAGGGACAAGATTTGGAATCAATCATTACTTCATAGTTTTCTGCAGTCTCATTAATTTTAGGGCATTTGAAAAAAAGCTTAAAACAATTCATAAGGATGCTACGTTTTTGTTTGTATGAGATTATAACATTTTTTAAAAATCTTAAACATTATTTTAGAAAATGGGTATTCTTGAGAGAATTGCACTCTCGGTAATAAATTCATTTGCAGCACTGAAGTTAATTGCGTGCACAGACACAACCTGTTACATTCCATAATGACACTGTAAGAATTCTGAAGCCCCAGTGCCATTTGATAAACCTGCCTGAATTGTTTGAAGTCCGCAAAGTTTAAAAGCAGAGGGAGAGATGGGCCTGAATCACTTGACTATGCATCATGGCTTTGTGAAGCTCTTTCTTTCCCACCCATCCTCTCAATTCCCCGCTTTGATGAGTTCCCCCGCTCAGTAATCAGTGGTGCCATTCTCTCCCAGATTAACAGGTGCGGGACCCAGGCCCCAGTGTGGCTATCCCTGAAGGATGGTGCACTGCCACGCCCGGGGGAGGTGAGGCAGCTGTCGGCCTGTGCCACATGGCAGTTCTTCCACGGCAGCACCAAGGACTGCTGTCTGTTCCGCATCCCCGTCTCCGTGCGCAACTGCGGCGAGTTCTTCCTCTATTTCCTGCAGCCCACGCAAGGGTGCATGGGCTACTGCGCCAAAGGTGACGTCGACGCATATTGGATTTTGTCAGATTAAGCCCGTGTTGATGACACGGTAGAATGACCTCCAGTGAGAGTGCACTTATGATGTCATAATTGCACTTGCTTTGTGCTTTCTATGATGTCATGGTGACACGTTTCCTGATCCATATGTGTTTGCTGCGTTGTGAGTAGTTGTTTAAATGCACAGGTCAGGGAATTCAGGTGTGAGTTTATACATGCATTTGTAAAACAAAATATTTATCCAAATAAGACTCATGAATGTTGGCACTGGTGTGGCACTGGAAGGTTTATTATTTTCCAGGTCATTTTTTTCTGTTTGGTATTATTGAAAATGACAAAGGCACAGGCCATTATTTAGGATGTTTCTGCCACCTCTGTCATATCTGGCATGCCCAGAATGTTGTCATTCCCTCTTGTCTTATAAAATGGGTTCATAAACCTAAGGCATAAGCTCTTGAAGCATTTATTTTGTGTTGGAAATGCCAGCAATCTGTTGACTGATGACAATCATATGACTTGCTGGAAAATGAATGGTGCTTTAAGTTCTGGCCGGCAGAGAAAAACTCTGTTTTGCTTTGCGTTGTTGTAAGGGGACTTGACTGTCCGAAAGGCATTTGTCAAGTAACTGCTGTATAAGAAGACCGCTAAATTATTTACACCATTTTTTTACAACCTTTGGCTTCAATGACAAATCTGTTCCCAAATATGCCCATGAATTAGCATCACGTAAATGGGTGCATATGCTTCCAATACTCTTGGTCGAAGGCCAAACACCTTCAGTTTTCAATATGCTTGAGATACAGTGTTATTCCAGAAAGGCTATGGAAGAAAAAATGGACAGTACATTTTGTGTGTTTGTTTGAATTCTCTAAAAATTCTGTCTCATTTTTAGAGGTTACAGAATTCAGACTGAAACTTTGCCCGCCAGGTGAAGTGGAAGTTAATGGCATGTGTCAAGGTAAAAACAAAACATAAGCACAAAAGCCTCACATTAAATGGGTTCGAATTATTGTAAAGAACATTTTTACTCATTCAAGATGGTTGAATTGATCATTTCGTTAATTTGCACCTGAATTATGTACCATCATAAAAAACACCTGGGTCTGTAAAGAAAATCCTGTATAGTAAGAGAACATATAAAGTCATAATCAGGAGGCCTGTAAAATACTCTCCCTCTGTTGTATGATCTGTTACAGCCTGATATTTGGCTTCAAAGCCATATGATTTGCTTTGTTTCCCCCTTTCCCAGCAAGCCTCCCCTCCATATCTTCCAAGCCGGTCATCACCCCAGAGCTAGTGGGCAGCAGCGTCCACCTGAGATGCGCTTACAGGACCGTGGAGTCCGCTCTGCCCGTTGGCTACCTTGTGGTGTGGTCACGCCACCTGTCCTCTAACATGAAGGAGGAGATCAGGAAGGACTCTACCCTGCAGACGTTCTCCCTGGTAGAGATGGAGGGAGTTCACTTTAAGCTGGGAGACACGGTAATACCTTCCATATCAGCTCGTACGTGGAGTCAGTGGGCAGAGGTGGAGGGGAGGGGATTGGATGAACTGATGGTACCTTTAGTCCTGGTTCATATAGAATAAATGACTAAGCCATATTCTCTCTTCAAAGGCAAATGGGGTTAAGGGTTGGCTTCCACAGACTTGATCGGTTACAGACTTGTAGTGGAGATAGAGCATATTGTAATGGAGAACCAGCTCATTTTCCTCTTTGGACTTCCTCTCCTGGTCTATGTGAAACATAACCTGTTGCATTGAAGATTCTGATGCTCAGTGTTGATGTAACGCTACATACACAGTGTGGGGTGGCAACTTTGTGTCTTGAGGGTGAGAATGAGCTCCTCATCAGAAGCTCTGATATGGGCATTGGAGTAGAGTGGGCCTGCCTCTAATTGGCTCATGCTGGGTCTGTCTGAGCAAAGCAGGACAGGCTGTGTTCAATCACAGTTCTCTTAAACATGTGCTGCCTGAGGTCAAAAATGGGCTCTCTGTACATTACATAGGAGGGTAAATTAAACACAGGCCTCTGGATGTTGTCTGAGTCTCGCGTATATCTCACTGAAATGTTTGGATCAAGTAGGACTGTATCTGAAATACTTTACATAGGCATTCCTACAGTATGCATAACTATGGTACCATATTCCATTATTAATATCTGCCCAAAAATGAATAATACATACTATTTTCAGTGTGACCTTTTTTTAAGGCGACTTAAACACTGCACTGTAATAAAAAAAACACTGTTTTTATGAGGCATTTGAATGATTCAGATGTCTTTTTTCAGTTCACACAAAAGTATATGTGTTTTGGAAATTGAAATAAAAGTGTGAAGCGTCATATATCTAATATCTCATGAACATATGGATGCTGTTTCGATGTTGTTTCTGATTTACAGGTTTCCTGTAGTGTGTCCACGTTTCTGAGGAACTCCACCAGCACACAGTCAATGCCAAGGGAAAGTGACGTTTTTTTTGCTGGAATCAAGGTTAACATTTATTTAATTGAATTATATTTTTATGCACAAATATCAGTGAAGAACTGAATACCTACAGTGCCGTGAAAAAGTATTTGCCCCCCTCCTGATTTCCTTTATTTTTGCATATTTGTCAAACTGAATGGTTTCAGATCTTCATACAAAATGTAATATAAGACAAGGAGAACCCGAGTAAACACAAAATACAGTTTTTAAATGATTATTTCATTTATTGAAGGAAAAAAGTTATCCAACACCCATATCACTCATGTGAAAAAGTAATTGGCCCCCTGAACTTAATAACTGGTTGTGCCATCCTTGGCGGCAACAACTGCAATCAAACGTTTGCGATAACTGGCAATGAGTCTTTTACATCGCTGTGGAGGAATTTTGGCCCACTCTTCTTTGCAGAATTGTTTTTATTCAGCCACATTGGAGGATTTTTGATCATGAACTGCCTGTTTAAGGTCATGCCACAGCATCTCAATCGGATTTAAGTCCGGGCTTTGACTAGGCCACTCCAAAACCTTAATTTAGTTTTTCTTGAGCCATTCAGAGGTGGACTTGCTGGTGTGTTTTGGATCATTGTCCTGCTGCATAACCCAAGTGCGCTTGAGCTTGAGGTCACGAACTGATGGCCGGACATTCTCCTTCAGGATTTTCTGGTAGAGAGCAGAATTCATGCTTCCATCAATTACGGCAAGTCGTCCAGGTCTTGAAGCAGCAAAGCAGCCCCAGACCATCACACTACCACCTCCATGTTTGACTGTTGGTATGATGTTTTTATTATAGAATGCTGTGTTAGTTTTACGCCAGATGTAACGGGACCCACACCTTCCAAAAAGTTCCACTTTTGACTCGTCAGTCCACAGAATATTTTCCAAAAAGTTTTAGGGGTCATCAAGATGTTTTTTGGCAAATGTGAGACGAGCCTTTGTGTTCTTTTTGGTCAGCAGTGGTTTTCGCCTTGGAACTCTCCCATGGATGCCATTTTTGCCCAGTCTCTTTCTTATTGTGGAATCATGAACACTGACATTAACTGAGGCAAGTGAGGCCTGCAGTTCTTTAGATGTTCGTCTGGGGTCTTTTGTGACCTCCTGGATGAGTCGTCGATGCGCTCTTGGAGTAATTTTGGTAGGCCGGCCACTCCTAGGAAGGTTCACCACTGTTCCAAGTTTTCTCCATTTGTAGATAATGGCTCTCACCGTGGTTCGCTGGAGTCCCAAAGCCTTAGAAATGGCTTTGTAACCCTTTCCAGACTGATAGATTTCAATGACTTTGTTTCTCATCTATTCTTGAATTTCTTTAGATCGCGGCATCATGTGCTGCTTTTTGAGATCTTTTAGCCTACTTCACTTTGTCAGACAGGTTCTATTTAAGTGATTTCTAGATTCAACAGGTCTGGCAGTAATCAGGCCTGGGTGCGGCTTGTGAAATTGAACTCAGCTTTCCAAAAAATGTGGTTAATCGGTTGATTTATTAAGGAGGGGCAATTACTTTTTCACATAGGGCCAGGTAGGGTTGGATAGCTTTTTTTCCCTTAATAAATGAAATCATCATTTAAAAACTGCATTTTGTATTCACTCAGGTTATCTTTGTCTAATATTAAAATTTGTTTGATGATCTGAAACATTTAAGTGTGACAAATATGCAAAAAAAGAAGAAATCAGGAAGGGAGCAAATACTTTTTCACGGCACTGTATCTAATGCTAGAAGTAAGAAAGTATGAAAAAGGCTCAGGATTGCATATGACAAAGTAAGTGGCACACTTTTTCATCCTTTCACACTTTGAAAAATGTGCTCCTTTCTCTGCCTTCAGTCTTAATTTCATTTGCATGTAAAATCACACCATACGCCTCATTGACTGACTGGCACCTGACTGAACATGTTAAAATTCTACAATAGAATGTTTTGTTGACTTTCTTAATGTCTTATACATTTTGCCCAAATGCGAACAGAGCAGAAAATGCTTACTTACTATACTTACTATACTTAAATAATGGATAAAAAAAAAAATGTTTGGGCATTCTTTATCAGTGACTGTTACCTTCCCTTCAGATACGTGTAGTTCTAAAAATGACATTTGCTAACATTTACTGATAGGAATCAAGTCCTGCAAAGCCTATTTATAGACATCAGTTTGTATTGTGAATACAAAAGAAAAATGCTTGGTTTTAATAGCAGATTAGATAAAGGTTGATTGAAACCAGGCCTTAGCGGTACCATCCTCTTTGTTCTTCTGCAGTTTGTTCCAGAATCTCTGCACATCGCAGAGGACGGTAAAGAACACCGCTTGGCTATCCACAGTACTGTGCCCGTCCACTGCCATGGCAGTGAGCAGACCCGCCACTGCTCTGTCACTCTCCATCTCAGTGTGCACGACTCAGGTAGGGAGTTTTTCAGATACGATTTTGAGCTCAAACATGAATGTGCCTTCACACTGGATAGTGGTTTCATTTGTATCTGGAGAAGGAAACAATACTTCTGAAAAGGTCATACATACATACGTTATTTAGAAATGACTCAATTGTATTGCTGTCATTGTTTTTAATTTTTATATATTTGTTCGCATTCATTCAATACTTACTGACGTGTAATAATACAGTTTACAGTGCACCCTATCTTCTAACCTTAAACATCTCTGTGATTGTCATTGCAGTAAGCAAACACTCAACCTTTCTCTTCTTTTCCCAGCACTGTATGGAATTCATATTAAAATTAAGCATGATAGTGCTGGCATTCTGCGGCCCTGCTCAGTATCTGTTTTCCAGTTTCCAAACAGCATATGCTTCACTCTGAGATTCTCCCACAGTGACCGTCAGGATTCTTTTTTTTATTAACTGAGCAAGGTTCTGGCGCCGAGCTCGTGTGGACAGATTGACGCCCCACAGCTGTGTTGTGTCTTTTAACAAGGCCTCCCGGCCTTTGTCGACGTCTCAGATAGCCTAGGCCCGGAAACCCCCAACGTTGCCCTCTCCGAGTGCCAGGTGGACCTGCAGCCGACGCCGTGCAGGGAGGGCAGCTGCGCCCGCGCCACCCTGCTGCTGACTGCCGTGACCGACTTCACCCGCGACGGGAACCGGGCCAGCCTCCTCGGTGCCCAGGCCGCTCGGGACAGCCCCCGAATATGGAGAGGCTACGCCCCCATGCCCTTGAAGGTCAGGGCCCCCGCATCTGCGAACGACCACTCTCTCTGTCGGGGTCTGTCGTGGGAGGATATCTGTGCATTTCCTGCCTTTCCTCATCTGTACTCCAGCAATGTACAGGGTTGGCAAATCCTGTTGCTTATTTTTACAATCTATTCGTAATTAATTTGATCCAGATGTCTGCTCGCTCAACTCAACCCACTACATGATCATTTTAGTGTGAAGCAGAGCATAGACAGGGTCGGGTCTCTACAGGAGCACAGCCCCGTATTACTGGAGGGATTTAATTCATGCGCAGGTGCTTTTCGCTAGGAAATTGCCTGATGGCGACTTCAAGACTTTCAGATCAGAATGCTCTACCATTTTGAATCTTCTTCTTCTTGTGCCCATGTACTGCCACCATTTGTTTCCACTGGAAATAAAGTACAGTACAGCAGTGCTGACAGCCCATTTGATTATTTCTGTTACCAACTAGACTTCTATTTCATTCGCGGAGGGGGGGGGGGGGGTGGGGGAGCTACAACGATAGCTTCCATCCAAATGCGTCACTGCAAGACTGAAGATCACATCTGTATTTAGTGAAAACATTTGGTATTTAATGGAGACCCTCTGTTTGCCAAAAGCTTGCTCTTTAATCATGGCTTCTGTGCTAAGCTGTATTTTTCCCTGTACACAGGTGGTGGTTCAGGACATTCCCACTGCGAATTGCTACTCTCTGACTGATCCTCACCTTATTACCTTTGATGGCAGGTAACAGTGGAATTACTGGATTTAAGTCTTTTATCTGTTATTTCGTACCCCCCTTTCCCAATTTGAAGACTGTATCAATCAATAAGTTAAAAACTGCTGAAGTGTTAAATTGTGCTTGCATTATTATTATACAGCCAAGTAGAGACCTATCTATTGAATACTTTCACTGCGCATGGAACATCAAGGCCAAAGGTGGAAGCAATCTAAAATACCCAGGGCATAGCTTTATTTTGGTATGCTAATTTAGCTATTTAAAAATGTTTGAAAACAGAAGTTTAACTGAGTTCAATTTAATCAACTCATGTGTCATCAACCTTATGTCTTTGGGTGTTATTCTGAGAAACTAGTATCAAGCAGTGCTGCAGTTCCATGCTGACACATATTTTCAAGCACGATATTCCCACAGGAGAGAGTTTCAGAGAATAAAGCCTATTAACTTTTCAGCATTACAACTTTCCTCCTTTTAGATGTGGACCCTTATTTCAGGTCTGCCTGTTTTTGAAGTCTAAAGATACTTCAAGTTATTATCTGTTGCACAGACACATGCTTATACATACACTACCAGTCAAAAGTTTTAGAACACCCCCATTTTCAAGTTTTTACTGAAATTTAAGCAGTTCAAGTCCAGTGAATAACCTGAAATGGTACAAAGTTAAGCGGTAAACTGCCAGAGGTTAAAAAAAAAAGTTTAGGTTACCAAAAACTGAAAAATAATGTAAATTTCAGAGTTATAAAAAAAGGCCCTTTTCAGGGAACAAGTAATGGGTTAACGTGGTTTAACAGTCGCTCTGTGCAAGTCGCCGACTCTGGATCCAGCAAAAGAGCCCCAGACCATCACGCTTCCTCCTCCATGTTCGACAGTTGGTGTCACACACTGAGGAACCATCCTTTCGCCTACTCGACAGCCTACAAAAACCTTTCAAAATTTCAAGATTTCAAATTTTAATTCATCGGTCCATAAGACCTTCTTCCAGTCTTTAGTATTCCACTGGTGGTGCTTCATGGCCCAGGCAAGCCTCTTTTTCTTATTTTGCCACCTTGACTTGACCTGTCAAACCTGCAGCTCGAAGTCTTCTCTTCACAGTTGAAACTGAGACTTCCTGTGCTTGAAGCTGTTGTCCTGTGAGCCGCCTATCACGCAAGCTGTTGACTCTCAGAAACTTGTCTTCTGATTTTGTTGTGGCTTTGGATCTGCCAGACCTCTTCCTGTCAGAGTTTCCTCTAGTTTCCAAGTGTCTTTTGATGGTGTAAGAAACTACTCACTGCCAAAAAATTTACATTATTTTTAAGTTTTTGGTAACTTAAACTTTTAAAACATTTGGCAGTTTACCGCTTACCTTTGTACCATTTCAGGTTATTCACTGGACTTGAACTGCTTGAAACTGGAAAATGGGGGTGTTCTAAAACTTTTGACTGGTAGTGTACTCTCAATAATTGACTTTGAAGCTCAAATGGCTTGGACCTGATTGCCTTGCTGGTGAAAATAAAGTCGTGCTCTCAGTTTAAAATGAACAGCACTCTGCTCTGAGAACGCTACAACTGATATACATTTTTATCTCATAAACTGTGTTCATTATAATATCCCTTGAACCTTTTGAGTTCAAGTGTTTCCCTACATATCGCTAATATAGCTAATATTGTCCCATCATTTACTGTTTGACCCACTGTACCCCACACTGACTTTCCTTTCATTTTAGCTTTTTTAGGTAAAAATGCATATATCTGTAATTCATTAATGCACGTATTGTGTGTGTGTGTGTGTGTGTGTATACAGTAGACTTTTTTATATTTTTTATTAATTTTTATTCATACCCTTGATAAAGATGAACAAGAGATCGTATAAAATAAACTATATAAGTAATGAGGTATATTTTATGCTCAAAAATGCAGAAAATTCCAAACCTACAATACTAATACAATTGTTCAGGAAAACATATTTTGTTTTATTAATAATATTTTTTTCCAGAAAACATCTGGATCACAATTATTCACATCTAAAAATCTAATATCTAAAAAACTATTCTTTTACATTTAATCCAACGAAAACGAATTATTTGAAGTTCATTGGAAGGTTATGGACCTATACATTGGCCTACAATGGTTTCCTGTTTCTCTAGGGCATAAAAAGGAGGGAACACATGTTGGCTACAAGAAAATCACTAAAAAGTTAAAGATACCGCTTTCCACTGTTGTGTCAATTGTTAGGAAGTTTAGGGCCTCTGGAACAGTGGCTAACCTGCCAGGTAGAGGACGCAAGTCTATCTTGCCGACACGTGTAATGAGACGGATGGTTCGAGAGGCAAAAAGAAGTCCAAGGGGCACAGTTCAAGATCTTCAAAACAACCTGGCATCTTGGGGTTACAAGGTGTCTAAAGCTACCATTCGACAAAGCCTACATGACAATGGCCTTAATGGCAGAGTTGCAAGAACGAAGCCTCTTTTGAAGACAATTCACCGAAAAGGCGTCTTGAATTTGCCAAACCACATCTGAACTACAATTGGAACCATGTCTTGTGGTCAGATGAAACAAAAATCTAGCTTTTGTGACACCATGAGAGGCGTGGTGATTGAGGCAAATATGTCCCTATCCGATGGCTGCAGTCGGGACTACAACTACAACATGGGGGCCACCGGAAGAGCTACATTCCCCAGAGCCTGGGGGCAGGAAGGTGCAGCTGAAAGTGATCAAGAACAGCAATTGCCTCATGGAAGGCCTATATATTCACTACAGGCAGGGACAAAGGGGGGGAAGTGCTGGGAGGAGGTTTGTGTTTTTAAGTTGATGACTGGATGAAGAAAATGTTTTGTTACTGCATTTTTTAACATATCTCTGAGTTAACCTTTTTTCCCCAAACATTTTCTCAAAAAGAAATACTTTTCATTTTTTAGTCACATCTTTGCACTACCCACGCCTGACAGTCGAGAGAACAACCTGTCATGCTGTCACATATGTTGGAGGATGCGGTCAACTGTGTGGGTTAAGTGCTGATGTCCGAAGAAGGATTAGAAGACTTGACTAGCCATTTTTTTCCATTTATAAACAAGTGACCGCCCAGAAGGAATGGAAGCCTTGATGAATCTGCTCGTCGAGAGCAACCAGGCCCAACATGAAACCAGCTCTATTGGAGGAGCAAAGGAAGGCCAATGTCTTGAAGGCCCAGGAACTATAGTTACGACAACAGGAAGCCACCAGTGGAGACACAGCAGACCCTAAACCAATCCGTGCCAGAGATTTCATCCCATAGATGGGGGTGACAGATGATGTTGAAGCCTTTCTTCATGCGTTCGAATCCAGTGCAACCAGGGAGAAGTGGCCCAAAGACCAATAGGTAAGGCTTTTAGCCAATTTTCTGTCCAGGGAGTCCCAGAAAGCCTTCCAGGATTTGGACCCAGCTCTAGCCATTAACTATGACCACTTGCATCAGGAGATCTTGAGTAGGAATGGGCTCACTAAATTTGGCATGGCACCGTGCTTCCATACCGGGGCGTTTCAAAATGACCAAACCCCTCGGGCACAAATGCATGAACTGATTCATATCACCAGGAAGTGGCTTCAGCCCGAAACTAACAACTCTGCTGCTGTGCTTGAAACTATTGTGGTGGATTGCTATCTTCGAGCCTTGCATTATGAGGCAAAACGGATCATCAGTCAACATCCCATGCCCACTAAATTAGTAGAGGCGGTGGAACAGTGTCACGCCACCGTAGACATGCTCCGCACTTCCCAAAAAGAACAGACTAGTTCTTCCTCAGTGCGGGCAGGAGTTTCCTTTCCAAAGGACCCCAAAACACCCAACAAGCCTGCCAAACAGATGGCATATAGTCTGCCAAAGATGCGAAGCGGCCATCCGTCGCAGCAAAGAGGGCTCAGGGACATTGATGCATGTACGTGTTACCGATGTGGTGAGCTGGGACACCTCTCGTGGCAGTGTGGGAAGCTTGATGAGCCGATGCCAACGGCTGAATCATCCAGCGACCATTATGGCAACTTGTTTGCCTCATTAATGGAGGGTTCAGGAACACCACCGCCTACCTGTCCAGTAACAGTGAACCATCAGGATGCCGAAGCCTTACTGGATTCTGTTAGCATGATCACCATTGTGCATACATGCCTAGTTGACCCCTCGTGCTTGTGTAGGGAGACAAGTCTTCCTGTCTCATGTGTTCATGGGGATACCCGGGAATACCCACCATTGAGCTGATTTTAACCGGTGCAAATGCGGTCTGGGGTGATGAACACACTTCCAGTTCAGTCCAGTGAATAGAAAGTGACTGTCCAGCCTTCCAAATGCTGTGGAAAGAAACCCAATGGGTTAATCAGAGGCTAACCAGGGAACCATGGAAGCATAGAGGTAAAACAAACCCTGAGAGAAATAAGTCCGGTGTTTGCTTGATGACATTTTTGAAAGCACATGCTCTCCAGCACATGCTCTTGCAGGCGCAGTGGACTCCCCAGACGAGACGGTGTCAGCTCCGGAAGTGCAGGAAGTCCAGAGAAGCCTCCCGTACTCCAGTGACGAGGACCGCCAGGAAACCAGGGATTTGCCCTCCTAAACAGGCCAGTATGGAACTGCCTAATTACAGGACCCCACTGTGGTGAATGCGTTGAAAAATGTACAGGTCTTAGAGGGTGTAGTACAAGGGGATAGGTCTATACCCACATATCCCCATTTCTCAGTGAAAAAGTGTTTGCTTTACCAGATGGTAAAAAATGAAAATGACATCATCCTGGAACAGCTACTTGTGCCACAACCACATCGTACAACAGTCTTGAATTTGGTTCACACACCTGTTAGGTGCCCATCTGTGGGTGGAGAAGACTAGGGACAGACACTTGCAGCGATTCTTATGGCCAGGGGTTCACAAGGAAGTTGAGAACTTTTGTCGTAGTTGTCCGGAGTGTCAGCTCACTGCTCCAAAGCCAACATTTAGAAATCCTGTCATCCCATTGCTCATTCTTGAAACCCCCTTCAAGAGGATCGCTTTGGATATAGTTGGACCGTTACCTAAGAGTGCTCAGGGACATCAGTATATTTTAGTCACAGTTGACTACACCACTCGCTATCCCGAAGCAATTCCACTCCGAAATGCTACAGCTAAACATAATCATGCCAGGGATTCTAAAGAGCCAGCCCGAGAGGAAGTCCGGGCGGGCCCAGATTTATCACCACACCAACGGCAGCTGACATTGGAACTCATGGATCGTAACAAGGATGTCTTCTCACCCACACAAGGATTTACTCAGGTGGTTCAACATGAAATCCACACCGTACCCGGAAAAGTAGTAAATCAACGACCATACAGGGTACCAGAGGCATGTAAGATAGCTATACAAGAAGAGGTAAGGAAAATGCTGCAACTTTTAGTTATTGAGGAGTCCCAGAGTGCTTAGTCAAGCCCCATTGTGCTAGTTCCAAGCTAGTTTATTTTGTCAAAATGAAAACCGTACTTCTTGACATCTTTGCACTACCCACGCCTGACAGTCGAGAGAACAACCTCCCATGCTGTCACAACATCCAAAGTAACTAAGAAATGGTTCACAGAACACAAGATCAATGTCCTGACGTAGCCATCTCAGTCTCCAGACCTGAATCCAATTGAACATTTTTGAGATCAAAAAAGCTCAAAAAAGCAGACCACAAACGTCAACCCAAGAACCTGAAGGAACTAGAACAATTCTGCATGGAGGAATGGTTGAGGATCCCCCCCAAGAAGTTCCATAACCTCATGCGACACTACTGAAGGCAACTACTTGCTACTTGCTGTTATAATGGGCAAGGGAGGAACTACAAAGTACTGTAGTAATAATTTGTGAACCTTTCGATTGTGGTTTGTGCTAATGCATTATTATTAAAGAATATAATTTTCTGAATTTTGTAAGCATAGAATAAAGCTCATTACTTATATAGTTTATTTTATACAATCTCTTTTGTTCATCTTTATCAAGGGTATGAATAAAAATGGAGTCTACTGTATATACAGTGGGTATAAAAAGTATTCATCGCCTTGGATGGAATCAAAATTGATTTCATTGGGATTTTGCAGTTTTGGAGGATGGCCTGGTCTAGTGTGTTTCAGTTGTAAGAAATCCAAATTAAATTAAATTCAAATTAAACCAGGATACAATATAGCTCATTACCATTATCATGTATTTATTTTATGCAGCATTTTTTGCTCATCTTTATTAATTAAAGGTGTGAAAAATGTGAAGGGTACTGTAAGTAGACACAGAAAGATGCATGTTTAAAAGGTATAATTGGTATCAACACCTTAAGGTCTTGTCGTTATCAAGTCATGCCTCTTTGAAACCATAATTCAAAAAGGTTTCTTTTTTAATTATTATTTTTAGTTAAATATGCTGCAAGACAAACCTACTGAGCAAAATAGTGTGGTGCAGACATATGCAGTCATGGTATTGGGCATGTTGGTATTCGGGTGGTATTGTTGCTCAAAGGCTTGTGCTCACTTATCTCTCTCTCTCTCTCTCTCTCTCTAGGCGTTATGACAACCACCAGACAGGGACGTTCGTGCTGTACAGGAGCTTGACCAGGGAGTTTGAGGTCCAGTCCCGGCAGTGGGACTGCGGCAGCCGGCACTACTCCGTAGCCTGCAACTGCGGGGTGGCTGCCCGTGAGGGGAACCACATTATCATCTTCGACATGTGCAATGGACAGCTTCAGGAGACCCGCCCCCACCTGTCAGTCAAGAGTGTGGGGCCCGCGGCATTTGATCGTATCAAGATCCTGGAGACCCACCAGGGCAAAAAAGTCACCGTGAGTATTGGGCTCAGTTGCAGACCGGTGGTGACCAGCAGTGGCATTATCTATAGGACCTGTAAGAGCTGGCTGAGGTGATTCCCAGAGGTTAACATCAAGGTTGATTTTGAACGTACACTTTTCTGTTCTGCCGGGCATCTTATCTTGTTAAGACACTGCTCCATTATGGATGCACCCTGCAATCTGGTATCAATCGACAACAACCTACCCTGTTGAATAACAGCCTAAATGCAATTGGAAATTCCCAAATTGGAGAGAAAAGGAATACAAAAATTGGGGTGAAAATTTGGTTTAAAAAATAAGCAAATAAATACAGAAATCTTAAGAGTGGATTTATTCATTCAGAATTCAGAACAGCACAATACCCTCACCTTGACCAGTGCTCACAGTATATATGTACAGTGAAACAAAAATGTATTTCTGTGGAATCTATCAGATGCATGGTAAAAAAAATACTCATCCACTGTGAAGGAAAGCCCCCATGCTGCCAAGATTGCTAAGAAGTACGACCACTGCCTCTTCATATGAGAGTTCAGACAGGAAAAAAAGAAAATTAATTTGGATTAAATCAGGGAATAGCTAATGCGGTCTCTTAAGAGAGCTTAATTATTAATAATGTATTTTCATCTGATATGTACATAAGTAACCATGCGTGCGTATGTACCAAGTTTCCAGTCGCATGGCAGTGGAACCACCTACGTCTGAAACATGCAATCAAAACTGACTGCTATGCCCCAGGTAGCCGGTGATATTGACATTTCAGACAAGCCTCATACAACAGGGGTTTAATTCAGGAGGGAGAGGATACGTGACCCATTCTCAATGTGCTGTATGTACACAGCTACGGTACATCATGTCCTCTCAATCTCCACCCCACTCTACAGGTCATCTTTCCATCGGGGGCCTTCGTGCGGGCGGACGTGAGCGACTGGGGGATGAGTCTGTCCGTCAGGGCGCCCAGCATGGACTTCAACGCCACCCGGGGCCTGTGCGGCACCTTTGACCGCAGCAGCCACAATGACTTCCATGGGGTCGATGGCGCCACCTACAGGACCAGCGACCCTGAGCACTTCATCAAGGAGTGGAGGTAATTGGCTGTCCATACAGTGAGTATGGACTGCTAAAAAAGTAGGCGCAGAATGGTTATTTTGGGAATGAATTTCACCTGCACTCTCTGACATTATTTCCATCCCATTAAAAAGCCTTCATGAATATATGGATTTTATTAATACTATATGAATGTGCTCTTTTCTCGCAGTAATTCAATTCCCTTAGTTGCATTTAAAAAAATCTGAAAAAAAATCTAAGAAAACCTTTTATTTTAAGACTCTGCTATATCATCCATACCAGTCTGGAATCCGATGTGTTATTTGAGCCTGTGTAACCTTGTGTTACTGCTCCATCAGAGATGCAACAAAATATGAATTAATAATGGAAAGGCTGGCCTTTATCAAATGTAAAATCCTTGCTAGATGACATCTCAGGGATTAATTAAAATGTTCTTGTGATGCCTCGCTCTCTGATACAGTTTTCACATACACACGTTTTGTTTGTCAGGATAGCGCCTGGAGAAAGCTTATTTGACACCACGCCACCTGCAGTAGAGAAGGAGATGAAGAGGAATTTCTGCCGGTGTCAGAAAGGATACAGCATGTCTCTCCACGCAATGAGCGGGACAGACGGCTTATTTAACCACCACTCTCCGCGCTGCCTCTCTCATGATAATGTCGATTACACTTCCCTCTTCCCCTTCATCGACGTCACATCCGAGTACATCAGTAGCCCCGAGGGTGAGCGGAGTGTCCGGAAACGGGACGTGTCACAGCGATATACTCAAGTCTCAGAATTTTCGGAGAGTCCCGAGAAAGACGCAGGCTTGTCTCCGAAGTCGGATGGTCCGATTCCAGAGAAGGGGAAATGGTTAGCGCCGCTTAAACATAATGACTCTAACTTAGGGTCTGGCGAGTGGTCTGAGAGAGCGGGGAGCAGGGGAAAGAGGCAGAGTCACTATGAGTACCAGCCCATCTTCACCTTCCAGAGCCTGACCCAAGTGGACCTGGAGAGCTTCACCTACTTCTTTCCCGAGGACCACCTGTTGGTCAGCCGGCCAGCCGCGCAGCCCGCCTGGCCCACGCCAAGCGGCCTGACCTCGGCCAAGGCCCTGGAGATCTGCCAGCAGGCCCTGGCCAACTCCACCGTGGGCACAGTGTGCCGGGGGCTACTGGGCAGGCGACTGGATGAGGCAGTGGACCTGTGCATTCTGGACCTGCAGCTGAAGGACGACCTGGGTTGGGAGGAGGGCTTGACGCCCTTCCTGGAGAACGAGTGTGAGAGGAGGCTGCTGGAGAACAGGACCCAGCGTTTCCACGAGCTGTTGGGGTCCGCGGACACGCCGGGGGAAGTGGTGACTGCCCTGAGGTGCCCCAACTTCTGCAATGGGAATGGGCGCTGCACCGAGTGGGGCTGCCAGTGCTTCCCCGGGCACAGCTTCTACGACTGCAGCTTGGCCATCAGTATGTATTCTTATATCTTTCATACGTTTTAACTTATATAAGTTATAACTGTGGTCTTTCACCCAAGACCACAGTTTGTTCCTTTGCTGCAGTTTAGAAATTTTACTGTGAAGCATTGAACCTTTAAAAACATGCCTGCCGCACTCAAATAAGAAAGGTTCAAGTCTTGTGGTTTGCTTAAAAGCTGGAAGGTTAGATATAATGCCATTGGTAAGTATTGAAAAGCATCAAGAAAGGATTTGCTATTTGGCCATAGAATTTGATTTCCAATGTGTTTGATATTCAATGGGTTCCAATCTAAGGTTTTATTCTGAACTCATGTCATGGTATTATTTGGCTAAGAAGCACTGACGTTTATTACTTTTGCACAGATGTGGCCTTGCTCTGAGGATGACACAAACATATCCATAATTGTCATGTGCAATATACAATATATAGACAACACATTCAGAGCAGGATATTGGTCATTGTATGTTTCATACAATAAAATGAGACGTTCTTTCACTGTACATTTTAATAGAAAATGTACAGGTAATTGCCTAAATAAGGGAAACACTTGAGTAAATGAGGGTTCTGTTATGGTGTAGGGTGCATTTTCCTGGCATTGTTTAGGTCCACCCAACCCCTTAAACACCAATAAATACAAAGCCATTCTGATTGATTAGATTAGATTACATTAGATATACTTTATTGATCCCCAAAGGGGAAATTCATAATGTCACCAGCGCAGAACATGCAGTTTAAAATAGAGACAAACAAACAAACGAGAAAAACAAAAAAACTAAGATCACTCTACATACAGTGCAGTTCATCAATTAGACAGCTGCCTCATTGAAACACCTTACGGCAGTAGGGATAAAGGACTTTCTAAAATGCTCAGTATTACACTTTGGTAGTATAAAACGACCGCTAAAAGTGCTCCTCAGTCTTTTAAAAGACCCGTGCAGAGGATGGCCCTTGTACTGCAGTATGGAGCGTAGTTTTTTCTCTGTACGTTGCTCTGTGACAATCTCCAAAGAGTTGGGGGGGGATACCAATAATGGAACCAGCCTTTTTGATTAGTTTATTCAGCCTGTTCCTATCTTCTGAGGTAATGCTGCCACCCCAGCAAGCCACTGCATAAAATAAAACACTAGCTAAAATCCTCTGATAAAAGACACTGAGGAGTTTGCTGCTGACATTAAAAGATCTGAGTTTCCACGGGCAGAAAAGTCTAGACTGGGCTTTTTTTAAAATGGCATTGGTGTTCTCCTTCCTGTCTAGTTTTGCATCAATTTGGGTACCCAGGTATTTGTAGGAGGTGACTATTTCGACTGGGTGGCCTTTGACTGAGACGGGGGCAACCTCAACCCTTTTTTTCTTTCTAAAATCGATGACCAACTCCTTTGTTTTGGCAATATTTAGGTCAAGGAAATTGTCATCACACCAGTTAACAAACTGGTTGACTTCATGCCTGTAGCTTTTGTCTGTGTTGTCATTTAAAATATGGCCCACTATGGCTGAATTATTAGAACATTTTTGGAGGTGACATGAGGCCTGGGTATGCCGACAGTCAGGCCTCATGATCACCTTCGTCCTATGGTGAAGCATTTCTATCCTGATGACAATGCCCCCATCCACAGGGCATGAGTGATCACTTAATGGTTTGATGGGCATGAAAACAATGTAAACCATATGCCATGGCCGGCTCAGTCACCAGATCTCAACCCACTTATGGGAGATTCTGGAGTGTGGCCTGAGACAGCTTTTTTCACCACCATCAACAAAAACGCAAATTATGGACTTGTGTTGCATCCCTCCAATAGAGTTCCAGACACTTGTAGAATCTATGCCAAGGCACATTTAATTTGTTCTGGCTGCTCGTGGTGGCCCTTTGTTTAGTGCTGTTTCCTTTGTTTTGGCAGTTAACTGTAGTCTATGAACGATTATGTTTTGGACAAATATGCAGTTTTTTTACAGTATATTACAGTATATGCCTGATCACATTGATTTTGGTTGTAATCAATAGGACGCATTGTTTTTGGACTGTAGAATATGGTCTACAATGGCACAGTGTGCCATACATTAAGCAGCACTTTATGTCTGAATTAAATAAATGGCAATCAGGTTGCAAGTGCAACTCTGGAGAAATTGATTAAGTATTTTTTTGGTCTGCTTATCTTGGGAGTATCTGTGAAACCATCTGTAGTCTCTGGAAATATGCCTTTTAATTAAATTTGTAATGGAAAAGCATTATTTCATACTCTTAAACTCATTTTGTAATGCTAAACACAGAGGCACCAACCCTAAATTTGTTTCACCAGAGACTGAGCAGATTGTATTTTCGAACGATTGAATATTTGAATCATTTGTATGAAACTGTTAGGCCTGTGCCAAGTACTACCATATCAGCTGCTGTGCTTACCTGCCTGATTTCTGAAGAGCTTTGGAATGGGTTAGAACGCTCTCAGTCCCTGCTGTGTTTGCAGTCCCAGACGTCCATGCCTCTCTCTGATATTTTCATGCTGATATTGCGATATTCATGGCTGGCCTACTGCCAAACGAATGTTTCTGGCTGCTGATTAGCACTGAAATCATCAGTGAGTCTGCACAGGGCCCACGGCGCTCCTTGCTCAGAGTACCAATTACCAATCAGAATTACCAATCAGCTTAATACCAGTGCAACCGGTAAGTGCTGTTTAGCATAGGGCCGTGCTGTTTAGCATAGGGTTGTCATGTCTGAGCTCTCTATCCATCATGTCCATAAGCCATACAGACATCACAGCTGAACGATTGAAAGAGTGGGCGGATGCATTAAATCCATGCGACTCACTCAACAGATCTTGAGCCGACCCCAGTTTCAATTTCCTAGCTGGGATTCTCTTGAGATAATTTCCTGGAGGGAAATTTGGGTAGCGAAAGGATAATGGACAATTCAACTGATAACCCACATACACACTAATCATTTAACCCCTTTTAATGAATTATTATTTGTTTCTGTTATAAAGCTTATTATTGATAGCACAGTATGTTAGCAAGCTTTGTCCAACAACCTCCTAGGAATAACAAGAGAACTAGAGCATAACTATAGCATCAGTCACTGACCGTCTTTTGGCACAGACTGAAGGCCCACCCCTTCAATCTGCATCTTGTCTTCAGCACAACCACCCAGACATGTCTTTCTTCTAGCACTATCAAAGATTTGCTGGACTTTCTTTTGCTGAACAGGCAGTTCTAGACTACTGCTGCCACTTAGTTTTGATTCTGGTACAGTCAATTTCTGTATCTGTACAGGTGTTCATACAGCTTTATTGTATTTAATATTGTGTAAGTCACTCTGGAGTTCCTGAAATTTAAAGGGATTCTAACCAGCAGACTAAATAGATAGCTAAATTGTTAGCCAACTTACCCACATAATGAACAGTACAGTAGAATTTGTAATATCTAGACATGCTAACTATATAATGTAATAAATAATTTTACTTTCATGAGGTAACTAGCTAGGCTGATTCTTGGGCCATTTGCTTTGTGGGAAAATAAAACATTCTTCTTATGCATTTCAGTCATTAACTAAGAGCAATTACATTGATAAATCTGATAAATGTTATTTTTAGTCTCAGTCCTTACAAACATTACACATGGCCTCATGTAAACACACAGAATTTTGATAAAACTTGTATATGACCACACAGGTAAGTACAATTAAGCAAAAAAATATAGTATTTATTTTTTTACTTTTGCTGAAAAATAGCCAGAATTGTAAAAATAGCAGATTGTAAAAAAATGTGCTTGCTTTGTAACAGTAAAGACTACCCTTCATGAGAGTGAGAGTACAAATGTCCCTCGTGGAAAGCTTCTCAGCTTTTTACGGTTTTGCTTGTTCTGCTGCACTATGAACCGTGCAGAAATGGTGTATAAGTCTGTGAATAGGGTCAAGCTGTTTAAATTATGTGCATATCTGGGAAGTCAAAGACAATTCCCATAGTGAACATGTGTGAAGATTTGTCCAATCATGAAACGGGGGATATTTTTTTGCTGTGACACTTACTTGCCCACTAATGTGCTGTGCAAAGCATAGAAAGCAAATGCAACAGTCCTCAGTGTTTTCACTGGCATTGAAATGTGGCTAGCCAATCAGAGAATGAGGGAGAACATCTGAATGGAATTGCAACATTCCATTCAATTGCAACATTCATAATTGGCTATATAAAATTTTACTGTGCATTTTTGCATTCTCTGACCTGTTAAATGCCATGATATATTTGATTTATCTTAGAATTGTGGCTGCACTATGGGTGTGCTGCCTACCCTGTTTTCTGCCCCTGATTACTGCTGTTCTGAAAACCCTGGAGAGCTGACCATTCCAAACAGCACTACGAATGATTTGTGCTGCAGTGCCCCAAGGTTTTGTGCCTGCCGGTGCCCCCTGTTGATTCAATCCGAACCACTCCATCGGTTACACAAGATCCAACCAAAAGCCTTTCAAATAGCACTTTGTACCCACGCAATGTGTGGGATCTATCTGTTATTTGGCAAGAATACAATGGTGGAAAAAAGTAGTTAATCAAGTTAGCTTAAATAGGTTCTCTTGTGTTTGACTGACAAGAATACAACCCAATACCTGCTGCAGAAGGACCTGGCCATTTCCATTTGAGAACATTATGCAGTGACAATAACAGCTCAAGAAAGGCTTATCTTCTTTAGAAATCTGCCAGGTAGCCCGAGACCCTTCCCAACCTTGGACTGCTTTTCGAAGAGATGGATCATTTGTTCGCTCCTCATTCATCACCACCGCCTGAACCCAAAGCACACGGATCTGCCCTTTTTTCCCAGCGTTAAAAAAAAAGGGCCAATCCCAGCTCGCTCGGATGGAGAGAGGCCCTGGTCAAACACCAGCTGCTCAGGGACGTCTCCTCGTAAATACCGAGATCAACACGCGGCCCACCCAAACCACGCGCCCCCCCACCACCACCACATCCCCCCCAGCTGACACAGGTCAGGTCTTTCAACTTGGCAGGAGCGCAGGCCGCGGCGGGCCGCAGATCTCGTTACCCTACCTTAATGGTGTCAGGAGGGGAGCCGGCGGTTGCACCAAGATGACCCCGGGGAGCAGGGGCTAAGAATTACAATCCTAGGCCCCATTTTCCCTTACCTGCTCCCCAGGCTACGCGGGCGGCTAATGAAACGCAGGTGAGGAGGCCGCTTGCTGACGACGCGCCCCCTCCTCCGTCCGCTGCACCGTCCTTCAGCACTGTCTCCTCCTCCGTAACACCAGCACAGCAAACATTTTCCCTGCGTATTCATGGTTACCCCCAGAAAGGAATGTGATTTTATGGCTCGTTGAGATTTTTTCTTTTGGCGGGGGGGGGTTCCCAGGTGTAGCATACTGAGGTTGAAGCTTATTATTCCTGTTATTTCTGTGTACACTGTTTATTTTACACTGCACTGACAGTTACTCAGTAGCAAGCTAGGTATCTAGGTAGCTAAATTTGCTATCTGTCATTAGCTAAGCGGTTGGTATTACTGTCTGATCTCTGTTACTACCTCAAGCAAATGAGTTTGTCTAGTGGGCGATGTCGCACACAGCAAATACTGCATGAAGCACTGAAAACACAGAAACCTATTATAAATAATGAGTTCAAAGTTCTATTCTTTACAAGAACTAACCTAAGCTGGTTGACTGACTATCCTAACTTAGGTAGCTGCTAACAATGTATTTGAACCTCTAGTGCTCTGCAAAAATCCAGTGTCAGTAATAATAAAGTCTGAATTGGTATGGATTGTCATGTCATCTCTTCTGCATTTTCAGTAGAGTACTACCCTTTAAAATAATATGAATTGCTAGCTTCCTGAACTGTATGCTAATTAAGCCAAAAGGGGAATTTATTATTATTTTTATTTGTGAATGCTTTTTGTAGGCTTGTGAACTTGCAAAGAACACTTTGTAAGAGAAATGAGAAATGCTTAAATGCTTAAATGTTCGGTTACCTTGAAGTTGTCAGTACCTACTGCCTTCTGTCAACCAGAAAATGGCAACCAGTTGGCATCTGCATGGTGCATTTTGTGAAGGAAATGTAAAACAGAACTTTGTTTATTGACTGGCTTACATCACCGCCTCGGCGGTGATCCAACAAGCGTTATTTGCATGTTTCGGTTTGGCCGGAGAGCAGAGGTGGTGAAATGGTGCGTGCCACATCACACTGGGTAAAATAACACCCTGGTGTTCCTTTTACCACCTCGGACTGGCCGTCTCCATCCCATTCAGTCATTCCTTGCTCTTGGACCGCAGGAGTTCACAATACCATTTGGCCTTTCCTTTTATTGTCTTTGACATATGGGCCATGACCTCCATGCTTGCTTGTTTTAATAGAAATACTCTCTCTGAATAGCAGTAAAAATCAGGAATTACATTCTGACTGATGTGTAAACATTCAAATTGAACATTGTTTCTGCTATGACTTTGTATTTATAGCAGTAGTGTGTTGGATCATAAGAACGTGAGGACATTTTAAACTCATTGTGTGTGTTGGCAGAATGAGTAAGAACAATAACAGCATAAGGTTGCAATAACACACAGTAAATGTTTTTATTTTGAACATATTTGATAAAAACATGCTTCAGCTCAAACCTTTATAGTTCAGTTAAAATGTATTTACAATTCACTAACTAGGCATTATGGGTCACAATGTGCAATTATGGTTTTTTAGTGGGGTGATGTCACCATGCAGGTGATGCAATTTTATTAATTTTGTTTTTGCATGCAACCAGTATGTATTACTGGGATGAAGAAACAAAAACTGTTAAAAGTTATCTTAAATGTGGTCTTATAAAAATCCCAGAAAATCACATTATATGAATTTTAAACATTTATTTGTGTTTTAATGAGGAAAATAAGTATTTCACCCCCTACCAACCAGCAAGAATTCTGGCTCCCACAGACCGGTTATGTGACCAGGAGGCACACAGATTAGTCCTCTTATTTAATTAGTACTCCTAATTAAGTACTCGTTACCTGTATAAAAGACACCTGTCCACAGAATCAATCAATGAATCAGATTCCAACCTCTCCACAATGAGCAAGACCAAAGAATTGTCTAAGGACATCAGGGACAAAATTGTAGTCCTGCACAAGACTGGAATGGGCTACAAGACCATTGGCAAGCAGCTTGGTGAGAAGGAGTCAACTGTTGGTGCGATAATTAGAAAATGGAAGAAACACCAATTGACCATCAATCTCCCTCGGTCTGGGGCTCCACGCAAGATCTCACCTTGTGGAGTGAACCTGATCATGAGAAAGGTGAGGGAACAACCCAGAACTACACGGCTGGAGCTTGTTGATGATCTCAAGGCAGCTGGGACCACAGTCACCAAGATGACCATTGGTAACACTACGCCGTAATGGATTGAAATCCTGTAGTGCCCGCAAGGTCCCCCTGCTCAAGAAGGCACATGTACAGGCCCGTCTGAAGTTTGCCAATGAGCACCTGGATGATTCAGAGGAGGCTTGGGAGAAAGTGCTGTGGTCAGATGAGACTAAAATCGAGCTCGTTGGCATCAACTCGACTCGCCGTGTTTGGAGGAAGAAAAAAGCTGCCTTGGACTCCAAGAACACCATCCCCACCGTCAAGCATGGCGGTGGAAACATTATGCTTTGGGGCTGTTTCTCTGCTAAGGGGACAGGACGACTTCACCGGATCGAGGGGAGGATGAATGGGGCCATGTACCGGGAAATCTTGGGTGAGAACCTCCTTCCCTCAGCCAGGACACTGAAAATGGGTCGTGGATGGGTGTTCCAGCATGACAATGACCCAAAGCATACGGCTAAGGCAACAAAGGAGTGGCTCAAGAAGAAGCACATTAAGGTCATGGAGTGGCCTAGTCAGTCTCCGGACCTTAATCCTATGGAGAATCTGTGGAGGGAGCTGAAGCTTCGAGTTGCCAAGCGACAACCTACAAACCCTTGGATTTGGAGAGGATCTGCAAAGAGGAGTGGGCCAAAATCCCTCCTGGGATCTGCGCAAACTTGGTGACCAACTACAAGTAACGTCTGACCGCTGTGCTTGCCAACAAGGGTTTCTCCACCAAGTACTGAGTCATGTTTTGCTAGGGGGTGAAATACTTATTTTCCTCAATAAAACACAAATAAATGTTTAAAATTCATATAATGTGATTTTCTGGGATTTTTTTATATATATTCTGTCTCTCACTGTTAAGATGAACCTACCATGACAATTATAGACCGTTCCTTTCTTTGTAAGGGGGCAAACTCACAAAATCAGCAGGGGGTGAAATACTTATTTTCCCCACTGTATATAATTATTCCATTGGATTGACTAAATACATTTTTAGTTCAATGTTTTATTTGAGTGACATTTTTAGGCTTCATATTTGTAAGGGCATGTTAAGCCCTCCAAAAAGCAGGTATCTACTTTTGCCTTTGTGGACCTAGTGTAAATGTATAGATTTTTTCATGGGAATGACTGAGGCTAGTCTGCTGTGCCTCTGTTTAACCTTATCAATAAACTATATGCATATGAAAAATCATTTATCTTGTTGAAATAATATGTAACCTGTGCATCCCGAAAGTGCAACATTTTATTTATGTCATTGTCCTGAGGTTGTGACTTTACATTTTTCATGGGGTATTTTATCACCATGGTCTTAAAGCATTTTTGTCTTTCTTGTACTTTTCAGTATTATACCATATTTTGTTTACTTCTTCTGTTCTTTTGTTTATTTCTCACAAATGTAATCTGTGTAGGACTACATTGGATTCCTCATTTCCTTATCACATTTCACATTTACAAATTGTAACAGGTACACAAACTTTTTGTTGTTCTTACCCCCTTAAGAAGGAAAATGTGAAAAATACAGGTAACTGCCACAATAAATTAAACATGAAGTGTTTTAATAAGGCATTGGGCCACCAGGGCAGCTTCAATGCACCTTGGTATAGATTCTACAAGTATCTGAAACTACCCATGCAACTATACTATGCAACACCATTCTTCCGTGAGAAATTTGGTGTTGGCACCGCTCCAGAATCTCCAATAAGTGTCCGTTGGGTTGAGATCTGGTGACTGAGGCAGCCATGGCATGTGCTTTACAGTGTTTTCATGGTCATAAAACCAGTCACCACTCGTGCCATGTGGATGGGGACATTGTCCTCGAAGAGCCCATTCCCATCAGAATAGAAAATCTTCACCATAGGATGAAGTTGATCACTCAGAATGGCTTTGCATTTATTGGCATTTGGCTTGCCCTCTGAGGGATTGAGTGGACCTAAACTATGGCAGGAAAATGCACCCCACACCATGTCAGAGCCCCCAGAACCCTTCATTGACTTGTGTTTCCTTGATTTTGGCAGTTACCTGTACCTGATTTATACCACCTGATTTGAATTGTCCAATATTACATTTCTTCATATGTGCCATATTATATAAATAGGGTATAATTTGTACATGGACTTTAAGTGCACTTTATTAATAATAATAATAATAATAATAATACATTAGGTAGAATCAATGTGGGTGGAAGGGCGCAAAAAGATAAGATAATAGTAAAAAGGATCAAATAAATAAACTGAAACTAAGAAAAGTTTTAATTAAAGGCAAAGGTGAAAAGATGAGTTTTTATCAGCTTTTTAAAACTGCCCACTGTGTCCGCCTCTGTAAGATCCTTGGGTAACGTGCAGTGCAGAATTGCAGTGCCTTACCAACTTGTAGGGCAGTCCAGAAGCAAGAGACTGCAGGAATTGTCAAAGGCTGGAATCCTGAATAAATTAATTTGCATCCCTTTAAACTTATATGATTAAACTTATGGAACGCCATCTGGTGTTGTTTGTTTAAGTTGAAACCCAACACTTTCCAAATATAGTCTACATTTGAATTTATTATTATAATTTTTTCCCCAAAAGGTTTTCTAGTACACTGTACCTATCTTCCCCTAGCCTTTTGATATATGTCACTGAGTTTTGACGGCACCTATAATAAAGTTTTGGAGATTCAAATTGTGTATTTTTGGGGGTTGCTAGTTGATATGAGGAAAATTGCCTCTCTAATCTGTGAGGTCTAAAGTGGTCAGAACGTGGGGTGCATATCCAATGGAAAGGGTGAGCCAGAACAGTGGTGATTGCCATGGGTATTAATTATGCCTTAAACTGACAGCACACAGTAATTTCCCTACTGTCATTAGAATTCTGAATTAAATATTGTCCTTTTCAAATGATGCTGTGGAGGAAGAGGAACTTGCTATCACAGACTCATTTACATTCCGTGTAATGCACAGTCCTTATTCAGAGACACGCACACCTTTCTCTTTATGTTCTCAATATCCTCTGTGCCTCGACGTCTTCTTGCACTTCTGCAAGACGTGACGAGATTAAGGTCAAAATAGTATTTTCCAAATGTATGATGGTCTGTGACCAGTGTTAATAAAGTGAGCTCCTTAGATTGATACACTTTAAAATGACTTTCCAGTGCAGTAACCGATTTGTGCATTGCAATGTCTTTCTTTAAATTTGCTAACTTAATTTGCATGTTATACTCGTATAGTCAAGGTCAACATTGCGATAATGGCATTGTATATTATGCAACAATACCCTTGGATTGTGAAAATCAAAATTTCGGTAGGAACTAGGGAGCCGTGCCTCACTTTGAACGGCGTACATTTTGTCACAAAGTCTTTCCTTTGTAGTTGTTCTGCATTGAAATTGAAACCACATCCTTTCAGGGCTGGCCCTGATTGATATTTCCTCAGTAAACATAACACTGCATTTTTTTTTCTCACATGCTAAGTCTGCTTTTCGGCAGGACACTTTGATTGGAGGTTATTTAGGGAAGCCTGCTGTGACATGGGGATGGGGTACCAGAGGCCTTTGCGTCCCAAAGCCGTTTAAGCACTCACGTCTTTGAACTGGCTCAGACTTACTGGAGGCGAGCGCGAGCATCAAGTCTAGTTCAACGCTCCAAATTGGGATATTCCTTTGTACCTACAGTTATGTTGGGAGTGGGTGAGCGGTGGGGTGGGGGTTGGGATTTCGTAGGCAGGACAGTTATAATTGTTCCGCCTGGTTCTGATCATTTTTAAATGTCATTTGCGGGAAATTAAGTCATGAAAATCATGGTAATGACATGCTTTCTTGAGAATTTTACTTTTGACGTGATATTTGAAGGGAACTTTCTCTCTTAGCAACATTACTACTGTATGACAGAATCTTCAAAAGCATGTGGCTGGGATGTAAAAGCATGTTAATTCCAGTTGATGGCATCTCCTCAGACACCCCAGATAATAACAAAACGGCTTTCTTTCTTTCTTTCTTTCTTGCTTCCCCCTCCATTTTTTTGTACTCAGCATGCATCAATTAAAAAGAAAATGCCCCCAAAAAATGCACCAATTAAAAAATATCTATTTTTTTCTGATATGAAAGGTCAGCCCATCGAGCTCACAGACCTGGAGAACAGTGGATTGTGTGACATCCGAGCCTTCGACTGCAACAGCGTCCGTGTCTTTGGCCTGGGCTTCATCGACTCGCCTGACCTTAGCTGCCACACCACCAGGTTGATGGTGAGACCACTGTCGCCAATTCACAGCAGACACCACAGACCGAGGAAACGTACTCTACTCCGTTATGGAACATACGGAAGGCCCAAAGATTATTTATTTGATACTTGCTTATTCGTTTATTCAATGGAGAAAAGGCTGGATCACCCATTTTCACCTCAACAACAGTTGATGATGGGCGATACTATCCTACCTGTTTTCCATTTACAAGAAAGACACCCCCTGACTACTTTTCCCTTGATTTACTAACTGTTAATGTCAGAGGTAATCCTGTATATCAGCCTGGCAGTTCGTAGAAATAGGTTATAATACACAGGAACCGTCATAAATAGAGCTATACCATGTTATGTTCTGCCTTGTTTTACATTTCATAAAACACGTAAACAAAAGGGTCAGTGAAAATAAATGAATTGAATTGAAATAAATAGAGGGTATAATTGGCAACCAAATTGGGAGAAAAACAGGAAAAATCTGAAACAAATGTATTAAAAAAAAACAATAATACGCCTTACAGCAACTATTATCCAACTGTCTGTTAATATGTATGTGGCTCAGTTAAAAAAAATCCCATATCTTATTGGACTGAAGTGGGTCTTAATTATATCAAATGCCAACAGTGGAGATGAGTTATATTTAATTTATACACCATATATACACTAATTGGCACGAGGAACACATTTCCAGGATTCCTCTTGCCTCTTGGTGACATTTCAGATAGTTATTGCCCAAGTCTGTGGTGAACCTGTAGTTTACCAGCTAGTAGAAAAATTATTATAATGTTGGCTGTAATGCTCTCTCCCCATGATCTGAATTGCCCCCTGAGTGTTGGTTTCATTTTGCAGTAACGCCCCAGCATCACTTACCACCCTCTGGAATTTTAGGCCCTATAGTGTCAAATATTCAAAAGCAGAAAATTGCTTTTGCATTATATTTTCCATCATCCCCCTCAGTGAATTTGGGTTTTGATAGCTCTGATTTATTTTGTAACTTTTAAGTACAGTAATTAAATCGACCGAAATATTTATGAAACGCCCTTAGATGACTCTTGGTTGAATTCAATTGTGCACTCGTGGGAAAAATTGGTCACGTATTAGACTACCGGTTTTGTGTGAAATTAAATATTAAACTTTTCGTAATCCATGAATGTATCATGAAGTGCCATGGAATGTCCTTGAAACTGATCATCTGAGGCCAGTCTTATAAAATGTTAGCTTTGGGATTATGGGGTCTCGTTATTAATGTCAAATGTGCAAATTGCAAATCGCACTGGCTGTGAGTGGAAATCTAATTGCTTTAGGTTATTTTACAGAATATAAGTAGGTTAAAAAATATCACTGCTAATGTGCAGGCAGCAGTGAGGTCATTATATACCTACGATGTGCATATCTATTGTACTTCTGCTGTTTGTAGTACATCAGTGGCGAGTGGAGCCCTGGGGAGCAGCAGAGAACTAAGGCAACCTTCCTGAGCTCCAAAGCTGTGGACTGTGCTGTCCCCCCGCTGAGTAACATGGCTGCGGAGATCATGGACTTCATGGTGGAGGACAAGCCCTTCGCCAGATGGGAAGTGAAGGTACGTTTACCTCTCCCGTAGGGTCAGTGCACTGCCAGGGCTACGGAAACAAAATACCCCTGTTGCTTGTGCACAGCTTTAAGTCTGATAGAAATATCACCAGTATCATTAAGTCTACATGGAGTCAAAGTTATATTCCTAAATGTAAAAACACTCCCATTATTATATTCTCTTGAAACTGAAAACTAGCATGCTTTGTATTTTCCTGTTGTATTGTACATTTCCAGCTGGGAAAAGATGCAGCTGGTGTTATTATATAATAGTGCATAATACGCTATGAAGTTGCATGCCTCCTAATCTCTGTGGCTCAACGAGAGTCAGCTAGCACTACAGTTTAAGAAGGGCCAGTTGTGCTCTAAAAATAACTAAAACCAAACGGATATAATGATGAACTTTATTATGGAAAGCGGTTTTACAGTATGGAAAGCCATGGGGGTGCTCCTGAAGGTCATCATAAATGTAGGTTTGGCTGGTAAAAATAGCGACCATATTAATGTGGTGCTCCGATTCTTCTCAGTACATGAGACCCCTATCAGCTCAAAGACTAAGAAGAATAATCTGTGGGAATGAGGAAAGGGCAGGGATGTAGAGTAAGGCTAAAAGGTATGTTTGTTTTTATTAGGTTCTTCTTCTACTGGCAAGCAGGAAGGACATGTCAAGACCTTATTGTGTCTATCGACCCTTGTGAAACACTTTGTGCGCCATGTTTGACCAGCTCTATACAAATAAAGTTTTTTTTCTAGATTTTCTATACAAATAAAATTATATCAGCACTGGTCAGCATTGATGAATGTGTGTTTTTGAACCTCCTTGACATTATTTGAAGACCTTTTGATAATGTGATTAACAATTTGGAAGTAATTCATTTATATTTTATGATTTATTAAATAGTCACAATCATTTAGAAATCTCAGCTCATAAACTAAGAAACCTGAATGAGCTTTTACAAAACTGTGAATGCCCAAGGCTTGCATTTCTTTTCCCCCAGAACACTACACACTTTCAAGTTTCCATGACTTTTTGGAGTCCATGATCCATGGTTAAAGTTCAATCTTTTTTATTCTATTTGTACGATAAAATATTACAGTGTAAATATGATTAATTATGGTTTGTAGATGTGGCTCCCCGCAGCGTGCACGCATAATGAGAAAGTATTGGGAAACCGGCTGAGGAATCCTCGCTTGATTTTACAGCGGACATCTCTGTTCTCAGGTGACGAATGACGGCTCACTATTTAGCAAGCCCAAGGTGCTGACGTTATACGACGGAGTGTGCCAGGTCTGTGAATCCTCGCTCTCCGGACTTTGTAAGTTAAAGGTAATCTTCAAACACCGCTGAAATGACCCTTCATTTCATCACCGGTTTCCCCCTTAATACTAAGTTCTAAAAAAGTCTAGTTCAGTTGGAATAAAACTAAATCAGTGGCTGACAGCCATGGTTTTTAGATGTCAAAATTCTGCATATTGGTGAGGCATCTCTGAATGTGTAAGTGCTAGAAGCTTGGTGATACATTCACTGGCACTCATTTAGACTACTGAGCCATCCAGTCTTATAATGAAGTCTTCAGATGAAGCAAAACCCTGAAGCGTGTGTTATATACTGTAGGACGTGCGTCCCTTGACTACAACCATTGATAAAGGCAGAATTTGTTGTCTGTAGCAGAAACGTCTCTGTAAAACCGTAGTCGTAGATCTGAAGATGTTACACAGAGCATCTGTTTGTGCTTTGGCGCTGCTGGGCAAGTGGTGGAAAACTAGGCCTGAAGCATATTCTCTTTTTGGATGGGAAAAACAGCCGTCCCTGAACATCATGCTTGGAGCCTCCAAAGGTCCCAGGGCTACTGCCTGTTGAGACCACGGTGTCTTTAAATGTCTTTCCGAACACTTCATATACAGATGAGGGAGGGGGGTGAGGTTGAAGGGTGGTCAAGCGTTCTCCACTGCTGCTGATATTTGAATCTGATGCTGTAAACGATTTTTCAGCATACTGGACAGAATAGTTTTTTGGTTTATTTTGTGCAGTTTGTGTTTATTTTTGTGTGTCCCTCGGGACTTGGAAGGAACTTGAAGGAGTTTCTTATTTGTTGACCGTGCTGCATCTGTACTGGATTTCGGTACAGAGTTGCTCAAGAAACTTTGGAAATGTTGGTATTAAAATGACACGTATGTTACAGCGTTGCCCATGTGCCTGTGAAACGTCTTTTGACTGCTTACAATGTGTTACATAACACAGCATGAAAACAATTTGTATCATTGTTTAAAGACTTCCTGCAGACTTCCTGCAGATTAAATATGTACAGTACATTAATGAGTGCTCTTTCTCCCTTTCTTTCCTTGTCAGGAGAAGGCATGTAATATTGATGGGATGTGCTTTGCTGAAGGAGACCCCAATCCTACCAGCCCTTGCCTGCTGTGTAATTCAGGCACCTCCAAATTCACATGGTCCATAAATGAAAGTAAGCCACGTTCATTTGCATGCATTTGTTATAGTTGGGTCATGTTTCTTTTCATCATCACATCATAATCTTGTCATACAACCACATATACTGTTAAACATTTTGAAGCCTTTCACAGACTTCCATGTTTTCGATATTTTCGACACTTAGTAATTGAGGTAGTACGAGAATTATTTAATTAAAAGTAAATTGCTCGCTATACTTTTTCCAATTAATATTTTGTAACCAGCTGTAATTGGCTTTCATCCCCATGTCACCCATTTACTCACTAAACTCACTACTCATCTAGCTGGTAGATGGCACTATAATATAGACTAATGTGAAGTTATTGAAGTAAATATATGTTATAATATCAACCTTACAAATGTTGTTGATATGCTATGCCGACAGTCTACCGTAGAATACAAGAATACAAGAGTAGAATACAAGAATCAATCTATTTTTATTAGACTAAATATTTACAGACATAGCTAATAAATTGGGATCATGTTGCAGTTACAATTAATAAATTATGATAAACAACAAGCATTATTTCATATTTTTAAGAAATATTGGTGATATTTAAGGCTATTTATTGTGTGTATTTCTTCAAGATATTTCAAGAACTCGCTTTGCCTTCTTCTGAGATATGGTTGGGGAGCAACAAAGTTCTAAAGTAAAGTATAGGTTAGGGTTAGTGCACTTGTGCTGGTGTGTTAGTCACACCAGTGTATAAGATGCATCTCCATTTTTGGACATAAAACCTGCGTCTTATACACCATATTACAGTATATAATTGATATCTTTCCACATGTCAGATACATTTCTGTTGGGACACTGTGATTCATCATTTATTTTTGTTTTAAGAGCATACAATGGGGGAAATAAGTATTGAACACATCAACATTTTCCCCAGTAAATGTATTTCCAATGAGCCTATTCAAGTTCAATACTTATTTGCCCCATTGTATTTCTCATTTTCAGCTGTGCTACACCCACCACTCCGAGACACAATCATCAACGAATGACTTCAGTATTACTTTAAATGATACATATTGTTGCTCAAAAATATTTCCAATGACATAATTCATTTCAAACACCAAGCATGATACATAAATAGAACTAAGAAAATTGAAATAAGTTTAAGTATGTTACAAGGAGCTTGAGTACCCAATGTGCTTGGGATATTATGGGATTCAATTGCTTATTTCCATCAAGGATGCAACAATGAGGGTGACCCTGCCACGGTTAAACCAACAACTCTCTGGTACAACAGTTTATCTCTTACATCTACTAAATATGACTCGCTCCTAGCATTATTCTGTTATAGAGAAAAACTGAATAGCATACCATAACAGTTTAAAAACTAACATTTTATTAGCCGGCACATCTGGTATAGAACTAACTGCCGCACTTTGCAAGCCATTGAATTTGACGGAATGCTCAGTAGGCATGTTTGAGCCATCAACACAACAGCTCACCAAAGTCATCATGCAGAAGGGGAAACTGTCTGCACTTTTGAATGAAGCCATGGCGACACTGTCCATAATTATTTATCGCCTCAAGGGGGACAGCTGACTTCACACGGGCACTGACGTACTGATTGTCTCCAGATTTTTTATTCAGACACCATCTGAAAACACTAATGCGCCACACACGTCAGCTAGACGTGTGCCGGCATCTTTGGACATCCGAGAATATCTTTGAGGCATAGCACAGCTGCCAGCACTTGTCTTCACTCATTGTCAACTGACATTTTCTGGTGGTTCTACACGTTGGATGTAGGCAATTATCTTTGTGGAACCCTTTGTGGTTTCCGACTCCTAAAGACGAAACAGGTGGGAATAACACGGCTGGACAAATCAAATGGCGGGTTGCTTTGATGTGGACCAAATGTAAAAAAAATAATAATAATTCGATTTATTGATCATTTGGATTTGTAAAAGTGGAAGTTTGATTTGATTGCTATAACTAGCTATATATTTGGTTACACGTATCACTGTTTTCATTGCTTGCTACCTCAATATTTCTCGGCCAAGAAGCACATGGCCTGGTAACAAATCTATAGCTAGCATATATATCTATATTAACACATAAGCAAAAAGAATTATGAAATTGAGTGTCATTCCTCATAATAGCCCCTCCCCCCCACCTCTCATGGTGCAACAGTTGAGAGATGCGGCCTATTTAATATGTGGGGTTGGCACTATATTCAGATGTAATTTATACATGGGTACATTCCTTATGCTAACCCTATGGAATTATTTCAGTTGCGGGGTGATATGCCTCACGTGCACCTATAGGACCCATATACAATCCCAGAACTGAGGTACACCACTGTCCAGGTGACAGTCAACGTAGGTGAGAATACCATAAGGTCCATACTGGCGTGAGTGCAGGTGATTTGTAATCGGGATGAGGCATGTATCGAATGTTGGCAATTATCAGTCCAGTCACACCAACACCTTCACACCCGTTCGTGACAGCTACTAACAAGGGAGACATTGGCTTCTTCCTAATACCCATTCCCCAAGCAGTTCTCACCCATTCTTTGCAAGCCAGAGGACTGATACGATAAACATGCTTTCCTGTTATGGCCAGGAACTGGATCGACAACCATAAATATGGCACAATATAGTGGAAGTATGGCACAAAGTGGAATAAAGTGTAACAAACATTCACAAAAAACATGAAAGTCATTATTCTTGTGTATCTTATATCCCTTCTGTCTTTAGTACTCTAAAGCTATGTTTAATTTGGTTGTCTTTTAGCCTTGATCTTCACATTATTGCTAGTAATCCGAGTATCCATGCATAAGCATTCTTAGTGTATGTCATGCCTTAACAATAAAAGCTCCTTATTCCTCTTGAAATAAATACACTTTCAGATCATGGCATAATTTTTTTCGAGGAAATATTTATTTTTGAGCCTGTACTTACAGGGATAACCACAAGATCTCTTTGCTTATGGACAAGAAACCGTTGATTACAAATAGCGCTGCAGGGTGGCTCCTGTTAATTTTTTACTACAGGATTCCACAGCGGGATAACAATGGTAGTCTGGAATGAAAACGACTGATGAGCACGAAAACAAAATAATCCAAATATTAAAATTTTTAGACAGGAATTTTTTCATCGTCAGCCACGAGAGGAAGGCTTTAATCACTGTGAAGACTTCTTTCCTTTTTTCTTCTTTTTTGCCCCAGCATCCAATAAGGCCTCCAGAGCAGCCGTGGTTGTCCGTAGCAGCTGTGCGTTTGCGACTAAGTTACCTCACGCATCATCTAAAATTAGTGCTAACTGCCTTTTGTCCTTTCCTGGTTTGTGCTCTCTTCCCCGACAAACAGAAAAACATGTCAACACATCAGTGCCCCAAGTGATGGAATTGTCCTTTCTCACGTGCTGTAAACATGTTGTGATTGTCTTGGTGCTTAGCAACCAAGGATGACTGTGGCGTAAACGATTATAAATAGCATCCCCCGGTACCTTTCTGTTGCTGCAATTATACTTCCCCAAACCATTATTTTTTTTTAAACATTCATTTTACAGAGACTTTGATGTGAGAGACAGCCATGACAGTCAGAGGGTAGATGAGTGATTATTTTTTCACCCTCCTGTCCACCCTTCATTCAGACAATCAGCCCCCCACCTTCCACCAGCCTGTGGGTGGACTTCAGACCTTTGCGGGGGAGAACTTTGTTTACCAGTTCATGGCGGCGGATCCAGAGGGCTCGGCTATGCTCTTCTTGCTCGAGTCGGGCCCGGCGGACGCCTCCCTCTCCCCGGCCGGCCTGCTCATCTGGAAAGTCCATTCGGAGGAAACGCAGGCCTTTGAATTCACTGTGTCGGACGAGTGCAATGCACAAAGCAGATACACCGTGGAGGTAAGACCTGAGCCTGTAAAGTATTGTTTATGGAAACATCTCCGCATGGGTGGCCGGACGTAACACTCGGACACAACACTCTCTGACCTGAAAAACAGACCTCTGCCGCTAGCTCATTCATTATCGAGATGTTTTCCCCAAAGTTGAAGTAATGATAGTCCACTGGCTGCTGACATGATTTGTCTCTTGGCTAGTTATAATGTGCCATGTATCTCTTTCATATCCTCCAGTAACGTAATTTAGTACATTAATCCTGAAAACGGTGCTATGCATGAGATAATTGCATTCAATACAACGGTAAACAAAATGTAAAATATATAATTTTAATACATCATAAAAATATTACACATTGGAATATAATTAAATTAATATGAAAGGAATTTCATACAGGTCAGTAAAAAAAAAATCTTAACATTAAGGGCAAGGGGGAAGGTAATAAATTATTGCAGGGGAAGCACAGAGTACGATATTTGAGCAAAGCTACGTTATGAGTACAATATATGAGTAAAACGTCACATTAAATGAGGTGTGGGTAGCATAGAAACTGGATTTGAAATGTGCAATAAAATTAAAAATCTGAATTTTAAATGTCCGGAGACTACAGAGAGTAGTAAGAGACTGCAGCTCTGATTCTGGTGAACGGTTCATTCTATGACCGAGGAGCTACAGAGAGCTTGACATTTAGAAATGTAGGAGCAACAAGATGAAGGAAACGTCTGCCAGTACATTATGATCTCAGGGGATGAGACAACTTGCATAAAGAAATGACAATGAATGTGGTTAATACAGTGGTAAGGAAGCACAAGGCTTTAGAAGTAAATGTAATCAGCAGTGGGGAATCAGATGAGAGACATAGGAGGATAGAGGACTACCAGCAGAAGTCTGTATTTGTCAAATCTGGCATAAAGCATAAGATGAATATGTCAACAAAGAGAGACTTGCCGTTATTATACTTAGAAATAGCCAAACGTCAGACTATAACTGCAGGATACATTGATAAAATGGGAAAGGCTCTGGAAATACTGTAAAAGGAATCGAGAGGGAGTCAAAATGAGGAATATGTTGATAGAAGGATAAGTGAACCCCTGTGTTTTCACCAGGATGGGACTAGAGAGGAGGGAATGAGAATTTTCATCCCAGGTTTAGTGTGGGGATGAACCCCACGGGCTGGTATCTTATCCAGGCCATGCCACAGGGCGGTGCCTAATTGGCTGTAGCGTCACTCGTGGAGGGGAGAAATTTCAGTCAGCAGGATGTCTTAGTCACATTGTGCCCACCAGCGCCCCCCTCTGGTCAATTGGACACCCGCGGTCTGCATAGTGTCCTCATCCAGCTCTATGTCAGTGCGAGCATACTTGGTGGACTGCGGAGTGAAAAGAAGCAGCTGACATCACTTGTCTTGAAGGAGAGCGTGTGCTTCTCTTCGCTCTGCCAAAGTGACGGGGGGTTGCTGTGATGAGCATGAATTGCACAATCGGGCACTTCAAATTTAGAGAAAATTGTATAATATATATATATATATTTTAAAAATAATTCTTAAGTTTAAGATATTCTCGTCACAATGCTTTCTGGAGGAGTCTGTCAATGTACTCTGAAATTGCCAAGGAACCCTAAGCATCAGAAGATGAGAAAGTTTGAACCTATCTACGCAAAATTAGATCAGTGGTTCCCAACCCTCTCTTTGTGAACCCCCAGCCGGTCCATGTGTTCATTAAATTCCACCACCAGCGCCGCTGATTCAACTAGTTAACTACTTAATGAGTGTTGGTTAGTTGAATCAGGTGTGCTGATGGTGGAATTTAACATGAACCAGCTCGGGGTTCCTGAGGAGAGGGTTTCTGAACCATATATCTAATCAAATAGTTTGTGCCCGAATTGCAGGTGCGTCAGGCACAGAGATGGCAAAATTATTTAATGTGTCAAGGGGAATGATGTGGAAGATCATGACGACATACACCAAACAAGGAAAAACTGCATCAGGAAAGGGGAACTGGAGTCAAAGCTCACTGACAGGGATGGACACACACAGCATGATGGTTGCTAAACACCACAAAATTACCACAGAACTGAATCTACATCTCCGTGACCCACTCTCAACAAAACCTGTACATTGTGAGCTTCACAAAGCTGATATTTATGGCAGGGCTGCCATTCGGAAACAGCTTGCAACCAAGGTCGATGTGCAACAATGCATAACGAGCACAAAGCCTGGACTTCTCAGCAGCGGAAGAAAGTAATAGGGTCTTATTTGTCTTTGACTCTTTTTCCTACTGTGATGTCCGGACAAGGACCCAGGTGCAGACCAGGATAAGGCAGTAAAGGAGCGTTTAATGATCAAGCAAGGTACAAAAGCCGATAGTCAGAGGTAGATGAAGTACAACATCGAAATCCAAAAGAGTAGTCAAAAAGGCAGTCCAAAAATCAAAACCAAATAATCAGAAAGGCAAACAAATAGAATCGGAAGGCAAAAAACTCATAGTCAAACAGAAGGGGTGTCTCGGAAAATACAACAAACTCTGGCTTACACACAATCAGCACAGTGAATATTGATCAACGTTCTGACGAATACTAAAAGCAAACAAGGAACTTAAATACAAGCAGGGAAAGTGACACAATAGGAATCAGGTGTGACTGGGAGGGGAAAAGGGAAAGAACGCAGGTGAGAACCATAAGGATAACTAATACAATAACAAGGGGAGACAAAAGACACGGACTGGGAAGCACATAGACACTGAAAATAAACGACCTGGAATAGCAGGTAGACATGTGCACAGTTCGAAGGGGAGGAGCGCATAGAAAGAAAATGTGTGCAGACAAGGCGATAGGAGAGAAGCGTACAGGGATAGGACAACGAGAGAGAGAATGATAGCAGTAGATAGAAACGTGAGATAATTAGTAATTAGTCAATGTTAGTAACGTAATCTAAATCCCTAATGTTAGTAGATTAGTTGGTTAGTACTATTTACACCTAACTAATATGTACAGAGTGATAGAAAGAAAGAAGGAAGTAAACGAGATAGGAAAATAAGGCAGAAAGCCCGTAAAGTCAAAATCACCCGAATAGTGCAATAACAAAGACGAGGAGTGGATTATCGAAAAACTAGAAAACACAGACAGACGGGGAAACTGACGTGAATGATGAGTGACTATGGAGAAAAATAATGAAATACAAAAACAAGCAGAACAAACGTGGCAAAACATAACACCTACATCTGGATTGGTGTATGTTAACTGTTAAACATGGTGGTGGATTTGTTATGGTATGGGCAGCCATCGCATGGGAGTCATTGGGTTCGATTATTACTCTGCATGGTAGAATTATAGCCAAGGTAAAACAAAGCTATTTTAGGCCACCAGGGACACCCTATGGTGCCAACATTGTTTCCTCAAGATGTCCTCATATACCAAGGCAATAATGCCTCCATACACACTGCTAAATGGATTCAAGATTGGTTTCATGAACAGCAGGATGAAGTCAAACACCTTGCATGGCCTCCCCAATCGCCAGATCTAAACATCATTGAACTTTCATGGGAAGTTCTGGAATGTAGAGTGCAGAGTAGATTTCCACCGGCTTCATCACCCACAGACCTGGAGGCTTTCCTTCTTGAATAATGGTCCAGTATCCCACGAGAAGCTGTTAACAGCATTCCAAGAAGGACTGAAGCGGTTCCGTAGGCGAAGGGCAACCCAACTCCTTATTAGTTAGTAAGTATTTATATATTATGTGGTGTTTCTAGCCCGGTATCTTTCAGTGAGGGCACCTATAGAGGGAACGTAGAGCAATACAGAGCCTTGTGCAACTCCAGCAGAGTGCACATAATGAAGAACATCTTCAGGAAACGTAATTAGCATAAACTTTACCAGATTATCTTAAAGAAAAAAGAAGGACAAGCTGCAGGTAGGACAGAAGAGAGATAAGATGCAAGAGCAAAGAGATGGGAGCACATTTCTCTTGAGTGAGATGAACAAAATCCAGATTGGTTTGGGAAGTATTATGGGAAAGTAAATGTAGTCTTGGTGATGACCAATTCATTGTGTTTTGACTAGAAAGGGAATCAAATGTGGTTGCTGGTTTGAGGTAAGGTTGTCTGTCTTGTTTATGAATTTGTAATGCATTTGCCAATACAGTCAATGTAAAGGCTTACTATGTTATATTAATTAATTAATGATTTATTTTTCTCTTCTTTTTCTGTGGAAAATCTTTGGGATTTGTATTCCCAGAAATGATTTCTGAAGACTCGTGGTCATGACTTATTTATTGGTGTATAATGTCCATAACTGTACTCACTACTACAGTATGAATACTTAATGCATTGCATAATGCTTATGAGTCATGAGAGGCCTTGACATTATGGAAAGAAAAATTTAATCATGGAGGATCTCTTCACCGGAACTGGTCCAGTTAAATGTGACTGTCCCAAGATTATGCACTCATTAACGTTCAAATGCCACATGCATTTACTATCTGTATCTACGAGGATTGTCTTATTTCCTAATAATTTCAGTACTGCATGGTATTTTGACAAGTATAATCATTACATATATGTCTGTGTATAGAAGGAGGTCATTGGAGGGATACACGGGCTGCTAAGAATGTTTTGATCATAAGTGTTTACATAGCCTGAAACTTGGGGTTCAAGTGTTGGACTATCACAGGGGTGGGGCGTTTGAGAAGTGATCCTCATGCCATGACTACATTTCACATTTTTAAAGTGACATTTTGACTGCCATATGGCAATTCCATGGCAACACACGAAATAAATAAAAAATAATTGGGGAAAAAAAGACTTATTTAAAGGTTCTTTTTTATGCCACAGCCATAAAACATACACACATCATTTTGCAGAAAATACTAATGTTACAAATTTATGCACTATTCTATATTTAGGCTATTATAGCTTCACTCAAATGCATACGCCTCAAGTCTTTACAAGGAGCTATAAAGAAGAAATATATAGTATTCTCTTTCTTAGCAACCATTACCAGCCATTGTATGCACCCTTAGCAGCACTGCAATTGCAGAACAGATTTCACTACAATTTAACGGTTTCTGACAGCAGCTTCACACATCCTCTCAGTTCTCTACAATGTAAGCAATTGTGGCATGTCTAATATAAATTGATACTCAGAGGTAGACAGGGGTTTCAAAATTAAATTTCAGGGCCCCTCTCCTCCCATAAGCATAATTAGTGCATTCATTTCCATACACTAACTAAAAATAAAGCACGTTTGTTTTCCAATATTTGTGTAGTAAAGGTGGTAAACAACAAAGAACTAAGCTCAGTCATTTAAAAATAATGACTTATAAGTTATAAATCCGTTTGAATGGTTCAAAATGTTAGTTCAGTCCCAATGTATTCGATTAGAACACAGTAGTGCACAGATGGCATCATGTCTGTATCGCATTCTAACTGCTTTGCGAGAGTGTGAAAAAACATTTTGTTCTTTATAATTGTCAATTTCTTTGTCAATGATTGACAGACATACATATTTATTTATTTTCAGTCTGGGTGGCCAGTGTAGGGCTGGGTGGGACATAGCTAAGTCCGGCTCTGGAAACAACACATGCAAAACATTAATATCCCAAGGTTATTGTTGATATTCCAAAATAAAATGGACTGCTAGCTAGCTATTTGACTTAATTTAGTGAAAGCGTGCTCATCACATTCAGAAAGGGAATTGTGATCTGCACCTTTCAGAAATTCTCCACCAGAAATAATGAATGAATGGAAGGTTCCAGTAGCACAGCAGAAAATTGCTTCCAGATGTTGCATACTCAAAAACAGCACAAAACAAGATTTGAAGCAAAAGAAATTCACACCAAAACAATTTAAAACACATGATTTATGTTCTATGCTGATGTGCAAGTACATTAACAGTCCACATTTTGCTCAGGAAAATTACAATTAAAATCTGCCAATTCAACCTTAACATATGGCGAGTGTGACTCGATGCTGCAAAGTTCCCTTTTTCCTGAACATGAGTCATTAATAGAAAGATACCCTCCATGACTTGCCTTGTGCTTCCAGATGGGACTCAAGCATCTGCTTCCACCCCATAAGCAGTCATTAGCAGGGACCTGCATCTAATACTCCCAGCCATGTTAGTAGGTGAGAATGTTAAGGAAGTGTAATTATCAACATCGGATCAGTTCCTTTTTATTAGTCAAGCCAGTCCCTCGGTAATGAGATGGTGTGTGCATTTCTTCTTCTCAGTGTGCGTTTTAATGACCCAAACTGTGTGAGATCCAACCCAACTACCACCATGGAAACTAGTCCCACCATTTTATTTCTCAAAGACGAAATCAAATCACAAATCACCATTTCTGACAAATACGGTGCAGCAATGTGCATCATGAGGGTAGATTTAAATAAATGCGACTTCCTCTAACTATAGCAATGTCAGATCAACTGTGTTATAGACCAGTTGTTCCAGAGCTGGGTTGTTGTAGGAGGGGTTGAGGTGGATTGTGAGAACTGGGAAAATGTACTTGCGTGTACATTGCTGTATATACACTTTCCATAGGGAGACAATTTAAATACTGCACTAGTTACTGTACAGGCACAAGTGGTTTGCATGCAGTCGTTGTAAACTCCATATTTGAGTATGGCTACATTTAAGAAGGCATGGGTCACGTCGGGTCTGTGTTTGCTCATATAATGTGTCGTTGCGCTCAGAGAGATGCGTTGTAGACCTTGCCCGAACTGACAGGTGGATGTTTCCTTGTTCCGCGTGCCGGGTAGGTGGTCGTGAAGCCGTGCGGCTGCCAGAACAGTGGGACGTGTGTCACGAACATCAATTTCCCCCCGGGGAGCGGGCAGTTCCTGTGCGTGTGCCCGGCAGGGCTCAGGGGGGACCTCTGCCAGGAGAACGTCGACGAGTGCTTGTCCAACCCGTGCGGCGTCGGTACCTGCCACGACTCGGTGAACAACTTCCTGTGCGAGTGTCCCGCCGGGCTCCGAGGTACGCCACCCCGCCCCCCTGCTCGGTTTTGATGCTGCGCCACAGTCGGGATAAATCAGCTTGCACATAGTTTGACACAGATCCTAGCCCTCCTCTGCATTCCTGTTAGACAACGCCAACAGAGCAGGCCTTTCTGGCACCAGTGTTTCGCTGCCTTCCAATCTCTGTAAAATCAATGTCACAGGCTGTCTATCTCACGAGTGATGGACTGTTATACAACCCACATGGGTGTATGTGCTCTGTGCATAAGGGCTTGTTTTGTGCCTGTTTGCATTGAAGGGCATTTATATCACTCACTTGTGCAATTCTGCAATTTATCAGGAATACTGCCAGAGCATGGTTTAATGATACACTGCATCTCTGTTAATATGTTTTTTTTCTCCCCCCATTCCTGTCTTATTGCTATATGAGTTATATTCCTTTTTACGCAATCTTTTAAATTATCCATAAAGGATGTGTTTTTTTACAGGATGTACCCTCTCCTTATGTAATACACAGAGTTGTACTTTTGAAGCACATGTACGCGGTACAAGTCATGACCGTAATATCTCCCATTTGTTGCCTATTTAAATTACATTTCTAGTTGTTTGACAGCCTCAAAAACCCTAGGCATTGCACAGTCCTTCGCATTTAGCTATTGTCTGTTCTTGTGTGTAGGAGGTATTTCTACCAAAGGTTTCATTACCGTATGCACAATCTGCCTTCCTTTCATCGTTGAGTAATACAATAAATCCCGTGTCATTTTGTTTTGTTCTTCTCCAGCAGAACATTTTTCATTAATTTAAGCAAGTTCATTTAGTGTAAGTAAACAAAAAGAAAGACTTGCTAATATGTTTTTTTTCCAGGGTAATGAAAAAACTATTACAATTAGATTAGATTATGCCTTTGCAAAACCTATTTAGCTTAAAAGATGCAACATGCCTTGTTAGTGAAAGGTTTAGAGAAAATGAGCACTGGAGAGTATGCAAGCATTTTTGGCAGGATATTAAGATAATTTTCAACAAAAGGCAGCTTTGACTAATGCATCTGGAAGACAACAACAGAGGCTTGTTTAACTCTCAATTGTGACATAATTAGCATTCAGAAGACCTCTGAAAACATACATATACTGTATACATGCATATGTACATACATACATACAAACTCAGAGACTGAGCAGGCCAGAACCGAATTTGGATTCGTGGGACAGATTTTAGTAACCTTGGCTCGAGTAGCCCTGTGTCCTTGACACATCACCAAAAAGGGACCAAGCAGAAAACGAATTAAAAAGCGGATACAAAACAAATGCAACAATAACAGATGTCAATCTGGAACTGAATCATATCTGTGGCCAACCTTTTTTTTAAATCTACTATCAGCTTCTCCATTTCAGGAGACAAAATGCTAAAACTCAGTTTTCCACTTGATTTGATATTTTTCCAGTACAGATTGGGTCAAAGCATTTCTATTTATTCTGGCACAAAATTGGACTCAAAAAAACATTAAAATGCCTTAATGCTCAGTATAACTTGTGTGTAGCTAATATAGCTAATATAGCCTTTGAATATGCTTTGTTGGACTTGATGCTTTGCATTATTTCATATCTGAAGTCTTACAAATGGAGATGTTTTGATAGGGGTGTTTGGTGGGACAAATGCTTGGAGGCCCCTAAATTGTCTGCTTATAATGGGTCCCACTGAATACTACTCACAGAACTCACCCAATTCACTTCTCCCAAAGACATTAAAAGATGAAACAGTGCTCACCACAGCTATATATTTATTGATGCTAGTCCTTTAGAAAATGTGACAATTCAAAACATAAAGAGACTGCACACTTAACACCTGACTTCATTTCCTCCTTTTGTTTGATTAGCTACATGCATTCTCAAAAACAATAGATCTAAAGGCCTCTACACATCAAACCAGCTATCAGTGACGAGATGTACGGCTCAGGAAATGTGCCATGCTGGTTAGTCACGAACACAGAGCGCAGATCCGCCCTCCCTAATTCTACATATCGTCACCTTCTTCAAATAACGGCCTATGTCATATTTTCAAGTTTTTCAAAAAACGGAATAAACTGAACCAAATATAGAATATATAATATTTATTAATAATTTCACACAAAAAGGTTATGACAATATATGACTATTGACATACAAATAACGCTGTCTGTCAATTATGTAACATAAGAGGATTAGATTACTTGGGCCAATTTACGAACATGCCGCTGTGACTTAGGCCATTATTTTAAGAAGGTGACGATATAGAATGTTGGTCAGCCGTCAGGCAAAATCCCTTTAACCGAGCTATTCGTAGAGTAGAGGGAGGCCATTTGAGGAGCTTTTGAGCCTCCTTGTTAAATAAACACTGTGGTAGAAAAGGTACAGGCAGCGCTGTCACCGTTCGCTATACAAAAAGAAAGGGGAAGCATGTGAGCCAATTAAAATATCAGTCAGAACTCATTTGCAGGGGACATGGACAAAGGGAAATAGGGACAAAGTTTGGTGAAAACTTTCTTATTTACCCTGCTATGTGAAGATGAGGGCAAACAAGATGCTTCATTGGAGTGCGTTTCGTCTCTGTGTACACAAGGAGCTAATTCAAGAACGGACCGTGGGTCCAGTGTGCCCTAGCTTGTCTCGCGCTGTAAGGAATGCTAATTAGTCCCCAGGAACCATCTGCTCTGGCTAGTTTGAAGCCATCACCTTGATGTGTAGAGGATATAATAACACAAGCGCATTAAAATATTTACGATTGCGAGAGCTATTCTTAAAATGGTGTATGAAATGTATGCTGATTCAGAAAAAGAAAATGTGCCACAATTCTCCACAATAACTGGATTGCCTATCTCAAGCAGCTCATTAGCTGTGATCAGCTTATATTCCTGTTGTCTGGAAGCACGGTGCCCCTCGGCCGTTTCGGATATGATATCTGAATTTTTAATGGGAATGGAAAAGCTGATCAGCACTGCTTAGTGACGAGGTGAAGGCACCGAAGAATCCCAGACAAAAAAAACAAAAAAACATTCAGTATCAGTGCTAGCTCTGTGTCTGTGAAAATGAGGATGTCACTTCCTGAATATATATTGTGAAGGAGAAAATGCACCTTGCCTGGATTCAATTAGCGCTTAACTTTGACTTTCAAATAAAGGCGACATTGAAATAAATCCCTTTTTGGCAAGTTCAGCAATCACCTAGACTAACTTGTCACACATGTCATGTCGACACATCTAGGCCTGTGTCTCTGGCTTTGTGTTTCTGTAGGTGTTACATGTCAAGAGGATGTCAATGAGTGTGAGAAGGCCCCCTGCTTTCCTGGAGCCCCGTGCATCAACAGCTTCGGGTCTTATAGGTGTGGGAGCTGCCCAGAGGGCTTGGAGGGAGACGGGAGGACATGCAAAGGTAAGCATGTCAGCAGAGAGTTCATGCATCGAATAGCATGCCAGGACATGAAGTAGAAGCAGAAACACTAGACCAGGCTTAACACAGTGCTAGGCATCAAGAGTTCGTTTCTGTGTGGCTCAGTTGGTAGAGCACGGCATTGGCAGCGCTTAGGTCGTGGGTTCAATTCCCACTGGGACCACATATACTGAAAAATTTATGCATTCACTGCTGTGAGTCGCTTTGGACGAAAGCGTCTGCTAAATGGCATATATTAAGACCTTGATTAGTTGAATCAGGTGTTTTAGTGCTAAGCTAGAACTAAAGCCTGCACCAGCCCTTCTCAGATAAGATTGGACATCACTGCTCTAGACCAGGGGTCCCCAATGACCGGGCCGCGGACCAGTACCGGTCCGTGGATCATTTGGTACCGGGCCGCACAGAAAGAATAAAAACTATTTTCCGCACTTGTCTCAGTCACAGTTTTTTTCCATGCACCAATAAATTAAGCCCACAAGCTAACCCTAGCAAAAATGAGTAAAAAACAAACATTGCTGGAGAGCTTCTTTGAAAAGGGGGAAAGACCCAATGATGAGACAGCAGAAGACTCCAAGACTGCCAAAAAAAGAAAGCTGCATTTAAAAGAAGTTGAGTTGAGTTGAGTCACATTTACATTATAAATGTAATAATTAAATTAATAATTAAATGATATAATATGCACTTTATACTTTATTGTGTTTTGTTATGCGCGTGATTCTCTCCCCCCCAGTCCGTGGAAAAATTGTCTTGCATGAAACTGGTCCGTGGTGCAACAAAAAAGGTTGGGGACCGCTGCTCTAGACCATAAAAATGACAAGCCACGATGGACTGAATGGGCCTGTTCTCATCATCAAACGTTCTTATGTTTGTAAGCGACAGCCACGAAACAGAATGCTCAGACACTACCTCTTAAACTCCCGTGATGAGTTGAGTGCAGACATTCTGTGGGGCAGAGTCGATTTGATGGGTTTGGAAATAAAAACAACATAAATCGAGGGAATGAGAAGGCCAGCAACAACGGGCTTCCCTCTGGGCAGAGTGAAATATGACATCAGAAATTAATTTGTCATTTCCGATTAGCAGGAAGGCCCACAATGTGATGTAATCCTCGCCCAAGGCAACCAGACTCAGGATGGCAAACCGAGACCTGCACACACATTGGGGGCATATGCATAAAAGTTTGTGATGCTAAACCGGACTGAGATGAAGATACCGTTGTTTATTGACACATAAAATAGCATCTTTAGGCCACTTTGGTGTTTGCCATGAAAGACCAAACCCCTGAACCACACAGACCAAAACGGACAGTTTTATGATTTGCATGCTATTGAAGTGATACATCATCACCATCATATTAATGTTCAAATTGAACACCTGGTCATGTCTGGTCAAAGCAGGTGGAGAGTTGAGAATAATTGACATTGACCATCATCTTTCATGATAAATGGTCATTTGAAGTAACACGACATGAAAAGGATTATGAATAAAATGAGCATTGATCTTGTCGTTGTGATCTCTCTGGATGATGGCTAGGCTAGCAGTAACGTTGTGTCTAAGCTTCACAGAGCACAGTACGCTCCTCACTCTGCTATTTTGACCCGGGAAGCATTAGCAGTGCTAAATCATTTTTATCCAAGGATGTAATTTACCCATTTTATTTCCACAATAGGTATGTTTACACTACTCTTTCTCAGCCGGATCAATTGCTACCCATCTAAATCTATTAAAATGTTGTACGCAAACTAATTGTAATCAATCAAGGGCCAATTCAGACAATGGTAACCAGATGCTGAATGTGTACACCTCCCAATGTTCTCTGTTGTGTTTCTTCTGACCGAGGGCCCAGGTGAACTGACACAGAGCAATAAAGGTGAATATGGCAGTCTTGGAGAGAGATAGAGGCAGAGGGATGGCGAGTAGGGCAGAGAGGGAAGGAGGGGGAGAGAGAGAGAGCGAGAGCACTAGCGCCCTGTGGGGCCGGTGGAATACAGAGTGATAGCGCCGATGCTTTCCTGTACAGAGGAAGACTAGGCCATCAGGTATAAAGTGGACAGGTCTTGTGCTACTGTGGATTTCAACCTTGGCTATTGATTGATTGGCTGCTTTTCACTTAGCAAGTGTTGTCACTCTCCTGCATAAACATCGGCAATGCCCACAAGAACGCTTCTGGAAGGAATCAATAACAGAACGGGTCATATATATAATATACAGCAGGTCATGCTTGTACTCAATGGGCCTCTGTAGGGATCTTTTTCCATCTATAGGGGCAATAAATTGCACAGGAGATTTTGCCTGCCGTCTCTCGAGTACGTTTGACCCTACAAACATTCTCCACCCACCACAAGCACAACCACAGCGTGCAAAATTACAGATTTTTAAGCCGCCTCGTAAATGGTGTTTTTAATTGCATTGCATGTGTGACAATGGACGCCCACGTCCCCAAGAAGGATGAAACGTCAACGCAAACAGAGCCTGTCGAACAGAGGGAACTTATTTTTTTGGTGGGATGACAGTTTTCACTGACGATTTGTACCGAAATTTCAACAATTATTCATCTGCAGCCAGCAGCTGATGTCCCACCTGAATACTGTAACCTTTGCTGTGTCACTGTTTAGGTTTCAAATAGCCTGTGCGGCATTCTCCCATTATCCCTGACTTCGCCTGTCTCTGGATCTCCGCAGCTTTGTTTAGTGATGTCTCAGCCTGCTGGTTTTCTTATTTCAGTTTTGTGCCCTGCCTCTGAGACCCACACTTGCAGGCTTATTTCAGTTGCCGTTTCAGCAGCCCTCTGTCATCAATCACAGACTGTCTCTCGATATGTGGGCTCCACTTTACTTTAGTTCCACCTCTCACAAAGCTTTGATCTGTGATTAGAAAATGCACCCTGCCCCCAACATGCACATACACACACAAATGTATGTGTACAAGCACATACACACAAACCATAAACACACACGCTAGTTTAATTATCTTTCACAAAGTCCTCTGCGTAAGAGAATTCAACCAGTTTCTTTGCTGTTATCAAGAGCACAAGTGGTATTACTGTAAAGCTGGAGATGAGCTCATGTACATTTTTTATTTGATTTTTATTTTGCTAAACAATGCATTTTATGTGGTATACAATCTGTGCAGTGTGTACAAAGCAAGACGACTTGAAGAGAATAACAGTATCTCCTGCGCAATTGGTGATCAGTGTCAGCTGGAGAATGGTATTACCGCCACCAGGTGGTGAATAAGGGTAATTGTGAACGGTTTTGTTGTGGCATAAATCATAAAGTTCCATTTGCTATGCGACACACCCCTGTATGTAGTGCCGTATTCACACCCTTGTATTCAAAGCGACCAAACACATTAGAAGAAAGATTGAATCTCTAATCTATGTTTACTTTGTGATGCTTCCTAAGGAAATGGGTGTTTAGTGCAGTCTAACAACAATGTGACACAGTGGCTAGAGACCTTGATGCGTTAACAGAAGGTCAAATGGCAAATATCTGGTACGCTATTGTGGCTGTACCCTTAAACAAGGCAGAAGTTTCACTTCTGTGAAAATGCAATTTATGGGTAATATTTATAATCTAAACTATATACTGTAAATTGCCCTGGATAAGGATTAATGCTAAGCATATGCAATAGAATAATCTTGCATTATGATTATAGCATACAGCAATGTAGTGTGTAAATGTAGACGTGTAAAATGCTCTCTGTTTTAGGAAGGTAGAGTTGAGCAGCAATTTGAGAGGCTGCTGTTAGATCTGAGCACACTCATCCTCGTTTGTGGCTGGGTTTTTCACCAGCACGCTCCGAAATCCTCCACTTCAGTGTGTCTGTTTCTTCAGCAGCAATAGGGCTGTTCAGCTCAGACTCAGAACTGCATAACTCCATATGTCGGATGAGTAATGGAGCCACCTGCTCTCCATTTTTATTCTCTCTCTCTCTTTCTCTCTCTCTCTCTCTCTCCCTCCCTCTCCCCCCTCCCCTATCCCGCTCCCCCTCTCCACAGCTCTAAACCGGCTGGACACTGAAGCCCCCGCCACCGCCGCTGCGGACTTCAGCGCTCCAGATCTTTCTCCCGGAAGGGAGAGCGTCGGCCCCAGCCTCCCAGAAACCTCTGAAGCGGCTGACAGGGCCTCGTCCATCGTCATTGCGCCCAGCAAAAGCAGGAAAGCTGGCGAGTACATCCCCAAAGAGTCGTCATTATTTTCAAGAATGCATTTATGGATAGGGACCAGTCTGAAAGGCACTCACAGCAAGCCAAGTGGCATACTGAGCAAGGACCAGTGGGTGGGAAGCCGTTTTCTCTGCGTCTTCCTTTTTTCTACGCCAGACTCCAGCCATTTATTTATTTATTCCAGCACAGTGTGTGATCTGTTTTTCCTCCTTGGCTCGCCTCAGAACTAACTCTCCTCCGCAGCTTCGGTCCCCGTGCCAGAATGAGGTGGCAGCCCCCCGTTTTATGCATTAATCTCTCAGTGTTGTCTCCGAAATTGCCATGGTTAATTAGGCATAGCAGTCCTTTTTTCCCCAACATTAGCCTCGATAGCATAATGCAAAGGATGACTCATTGTCTGAAGAATGATTAAGGACCTCTCGGTGAACCGCCGGCACCGAATCACCCTTTACGCAGCGCTAGTATGCGGTCTAATCTAGCATCAGCGCCGTACTGTACAGCGTGTGGAACAGCTTAGGCTGTCAACACTGTGGGCCAGTTATCTGCACAGAGGTATAAGTAGAATTCTGCCACAGTGTGACTGCAGTGCATTTCTGCCACAAAGGATAGAAAAATCTCTGAAATTCCATAGTAGAGAGCAGGCTCTACGATCCTGCACTTCACCTTGAAACGGCCTCTGTGTTCCAGATGGATGACTCGTGAAATAAGGGGCTGTCTTATTGAGGACTTGTACAGTTTGAAAAGCTTTCTATTCAAATCGCATTCTGGGGACACAATGAAGGCGTATTAAAATGCCCTAGCCAAAAAGTTCAGCGTTATGCATAATAAGTTGTATCTTAAGAACACCCTGAAAGCAGAAGCACCTCTGGGTGAGGTGAATTATTTTATTTTGTTTGGCGACTTAAGGAAGTGATACTTTCTTATTCTTGTTTTTATTCATCGTTTATTTAACCAGGGAATGCAAATTGAGATTATAAATGGAACAAATAGCTAATAAGACAATTACAAGTATTTAATACATGCATACAATTTAAAAAGTAGTATACAATTTGATTTGCATATCTATGTGCTCAACATTTTTTTATGAATGTTATCTTCTTCTGTTTTTCTGTTGATTGCAATGTAATCAGGTCAAGGGGTTTTAATACAAAGAATGTTTTAAGGAGTTTAAAATTGAGCTAATTTGTTATATTAGTTATAATGACAGAAAGTCAAAAGCATGCGCGGTGACATACAGAATAATTAGTGAAATCACAGCTTAAGGTTAAACACCAGATGTCATATATCGCAGAGCCCAAATTAGATTGGATTGGATAATTGGATTCGATACCAGACCGCGCCACTACCGTCTGTGGCCACGAGCTCCACGGGGGCGATGCATAATTGGCGATGGTGTCACCCTGGGAGGGATTTCAGTCAGCCGAGTTGTCCATACCTCACCGGACACCAGTAATCATGTTTTTTTCGGAGGAGAGCACGTGTGCGGCTTAGATTACGATTTGGCCGTTCCAAATTGGGAGAAAAAAGGGAAAGAGCATTTTTTAAAAATGTGGCAGCTCTCTAATTTTTTCTTCATTTTCAGTCCTTCCTTGGTAATATTGTGATGATTAACAAGGTTTTGGGGTAAATAAGTGTGGCTTGACAAAACCTCTATGGATGTGATGCTCTCCAGATGGCCCTGTGAGCATAAGCCAATGTTCAGGCTCATCATAGTTCAGTAAAACATGCTGTAATCATATCAAATTACTGAGCTGTGCTTTTGCATTGAATGCAGTAATACTGTTGCACAGCCTAATAGATTGCCTCTCATCACATTTGGTCATCGTACAAAGTCACATTAAAAATGTATAATTGTGACAGTTGCTCGGATCTTTATTTAGCCGGAGAGGAAGATGCTGTTTTCTCACCATGATCCAAAGTATGTTATTTTATAATAAGAACGTACTCACTCTAGAGGTATAGATCATACCTGTTTAGTTATTTGGCAAACTATTCAAATGCATGCATTTTTCTTTTCAATGACTTTCATTTTACTCACCGAGCCATCTCTCGAAGTATACAATGCTGGTTGAACGCATGGTTAGGGACATTCGATGTGGTCAGAGCAGGGGACGATTCAGGGCAAGCTAACCCAACAAGGATCTCCAGCTGATCGTTTTCTCTTCACGGAGAGATAAAAGGAAAAACCTCAGCACAGACTTTGGGCCATTGGGGCAATTTTCCTAATTCTTCATTCCCCTGAGCAGGGTAAAGCTGGACAGCTGAGGGTCTTTGGAGCGGACAGAATGCTGAACCAGCCGGATTGTGGGTAGAGGTTGCGCCGGGGGTAAAGACGCAGGACACTGCCGACGACCTTGACGCACCTCGGCCTCAATCTTAGTCACTGTCACTTCAGATGTCCTCCTGTGACAGCTCAATTTTCTCCCGCAAAACAAACGTGTTCAACGGAGCAAAATTCTGACATCTTTTCGATGATTATTCAGCGGGAATAGAGTGCAATAAAATGCGGTGGCTATAATTAGCAAATTTAACAGTCGCTAGGCTAATTAAATTCTCTCAGGAATTAGCAGTCACAGCTTGGATTTAAGTGTGCTTCTGCTGCGCTTTTAGTCGCATGCGTGATCGGTGTCACCGGCGTGTCAGCGATGATTGTGAGGTATTTTAAATGTGCAAGGCTAAATCAATGTGAATTACGTTGAGTCACAAATGCTTAAATTGGGAGTAATGGGAAAGTAGCTGCTGGAAATTCACTGAAAATGACAGAATTATCAAGGTACTGGAGACACATTACTGTGTGCAGAATGGAATATATTCACACAGTAACGAGCATGCCCTGTTCCTTCATCAGGATCCTCCCGTCCAGTGGACATGATGGCAAAGTGTGCCAGCAGACCCTGTTTCCCAGGGGTCCAGTGCATCGATCGGAGGCCCCCCTACGTGGGCTACGTCTGTGGACGCTGCCCACCTGGCTTCCATGGCAATGGACACACATGCACAAAGCTATCCCGAGCAGGCAAGAACACTTTTCTCTGCATTGTGTAAAACAGCCGTTCCCCCAGTCTATCTTTTATATATATATATATATTGTGAATTGTATAATGGTGCAGAGTATAATTGAACATGTATACCTGAGTCAGTTGTTATGAAACATCCACAAGACCCTACGATAAGATTTAAGGCAGCCGCTATTTTGTGTTTTACTTCAGGTGCATATTGTGTAGCGAGGTAAAAAATACAAAAAGGAATGTAAACAGAACAAGATATAATCCCTAGGCCGGATTTGCTTGATAATTACGCTTTGGAGAAGCCTACCTGTCGAAATCCTCATTCGTGCACAATGCAGACGCTGTATTTATTTTTCTGACCTTATATCTGATGATTGCACCATGAGAGTGCCACTGTTTGTACAGCAAAGAGCCGCCAGAGTAAAATTGAAAAGAACTTCAGGAGGCAATCAATATACCTCATATCATGGCCGGAAATCTAGCGTTCGGCTAACCGCGCATCATTTGATGTCACGGCATGGTTATTCTCAGTTCATTTGTGTTTTTAGTCTGACGTTTGCGCCTTTTTTCCCCCTCTTCATCCCAGATCGGATTCACAACCAAATGATGAATGTTTCCCATTTCGTCATCTTGGCTTCAGCGTAAACTTATCAGCCTTGGGTTTAAATTGTCACTCCCTCCTGGGGCGCACTACCCCCACTTCGTTATCCACAACACGGGGTTCCACATGATAAATTGATGTCACTAAAATATGCCCTGTTTATTTTTCATGAGCAGAAAAATAATTCCGATGTTTTATTCAATATGAGAGTGACTGTCTCTTTCTCTCTGGTCATGCATCAATTATGGCAATCTAAGGTGGAGTGAGCACAAGAGGCTATGTCTGCAATATGCCTTCATTCTCCAACATGACATGCTCTGTACTTTCCAGGCCATTCCTTTTTATTTCTCTAAAACCCTGTGTTGCAGATTGGGTTATGATATATTCATGTAATGAGGATCCCAAAATGATTATTTTAGTTACTGATGTATAAAAGTTTAATGTGTTCATCGGTGTAATATATCTATACTCCTCACATGCCAAGGGATGATTTTCACTGGGCTTAAATTCTTTTCTTTTTAATGTTGATTCCAACCTGCATGTTCCATTACCCTGGAGTCTACTCCTCAGCATCTGATGAATTATAGAAATGATAACATCACAGCCCCCCCAATCAGGGCAAGGCTTGTTGCTTTACACCCCCCAAGGGGATTAATGCAAGTGGGGCTTTGACTGTATAAGAGAGGACTCAACTCTATTGTCTGGTGAGCATTTTGTATTATACTCCCATTCCCATGGACAGCTGTGAACAGACATTTCCTGTCCTCTGTTAGAAACATCAGGTCCACCTATCAATGACTACAGAGGTTATTTTGCTCTGACATTTTTGGATTTATCAATCTAGTCAACAGCGTCTTCTACGCTGGACTTTAGCTAAGTGCCCATTCAATTAGTATATAGCATAGTGCTGACTTAATACTGACTTAACATTGCTTATGTTATGGAATTAAGTCAGCACAGCCTTGCACGGTTGTTTATAGTAAGAGAAGACAGGCGGCGCATCTTGACAGCCTGGCGTATCCGTATGCGTGTCGAATGAGAAATGTGAAGTGTTTAACGATGATGTGGTGTACGTGCACGAGCGCGTGGGTCTGAAAAACAGTCACACCTTGTAGAGCTAGACTCCACGTGCTAATTATACACAACAGAAACGCAATCCAACAAATCTGGCTGTCATAAACAAACTGTGATAGGTGAACTTGTGCCATGAGAGTACAACCACAGTGTCGTAGGTTTTGTAAAACATCTGAATGCATACAGAGCTGTAGGTAGAGTGTTATTCAGCATTATCCTTTGTTATGGAAAATACACGCTGACTTAGTGGAAATGTAACCTAAGGCCACAGCCACCCTTACAAACGACTTCTGTTTAAGTTTTAATTCCTCCATTGTGCTGAAGAATGTGTTTGTACATTTCATTCACAAAGAGTAGGGCGCTGCTATCTTAATGTATATCATCTTCACACTTCTGTGACTCTGTGCTGTCAGCTGAGGAAGAGGCATCCGAGCTTGTGGGGTGGCTGTTGTGCAGTCATTCCATCTGTATTCAGCTTCTCTGTGTCAATTTCTGGCCACGCCCAACCCCAGTCATTTCATTTAGATGACTGAACGTGCAAATAAGAAAAAGCAGGGATTAAACTTCAAGGATATCTGAAGTACAAGAAGTCTGGACTACAACAGAAAACATGTAGCAACAGTTGAAATCCTCAGATGACATATAATGAAAATATAATACATTTATATACACTCAGTGGCCACTTTATTAGGTACACTTGTACACCTGCTTGTTAATGCAATGATCTAATCAGCCAATCATGTGGCAGCAACTCAATGCATAAAAGCATGCAGACATGGTCAAGAGGTTCAGTTGTTGTTCAGACCAAAAATCTGAATGGGGAAGAAATGTGATCAGACGGGGTGGTGTGAATATCTCAGAAACTGCTGAGGGGACTGCTAACTCTCATGGGATTTTCACGCACGACATTCTAGAGTTTACAGAGAATGGTGCGAAAAACAAAAAATATCCAGTGAGCGGCAGTTCTGTGAGCGAATACGGCTTGTTAAGGAGAGAGGTCAGAGGAGAATGGCCAGAATGGTTGAAGCTGACAGGAAGGCGACAGTAACTAAAATAACCATGCATTACAACAGTGGTGTGCTGAAGAGCCTCTCTGAATGCATAACACGTCGAACCTTGAAGTGGATGGGCTACAGCAGCAGAAGACCACACCGGGTTCCACTCCTGTCAGCTAAGAACAGTTAAGTGAGGCTACAGTGGGCACAGGCTCACCAAAAATGGACAGTTGAAGATCGGAAAAACGTCACCTAGTCTGTGACGAATCTCAATTCCTGCTGTGACATGCAGATGGTAGGGTCCGAATTTGGCGTAAACAACATGAATCCGTGCATCCATCCTGCCTTGTGTCAATGGTTCAGGCTGGTGGTGGTGCTGTAATGGTGTGGTGAATGTTTTCTTGGCACACATTAGACCCCTTAATACCAATTGAGCATAGTTTAAATGCCACATCATTTAAATGCCTTGTTTTGAGTCTTGTTGCTGACCATGTGCATCCCTTTATGGCCACAGTCTACCCATCTTCTAATGGCTACTTCCAGCAGGATAATGCGCCATGTCACAAAGCACACATCATCTCAAGCTGGTTCCACGAACATGACAATGAGTTCAGTGTACCCGAATGGTCTCTACAGTCACCACATCTCAGTCCAATAGAGCACCTTTGGGATGATGTGGAACGGTAGATTCGCAACATGAATGTGCAGCCGACAAATCTGCAACAACTGCATGATGCTATCGTGTCAACATGGACCAGAATCTCTGAGGAATGTTTCCAACACCTTGTTGAATCCATGCCACAAATAATTCAGGCTGTTCTGGGGGCAAAGGGGGGTCCTACCCAGTACTAGAAAGGTGTACCTAATAAAGTGGCTTCTGAGTGTATACATGTATATATATAAATGTTGTCCTTGGAATGAAGAGTTCACAGTGAAAAGAGATCCATGTATTGATCCATTTAAAAATGTCCATATTCCATACCATTTTCAATTAGATTAGAGAAAAGTTCAGTGTTTTGCCATGATTCTTGGTTGCAGACTAATATCTTGGGCTTACTCTCACTTGCCACACCACTCCTCTCTTTGCAGCTCTCCCACCTCCATCTTCACGACTGACACAAGCCAAGAGCAAGAGAATCAGTTACAGCCTCAGCAAAGTGCCTCAGCTCCACTTACCTGCTCTCCCCTCCAGGAGAGTCTTATCACCTGTAATGAGGGCAAATGCCAACGCCACCAGGCCCCTCCACAATCCCGCTCTGCGACCTGTCACTGAGAGGAGGGAGACTGCGCTTCTCCTGCGGCACGACCCTGTGACGCCCGCTCACCCTGTCTACCCCCGCCCCAGCACGCATCACAACCAGCCCTCCTCGGCCAATAACATTGGGCCTTTTAATGGGACAGTGAGAAGGAAAGCACCTGACGAACCGTTCCCCTGGTTCACCAGAGGCGCCCCGAAACCGCCGCCGCCGGATCAGACCCCCTCCCCGAGCCCGCCTCGGATGTCCACGAGACGCGCCAGCACAAGCACCGCCACCGGGCAGCCCGTGGGGAAGCAGCACAACGACGTGGTGGTGACCGGAGCCAAACCCCAGGCCCCTCCCAGAACAGAGCTCCCGTTGACCTCCGCCCTGACGGTGGCCCTCACCACCTCGTCCTTTGCCCTCTCAGAGTCTGAGTTCTCGGCCGACGGGGACGAGGGCGGGCCCTCCGACCTCCTGCCTCTGCGGACTCACACCACGTCCGGGAGGAGGGTCCCCACCTCCTTTAACGCTAACCCTTTCCTGCAGATCAGCAACACGGTCCTGCCCGTGGAGATGACCCTCACCTGCGCCGACATGCCTTGTTTCCCCGGGGTCCACTGCTCGCCCACTGGCGAGGAGAGCTACAGGTGTGGTCGGTGTCCCTTTGGGTACGTCGGAGACGGAAGAAACTGCAGAGGTACCCACTCCCACTAAATTATCGAACAGCATGCAGATCCTCATGGGAAAGAAGTGTTAATGGAGTCCAACCGACTTTTGCATCTGATTTCAATGGCATGAGACCACTGAGTAGCCCACTGATTACCGATAAAATGGCTGAACATTTTTAACATGGATGCAAACAGCGCGCCGAAAAGCGCTACTCGCTTTTTTCCACGGCCATCTGGGTGACCCGTGTGAATCGTTCAGATCCGAAGGTTTTTTTTTTTTTGGGGGTGTCTTGAGTCTTGACGATTCCTAAAATATATTTCTGCCACTCGTATGAGTGAACTGCATTGAGCAAAAATATCTATTCAACTGTCAGGACCTTTCGCGAGGGCCACATGATATCATGTCATGTGTATCATTCAAGCGCTATGATTGGCCAGGCATCTATTCTCTCGTGAGTGCGGCGGTGTTATTGAATCTTTCATTCGTTTTTTTCCGTTGGCTCAGGCTGGCTATAGTTTTGGGCATATTTAGCTATGTAGGTTATGTTGTCTTTTAGCCAAAGTTATGTCAGCGCTGTTTCTCATGCTAACTAGCACTAGCTAGATTAGCTTATTAGCTACGCTAGCTAGCCCTGAGTGTCGCAGAAGAAGTGTACATGTTGCTAACGTTAGGTCAGTGTTTCTCAAATAGTGGGGCGCGCCCCCAGGGGGGGCGCGGTGCGATGCCAGGGGGGGCGCGTGTGACCAGAGGCGTAGCGTGGGGGGTGCAAGAGGGGCGCAAAATTGAAGAAAACGTAAAAAAAACAACCTTTTTAGCACCGTGGACCGGTTCCGAGGGGCGCGTAGCACCCCCCCGGTCCGCGAAATACATAAACTGGTCTCAGCTTTTTTCGCGTAGCACCCCCCCCCCCCGTCAGCGAAATAAACGAACTGTTCTCAGGACTGTTCATTTCCTCTCTTTTTTCACCATTTTGTGTTTGCATCCCTGTTTTAAGTAATTGGTTGTATTGAAGTTTTGATCGGGGAAGGGATAGGCACAATACTTTTACAAATTTGAACAAATTCTACTTTATTACCTTCCTAATATTACATATTTCGTTAAAATATGCAATGAATGTCTTCAACATAAATAAATCAAGTACTTTTTCCTGCATTAACTAGCCAATGAAAATGCAAGCAAGTCGAACTGAAATAACCTTCCAGAGAGAATTAATCTACTTTTCTTCCATGTCTCAAGTCAGCCACCACTTTTCTTGTCAGACAGTGACGGGGTCAGTGGTGGAAGGTGGTAGTGTACTGGTAAAAATGTAGTATTCGGAAAGCCAGAGGGCACTGTAGTGAAGTGAATAGTGAATTCATGGAATTGCTGAGTAGTAGATATGTTTACTAGATATGATATTTACTAGATATGCATAGTCATTGTGTGTGAGAAAAATCCAGATATCTTCTAATCAGTAACAGCGCAACCAAAAAACATGGGCCATGAACAGTAACACAGACAACTATTCAAGCAGCTCCGCTTCATTATTTTATTAGAGCGAATTTTTCCGACAAATCTTTTCGATAAAAATATTTTATGGGAAGCAAAGAAAAACTGCTAGTGCACAAATCTTTGTTCGTTATAACAAGCTGAGAGACTGTTGGTGTATAATCAGCGCCTTAAACCCTGTTAGAGGTCATCCCCTTATCAACCGACACTGGTGAAACAATGAATCGGTCAGGCTCTATAAATGACACAGTAACGCGAATGATTACAAATGAAGGATTGTGCAATCCTTAATAGCTGAATCAAAAATCGCTGCTTTGCCATTCAACATTCTCCTTGAATGGCCTGCCGTGCCACTGTGGCGCTCATGTTGAGTTTCAGGACCACACTGAGTAACAAGTCAAAGGCACATGTGTGAAGTATTTAGGAATTGCGTGTTTTCAACACTTGGAGATAACAGGAATAATAGAGAACATGAGCTAAAAAGGTAGTAGTGAGAGAGGTCAAAGGTCACTGGCGTCTTTGTTAATGAGGCAATATTTGTCGCTTGTTTGCGCAGCTGTGTGCAGGCACCCGTGTGGGAGGAACATGGAGTGTGCAGCTCCCAACACATGTCGCTGCAAAGCAGGATACACAGGCCACAGCTGTCACATCGGTAACACATTCAGTGATGTCAATCGCGCCTTTACCAACCTTCTGTCACATTAAGGGCCTAATCTCTTGCCATGGGTGTAATAAAATGTCTCCTTGTTTTCAGCGATCTGCAAGCCCCACTGCAAGAATGGTGGCCAGTGCATCGCCCCGGACGTGTGCGACTGCATGAAGGGCTATCATGGGGAGTCATGCGAAACCGGTAATCCCAAACTCAGTCTGTATTAGCATCAGTTCGGACAGAGTGCGGAACATCACCAGAACAGCTCTCCTTATGAGAGAGTTCACAGTTCGCCGAGGCTGCAATGTAAAGCACTCTTTACTGACTGTGAGTGGAAGCTGGAGGCGGACACGGCAGCCTCCGGGAAAACGAGACTAGTGTAGGAGGCTAGTGTGCTTCAGAAGCAGGTGTGTAGGAGGGTTGTAATGCAAGCCTGGCCCATCTTCAGCCACGGCACTTTGACTTCTGACATTTGCGGGAGATTAGCAAAAGAAATGGAAGACACTACACCACCTAGAACGTTGACGCCACCGCCCGCCTTTTGACTTCCGCTGTACAATTTACAATTTTGTTACTTGGCACACACGCTTTTATCCGAGAGACTTACGAGAGTGCGTTAACATGGCTGGAGAGTCATCGCTAGAGCGATCGAACGGTAAGCTGCAGTCAGCCGTGGGTCAGAGCAAAGGAAGAACTCAGTTATGTAAGGATTGTGATTGAAATGCGCGGGGCGGTGCCAGCGATGCCCGTGCGGGGCCCCCCTGTCTGTGCTTTGTCGGCTCAGCGCGGTGATTAATTTGGGCCCTTCAGCTCTTTGCAGTCTTCCCTGTGAACACGGCGGCTCCTGCGTGGGCCGGGACACGTGCTCCTGTCCATACGGCTTCGTCGGGCCCCGATGCGAAACCAGTAAGTCCCCTCTCTCCCGGCCAGATAAATCCACTAATTCAGCTGTGAGTTCCTTTTGCCACCGGTGAGCGCTTTGGAAGCCTTCCTAATGGGAATGCGCCCCTTCTCTCTTCCCCAGTGGTGTGTAACAGGCACTGTCAGAACGGTGGCGAGTGCGCGTCTCCTGATGAATGCGAGTGCCAGACAGGCTGGGCCGGACCCTCCTGTGAGACAGGTATAGAACTGTGAGCGATCGCCTCAAGGGACCAGCGTTTACATTTGTACGTGCGATGTAGGGGGAGGTGTGTGCGGTCTATATCTGAGCTGCGTGTCAGGTGATGCAGTGCTTGGCACCAGCCAGTGTACATTGACAAGTAAGTGTCTAGAAAGAATGTACTTGTTTTTATCATTATTTGTCTTATATTATTAGCTTGGTTATGAGAGTATGGCCTGCATTCAATCAACATTTTCCCCTTAACGGAATTAAATGCAGAGTGCAGTAATTACCAAGGTTGAGAAAAAAGCGAACGATTGCACTGCATTTGTACGTTAAGGAAGAATATCGATTGAATCCAGATCTTTGTCCAGGAACCATTTGACTGTGTCGTTCACCAGTCCTGTTGATATGCTTTGTGGTCACATGTGTGCACATTTTGTAAGTCGCTCTGGATAAGAGCGTCTGCTAAATGCCTAAAATGTAAATGTAAAATGGTCAATGGTCTATGCCCATTGGTCTTTCTCCAGCCCTTTGCAATCCTGTTTGTCTGAATGGAGGCACCTGTCATCGCCCAAACACGTGCGCGTGTCCGCACGGCTTCTACGGGTCCCAGTGTCAGAACGGTAAGCTGAGGATGCACCCCTGATGCGGTCCGCTCAGAGATCGAACCGGTGACCTTCACAAACCACGGCAGCAAGACACACAATGAGCTCGCAGAGCACAATTATCATCCCTCATACGGAGGCACTAATGGAGCCGTTACTATGACTCCAGAGGGTGACGTTATTATCTTCAGCAATGTCTCTCTCACACTTGCACACAATACCTGGTTCAAATAATTATTTGACTCTTTAGACGCTGGTCAAATTTGAAAACACTCCTTGAGAATTTTCAATGAAAGATGTTGCTAAGCAAAACCTACAATCATAAGAATTTTCTTTTTTAATAATAATAAAGGGTTAAGGTATTTAAAATAATTATTTTACCCAGGTCTACCACGCACACACACACACACACACACACACACACACACACACACACACACACACAGAGCTCCACAACAGATGAATGTCCATTTGCTCTATTTTCCATTTTGCCTCAGATAAATACAAGATTCAGAGTCAACACCTAGAGTGATTATCTCCGTTTTTAAAATGGTCTCATGATTCTGTCATTTGAAAGACAAAATCTATCTTCTAGATTGACAGTGGCTTAGTTGACATTGTTTGATCTCTGATTATCCATCAGGTGTATGGCATGTTGCCAATACACCCAGGTGCGGAGGGATTTACTCTTGAGCAACTCTTCAGAGCGTACTTTCCCTGCCATTCACTTCTCCCGGTAGCGTCTTTACGGCTCTTTACGGGTCATCGCGGACACCGGCTTTATCCGCCTGCCTCCGTAACGACTCCTCGTGGGCGACTGACCGCTGTTGATTTTTTTTCCCCAGCCGTCTGCAGCCCTCCCTGCAAGAACGGGGGCCGCTGCATCCGCAGCAACGTCTGCTCCTGTGCCGAAGGATACACCGGGGGCCGCTGTGAGAAGAGTGAGTGGCGCGTCTTCACAGCCGTCTCTCGCCGCCCCCCCCCCATCTCTGCCAACCCGACAATGCGAGCACACATCCAGGGGAAGCGGCGTTTCACTTTTCACTGTTAATACGCGGCATATTGTGTCGCAAATTGAGCCATATGGGTATGAGAAGTGGCTGATGGATATTGTGGGTGAGAGGCAGGGCCCAGGGAGCTGAGCCTGTTCCTTTGAGCTGAAAAGTGCATATGGTAAGTGCCTGGTGAAATTTCCTGTCGCAGGTGCCAAGGAATTTCAGTCCGTAACAATGAATTGTGGATTTTAAGTACATAACATAACATATGCCATTTAGCAGACGCTTTTATCCAAAGCAACTTACAGTAATGAATGCATACACTTTTCAGTATATGTGGCCCCAATGGGAATTGAACCCACAACCTAAGCGTTGTCAGCGCCATGCTGTACCTAGTACTACATGCAGTATGTCTACTATAATGCCTGATATTTTGTTATTTGCATTTCAGTAGCTGTAGTTGTGTTATTAATATATTCATTCCTTGGATATATTTATGTAATTACAATCTCAATGTTAATTGTGTTTTGACACGTATACATTTGCTTAAGCTACACATTTGTGGTTATACAGAAAATGCATGTAATCTCCCTTTCTATGAGAGTCAGTTCACTAAATTATTTATTTGTCTATGTGTATTCTTTTAGAAGGTATATCAATCTATAAAATATAATCTATAGGTCAATGCCAAAATAAAGGAAATGAAGGGTTCTGATGGCTCTGTTATGGTGTGGGGTGCATTTTCCTAGCGTGCTTTAGGTCCACCCCTGAGAGGGCGAGGTAAATGCCAATAAATACAACGCCATTCTGAGTGATCACCTTCATCCTATGGTGAGGCATTATATGCTGATGGTAGTGACCTCTTCCAGGATGACAATGCCCCCATCGACAGGGCACGAGTGGTCACTGTATGGTCTGATTATGAGTATGAAAATAATGTCAACAACATGCCATGGCTGCCTCAGTCACCAGATCTCAACCCAGTTGAACACTTACGGGAGTTTCTGGAGTGGTGCCTGAGACAGCGTTTTCCACCACCATCAACGCCAAATGATGGAATTTCTCGTGGGTTCCAGACACTTGTAGAATCTATGCCAAGGCACATTGAACCTATTCCGGTGGCTCAATGCGGCCTAGCGCCCTATTAAAACACATTGAATGTGTGCTAGTGTTTCCTTATTTTGGGAATGACCTGTATTAGGCTATGTAAATGCCCTATTAATAATAATATAATAATAATAAAGCTTTATTTGTATAGCACCTTTCATACAGAGAATGCAGCTCAAAGTGCTTTGACATTTCAGCACAGTACAACAAATAAAATAAACATGATAAAATACATGGTAAAATAAACAAGAAGGAAAACATGATAATGAATAAAAGACGATATAATAATTAAAAATAATAAAATAATAAAATAAATATTAACAGTACTAATTAAAAGCTAGATTAAAAAGGTGTGTTTTCAGTTGCCGTTTGAAAATGTCCACTGAGCCTACCTCTCTAATGTTTTTTGGTACGGTGTTCCACAATTAAGACACTGTATGATGCTGTTTATTTTGGCAGTAACCTGTAGCTCACAGCACTAGAGCTAATTCACACATATGCGATAGGTAAAGTCTCCTCTGCTTCTGTTGGTAGGCGTGTGTGAGCCCATGTGCATGAACGGAGGGAGGTGCATTGGTCCAGATGTTTGCGACTGCCCATCTGGCTGGAGAGGCAGGCGGTGCGATAAGCGTGAGTACCATCTTCACAAAATTGTCCGGCGACTCAAGCTCCCCCAGGGGTGGCGGTGTTGCCGTGATCAAAATGCAAACATCTGAAAGCTAAGCTATTCACTACGGCCTCATGGATCGCCAAGGCTGGCTGCACTGTACTTCACCCCCCCAGAGCACTTTCACATCAGGAGTCGACCACCGCCTCCGTTTGTGCTCAGAATGCAGGTACTGAGGCTAATGTAATAGCTGATCGAATCAAAGTCATTCCTGTTTCTAGCCCCTCTGCTGGAGACGTTGTCCGACCAACACGTTCTGTTGCAAATTCATTCTGGGCAGGAAACAGCATAGTTTATATTCATGACCGTAGGTGGTGAGTTGCAGCTTAGATCCTCCAATAAATCTGTCCAAAAGCCAAAGCCGTTAAACACACTCCCACAATTCCACTTTCCACAATACTGATGTGTTACTGTTAAAACACAATGTTCTTTATTTGAGAAAAAATGGGTGTGCTACAGTCTGCAAGTTTAATGTGGATCGCTTTTTACAGTATTCAGTAATTCCGTAATGAATGCAAAAATATTAAATGAATGAACATTTCATGCATATTTGTGATTGCACACTTTTGGATTAACTTAGATTGTGACATTCAGCATTGACTGCACATATTTGTATAGGATTTTATATCATTTTTAATATCATCTAGCAGCATCACACTGGGCCACGCAGCACACAAATCATAAACTGGCTGCGATACCTCTATTTTTTGGTGTTTTGCCAGTCTCTTTTTTCAATATAATCAGAGTTTGGCCCTCCCTGACCTGAATGCGCATGGAAATTATGTGTGGCATATTTTCATATACATGGGGGAACTGTGGCACAGAAACTGCTATGACACATTTCTTTAGGTCAGCAAATCGATTTCAGCATTTAACTAATGTGAAACCAAGCAAATTTCACACACTTACTTTTCCGTAACTAAGTGATACATCAGGCTTTAGAATTTGAATGCCATATGTGAAATACCTGTCATCTACCTTGCCTATAAATATAGGGCTCTCTTATGAGTTTGAAAACACAACTCTCAGGCTGGCGGATAGGGTAGCAGTCTAACGCACCCATATTTGGCTGGTCCTGTACGAGTGTGAGCTGCCTATCAGGGACGCGGTTTGAAACCCAACTGGCCCTGGCCCTGGCTGTCCGCTCCTGAGGGAGGAGGGAGGTTGGTTGGCACAAACTCACTGTGAAGCACGTAAGGGTGGCTCCAGAAAGGGAGTCGGTGAGTTCCGTCTCAAAGGAGGCGTAGTTGAGTGGTCGGAGAGTAGCTTGCCTCGTAGAGACGGGCGGCGAGTTCGTGCGGGAGGGTTAATAGCAATATATAGAGGGCATAATTGCCTTCCAAATTAGGGAGAAAAACTGGGCAAAATCTGAAACAAAATATTTTTTTAATTTTTTTTTTATAAACACAACACAACTCTCTTACAAAAGTCATTCATATCTGTATCCAAATCTACAATCGGACTTTTCGGGCAATGCTCAACCTATAGCCGTGCTTGCAACACACACACACATTTTTTTCATTTTATAATGACCAATTGTTTGCGCCCGCTGAAACCCCGGCTGTCAATTCGGGAGAGCGTAGATAAGCGCATGCTCTCCTCCGAAACATGTAATGTCAGCCACCGCGTCTTTTCACACAGCAGTTCACAGCGTAAGCTTGCACAGACATGAGTCAGAGGAAGACAGTTTGTGCGCAGCATTATACTGGCAGAACGGGTGGGTGCGCGATTGACCAGCAGGGGTCGCTGGTCTACGACGAGAGACGGGACGATCCGGCCAACTGAATCCCACCCTCCCTGTGTGATGCTATGCTACCTCCAATTATGTGCCTGCAGGGCTGCTGGCCACAGTCGGCACTGGCACGGTATGGATTTTAAACCACATCGTGTGTGGGGCTTAACAGTGCCTTGACAGGATGAGCCACCCAGCACCCCTGCAACACATACGTTTGACGACTTACAAGACCATTTTCATATCCCATTTTCAGTTGGATATATTCATATTCTGTCAGTAAACCTCAAGTGTGAATGCACACTTCACATGTCGCCTGCCCATTTTCTTAATTGCTTTATTTGCCCATGTGCATCTTCCCTCTCAATTTGGATGATTGATGAATTACCTTAAATCCACTTTTTGGCTGACCAAGCTATTGGCTGTTATGTAAAGGTGGTGCTTCGTGATCACGTTTATCCTGTGCTGTGATTAAAAATGAAGAAGTGCTTGAATATCCCGTCTTGAAGCAAAGCCTTAAGTGGGTGTGCATTGAAATCTTGTTCCTGTGCGCTTTTTGAAGTGTATTCTTGTCCAACATAATTGATATTCAAGTACGGCTCTTATCTATGCCCTTTGCGTTCTTCTGACTGGACTTATTGATTGATTGTTTGAATATCTGTTGTTGATCTAACTGTCTGGTAATCATGCAAATAGTTGTTTCTTGACTTGCTTTAGCATAGTGCCGATTATCACGCTCAAACATTTTCCATCACTCTTTCGCTGCCCTTCTCTTTTTTTCACCATCTGAGCTGTCGAAAAGGGCAGCTTCCTCTGTTTACCTTTATTGTTCATTAAACATGTAATGGATATTTTCCATCAGTTTGTATGCTATGCTGACAATAGAAAAGTAATAATGGTCTCCCGCGTGGTCTAGTGATGTCAACGTACGACGCTGGCCACGGCGACCGGGGTTCGATTCCCCGGCTGCGCCAGAGTTGGCCAGGAGTGCCACCGGCGGTGGCAATTACCTGTCCGCCCCAGGGAGGGGGGAGGGAAGCCGACAAGACGTTCGCTGCACACAGGAGTGGCTCTGGGGTGCCGGAGTTACGGTCGACAGCATGATGAGTGTCGTCTCGGAGGAGACGGTACTTCGCCTTCGTCACTACCGGTCACAGGGCTACGGCAGCGAATTTGCATTGCGAGGGGGGGATTGACTTGAAAATAGCGGGTGTAATTGGCTACCAAATTGGCAGATCAACAAACATCGACATCAACCTCCCGACTAGTTGCTCCTCTAGATGGCCACGCCCCTATTTAGAATTGAAATAGCGGAGGGGATTTGTTGTAGTCGTTAGTCCTGGATATTTTAAACTTTTTTTCTGATTCCAGCCACATGTCTGCAGAAGTGTCTGAACGGAGGAGAGTGCGTGGGGCCTAATACCTGTCACTGTGGCCCTGGGTGGCAGGGCATGCTGTGCCAAGTCCGTAAGTATTGCCTCTCGTCCCAGGGATTGCATGCTTCTGCACACAATCCTCAGGGAACAACAGTGATTACAGCCTTTTACAAGCTTTCCGTGTCTGACCCCCACTCTCAAAGCTAGCAAAACAGGGCCCTTTTCAAGCTTGGCCTGAAAGCGGCTAAACCACAGCGTTGCCCTTTCCACTCTGGTGGAACGGCGGAATGATTGGTCAGGGATTTGCCCTCCGCGGCCTCCCTGCCGTTGGCACGGGCCCAGGCTGCAGCTGAAATCACATTGTGGAGTTTAACATTCTGGTGGTCAGTGCGACAAAGCCTCTATTTTGGGCGGGAGTAACGTTCTCATGTGGTATAATATGAAGGCTTTTATGTTTTTGGGCAGCCATAGCATTCTCCTGTGCCAATTCTTGAGAGACAAGCGAGTTATTGTTCTTCATCACTTCTTGTTTTTATTTGCGCCTAAATGGTAGATGCTCTTTGCTTGCCCTTTTTCCCCCAAGGCCCTCTTTATTAAACATAATTACTCTGCACTGATTTCTATCATTTGCTGTATAGGCAATTGACATATACAGTATAGTCTTTGTTGCCATCATGTTAACTATTGCTGATTTAAAAAACTGGTTTGCACATTTTAGAGTGCAATGACCGATGACCATCCATTAGGAATTCCAAAATGATGGAAAATAATATTTTCACTCTTGTCGTTTAAGTGCTTTACTTCCTTACTTCATTTGTATATTTAATATCATCATTTATTTTTTAATTTATCATTCCATGGAATCATTTATTACAGTCTCGAAATCCAACAATCGCCATTAGTAACTCTCAGCATGTGCAGCCATAAAATGTTAATTTAGAAAAAGCAGAGTAAATTCACACCGGGATATTCAGACTGTAATCTAAGCATATAATGGAGCCATTTTTTCATTAAGCACAAGAACACACTCCATCACTGAATTAATGCACTCAGTAATTGCAATTAGTGCTGGGGTTGAAGGGTTAACAGCAGAAGCTGTGATGTCTAGAAAGCAATATAGACATCCATAGTTTTTACCCAGACTGCTCTCTGGGCTGGATTCAATCAACATTTGTCCTTAACGCAAGTCTTACTTATTAATTCACGTACAGTTTAGCAATTCAATTGCGGTTAATTCTGCAAACCATGTTGAAATTCAATGCATTAATTGAAAAATCCCTACAAGACATTAGGGACGTTTTTCAGTTTGTGAACTCAATTTCAATTAATTTCCTGATTTGACTGAAAATGAGTGGAACTGGCCACAACCCTGCCTAACACTAACAGTTCATTATGAGTCGAAGTTAAGGACAAATGTTGATCCAAGTCCAAGCTTCTGTGCATGTGAGCGCAGATATCAGTTTGGTCAATGCTAGTCTTGCTTTTGCTGGGCGTAATCGGCAGCCCAACCTGAAGTGTAATTCCTGGGTTGTCTCTGCAGCTATCTGTGAACAGAAGTGTCTGTACGGGAGCCGCTGTATCCGACCCAACGTCTGTGCCTGTCGGAGTGGATACTCAGGGGCTCTTTGTGCCAAAAAGGTAACTGAAGCCGCCAAAGAAGACTCTCTTGAAAATCGTTCTATCTATTTTGCTAAACCTAATTCAAAAAACATTTGTCCCCATAATTAACTCACCAATGTATGTCTGTGAAGGAAAAAAGTAACACTTTTAATATGTTTTTCCATTGAATCCTGGCCATACTCTCATCACTACTAATTAAGTGCTGAGCAGAGAGTAGTATGAAATGGTAAACAAACTAACTTTTAATTGTGCCGATGTTTAAATCCAAGTGGACCGACCAGATGAAGATCTTCTTGGATCGAAACATTGTCACGCAGTCGAAAGTTTTTTCTGGAGCATAAATAGTATGAGTGCGAGTGCTATTCTTTCTCAAGAGTCTCCCTTAAAACACAGATCTGAACAGATCAGGAAAGCTGCAAAAGTCCAGAGTACAGTTCAGCCACTACAAAATCCACACATTATTGATCAACAGCTTTTCAGTGCGTTTCTGTTACTGTTCAAACTGATCTTTTCAAACGGCTGGGTGTCTTCTCAATAAACCTGTACTTCTGAAAGCCGGTAAACGGCCAGCACCAAGAAACGGTAGATCAACAGACATACCCACTCAGGGTATTAACTGGTGCAGAATATATACATTTCACACCTGAGAAGTTTGCATTTGAAAGAAAGGAGCGAAACGACGAAGGAATGTAAGAGTTGATCTCAACGGCCTGTTTGACGCAGCCGTAAGCCGGGGACTTGGAAGGCCCTCAGTAATTGGGCTGCGTATTCTATGACAGGGAGCGCTCTGTTAACCTGTGCTTTAAGATGTGGCATGTATCCCAGCTCCCCATTAGACGAGGCTGAGGACGGGACCCCTGGGAACTATGCACTGAAGACACTGGCCTGCCGCATCGCTCCCCTGCGCTCCCCAGCGGACCTTCCGAGGGAATATGAGGGGGGGGGGGGGGTGACCCTCTCTTCATCGCCATCGTGTACATCAATTGTAATATATATTTCTAAAGATTATAATTTATACATAAGGGTATAATATAATGTTTTGTATCGGTTTTATAAAAAGCTGTTTTTGTTAACGTGTGCTTCTCATCTGTGTGTTTCGGCACTGGAGCACTAAGGCATTTCACAGAGGTCTCTCGGACATTATGCACAATGTTGTAATTCCATATAAATGTGGAATTTGCTTGGTGTTTTATATATAGTACTTAGAGGACTTTAGTCATCTGCAGAGACATGGTCAGTCATTCAAAGTATCCGCGATCCATGTTTTTCTTGTATTTCTTAATTTTTCACCCATGAGAGTTGAATTTAATCTGAATATTAACACTTCTGCTGCTATTGGAACTGTCCAACGGCTACATATTTTCCAACCTACCAGTGTCTACAAAACCTACCAGTTCGACAAAAAGCTAAAAGTAAGACAGACTCTCCCAGAGAAAAATGGCATTCTTTAATGCCATTGTGATATTTTGGAAAAACCATTTTTTTTCATCCTGCATTGTTTGAACAGACTTAGCCCGAGGACCAGACCTCAATTAACCGTCCACAAATTCACAGCTTTCTCACCAATACAGATTTTGCAATCTCACTCTACAAATTCCTCCTCCTCTTCTGTGATGAGTTCTCTTGAAAGAACAGAGATAAACAAGTCACAGGCCTGCATTTTGCTAAACAATTCCATTACCTTTCATCTGATTTCTAGGGCTTGTGCTATTCTATGTTCTGTAAATATCAACAGAAATGATTTCCATGACAGTGCAAACATGTCATATTAACTGTACTGATAACTCTCATTACCACTTTAGCTTGAGGAAGTTATTTGTCTGGTCTGATGAAGCATAGCAAACAGCCCAGCTGTTAATATAAGATTGCATGAAGCACACAAAGCTTCTCTTTTCCCGAACGACAGACTGTCGGCCTAAGCCCCAAAGAACCTTTAAAGTTTGCGTTTACTTTTTTTTTTTTTTCCTTTCGGTATGCCACTGAGAATTTTTAAGTTATTGGCTGTGTGACGTTTTGTACTCTCAATGTGTATATAATATAAATGCTTTTATGTATTCTAATTTTCAGAAGAAAAAAAAATCAAATGTCCAAGTGCAAATATTAAACCTACCTTTTTTTCTAAAATACATGATCATTTGTCCTTTTTCATAGGTGAACTTTTCTCTTGTATGAAAATGCAGTGAACATTTGCACCACATTAACATTGGACAGGACAGGACATTGACCCAAATGACTGTAAATGAAGCCAGATTGTGATAAAGTGTTCCAACAAAGTAATTGTTTCATTTGGTAATTAAAGCTGCCTGTGTCTTTGTTGTACTTATAGTTTACAGATTCGAGTAGAAAATCATTATTTGAAGAATAGGGCCCAGTACGCAGTGCAGTGGTCACATTTTTAAGCTTCCTTATCTATTCCCCATTAAACTTTGTTGATGTTCTGTGTGTGTAATGCGCAACATGGTGAAACGTAGCAAATCCTCTGAACATCCCTTGAAAAAGTCTGTTTTTCTAAAGGCCAATTGTGCTCTGAAGTCAACCCGCGGTCCCCGAGTCCATGTTTGTATAAGCGAGTCAATTCAAGCCGAATGCTGTTTGCAGAACTTATTTATATTCCCATCCATGTTTTTTTTCTCTCCAGAGTTTTAAAGTCATTAGTCAGACTCCAGAGACACACGTTTCTGTCATAAATTGATTCAGGTTCAGTTGATTTCAGTTATGAATGATCAGTGTTTCTTTTTTTGGCATTAATAAATAATGAGCCCGTTTTAAATAATAGTTTTGTTCAAAGGGATTGACGTGAAAAGTTAGAAAACTCCTCGCTGTAGTTGAATGGCTCCAGCTCTCTGTTTTTGAAAAAGTGAAGGATAATAGTGCAGTTGTTATGTGGGTGGACAAACCAGACAAGCATCGGAGAGAAAAGCCAGGGAAACTGATCATTTTGCTGTATGCCAGTGGTCTCAAACTCAGTGCCACAAAGGGCCGTGTGTATGCAGGTTTTCATTCCAACCAATTACTGCTGCCTTAATTGGCTCAACTACTCATTTAGCCATATGCATGCACCTCTGTGCATTCTTGAAGTTAAAGCACAGAATATACTCAACAATTATTATTTAGATAACAAAAATATTTAATTTCACTTTATATACATTATGTGCAAGCCAACATGATAATTGAGCAAATAATGGAACTAATTATCGAATCAAAAGCGGAGGCTGCAGTAAAAACCAGCATACACAGGGCCCTCCGTGGCACTGAGTTTGAGACCACTGCTGTATACCAAAGATGGACTTCACCTCTGAAGGGGTGTATTCGCCTCTGTATTCAGGTCACCTCAAGGTCAGGTCACCTTCAGGTGACTGCAAGGATTTATTTCTCCCTTATTCATTCATAACAAGAAGTCTTTATTATGTATACAGACCATCTGATGACCAAAATGAAAAGTGGGGATTAAAAGACTAGCAACCACAACTGTTGTACTCAAGTGCCAGAAGCCATTTTGTCTTAGCACAATTACATGGAAATAATTGCTATATCTATTTTAACGGATGTTTCTTTTGGGGGGTGAGTGCAGTGGTGGTCTAACGGTAATTCCAGCCGTCTCATTGGTGCATCATTGTTTCCTTGGTGCGGTTCTGGTGTTGAGCTCTTGAGAAATGTGTTTTTCCTGTTTGCTGACTGAATGCACAATAAAATCCAACAGTAACTCAAAGCAAGATGTGTAAAAGCATGGTTTGAAAAACATGCCCCATTGGCTTTGAAGCCATTAAACTGTTTTTGTTACCGTTTTCTTTTTCAATTTCAATTCTTTGATTCATCTGTGCTTTTGTATTTTTTGTTACAGCTAATGGAGGTATCATCATGCCCACTACAGTCTGTTTGTATTTATTTTTTAATTTAATTATGGGCAGAGATGGATGGCATAATTGCCTCACCTATCCAGGATTGCAAGATAATTGGGCAATTGAGAATGCGCTCTGATAGAGGGGCATATCAAATAATTGCCAGGGGGATATGTATTTCCCTGCCATTTAAGCTTTGAAAAGCAAAACTGATTATAATAAGTCATCCTTTCTGCTCTGTATCCTTTTTTATCCTGCTAAAGGCACTAGCCGCTAAGGCACTGTTTATGCAGTGCAAGTGAGAAAACAAAACTGGATGCCCAGATCAAGTGTAACCAGTTCCTCTTCGCTGTTTGTTACTGTGAGCATACAAACGGAATGCATGCATACAAATGCATGCTTTTTTTCCAGACTCTGGAGTCATGTGCATCATGATAAGGTTCAGGGAATGTCAATATGATTTGAGTGCTGCTGTACATCAAGTACATTATGGTTGAGTACCAGTGTACTGACATGCCCTGTGGCCTGTTATACAATCCTGACTATACCAGTGCCAACAGTGATACTTTGAACACTTCTTTAGAGGTCTGGGAGGGACTGTTTTTTTAGTCCCACTCCAACCACAAGTGATATGGCGGATACACGATACCCGGTATTATTTTAAATAAATAGAACACTTGGCGCAATTTCAAAATGTGAATTTGCGCAAATCTATTTATTCAACAAGCCATTTTAAAAATGCTAATTTACGACCAAAAATATTGTTGAGTCATTGTGGATAAGAGTGTCTGCTAAATGCTAAATGCCAAAAATTTAAATGTGAAATGTTGATGGTCAGTTAATAGTTATGGGAATTCGTTTTTCACCACTTCCTGATCTTCAAGGTGCTGTAGACACTCTATTTTCAGTAATTAGTGAAAATTACTCAAATGAACATGACCAATTATACAATTAAGTGTAAATCTGAGTGTTGGCGCAAGGTTACAAATTGATATTGTTTCAGAGAGGGGAGTTTCTCATATGGACAAGTTTTTACACCTATGTGACAAGTCATCAAAGAGGAAACAACAAATTATCTGACAATGATTCAACACCAAAATATTGAATATTCTGCTACCTTAGCTGAATTTTAAAAATCAGGGCATCCCATCAATAACAATTTTGTTCTTTATATTTTTATTTGGCCTTTATTTTGATCCAGGACAGGAATGATATGTCCTACAGAAGTGTCAACAGACATATTTTCACAATTGAAAGCAGTACTTAAAAATCAATCAGTATAATTACGTGTACTACTACACTGCAATACACACCTCATTTGTGGTAATTGAATAATTACTTGAGATTGTAATGCATTGATTGCTTAATAAGTAGCTTCAGAAAGTCCTCCGTCGACCTCTTGGTGTGGGAGGACAGAACTGCAGGTTCATGACAGGTGGTGAAAAATGTTTTATAGTTATGGTATGTGAATTGTATTTGTCATATATTGCCCTTTGCAACACATTTTTCCGTTTACCCACATGGAAACTGTTTTCACCTGTAAAGAATATACAGAGTATATTGTAATAATAGTAATGAAATGCATTTATATGGGAGGAACCTTCCCACGAGACTCAATTTCAGGTTTTGACAAGAATTTTAGATGCAAGCTAGTCAATTACAAATTATTTTCACAAGAAAACGGCACTGCAATGTCACAGGGGGAATTCCAATATAGAGCTGAAAAATCTCAAAGATTTCAAAATCTTACACGGAAGACAAAATGATACCTGTCAGTTGTAACCAGTTCTGTCGATGCAGAAAGATGTCTCTCTCCATATCCAAGTTTTCACCAAGCATCTTCAATCAATGACAGAAGAGACAATCAATGTCAAGCAACTGGCCATTATCAAATTTAATCAAAGAGCTTTACATTTTCATTTGATCTGCCTTTATATTTGATTCGCCATTTTTCATTTAATTTGTCATTTTTAATAGCCTAACCCTGCTGCTAACTATTTTATTATTAATAATACCATTAAACTGTTTTCATGCACGTTACATATTATATAACTACACTCTTTTTTATTGTGAATAGGCTATTTCCAACAGCTCCAAACAACAGCATACCCCTGCACAACTTTTCAAAACACTGGTGCATGTCCACGGTTCAACACGTGACAGTTTGGAATGTAAACTTTGCTGTCATTATAATCTGTGCTTAATTAGTGGCAATTCATTTATCAACATAGATGACTAGTGGTGGTGCAACCTGATAAGTGTTTGACACATGGATTGAAAAAAAGGGTACTGTCAACTGCAAGTTTATGCGATAAAACAAGTTGAGAAGGATTTATAACACTATTTCTTTTTGTAATTTCAGTAACTGCTGAGCTGTTGATGATTTATAACAACTGAAAAATTCTGTAAAAAATGCACTTTTGGAAGGTAAAGAAAACCATTGAGCTTATCATAATTCAAAGAAAGAGGTACAGTGCATAGGAATCACACTGGGTAGCAAGAGACAAACATTCCCAATGCAGAATTCCAGATGCTGTTAGACTCACAGTTCGACTTTTTTTTGTTCACAACCTGAATGTTCATAACATAGTGTGATTTAATAGCTGGATACATTTTGTTTTAGTCTTTTTATTTTTCTGAGATAAAGCATTAATGTTGTTGTCTGACACAAATGACTACCCTCCTACCATTGTTTTGCCCTTTAAAAATAGTGGACAGATAAAAGCTTGGAAACAGACAGTGGCCAACTCAGTCGGGTATTACTTAAAGCCATGATACACCAAGCCTCACAGCTCCTGTTGAGTGGAAGGAAATTGTCATGTCGCATGTCCCTAATGAATTGAAAACTGTGCAAGCCTAAATTGAATTACTCAACCTTGAATTGTCAAATATAAAACTCTTTCTTCATTCCATGTTCATATCCTATATGATTGTTTAAAGGTTGGCACAATTTAAGATTGTTCCCTATAAAATGGCATCAAATTAATAAAATAAAATAAACATTGAGCATCACAATTCTTTTTACTGGTGGTAACTGTCAATATACAGTATACGCCACCGAAATTTGTCCTCAGTTTCACATTTTTGTTCGATGTATAAATCAATCAAGTGTTGTGAGGGGAGGGGGGAATGTTTGAGGAAAAATTCCAAACACGTTTGCTGTTATTTCGGTTCTGTAAAATTTCCTCCAGGTGTCCCCTGGGAACCTAGAAGCACACTAATTCCCCCACAATTGTATGTCTCTCAGGAGAGCAGACAAGGGGGGAATCCGGAACAGAATACACAATAGCCACAGGGAGCCTTCCATACATGCATATCTATAGGGGCTTTCAGAAACATCATATATTCCTGAAAAAATACCTTCCAGGCAGTGTCCCCCTGACCAGCCCAAGGGATGAGATCAAGAAAATGGATCCAAACCCCTCAGTTTATGCAGGCGTCTCTCCCGAGGAGCTGCGCGGTAACTACCATGGAGGAAAGACAATATCGCCAAATAACCCAAGCAATCTGTTCTCCAACATCGCAAAAGCACACAGCACTCAGGGCACTAATATAAAGGAGCACAGTAACTTTATTTGCTGAAAACCCAGTCAGCCTATAATGGTTAATTCTATTTGGACAGTAGTAGTAGTTGTAGTAAGCTGACAGTGGGAAAGGGTGCCGAAGGATGCTGGTTTTCTCTGCATGAACTAAATGGTAATTAAATATTTTCTCCCCTCCCAGCTGCTGTTTTACGGTCTGGCCGGATGTACCTGTGCTTGAGAAGCATTCAAAAAGGACAGACAAACAAACAAACAATCAATGGCCAGCCAATTGCACTAATACAGTACCTATAATGCATTTTGTACAGAACGCATTTCAACCAGGCTGGGATGAAAAGCGATGTTTGAAAACAGTGCTCCGTTGAGCGATAACAATTCCACCTCCTATGACTCACTGGTTCCGAAACTGTGGGTCGGGGGCCCGTCGGTGGGCTGTAAGAAGACATGAGCCGCCGAAAATGTATCTGCTCATTAAATGAGCCTTTGACTCGGAAAGCTTGAGAGCCACGGTCCTAGGTGACAGCGTTATCTATCTCCTTTAATGTGAGGTGAGGAGTAGGGCAGCTACAGCACTCCTCCCTCAATGGTGGTGCCTTCAGCTTCCTCACAGCTTTCTTTAGAGTTACCGCGGGAGTCTCTAACGGTCATTTTCCATGGATGAGCTCTTACGGGAGTTTAGCGGCGAGCGTGTTTGCACTCCTCCTTTGGGTGTAATTAAAGTAGTTTGAGGGCAGGGAAGGCTTCCCCCCCTTGGCTGTAAACCGATGTTGCTGAATGCTCCAAAAGCGAGAGGTTGGTGGGAAGCTCCATGTTCCTGGTTGCAGATTTACCACACAATTAACCGCGAGACAGGCGAGGCTGGAATTTTAACTACAGTGAGCCGGTGTTTAAAGGCAGAGCATTGGTGTCTTGGATGGGCTTATGGGATGCTGCTGCGCTAGCACTTCCCCTGCAACTCCCTGGGATCTAGCTTTAAACTCAGGAACTGTTCTGTAACTTTTCTCCTCAGAACAGCACAAAACGCAAGGTCTATTTCACCTGAGACAGCGTGTATGTGCCTGGGGAAACTGCATATCAGCCAATGAAAAAAAATGAAAAAGAAACACAAAGCATTCAACCAAAGTCACCAACAGGAAATGATATCTGCTTCTGCTCCATTGTTTCCAGTCGAAGGTTGTTTAGAGGCACAGGTCATTGCTGACGTCGATCTGAGCTATTTTACTTTTCCAAACCTGCGATCTGTAAATGAAGGTCAGCATTCAACAACAGGACTGTCCTGTATTTAAGAGCTAAATATGGAGGCCAAGTATATAGTCCTAGCCCTATTCATTCAACATGTCCTTTTTTTTTCATTAACACAATTGGGTGAGTTCAGTGGTCAAGAGCATTAGCTCGGCAAACTATGTGAAGAAGAAAAAATGCTTGCATTTATTTGTAAGTCAAGTTGGGGTCAAGTGTCAAGTGTTGATTGAATCCAGGCTCAATTCTCACTAGAAAAATGTTGTAGATTAACACTTCTCTAAAATAACAATAATAATGCATTTATTTTCCATAGTGCCTTTCTGAATCCAAGGATGCTAAAATAATATATCTTTAAAGGGTAGGTCTGTGTGCTATTTGATGTTTGTATTTAATGTTTGGTAAAACATGGGATTCTGGGTCCTGTTAAAAGGGTTCATCTACTAAAACAATTGATTCAGCTAATGAAGGTCTTGACTGGAGACTCTAATTAGTTGAATCAGGTGTTTTAGCACTGGGCTAGAACAAAAACCTGCACCTGCACTGTCCCTTCTTGGATAAGATCGGAGACTCACCACCTTTGGCTGGAAACTAAGAACGAGGCAGTTTATTAACAATAAAGCTGTTTGGTGGATTTTTTAAATCAACCTGTATCATGTTCCTCGTTGTATTATCATGGACATACAGAAAATATAAACATATAATATAATACATGCCATTTAGCAGACACTTTTATCCAAAGCAACTTTGTGAAGTCGCGTAGTGAATGCATACATTTTTCAGTACATGTGTTGAACCCACAACCTCAGCATTGCCAATGCTGTGCTCTACCTACTGAGCCACACAGGACCAACATCCTTGGTACCTTGATGGCAAACAATGGTGTGATGGTGTTTCTCAATAATTAGAAACACCTGTGGTGACACTTTGCATTTCGGGATATAAGACTGCCATGAGCACATAACACCATTTCACTGATAAAGGCAATGTACTGAAACATTTGAATCTTTCAGCCACATCACATTGAGTGTGAATCTGTTATGGATATGGTTACTGAAATCCTTTGATTTAACCCAAAGGGCTGAGATAAGTGCACAATCCATTTCTATTTTAAAACCGAGTGGGCATTGGCCTCCCGGGTGGTGTAGCGGTAGAACGTCCGATGCTGCCCACTGTGACCAGGGTTCGATTCCACCAGCTCGCGCCAGCTTCAGCTTTGGCAGGGAGTGCCACTAGGGGGCAGCAATTGGAGGAGGGATAAAAGCCGAATAAGCTCGCTGCATATATGAGTGGTCCTGTGTGTTACGGTGACAGGCTTCGGCCTAGGCGGGTGCCGGCTCAGAGGAGGCGGTGCAGCAATCACCACCGGTCTCGGAACTACGGGGGCGAGTTCTAATATGAGGGAAGGGATCATTGACATGAAACAGAGAGGGTATAATTGGATACTAAATTGGGAGGAAAAAATGGGAATAAACAGCAAAAATAGAAAATCAATAAAAATATCAATTTAAAAATGGTGGGCATACGTGGTGCATTTCAGCCATACCTTGGTGTTTCAACAAATGAGATGAAATGTGACCAGTGGCAGCTCCTGCAGCTCACAGCTGGAATCAGCATTGGTCTGTAGAAAGCTTGTAGCAGAGCTTAATTCATTGATGAAGTTCCCTCTCAAGATATTAGGATTTATTCATTTGGCAGACACTATAATCCAGAATGATTTACAGGGGCAGAACAGCATGGCTCGTAAATTGCATATCATAAAAGCTGCAAGAACAAGGACTTGGGTACAGAATATAGCATCTTAAATAAATAGAGAATACTTTTGAATACAATGAAGATAATTTCAATTACTCTGACTTTATAACCTTTATCAGCTTAGGCTAGGATTATGTTTTATTTAGCCAACTAGTACTCCTTTCCCAGCATTATGCCAGCATCGCAAAGAGTGTGCATATTATTTATCCTGGAGCAGTTACTACAATTTGCTCATACAGTTAATGATCGGGATTATGGCAAGATTATGCTGATCTTGGACCAGAGCTTTGTACATTTTGCCTCATTTTCGTGCTTGCTCATCACATGACTTGCCTATTATTTCCAGTTAAGAGGTTAGATCTTTTTCATTGACTATTGATTGTCATTTTACATTAGTATTCCTGTACCTAAGATATTGTTAGACAAATCAGGAGAAATTATTTAGCTTTTGATCCTATTAGAGGAATGGTGAAGCAACATTAATGTAGCTAGATGTATGTACCTAGAAAATTGGTTTGGGTAGCTCATTATCTTTCCTGCACAATTGAAAATAATAAAAATCTATTCATATCAGACATCAGAGAGTTGTCAATGCCTGGAACAGCTTGCCAGGTCGGGTGGTAGAGGCAGAAACACTTGGGCTATTTAAGTCTAGGCTACATGCAGTACTAGATGCTCTTAGATTTGGACATGACGAGCCTAGATGGGCCGAACGGCCCGTTCTCGTCATTATGTATTCTTATGTTCTTCTGGTCTTATGTTCGTAGACATGGCATTCATTTTCTTGTTCATTTTTAAAGTAGTTTACTATCACTTAGGAAATTCTGGGGACCTGCATTTCTGGTAGATATTCTTTGATGACCTAATGTCCCTTGAAATAAATAAAAAAGGATCAGAGCTGCTGGGTGGCTCATCCTGTTAAGGCACTGCTCTAGCGTGTGGATGAGCCCCACTGTCTGGTTTCAGATCTAGACCATGCCAGTGCCGACTGTGGCCAGCAGCCCCGTGGGGCGATGCATAATTGGCAGTAGCTTCGTCCAGGAAGGGAGGGATTCAGCGGTGGCCATGTCTTGTCGTACATCAGTGACCCTCGCTGGTCAATCAGATTCCCACAGTCGTCCTGTATAAAACTGCACGTGAAGTGTCTTCCACCGACTGTGCGGAAGCTTATGTCGTGAACATGCTGTGCGAAAAGAAGCAGCAGCTGACATCACATTTTTATGGTTGGAGCACATGCTTTTATTTGCCCAAACTGAAAGTGGGAGATTGCAGCGAGCATGGCTTAAAAATACCATTGGGCATTTCAAATTGGGAGAAAAAGCAGTTGAAAAAAAAAAAAAAAAAATGTAAGAATAAAAAAATAATTCCATTAATCGCTTGCGATTTTGTTTTTGTACAGAAATGGAATCTGCTTATGACAGGGACTGTACACAATATGTTTCCCCTATTGTCACCATAAGTATGGTGAGCTTAGCCTGCAGTTGCGAATTAAAAATGCATGACTACACCAGGCAATTACAATTACACCAGGTGCTGTCTTTTAGATCACATTAACCAGCAAGCCCACTATAATATTCAACTTTTATGTGCTGAGCGCAACTAAAGAACTGCTGTCCCCTGCTAAGGTTAATTGAATGTGACGTCAAACCAACTGATTTCAGCTGTGCAATAGTTTTGTGCAAGAGCTTTCCTGTTATATAAGTATAAGATTATTGACTTTGACTGAATGATGACATATTTAACGGGACTTAAAACATATTTTTCTTAAAATATGTGTGGCTCAGTAGGTAGACAACGCTGAGGTTGTGGGTTTGATTCCAATTGGGACCACTTAACCTGAAAAATGTATGCATTCACTACTGTAAGTCGCTTTGGATAAAAGCGTCTGCTAAATGGCATATATTATGTATTGTATATGTTGTGAGGTAGAATTTGAAGTTGAAATGTTATTTTGTGAGTGTGGTAAAAATGTGCTTGTAAGTGTAAAGTAAAGCTAACAGCCATACTTTTGGAATTAAATCAATGTACTCAAAAGATATTTCGGCACGAGCACGGACAGATGTGGTGTATCATGCCCACGGGCTTCAGTTTTCCTTGTTATGGTTTAGATAGACACGGTACACTCAACACAGGGCACTGGCTATATATTGACAGCTTGCTGGAGAATTACTGGTGACAGGTGCATGACATGTTTGTGACAGTAGCTCAGTCAGTAATTGGTGTTTCAGGATGTGATATACTTTCTTCACAGCTGCAAACTCTGGTGTACAAGGTATCCCCCTCAGCTTGCATTATATATATATATATATGTATATATATATACAGTATATACACTGTATATACAGGTAACTGTCAAAATAAAGGAAGCACCAACATAAAGTGTCTTAATAGGGCCACTAGAACAGCTTCAGTGCACCGCTCCAGAATCTCTCACAAGTGTTCGATTGGGGTGAGATTTGGTGACTGAGACAGCCATGGTTAATATGCTCATCAAACCATTCAGTGACAAGTCGTGCCCTGTGGATGGAGACACTGTCATCCTGTCATCACTCCCATCAGGATAGAAATGCTTCACCAGGTGATCACTCTAAGGGGTTGAGTGGACCTGGAATTGCTTTGTATATTTATTGGTGTTTACCTTACCTTGAGGGGTTGACTGGACCTAAACCATGCCAAGAAAATGCACCCCACACCATAACAGAGCCACCAGAACCCTTAATTTACTCATGTGGTTCCTTTATTTTGGCAGTTACCGGCAGAGCTTTTCAGGAAATTAGAAAAACTGTTTTGGTATTACATTAACATGAGACAAGTTTTAGTCGTGGTGTTTTGAATAAACTTTATTAGTCACAAAGCCATGAAACATTGATAATGCACAACTGAAAATGCAAGCTTTGTATCAAACAAAAAATGGAGATACAAGGTTTTTGTACGGTGCCAACTATATATACAGACAAAATAATGATGGAAACACAAATGAAAAAGGACTTGTATTTTGAATGAACTAAATTGCAATAAAAATAATACTAATTATACTCAATACTAATTACTGATATGTTTCTGTTTTTTTAAATCGTCACTTATGTGAGTTCCTAAAGCAACATGAGAAACAGATTTTGAAAGAAGTCAATTAGTTGGTGCCCAGATTGCCAGTGAGTCAGTCATAGAAATGGCAAAATGATTTAATGTGTCAAGGGGAACAGTGTCAAAAATCATGACAGCATACGCCAAACAATGAAAAACTGCATAACCTGGTGTCACGAGCATAAAACCTGGACTTCTGAGCAGTCGAAGAACGTAATATGGTCTGATGAGTTTTACTGATAAGTATTTTACTCTTTTCCTACATCTGGATGGCTTTATGTTTGGAGAAAGCCAAAGGGAGCCTGCAACCCACATTGCCTGTTACATTACTGTTAAACATTGTGGTGGCATTGTTATGGTATGTCATTGGGTTTGATCATTACTCTGCAAGGTACGGTACAATTATTGAAAAAGAAGACAAAGCCATTTTAGGCGACCAGGTGCATGGTTCAAATGGTTTTCTCAAGATGTCTCCATATTCCAAGATGAAAAACGCCGCCATACACACTGCTAAATGGATTCAAGAGTGGCTTCATGAACCCCAGGATGAAGTCAAACATCTTCCATTGCCTCCCCAATCACCAGATATAAACATTATTGAACCTGAATGGGAAGTTCTGGTACGTAGAGTTTGGAGTAGATTCTCAAAGATTCTCATCTCTCAAAGAACTGGAACCTTTCCTTGTAGAATGTATGGTCCAATATCCCACTATAAACAGATCGAACTTGTTCTGAAGGCAAAGGGTGACCCAACTCCTTATTAGTTAATAAATATTCATATACTGTTTGGTGTTTCCATTATATTGTCTGCCTCCTGTACGTATATACTGTATATATAGTCAGCGCCATACAGCGCAGTGTTTCGATAATGATTGCACTGCATTTACATTCAAAATACGAAAATCAAGAGTCTCCTCGTTACGCCATTTAAAAAATAAAAAATAAATAAATAGAAAACGACAAAAAGGTATGTTTTAAGTGAGAGATAATAATTAGCAAAAGCCAAAAGCCATTATCTTGACCTATGTACTGACAAGTCTTCCAAGACACAATGCTTTGATACCTACTATGGTATTGTAACTATGTTGATCTACTTCAAACAATGTACTCACCACTGGGCAGACTGCTGAGAATTCAATCAAACGTTCTCTTTGAATCAATATAATATATATATATATATATATATATATAATATACGCCATTTAGCAGACGCTTTTATCCAAAGCGACTTACAGTAGTGAATGCATACATTTTTTTCAGTATATGTGGCCCCAGTGGGGATTGAACCCACAACCTAAGCGTTGCCAACGCTGTGCTCTACCAGCTGTGCTCTACTCAATCGACAAATCGATTATTTTCAGAGGAATGCAGGACTTAATATCTAGAAAAGAATTGGGTATTTTGTGTATAGCCTAACTGAACTAATGGTAGCAGACATGAAAATGAATAAGATATACAGACCAGAGTAATCAAAAACGGTGACTGTGTCCCACTCACCCTACCCTCCAAACTGAAATGCCATAATCAGAATTGCCTTGTCACATTGTTTTGATTTATTGTCTTTGCCTCTCTGTTATAATTGTTATAACTATTTATTTAGTTTTGAAATAAATTAGGCTGATTACTAACAGATTACAATAACAGTTCATTTTGAGAGCCGCGCCAGCATTCAGGCCTACATTTTTAAGCCTTATGTATATTTAATGATAGAGAAGAAGGCATGTGATAGTCAAGACTAGATTAAATTAAACAAATGTCAAAATGTAGGTGTATATTTTATGTTTTTATCTCTCATTTAAAAATTTTAAATTATAAATTAATCAAATAAGTTAATACATTAATTTAAATAATTAAATAATTAATTTAATAAATGTAATTAATAAATATATATATAGAGAGAGAGTTGATAACCAGCCTACACAGTACTGCAGTGTGGGAATATGAAATGCTGGCTGGATGTATCTTTTCTCATTCTTTTCTCAATGTGGCTCTCATAGGCTTCGATACCAATTTGTGTGTATAATTAAATACTATTTGCTATCTCTGGTCATGCTCCCAGGAGCATTCATGGATTTTTTTTCATAATTAGTTAATGTTTTCAGTAGCCATGGTTACCGATGCATAAAAATCACCACATTCAAACGTCTGAAACGGTTCTATAGTGTTACAAATATATGACCTATCTAGTCCAGAACGCTGCTGCTAGTCCAGAACGCTGCTGCTCGCCTGGTGTTCAACCAGCCGAAGTTCACCCACGTCACCCCTCTACTCTCCTCTCTGCACTGGCTCCCCATCGCAGCACGCATCAGATTCAAGTCACTGGTGCTTGCTTTCCAAGCGGCCAGAGGTACTGCTCCCCCATACCTCCAGTCACTCATCACGCCCTACACCCCGTCCAGACCTCTCCGCTCCGCCTCCGCTGGCAGACTGACTGCCCCATCCCTCCGGGCGCCTGGCAGCCGCTCCTCGCGGTCTCGCCTCTTCTCTGTCCTGGTCCCTCGTTGGTGGAACGACCTCCCGCAATTGGTCAGGACTGCGGAATCACTTCCAATCTTCCGCAAGAGACTCAAAACCCACCTCTTCAGACTCCACTACCCCTGATCTCTGTCCATCTAGCTAAATTGTCTTCACCGCTGTCTACTTGTTCAACACTATACTCTTTATTTAAAAAAAAAAAAAAAAAAAAATTGTACATTTTGTAAACATTGTAAAATACCTTTTCCTTCCCGGTGTTACAGGTATGGTACGCAGATGCCTGCAATGATGTCTATTGCTGTATTCCTGCACTGATCTCGTGCGCTAACTGTGATTGTTCCTACCATGTATTGATGCACATCTTGTAAGTCGCTCTGGATAAGAGCGTCTGCTAAATGCTTAAAATGTAAAATGTAAATGTACAAATACATATGTGAGATTAGGTTTTGTAAAGTTTGATTAAGTAATTGTTAGCAAATTAACTGAAGGCAATATGATTGAGTGATTTGTCAATACAGTATATGCACATGGGAAAACTTTACAACCAAAATAATTTCCTTAGGTTTTAAATGTCTCTCGATATTTAAATTAAAAATAAAATAATCGTTTCTGGAAAAGCTTAGGTAGAAGAGGAAGATAAAGATTTTTAGATGAGAATAAGATTGTGTTGTCATTTCCCCCTCAATGCATATAGTAGCAGAATAGGATAGACACATGACATACTAAACATGACATCATCAGGATTTTTGATTTAATTGAGCTCTTCAGGTAGTAAAATATTGTGAAAAGGTTTAATCAGGTATTGTCCAACCATGTTTTATTCATTACTTTACACAGCAAACATGAACAGAGCCTCGGGTAGCCTTAGACAAAAAGATTGTCAATTATTTTTTTCTTTTCCTTTTTTTGGGGCGTGAGAGGGGGTGTTTATCATTCAAAATGTCATTCAAATAAAACACAGCATGAAACCTCAAGGTTATACAAAGTTTTGCACTGAGAGCTCTTCAGAACCATATCCCTGAAAGCTCTGGTGAAACAGCCAATTGTGTGTCTCCTTTAATCCAACAGGATGGGAAGTTCCGTACTCCCCAGGGCTTTTCACCCAAGTCAAACTTATTTTAGGACTTTTATGCTTAAAAATAAACTTTTATATATTTTTCTGTCAGGCATGTCAGCCAATACAATGGGTATTGTTCTTATTTGTGATTGTGGTTTTACGCGTGCTCATATTTGTAATTATTTTTTGTCATTCCCTTTTCGTCTTTACATATTTTAACAGTCTGCTGTATATATTGTGCTGTGCTTTTTGAGTTTTTTGATATGTGAAGCCCCTGACACAAAGAGATTAATTGCATTCGCCCATCTGAAGGAGAGAATTTACCACCGAATGCATGCCGTTTTCTTTTAATTCTACTCGGTTCAAAAACAAAATATGTATTTAAAGTGACTTACTGCCATCTAGTGGTGTGTACATCTGAAATGACCAATTCTGACTTTAAAGCTGTTTACCTCAATTTGTAATACCTAATTATATACGGAACTGGGAAGACTAATGGTATTGGCTTATTGAGCCTATTCAAATGTAACCTTGGTTTATGTTTTAGTTCCCTTTGCATTATTAATAATGTGGCGGTATAATTGGAGTAGACTCTAAAAAATAAAGTCTTAGGGTTAAATTAGAACATGATCAATCAGTATGAAACATGAATTACACCAATCTGTCCCTAAATCAAATAACCTAAATAAATACTAAATAAAATTGATATTGTTTCTTGAAAAATGCTTATTAACTGTGGGAGAGAAACACATGTCTTCTGAATGATAGCCAGGGTTTGATATTGGTAACAGGCCTGGCCATTTGCTAGCAGGGTGAGCTTTGCTTTTATATGAGGCTTGGATATGTGTATAAATAAACAGGGCAATAAATTTGCATTTTTTTTGTCTTGGAGCTTGCTCTCTGTGGGCTCGATGACCTCACACAGCTTTGTTGATCGGCCATCTTATATTGCCTGGAGCCAACTGGAAAATGTTGTGAGGGAAAACAATATTTGTACTACTATCACAACATAGTCGTGTAGCTACAAGAAGTAATTACTTCAATATGTGAACTGGAGTTCACTGGTGTTTCACAGTGTTAGACCTTTCTATCCAGACATTGCATTTTCGCCATGTAATATTAACAGCAATCTTGTGTGATTTGTGTGGTTATAAAACTTACCCGTAAACTACGTTTACAGGAGTAACTCTATATAAGTGCCATGTACATTCACAGATATTTATATCAACTCTAAAGATGGCACAGCCCTTGTAAGCAACCATTGCTACAGGAACAGTTGGAAGGCAATTGCAGTAGTACACCTGTACAACTCACTCACACGGGAAATAAAGCTACTTTAAACCTCAGGGTGAGAGGAGTGCTGCTCCCAGCAGTGCAAGCAACTATTTTCCATGCATGGGCTTCCCTTCGCTTCGGACTGGTCTTCAACTTGAGCCGTTTTATTTTAATTTCTATACTATTAATTAGTTATACTTACTAATAAGTTGCTGCTATAGAACATTTATCATTCAGAAACAATATCTTTTCTCCCACATTTTCTAAAAACCTTGGAGGGTTGCACAGGTTTTAAAATGGCTAAGACATTTGCATACACTGAGCAATGTAGGGCTTTTTAAATGAAGTTATTTTTGCACCCGGCAGAGTAGGTCAAATATTAAGAGCAGCCATCAGACCTTTTTGAACAAACCTCTGCTGCTGCTTTCCCAGTCAATCAAATAAGAAACTCTCAATGATTGATGGGTCTTCAATGTGATGGGAGGGCGTGCTCGATGAACACCATAATTGGTAGAGCTACTGCGTGTTGGCAATCACTGGCTCTGTGAATCAATGAACAACAAAAAAAATTGCTCTCCATAGCAAAATATTTTGATTGGATCATATCTGTGAGTCACAGAAAACACATTATAGCTCCACCCATTTTGGGGTTCATGACACCACTCTCTCCCATCGCTAGTCTTTATGTTTTGTCACGAGTATCGTTGGCACCACAATGGCTCCTAGAAAACAATTTCACAGATAGATTGGATTTTGATTCCATTTGAATGGGATCCAAAACGTCTATGATGCGTTTTTAAATGTGGCGTTGGGTGATTAGATCTCGCTGATCTTGATCATTATTTATTCGTTTCGGTTGTATCATAGGACCAATTTATATAATGCTCAATCAACGGCAGGCTTTAGGCACTACTTTACTACTACTACTACTATTACTGCTAATAATAACAATCATCGTCACGATAATCATACATTTTATGTATAGTACTTACAGTGAGCATCTCAGCGTTCTCCGACAAAACGTGATGTCAGCCACTGCTTCTTCTCACTCCGCAGTCTACCAGTTAAGCTCGCACCGACGTCTGGTCAGAGGGGCACACTTCACATGCAACTTGAGCAGGCAACTTGTGGGCCCGATTGATCAAAAGGGGCGACTGGTGTGCGATGAACCAATCCCTCCCATCCTGGGCGACGCTATGGCCAATAACGCATCGCCCCGAGGCACCGGCCCGGTCCGGATTCGATAGCAGGCTGTGGGGCTCATCCGCACGCTGGAACGGTCTCTTATCGGGATGCACAGAAGGCCCACAAATGTGTTTTTAATCCAGTTCTGAAGGAGATCAGGTGGGATTGGACGAGATGAAAATGAGCGGGCAGAGATGGGGCGCAGCGGAGCAGAAAGTCCAATCACCAAGGCTGCACGGGCGCGGTTGGCACGGCAGGAAGCCTTCGGCCGTTTGACCGGAGTGCAATGGGAGATTCCTGTGCAGAAAGCAGCTCGTTCAGATAGGTGGGGCCGTCACCACTGAGAAAACCGAAACCTTTACGTTTTGTACTAAGACTGTAATACTAATGTTCTTGTACAATATGTTTGGATGGCTAGATTCAGAGCTGTGCCATGTATAGATTAGTGCTTCACAGCTGGTGTATATATCACGCCGAACAACACTGACCTGGGGTGATCATGCCGGAGTAAATCAAAGAAACCATATTATTATTATTATTATTATTATATTTCCTTAGTAGATGCCATTATCCAGAGTGACTAACAACTTAATAGCTTCTGGGTTTTTTTTACATACCATCCGTTTATCTGAGCTGAGCCATCCATTGGTGGTGGTTGAGGTGAGTTGCCCCTATCGTTGTAAGGGCTTTGAGTTCCCTGGAAAAAAAGGCGCCATATAAATCCAATATTCATTCATTATAATATCCATTTTATATAAGTAATTCAGGTTAAGTACCTTTCCCAAAGGCACAACACCAGTGCCCCACCTGGGATTTGAACCTGCAATCTCTAAATTACAAGCCCAGTTCCATAACTATTAGATTTACCAGTGGTAACCAGCGAGATAAAGGGAGTCCTATTACAGGAGGCAGAGAACATACCTATAGTGAGTGATGATGGTCCTGAATCTGTGTTTTAGGAATAACATATTTACCAGTTTTATAAAGTACCACCCACATGCAGCTAATACATTTTCATTAAATTGTGCAATCAATGCAAACCTTGGTTATTTCGTGCAACTAACATTCAATCTAATAACTAATATTGTAATTAAAATAATTAAATGCAAAGTAAATAATTATATCATAGAGATCAGAGTTTTATGACATACAATGAATATGATTTAATGTGAAGTGAAGGCAAAGCTACCACATTAAATGCAATCAAGCAAAGATGAGTCAGGTGCTAGTGCGTTATCCTTATTTATACTGATAGGTCCATTAGTCATGCAAAGCAATAAAAAAAATCATAAAGTTCTCTGATTGCTCTTTTGGAAATTCACCAGTTCTCAAATTCATTGTTGAGAGCAACCTACCCTGCATCTGAGCCAAATACATTATATTCACATTTGTCTGCTACATGAAGTCATGTGTATCATATACGCACATCTGCTCTTGCACTGTTCGTACACAGCATGGCATTGCATTAAAGCCGGCCCCCGAGGTGAGATGTGGATGAAATGGTTCGCCACTTACAGAGGATGGAAGATATAGTTCCAAGATATAGTGAGCTGTAGATATAGCTACAGAGAGGAAGGAAGAGTCTCCCCACCTTGTTTACCTGTGTGGCGCAGAGAGGCTAAAGGTTATGTATCTGACAGTGGCAGTGAGCTTCCCCAGTCCGCTCCGCAGGGGCTGTAAAATAAACTGCGGCAGGGGCAGGGGCAGGGCAGGGCAGGAGGGGGGATATATATAAACCCCCTCGCCCCAAAGACCACGACAGGTGGCTCCCAGGCCCCACCTGCCTTTCCTTTTGCAGAGGCCACATGGTCAGGGCCCAGAAAGGATCCGTCATTCAAGAAATGGCATGCTGAACTGCCAAGGGGACGCGACGGACCCCCCGGTCATCGGATCGGCGGCAGCTGGTCCCAGGTGCTATTTTCACTCTGCATAAAGTGATGGGCAGCCACCGTCCGGGCCATGGAATACACTCAGTCCCCACTCGCCCCAGGTCCGCCATGAAGTCCACAGGGAGCGACAAAGGAGGCTTCGCCTCCGACCTGGATGAGCTGGACAGCGGCAGCGACAGTTCGGACAAGTCCACGGGGGGGTGCAGCCCCTCCGGGGGGGGAAAGGGCAAGCAGCGGAGCCGGCGGCTGGCCAGCGTCAGCAAGCAGCGGCAGGCGGCCAACGCGCGGGAGCGGGACCGGACCCACAGCGTCAACACGGCCTTCACCGCGCTGCGCACCCTCATTCCCACCGAGCCGGCCGACCGCAAGCTCTCCAAGATCGAGACGCTGCGCCTGGCCTCCAGCTACATCTCCCACCTCGCCAACGTGCTGCTGCTGGGAGAGGACAGCCCCGACGGCCAGCCCTGCCTTAAGTACCAGACCATCCTGCAGGGCAGTCCCCATATCAGCAACCCCACACTCAGGCCCATTTGCACTTTCTGTCTCAGCAACCAGAGAAAAATGGTAAGTTCAGCTGTGCGAGTTGTGCTCTGTGTGTTTGAGGTCATGTGCTTGATGGACAGCGTCCAAGGCAGGGCAAGGGCACGCATCGACTGCTTCTTTGGGCTTTGTTGAAAGCTTGGCTTTCACGGTGCAGAAATGAACCGGTTCTATTTTTAGAGCATCTGCGTGAGTGGTGCAGAACGTAAACGTAATAATCACGGTCGCGCAAAAGCATGCTCTCGTTTTTAGGGGAGATCTGCCTTTTGTTTCTCACTCGTAAGGATCTGAATGCTATAGAATAAAAATGTAAATGAAGTATAATACAGATGCAAATGTGAGTATTCTTGCTTTCTTCGCTATGGTTTTGGTAAGCTTTTGCTACCACATAAAAAGCATGTGCTATGAAGTACTTTATAAAAAAAACTTTAAACAAATAAGCTATTTAAAATAAAGAAAGGAATGCTTAAGTATTTACAAACCCTTAAATGGGCTATTGCAACCATTGTAGTTCATAACTTAACCAAAGGTTTAAACCACCACACCACAGAACTGTATACAAACTTAATTACATTACATTACATTACAGGCATTTGGCAGGCGCTCTTATCCAGAGCGACGTACAACAAAGTGTTAAGTGTTAAGTGTTAATTATATACATTATATATGATCTGTGCGATAAGAAGCAGCTATTCCAGTTTGGTGGTCTAGTGGTTTAAACTCCTGCTAAGTTCATTGCAATTGCCCCAAAACATCTGCTTTTGTGGAGTAACATTGATAACTCATTTTTACCTTCGCAGGTCAGAGACGGGGAAAAGCACTCATCTGTTTGACAGAGGGGCTGTGGAAAAGGAGAGGGCGCACGCCTGGACACGCACTGATGTTTACACGTGTAAAGATGACTATTGTTGTATAGAAGAAGGAAAAGAGAAACAGAACTTTGTATATTTTTGTAATTTCAAGAAAGAAAGAAAAGAAACCAACTGAAGTGCACTTTCCGTTTATGACGTGTATGTTTTATCCAACGTGTTTTGGTAAAATGTAACACAAGCCCGTGTGTACAGCTGCACCTGGCAGTGTGGCTATTTCAGTATGAGAAATGCTAAACCTCAGCGTCCCGTTCCTAAATGAAAGTCTTGCCTCTGCAGCCAGCCACATGGTTGTAACCGAAGCCCGGACACACAGTGGTTGCTGTCAGTAGAGCAGCAGCGAGACGGCCTCTTATCTATTGCCAGCTGAGCAGAGGCGCTGAAGTTCCCCAACAATTGCAGCACCCTCCAACCGTAAACAAGGATTTTCATTCTTGTTCAGGCCTGTCTTTAACCGTACGATACAACACACAGATGCAGTCAGCTGAAGTTTGCAACGAAATGAGGGGTGCTAACGTGTGAACTAAATCTATTGAGAGAATGTAGTCTACACAATAGATTAAACATATTGAGCTTTTATAAGCCTTGAACTTGTACACGTAGATAGAGGAATACACAAAACACAATATATTTACACGAGGGCACATGTACTCCCAAACAATCTGGACATAAAGACAAGGCAAAAGTAATGGTAGATGGTTGCTTGAATCACAGTGATCATAAAGGCCTTGTCCTGTCAATATGAGAGATGTATAAAATATATGATTCTCTGAACCATATTTTTTTAAATGAATAATTTGCAGTTGGTTTGAAACCCCTAATTACAATGTGTTTACAAACTAGTATTAGTATTCCACTGATTAATTGTAGTATACTTAATGAATTAATTGCATATGCAAGGCTGTATGTAGGAAGGACAAACTGTTTGTATGTATACATGTGTGCGCATGTGTGTGTGTGTCTATGAGAGAGAGAGAGAACAAAATGAGTTGGATCAATTCTTGAATTAAGAAAATTTATTTTGAAAATAACGCTCTATCATACATCTACTTTGTAAATACATGGTAATCTGGGGTTCAAAATGTAATATATAACAATGTTTACTTGCTTGTATTGCACAAAACATCAGACAATATGTTGCTAATGCAACATATTCTATGATTCTTTTACTCAGTCCAAGAAAAACTTGTTTTTGAAAAGTGCATTATTATTTTATCTAAAAAAGCACCATCTACACAAATTGCACAGAATAGATTAAATAAAATGTTATCTTTGGTTAAGAATAAGAATTCTTACTACAGTATAGTATAGTTTTTGGTGTACATACAAAAGGAGAATGGAAATATATATTTGACAATTTCAGATAGTTTCACCTTTGGTTGGTAAATTTGATTTTTTTCAAGAAGTAATTTTCCATCAATATGCACTATTACCATTACAATCTCAACTGTGACATTTTGTATGAATACAAATCTATTCTTTATTATAGGTATCCAAGCAAAACCCCAATTGGGAAATTTGCAATTTAAACGTTTCACTTCAATTAAGAATCATACATGTATTTTATCAATGCACTATTTACTGAAATATATAGGCCTACCTCTAAAAGTATTTAAATGTGCCATTTTTGTCAGCATACTTGAATTTACCCTGACCTGTGTCCATATTGCGATATTGTTATTTTATTTTGCACATAGGAAAACATGAAGCTGCTACAAAAGACACATGTATTTTTGTACAATAAAACAAGTGAAATATGAATTTAATCAATTACATTTATCAGTGAGTTCATTTTGATTCAAATAATTAAAGGTATTTTTAAAATGATGGCCATTTGTCCTTTTACTTTGTGCATAATATGTTATTTACAGGGAAAGCCACACACACACACACACACACCCACACACCCACGCTTTCAAGGATTTCAAAAAATATACTAATGCAACCACAAGTGGATATCCTTGGCTTTCGAGTGCATGTCTGATTTTGACAATTTCCTATTTCTCTTTTTTTCCAAAATGGTCATAATGACAACAAACGTATGTTCTATGGAAAGGTCCATTTTAAACAATTTATCTACACAGTATGATTACTACAGAGTAGAACATTCATACTAAATATATCAAGTATAAATATAAGTAAATGTGTTGATGTTCCACACAGTGGACACAAGGACACATACAACAACTCACATGGTTAAAAAAATAAGATGCAATACACGTTCTCAAAAATACTGTATCCACTACAGGGGGAATGTAAAAAAAAAGAAAAAAGTAACCTATTATTTTTGACGACATTTTGTTCTTCGCCTCCAAGTGAGAGAAAACCAAAATGAACAAAAAAAAGTTGAATTGTCTAAAAACTTTATTTTTTCATCTCAGGTTATGAATATTTTCTTCTTTCGTCATAGGAAGGCTATAGCGACCTCTAGTGGGAGCATAAAGCACATCCATATATTCCATACTGTACCATAAACCAAAATGGGGTCTGTGGAGTCCTCATAAAAAATGAAATATTTATAATATTTAAATATTAAAAATATATATTTTTTTTTTACATATTTCCTTTTCATAAACTACATATTTTAGACTTAGATACAACAACTATTTTAGATACAATATAACATTGTAATCATGAAATATTTATATTATAGTGAATAACTACATGTCTTATATAGATCCATAATAGCCACTGCACTGCAGCCTCTAGTGGGTTTTGGAGAAAGGTAACAAACATTTTCCAATTTTTGGGAGGGGGGTCTTGAGATTTGGGAACCACTGGTATGTTGTACCTTGCTGGTTTGGCATGCAGCGGCAGTGATTGGGGGTTGTAAAAACAATAATTGTAATATTTATTATCAAGACCTGAGTTTGTTACACAAACAAAATATATCAATAACCTTAACCCATAGTCTACTATGGACATATGACCAATTTGAGGCAGTGTTCCTACCACTGGTCTCTTCACTAGCACTTATTTCTGTCGACGGACAAGGATACATATGAGGACATGAGTCCTATTTATTCTTTCAATGGCAATTCCGTCATTTACTACATTACACGAGCTATATTACCTTCCGCGCAAAGTACACATGCAGCAAATGTTGCAGAGGGACAAACAGTAAAACTGCTGACAGTCAAAAGCACTTCTGTTCACATGTGCTGACTCTCTGTACTGAAATAGACATGTCTGCGTTAAGTATAGTTTCGTTTCTCAACATTATAATCTCCCATCTGCCCTTAGGTGACTCAACACTTGAAATTACACCTCACATAGTTCACGCAAACCAATTTCATTGGTTTCTCATCACCAAGTCTCACATTTTTTAATCCGTCCAGTTTTTTTAACCACTTTTTAATGGAATTAGTAAAGTAACATACTCGTGCTTGGCGAGTAGATATGTTATATGCATGCTTCAATCACTGAAATGAGACAATCGTTAATACATATGAAAAATGAAGGATCAAAATTCAGGGCTAAAATACATTTGAAAACATTTACATGACACCTTTTTCCTCCAAGTCATTAAAGTAGACAGCTGACCACAACCTCGTCTGCCAAATCTAAAAACAAACTTGGGCTATAAAGCACATATACCTGAGACACGGAGCACAATTATTAAGAGCCACTTCAATACAACCTCAGTCCATACTGTACAAAGATCTAGCTTCAAAAACCAGAGTTCTCCAATGTTCCCAGGAAGGGCCTTGCAAAGCCAGCAAAGAGCTGAACCTCACCTGCACTCCACAGCCACAGGAGGACAACAAAGATATGGAACAAAGAAACAAAGAAATCGAACAAATGCACTAAGATAAAGCATCATAGTCTGTATAAAAACAGTTGCCTTCAATGATTGAAAGCGGACTGCTGCAGCTCGTGGCAAAAGTCATATGGCAACACGGAAAGCCACAAAGGATTTTGCCATATTCTTATACCTTGCCAAGAAAAAGAAAACATTTTTCAAACCGAATATCCAGAAAGAATGCATAACGGATGAGAGGACTGAGGGATTGAGCCAAATGTTAGTCGTGTTGAGTGAATGTTCTCACAATCCCCTTAAGGGTTCAATCCGGACATCTTGCATGACATTGTCCAATCAGAGTAGTGTGATTCTGAGACTTTTATTCAAATGTGACACAGAGATATTTTGGTTTACTGACCTGAAGTATCCATATGGATTTGCAAAAGGCACTGTAGGATAAGCAAAGTTTAAACCTTTAACAGATTTCCTGCCATTATACATATAATTCAGGAAATTATACAATACAAATTTTCAAGCAGTTTCTTTTATGACTGAAATAGTCAAATTCCTTATGCTGATCACTTTTGGTAGTGGAGAAAATGAGCGATCACATTTATCAACACGTTGTGATTACTATACTTCCCAATTAAATGACACACTAGCATTTGGGTCCCTATAAAATATCAAAGATTAAGAGCATTTTTCATTTGAACGAGCTTGTCCATCTTTGGGAGATGGTGCGCAGCCAGTTCCAGTCACAGCAAAGACAGGACTTCACTGCATGTGCAGCTGATGTAAGCACCCAATTGACCGTGAGGCAGGGGATAAGCTAGTAACAGTACAGCCAATTGTGTGCCACCCCTTGGATTCCCAGCATTGGTGGTCAGGAGTGAATTCCGGACCGTAGAGTAGGACGTGAGCTGGACCTGTGAGTCACCGGTGAGTTCCAGGATTGGGAATTTCACCACTTCCCATTATTTTCAAGGATTGTGGGAACCGTGCAGAAATGTACCATTTTTATACGTTTATCATTAAATGTCTTCCTACACGTATGAACCTGAAAGCCAATCCAGAAGACGGAGGCATGTAAAATGACAGAATTCCCCAGTTTTTCTCCAAAAAGTGGGGGACAACTTTCAGGAGGCATGTCACCAACAAAACATTTAATCCCATCTGTTATTATCACACAGCCCCAGAACCCGAAACGTAGAACGTTTGGACGAGGACGACATGCTGACACGACATAACAAAACAAACAAATCCATAACTTTAATTCTCTTTATTTTTGTAAAAAATTCAATTGATATCAGAGTAAAGAAAAGAGTAACCAATATTGATCAATGAGCTGGCACTGCATCTTACATACAATGTCCAGGGGCAATTTCAGTTCAAAAGGGGCACTCCACCAGCACTACTTATTTAGATCATTGTTGTACGGTTTTATCCAAAGTGAAAATATACTATGGCTGGCTAGAACCTTAAAAAAAAACAAAAAAACACAGGGCTTACTCCTTTGGCAAAAAAGGCAATAATTGTTCCGAAAAAAGGGAGATAGGGGTCCTCAAACAAAGCTGGGAGAAGGCATACGCAAATGTGTAACCCCAACACCCACGTTGAGTCCAACTTGTTTGAAAAGCAGCAATTGAGGATGCAGATGGCATCCCCAATTCAAATGGAATGCTTTCATTCCTAAATAAGGGGAAAAAAGACCATTGGGCAGGAGGGACAAAAGAAAATAAAAAATGTATAAAAAATAGGGCATGGGATAGGGCACCTTAGTGGTTAAGTGCCATCATCAAATTCATATATCCCGGGGAGGATGGACAAAATTCGTTCTTTATCAAGTGTAAACTTTATTTGTTTAGAAAAAGGGAGTTAAAATGAACTGGTTGTTAAAGCCCTTAAATCGCATTTAAACATGATGGATTATGGTTGAAAATACAGGAGAAAAAAAAAGGAAAACTAAAAAGACAAGCACCTTGTGACAAAACATTCTACTGCTCCTGCTGTATTTTAAAATGCGTGGCTCAGTCCGCGTCCTCCTCCTCAGACTCAGATTCTACAAAAACAAGATTACATTTGTAAAAATCAACCATGTGAACACATTCTCTTTTTCAAACAGTAGCATGTGTGTTACTCTGGTCACAACTGAAGGACAAAACAGATGTGTACATGTGTATTTAGTCTGTGTATAGCCCCATCCTAGGGTGTCCTGCAGCTCCATTTAGTCTAGACGGGACACCTGGATGATGATGAAATACCGAGGTAGATCATACTTTTAGGCTGAGGGCGGAAGGGAGTTGTCGGACAGTGGTTTGCCCTCTGGTACAGGCGGGTTTAAGCAAATCGTTCAAACCTCCAAAGCAATTCTGAATGATCTCAATCCTGGCACATTTACAAGGCTTTTTGCTGTTCATGTAATTGTCTCAGCGGGAAACAAAAGATTGCATAAGTCATGCATAGCCCCTGTGGGCAATTCACCGGGGGTGCATACGCTGTGCATACCTTCTTCAGCGTTCTTGAGCCACTCCACAAACTTCTTCATCTGCTCGAGGAAAACACTCTTTCCTTTTGCAACATGGGACTCGGTGTACCACTTAAGAATGGCCTCTTCGCTCAGCACGTCCGCTGCAACAAAGAAACATATACATTTCAGGAAAAAGGCCTAGCCACACAGCGGCGCAAGAGTCGGGACACATCCCGAGGGACACTAGAAGGTGCATAGCAACGCACCTTTATAAAGAAGCACCACAATCTTCTGAAAGGCCTTCATGAAGTGAATATTATCATAGCAGTACTCCTGGATCTTCAGCAGCAGGGTGAGCTCGGACAGGCCCTGGGAGGTGAAGGCGTTCAGGAGGGGACTGTATTGCTGAGAAGCGGCAGAGGGAGGGGGGGAAAAAATAAAGTGTGTCAAGAGATGGGAAATGGAAAGTGTACACCTCAGTAAAAAGACTTGCCAAGTAAAGTAAACAGGAGATGTTATGAAAATCGTTTCATCTGCAGGCAGCGAAGTTGGTTGCATCCAGTATAATTAAATGCACCGTCCTAGCCCACCGAGGTGCTTTTATAACACGAGGCCCACAAATCCTCTGAAATTCAACGTTACTGGAACGATAACATGCAGCCTTATCCTCATTTCCACACCACGGAAATAACATTCGCTCACCTTCAAGTGTTTGATGGCTTGTTCGGTCACCAGCTCCTCTTTCTTGTTCCACTCCACTGAGCTCATGACGCTTGTCCACACGATGCTGATCATCAGCTGCTCCGAGATGTTGGTCTTCTTCATCTCCTCCTTAACGTAGACGATAATCTGAGAAGACGACACACGAGGGGTAAAACACGGTCGGTCGCGGCGAGTCAGCGCGTCACCACCACCACCACTTAGTTCGCAGGGTTAGTCAATGGAACCACATTTTTGGAAAAAACCCTCTAATCCAACCATCTGAAAAATGTCCAACTGACTTCAGACGCCAATTGTGTTACTTGAGCTATGTTTTCCCATGAAGTCGGCAACACGGTCAAGATTAGCTTATAGCCCATTTTTTGGGCTCCTTGAAGTGTTATCCTGAGTACGTTCCTCCTGACCTCTTGTTGCAGTGAAAAACGCCCTGATAAAGAGAGCTGCCCCTAGCCTTACCTCCGCACTGGAGTGCAGGTCAGTTGTAATGGGTGTCAAAATAGGAAGACTGTATTCTGGATATGTGGCAGATGCTGGAGAGAGAGAGAGGGGGGAGCAAATATGAAAGCGCACGCAGCGCCTGCTCACGTCTTTTAACGGGTCCCCGCGAGACATCAGCTCCTGGAGCTCCTTCTGAAGCTCCTTCCGAGCGCCGATGGACTGCTGGTTCCGGGCGAAGTCCGACAGCTCCTTAAGCCCGGCGTCGGTGAAGTATTTTGAAAAGTGCTCGCAGTTTCGCTTGTTGGCAGGGAACAGCTCCTGTGTCGGGGAGGGTAAAACGATAAGTTGAGCCTCTGATCCACGGTAGACCAATTTGCGAATTGAGGGGTAGGACAAAAGAAAGAAGCCCCAAGCATGCTGCAAATTTGACCGCAATTAATCATTTTACCATCAGTCTGTTGTCCATGCCGACTTTTCGGAGACTGCCGGCGACGGAGTTGATGTCCTTCTCGTTTATCCATGACTTGAACAGCTTCACAGCAAAGGCTGCAGAGACACCTGGAGAAAGATGCATATACAATTCAGTTCCCTGGTATAATAGGGTTTAAAAACCATGGAGGAAAGTTGAAGGGAAGAGCCTGATTGTACAGTGCACATTATTGGTCTAGGTCAGGGGTGTCAAACTCATTCCATCGAGGGCCGAGTGTGTGCAGGTTTCTGTTGTAGCCAATGCAGTACACCAGGTGATTTCAATTAGGTTCCCTCCTTAGTTGAAGAAGTGAGCTCATTAGTGAAATCACCTGGTGTAGTGCATTGGTTGCAACAGAAACCTGCATACCCTCGGCCCTCGATGGATGAGTTTGACACCTGTGATCTAGGTTAACCACAAACCGTATAAGGCTGGTTCAACTTGGTAAGCCTACGGTGAGACTGGAGGATTGTAAAGTGATTAGGAAACTGAGCTGAGCGTGTCACCTTCTTTGACGAGATTCTCATTGTAGAGGCTGATCAGGATGTGGGCGGATATGTTTCCGTTTGCCAGGAGGATCCCCACCAGCATGGCGAGCTTGTTGCGCTCCGACTCGGTGAAACCTTTTAGAAACAGCAGCAACTGTGGGGAGGAAACCTCAGTCAGACACCTAGTCCAAACAATAACTCACACAGATCACGAAACGATAGTGCTAAACCTTTCCCTTCACAACTTTATACAATACCCAAAACATAAAAGGTGCACAACTGAGATATACTGGTGACAATACAAGGTCAAATACCTTCATGCCTTTGTTTGAATCTAATCTGAATAGACATATTATGAAGCAATCAGGTTTAGATAACTTTTTCAAACTTCTTCAACTGCTGGCATGTCAAAAGAAATGTCTGAACAAGCTTTAGCATTGACCAAAAACAGTAGAACGGAACTTGAGTACAAATGCTGTGAGAGGCCTCACCTTCTTGATCTCCTCTTGAAACCCTTTCTCCAGGTACTTGTAACGCCTGATTAGTTTGTTAAAAACCTGAGGGTTGATTAAAACCAGAATTAGAGGAAGAGAAATGTGCACTTGAAATTGGAAGCAAGCTTTTGAGATGTGCCCGAAGAGGACAATTCATTATTTACATTGCACCATGACGTAAAAACTAAATCTTATCTCCAAGTGTGTTCTGCTGTGTTAAAGTGCAAAAACTTGAAGTGGAAGCAGCAATGTTTTATTATTTTTTAAACCCCCTCTCCCACAATATTTAATCTCCGGAACATCATAATATTCTGAAGCCATTCTTATGCAATATGCACATTTAATTTGACAGGACACACAAATTTGAGGTTGTGTGCCTGACAATAACAGCTCCACCAAAAGGCAGTCTCGGGAAGTGCAGCTCACCTGAGCATATGCTTGCATGGTCTCCAGGTCTTCTTGTGCTGTAAAGAGACAAAACTCTGTGCGAGTCATGTCGTCAGACAAAGTTCCACCGGGGGCTGGAAAAGCAGAACAATAAAAAAATATATTTAAAAAGCCCCAAATACTACACAGCACCAAGTTAAAGGTGCATTCATTTGATTATCAAACATTAAAATTCAAGGGTAGGCAACACTGGTCCTGGAGTGGCAAAGAGATTTCTGGTGTTTGCCCCATCTGAGCTTGATTGCAGTTTGATCAATTAAGGGACTGAGCCTGAACATTCAATTTGAATGGTGAAACACTGACTTCATCAAGCCTAATAATGCACTAAATTATGTATTTAGGGGTTTGAGGGGAACAAAAAAAATAATCTTGCCCACCAGGACCAGGGTTTCTTAACCAACACCTGTTCTCACCCAGCATTCCGCCAGCCACCAGGATGTCGAAGAGCGTCTCTGCATATCGACGGTAGTCAAGTTTGGCGCCAGAGGCATCAAGGAACTTCGCTACTGCTTCCAGATCAGTGCCAGTTTGATTCAGACCTTGAACGATGCTTTCCTGAAACTGAGTAGGGTCAAATCTCTCCTTTTCATCTGCAAGACAATTCCCAGGCAAACAAAACCATTATACATCCATCAAAATACATGTCAACATCACCAGGAAAATATTAACACAATCACATACCTCTTTTCCTAGTTTTAAACCGCTGGCCGGTAAGCGTTGGCTTTTGCTGCTTTTGATTATTCATAAAAGACACCCTAAGGAAATAAAAAGATTGAAATTGATTAATGTTTGTTTGCTACATTCATAAAATGCATCCAACTTTAGCTAGCTAACAAAGACGATCTAATTATCTGACAAATTGGCGCGGCACGTAAAAACAATCTCCTATTTTCGCAAGTGAAACTTTCGAATAAATGTTGAATTGGCAGTTGGCTACTTTATGGGCCAGACAACTAAGCGGAAGGAAATGTATACTCGGTTTCCCAGAAACACACCCCATCCTCTTTAGCTACGTCATGCATTGCGTTGCCTATTTTAAAGAGAAAGAGCACGCTCTCAATAGGAAAACGTGAAGCTAACATTTGAAGATATTGAAACAGAACACAACAATTTGTAGATATGCACTCGTTGATTGTATGCTATACACCTGATACAACCCTAAACAATTTGATATTCTAACATATCTCCACACAGACCATGTTCCCCATCAACAAAGCTATCGAGTTAGCTGGCTAGCACCTAGCACGCCCCGACTGCGCAGTCTCGAAGGTCGGCAGCTTTCGGCATTGTTTCAGACACATTGTTCGAAACAGGTCTAAAAAAAAATACATTTCCTTTGCCAATTGGGCATACGTTTCCAAATGGTTGAGCCTAATCCCTCAATCTCAAAAAACCCATTGTCAAATCGAGACTAACAGGTCGCCCTCGTTTTATAAGATAACGTTGGCTAACCAGCAAGCAAAAATAAATAAATAAATAAAATACATGCCCACGCATGCGAGACCTGTCAACGTCGTAGATCATTTAGTTAACGTAATGTTGCTAGCCAACTTATCCATGGTCGTCATTAAAGTATTCACATATCAAACTTTCCATCAGTAAGTTATTTGTCCGTACGGTTGACTGACACATATTGAACAGCAGGAACAATTCCAAAACTGTGGGGGTAAAAACTAATGTTAGCGAACCAGTTGGAGAGTTGGATAGCCAACATTCAAAGACATCGCACGCAGCGATCTAGCTAGGCCAAGACATCTGAATTCACGTTACATAGTAGCAACCTAGCTAATCATAACTGGATGGCTGGTAAAGTATATCAAGTTAATGCAGCTAGCACTAGACATTTTCATGAATCATAATAGTTAAGCTAGCTATCCGAAAACAATAGGGCAACTAATGTGAACGTTAGCCAAGTTAACCAGATACAACTAGGAGCGAAAACGGTAACTCATGTAAAATAGTTTAGCAGGCTACTTAGTAAAACAGGGAAGAGGCCAATTAGGTGCCCAGCTATCTAGCATAGTCAGACGTTATCCAACTTGCATCCCTTAAGATGAACAACTGTTCGATAACCATGCCTCATTAGCTAGGCCACGAAGTTACCGGCTACACATTTTCAGTCCCTGCTGTAGACGACAAAGATCTAACATTAGCTACTGGTTAACCTAGCTAGCTAGCAAAACGGAATCTCCGGAGATCTACAGTTGTTTGAAAAAAAATAACAATTAATGTCAGTCAGCTAGCTAGCGCTGGTAGTATACATTCGGAAACCAGCAAGTTCAGTCATAAGAGACTTACCGAAATGAATGCAGATCAAAAACAGTAGTAGAACAAAAAAATGACTACGACTTGATGAGAAACTTCAGCACCAACTAAAAAAAAATCCCACAATAAAATATATAAGTGCGACAGCGCCAGCCTGATAAAATGCGGATTCTTACATTTGTGCAGGGTAGGAGAAGACTAATAAAGGAACGAGGTAAAATGTATAACCATTTTTATATGTATAACCAAATGTTAAATTCATTAATATCATGAGTTTTATGTTTTTTATGAAATGTAGTTTTACCTAGGTCCTTTAGTGTACACTTAAATAAATTGTAAAAGTCACAACCCCCCTCCTGTTATATTAGTTGCCATGAACCCGACTTTGCCTTCACTAAGGCGATTCCATTATTCTATTGAAAGGGGTACAGGACATTGTCGAGTTTGTCTTAAATTGTATTATAGTCAGTAAGGAGATTAAAAAGAAATGGGAAGTGATGCACATAATATTCCTATAACTAACTATTTTAATTTTTGATAATACGTTTCTTAACTTGAAAATGAGCCAGTTAATGTAGTGATTTTGTACCCCTTCATTTCCTCTACTGGTTCCCAACAAGTTTGAACAGTGAATGAGCTGGATTCCTACTTCACGTTACAATCTACTGACAGACGTTGGAGCTAGTGAAGTTCGATTAGTTTTCCTAACTCGTTCGCGAACGATTCGTTCAGTGAAAATAACCAATCTTTCGATTCGTTCACTTGATAGCTGGTCGTTAATTCTACGATTATACCATAACAAATGGTTCTATCAGGGGGGGAAATAGTTCCTTCTCGCTTACTTTGCAATCATCCATTTATATCATATTGCTAGCTAAAGCATGTCTTCTGTGCTCACTTAGAAAGTGTCTTGTAGTTCCTTTTCGTTTTCGCATAACGAAAGACACAATGTAGCGAATGACACAAGATTACAATTTGTTGCTACCTTGTGTAATTTGCTACATTGTGTCATTCGCTATGCCTATACTACCCTTAAAAAAAAAATCACCAACACATCATGTTTCAGATAAAATAATATAACCTCCTTTGATTTATACTCAATACTTTTTTCTATGTATCCCAGCATCCTGTTGGCTTTTTTCACTGCTGTAGCACACTGCTTTGATGCAGATAGGCTTTGATCAACTACAATTCCTGTCTTTTTCAAATTGAACACCTACTAACTTTTCTCCTCCCATAAAATACTCCTGTCTAATGTTTTTATTTCCCACATGCATAACTTTACATTTAGCAATATTGAATGTCATCTGCCATGTATCTGCCCATTTTGGGATTTTGTTTAAATAATCTTGGATAACTTTAGTCGATTCCAAACTGTTTGCCAAACCCCCAAGTTTAGTATGATATGCAAATTTAACTATTTTGCTACTAACATCCATATCAAGATCATTTATGTAAATAAGGAAGAGCAGAGGTCCCAGCACCCGATCCCTGGGGGCACCACTGCCCACAGCACCGAGGTCAGATACGGCCCCACCTACTGTTACTCTTTGTATTCGCCCTTGCAGCCAATTATGAACCCACTCTGAAACTACTCCTGCAATTCCTACTGAATTCATTTTAGCAATGAGCCTCTCATGTGGTACCTTGTCAAATGCTTTCTGAAAGTTCAAATATATAATATCATAAGCCTGGTTCAGGTCAACACGCTTTGTAGCCTCTTCAAAAAGTCCAGGAGGTTTGTTAGGCATGACCTCCTTTTTGAGAAACCATGTTGGCTCTCCTTAAAATACTATTATTTTTCAATAATGATTCCAACTTATCCCTAATAATACATTCCAGCATTTTACATGCGATGCAAGTTAAACTGACAGACTTATAGTTCCCTGGGTCAGTATATATTGGAATTATACTAGCCTGCTTCCAGTCATCTGGTATTTCTCCAGTGATTATGGATTGAATGAAAATATCTGTCAATGGTTTATATATAATTTCCCCAAGTTCTTTGAGTACTCTGACAAATATGCCATCCAGGCCTGGTGCCTTATTTGTCTTAAGTTTTTGTAGTTTTTGTAGTACTTCTACGTCCCTTATCTCAAAGTCCTCCAAAACATTCTGTACCTTGTCTATACATTTAGGCATATTTATAACCTCTTCTCTAGTAAAGCTCTCAACAAAGTAACTGTTTAGTGTGTTAGCAATATCCTTATTATTATAAACCAAAGTTCCTTCCTTATTCTTAATGCACTTAACCTCATCCTTAACTTTCCTTTTTCTACTACAATATTTAAAAAACGTCTTAGGATTACTGTTTGCATCTTGGGAGATTTTCATTTCAAACCGCCTTTTAGCTGATCTTATTTTGTTTCTAGCCTATATATTACAATAATCTAACTTGTTTCTCTCTGAGTTATCCTTTTTATATACTCTGTACCGTCGCTTCTTTTGCCTCACTGTACACTGCACAATTTACACTGTACATCTACAATAACCCTTTTAAATGTAATACATGTTTCATTCACAGTTCTGCAATCTAGAAGTTTTAACCAATCTATATTACTTAAATTCTCTGTCATTTTATTAAAGTCAGCTCGTCTAAAATTAAAAATTCTAGAGTTAGAGGAGGCTGTCTTAACTTGCCAAAAAATATCAAAAATAGCTGCACTGTGGTCACTTGCCCCTAGTGGTTCTCCTACCTCTGTGCTGCAAATTCTATCAGGATTGTTACACAAAACTAGATCCAGTATTGATTTCCCTCTCGTAGGCTGAGTAACAGACTGAACCAAAAAGCAGTGATTGAGCATATCTAAAAACTCCTCTTCACATTTGCCCTGAGCTGTCACTATCTCCCAATTAATAGAGGGGTAATTGAAGTCGCCCATTATTATCGTCTCTCCTTCAGCACAGGTTTGTTTTATGTTACCAAAGAGCGTACTATTTATGTTACTGTCTGAAGCTGGAGGTCAATAGCATACTCCTATATTAAGGCCCTTCTCATGATCTCCCAGTAATGTAATCCTGCTCTGCTCTTCCTCCCAGCGAAGGGCTCCCCGATGATTGATGCGTCAATCACTGTGGAAGGCTCCATAGTGTCTCCGTCCCAGTCTGTCAGGAGTCTTGGGGTAACCCTGGACAACCAGCTGTGCTTCTCAAGCCATATTGCAGCGATCACTCGGACCTGCCGTTTCTCCCTCCACAACATCCGGAGGATCCGACCGTTCCTCACCCAAGAGGCCACTCAACTCCTGGTCCAGGCCCTGGTGATCTCACGTCTGGACTACTGCAATTCCTTGCTGGCAGGCCTTCCGGCCTGCACCATCAAGCCACTGCAACTAGTCTAGAATGCTGCCGCTCGTCTGGTGTTCAACCAGAAGTTCACCCCTCTATTCTCCTCTCTGCACTGGCTCCCCATCGCAGCACGCATCAAATTCAAGTCACTGGTGCTTGGCAGCCGCTCCTCGCGGTCTCGCCTCTTCTCTGTCCTTCTTCTTCTTCTTTCGTATATCATCATATGGCCAACTCGTGCAGCCACGCCCTCGTCTCCGGTCCTAAGTCGAAAAGGCCAGCTTCTGAGGGTGGGCTGTATAGGGGGCAGCCGGTGATTATGTGCTCGGCAGTCTGTTCAGGATCGCCACACTCGCATGCCGCACTGTCCGATAGGCCCCACATCTTCAGAGATGACTTGAAGCGTCCAACACCAGAGTGCAGACGGTTCAGCGAGGTCCATAGATGGCGTGGCATGTCTTCTCCTTTTACCCCGTCTCCTGGGTCCCGGATGTATCGTAGGATGCGGGAGGGCCCAGCCGTCTCCCACGTCTGTTTCCAGGATGCTGCCAGCCAGGCGTCTCTGGACAAGTCCTCAGGGATAGACTGTAGCATCTCTTGTGCTGCCTTGTTGTAGGGATGGCGAGACTTGAGCCTGCATGGTGGTGCCGGTTCTCTGTCCTGATCCCTCGCTGGTGGAACGACCTTCCGCAATCGGTCAGGACCGCGGAATCACTTACGATCTTCCGCAAGAGACTCAAAACCCACCTCTTCAGACTCCACTACCACTGAACTGAAATTGTCTTCACCGCTGTTTACTTGTTCAACACTATACTCCCCCCCAAAAATAAAAATAAATTATAATTCACTAACCTTTCCTTCCCGGTGTTACAGGTATGGTACGCAGATGCCTGCAATGATGTCTATTGCTGTATTCCTGCACTGATCTCGTGCGCTAACTATGATTGTTCCTACCATGTATTAATGCACATCTTGTAAGTCGCTCTGGATAAGAGCTTCTGCTAAATGCTTAAAATGTAAATGTAAAATGTAATCCAGATGTCCTCACAAGAAACGAATGAGTTTATACCTGGAATTTCCTGCATATTAAGATTGTCTTTCACATAAAGGGGCACTCCCCCTCCTCTTTTATTAGTTCTATCCTTCCTAAACAATTTGTACCCCTCTACATTATATTCATCCCCATCTGCTGTGCCAAGCCATGCCTCAGTAATCCCAACAATGTCATAACCCCAATTCAACATGACAGCCTCCAGTTCCAAAAATTTATTTTTTATGCTTCTCGCATTTAAACACATGAACTTCAGAGCCTTACTCACACTTACGTTGTCCTTCCCCTCCACACATAACTGTGCTGAACCACCTCTATTCACATTATGATCCAAAAAATCTTTATTAATTATATCCTCAGATTTATTATACTCTGCCCTGGTATCTTCCATCTGGGCAGTCTGTACCTCCCTATCCATAATACTACTACTACTAATTTCCTTCCCTGCCCCCCCAGTCTCTAGTTTAAATATTCCTCCGTTACCCTGAGCATACGCTGGCCCAATGCATCTGTACCCCTCCGGTTCAAGTGTAGCCCGTCCCACTTGTACAGGAGTCCCAGTGCCCCATAAACCTGTACCCCTCTTTCCTGCACCAGGTTTGTAGCCATGTGTTAAATCTCCATATAATATTTTACAATGTTATGTCCTGCAATATTGCGTCATTTAAATGCTTTTGCACAATGCGATAAATTATTGTAACGGTGAGCAGCTATCTTAGCCACAGGAATGCTAGCTTCCCACCATTTAGTCTGTGTGTAGCATGCTAGGTGGCTACATATCCGTAGGCCACAGGCTACGAGGTCATCAAATGTCCCAGGGGCCCTTGCAGCCAGCTAAACTTAGAGTGTTCGGCTAGTTATGTTCATAAATATTCAAGTCTGAAAACCAAGATGTGGTCTGAGTGAAAGCCCCTTTTTCCTTCGTACGAATGATGTGTGTTTGAGTGTATGGGAGTTATCACCATCACTGGATGTGTATGCGTTGAGAATGACCCCCGTGTGATTCCAATACATATGTTGTACTTCCCCTGTACTACATGCTTTATTTTAAATAAAGAAGTAGTACTGAAATGTAAAAGCAAAATCTCTCGACTCTTGATTCCGTGGTGTCCACTGCTACATTTCCATGTTTAAAAACATGTTGGTTGGAAGCTGAGTGCGATGTAGGCGGAGCTGCTCGGTCAATCGAACGAGTAAAATTAACGACTCAACTGAGAAAACGAATCATTACTCCCGAGTCAGTAAAAAGAGTAGTTCAATTGGAATGAATTGTTTGCAAACTGCACATCACTAGTTGGGGCCAGCTAACTTGAAACCAGTTGTATGACTACGTCATATTGTGTACATCCGATTTTTTTATTCTTCATAACTAGCAAGCGGCGTGTGCAAGCTGTGCTCAAATGGGAAAAGTTGTGATCATTTGGCAATTTACCGTACTTTGGAAGCTAATATTATCTTTCTTAATTAGTCTAACATTAATTCAGTTACACTTTTTTTTTAAATTTTGTCTAATCCCACCGGATGACAGGATAATTGCTAAACACCACAAAAAAATGGCCTCAGAAATTACCATAGAACTGAATCTACACTTCTGTGACAACACAGCTGTAGCCTACACTGAAGGTAGGTATGAAGTATTAGGAGAAAACTTGGTGTCGTATGAAAGGAAACATCTTGAAATGTATGCTGATCTAAATCAAATCATTGAATTACACAGACAAAATAGTCTTCATTTCACAAAACACCTCTAATATAAACTTCTCCTATTTAATTGAGGGGGTGTTATATACCCTTCAGATTACACACTGTACAGGCTGTTGTTCTGCAGTTATTGGCTGAAGCCTGTCCCAGCTTGGTTTGCATATTAGCATTAACCAATCCCGTCTTCTGGGCTTTTCCAATAGCTTTGCTAGTTGCTGTAGGTGGATTGGTGTCTGACAGGGCTAGTGGATTTTAGGTACAAAGCATTTTGCATAACACCCCCCTGTTAACAATTTGTTCACGTATGTAGCTGTAGCCTACCTTAAACAGCTACTCTGTTGTATTTTTTCATCCCCCCACCCAAAATTCCTCACTATACCACTGACATCAGCCTTGTGAGAATGTTCTACATGGATTGTGGATGGTAGATTCAAGAAATCAAAGTTTAATTTGTGTATTGTCAAATAACATTACCCACAGTGAACTCAGTCAAGGTCAATTAGATATGATAAATGAAATTGCTTTTGTATGATATTAATCCGTTTCAGAGAAAACCCCCTAGGTGGCCATTAATGCTTACACAGTTCGATCTGGTCTGTCACCACTAGAGCAAAAGTCCCATTTGAATACAATTTTACCTCTTCATCTTCTACTCCTGCAGGTGTGTTTAATATGTATATTGATATGGACTTCAGAGTGCTGAGAATACTGTGTATAAATTGACCTTTTGAGTGTAGCATGGCATATTGTGATAAAATGCTAGCTCCCTCTTGATCTGGAGAGAAGGAAGCAAACAGAGAGAACTTTATCCACTCTGAGAATGGTGTTCTTCAGGGTGGTGTGAAGACATTTTTGTTTAGACATGTCTCTCATCCCACCTGGAAAAGACCAGAAAGAGAAAGGGAAACTCCAATCAGGAAAGTATCCCGGGGGGGAGAATAAAGATAAAGAACAATGCAGAATATTACACAGAGACTGCTTTGCTGATAAAATTCAGTGGCATAAAGTCTGTATGTTGCACCGATGTAACCTCCACTCCGACCATGCTGAAACAAGCTCTGGGATGTTTGCCAACAACAACTTCCCGAAATTGGATTATGTACTGCTAAAATAATTCATTAATCCAGATAGACTAATTCATATGATTGAAGGGTGAAGTCAGATAAGTGTTACTAGCCAGGTGCATTCTGATGCAGTCAGGAGGCAGTTGAGGCATTTCCTGGGGTTGTCTCTTGGAGTGTTTTCCTTGATAGTCTAGTAATGACAACACAATAGGTATCAATCATTTATGAGACTAATGGAGTTAATATCATTATTTCATGAGGCACTACCCACCCTAATGCATTTTTAATTGTTACTCAGTTCTCAGATATTGGTTTGTGAGTGTCAATTCAGTTTTACAGATCGGCTTTCTTAACTAGAGACCAGTTTGACTTTTTTGTAATAATTGTAATCTATGGTTTTGTATGGTCTATCATGCAACCATGCATCCATGACAATAGGATGCAAATACTGAGGTTTCAGGGAGGTTCATCCTTATTCTCATTGGAGAAGAGAAGAGCTTCATTAAAAATATGTGACTGGGACCACCAATTTTTGGACTGTTTGCTAATTTATTAATTGTATACAGGATGACTGATTTGGCTTCCAGATCATCCCATATTTGAGTTGATTGTGCTGCTGCAATTCTGTCAGCTGTGATATAGGACAGGTGTTGTACTGTAATGCAGTCTCTACTGGTGACTCAGTTATGGTGTGTAGCATTGAGGAGCAGGGCTTGGCCTTCTGTTCCACCTTCAGTTCCTGCACCACTGCACAGCAGAAAGTACATGCTCATGTTCCCTTTGCATTTTGTCAGGCATAATTGATATTTTTGGTTTCTTGCAGAATTTGGACCAGTTCTCTTATTAAACAAGATTATTTTACCTCAGTGTGATAGGGCCGGTGGATGTTGTCATGTACCTTGAGATACAGTACAATAAGTATCTCAATATGAAAATCTGGGATTTGGTGGGTTTTAAAAGATATATTTATATTATTTATGTATGTGACATAACTTTGAAACCACAGTCCTGTGGATGGTTTTCCCTCGTTCAAACTTCCTTAATAACGTATTGTTCCATACAGGAATTTGCCGCAAAACCAAACTTCCAACAAATAAGCGAAGCAGCAGACCACAGTTTACAGACTCAGTTCACCATAACAATGTATATTCTACTACCATTGTGCTAACTAATCAGGAACATGATTAAATGGGAGGCCGATTTGTGTCCTACACAAAGTAACTGTTCCAAACTAATGAGAACAAAGTCAATCATACAAATGTATGGAACAGCTTTTATTGTAAGATTATTTCGCATGCTCATTGTACTGTACTACATGTCTTACTTGTAAATGGCTGATCAGATTTGATTAAAATCCTTGCTTGAATTGCCTCCTCTTGAAATCTCACTGGAGCATTTGGTAAAAATAGTAAATCTGTTGTCTTGCACCCACACAGCCAACATTTCTTTGCTTGACAGTGTCAACAAAACCAGCATGTCTGAAAGCAACAGCGTGCATTAGAGCTGGGCAAATCTTACACCATTATCGTAGTTATTAATGATCAATTATCAACCATGGCAAATTTAGAAATGTCGATGATTGCGGTTAGGCTATAACATTGTTGCGTGGAGGATAATAATTTGGCCTTTTTCCATCCGCGACACAACCAACACACAGCCACACAGCCGATCACAGCCAGCCTTGATATGAAGCGCAACTCCACTGTAGTGAAGCCAGAGGGAAGAATCATCAAAACGCCAAACAATGAGCTTGCGAAGCATGGAGTTAATTTGTTTAGTCAATAAACACACTAATTAGGGTAAACCCAAACAAAACGTGACAACGAGATTGAAGACGAACCGAGTTTAGTCCCTAAGAAAGGCTGCATGTCAGTTGCGTTGGGTTACTTTGGTTACAAACGAGCTGACAAAGAGCAGAAGCACGCAAACGGTCAATTTCAATGCTTTGCGTCTCATTCATGACTTAATATTCCTCATACATATGAGTGATTCTATAATTAGGGGTACATTTCATGTCCATGGATTATATTTATCAATTTTACAACATATTCACTTCAAAGAATCATACATTTTATATTGGGGCACATCTTTCTTTCATATAATACTAATAATTAACAAGTTAACAAGGCCTGCAGTTAGAATAAGGGGCTAAAATGAAAGAAATTTCAACTGTGTTACCCATCAAGAGTAACACAGTTGACAGAGAGAAACACAGTTGATATTGTTGACAGTGTTTATTGTCATCGCTGAACTGAAGAGGAGTATTAAAGATCATGAATGCATAATTCATGTAGATTTCTCGGAAAACTCTGCTTGCAAATTGTCATCAGAAATTCGAGCCGTATACTTTGCATCGAACCAGCAGCAGGCAACACTCCACACTGGAGTTCTTCATATTGGTGGAGTGGAAGAGCATGTGTGCTTTTCCACAATCTCTCCATCAAAAGAGAAAGGCCCACCAACCATATGGACCCATCTGTCTCCAACACTTGACCTGGTCAAGATATCCTATCCTTCAGTGACTGCGGTGCATTTCTTTAGCGATGGGCCGTGCACACAGTACAGGCAGAAGGGGAATTTCTGTCTGTTCTGCACTGAGCTTCAGAAACGTGGGTTCGAATCTGGCACCTGGAATTTCTTTTGAGGCAAGCCACGGTAAGGGTGCTCCAGATGGAATTGGAGGCCTCCTCAAAAGGACTGCAGACAGACTTGTTAGCCGAGGGACAGACATCCCAAATGCTGAGCATTTGTTCAAAGCACTGACGAATGCCCATACTTCAGTGAAAGTCTAATACATTGATAAGGACATTGTGGACGAAGCCACACAGAAGATGCCAGATGGTCTCCCGGTGGTGCCTTCAACCATGCGCATTCATCAAGTGGTAACTGTAACACAGGGACAGATCAGTTACCGTAATGTGAGCTGCCTTTACTCAACAAGACAGACACTTGTCAATGTGACAACACTAAAACCTTCAACTTCAAGGTTCAGTCAACAGTCCCCGCACAGGAAGAAAACAATCAGTCAGAAATTCCTTGCGAAATTCAGACATTGTAGGCCAGTGGTGTTGTCTGAAATACGATGATGAAATTTATCCTGGGATTATTCAAGAGGTGACTGAGACTCATGTCGAAGTCAAATGCGACTACAAATAGTTGATTTAGCAAAAAAGCTGTGATTTCTGCACATTTTGGTTGATGTGATATGTAGCCCTAATTATAGAATCTGCCTCCTTTTTCTTGTTTATTTATTTTCATCAATTCAACGTTAGCTTCCCTTTTCATTTCTGTTGATTTTGTTATGTTTAATAACAAATGTAATAAATATTTTTTGTGTCTGTTTTGATGTTATAGAAACATGGGAATATAGCCAAAATAGTCTATTCCAAGAACTCAAAAAATCCTTCATGCATGTGCACGGTCAATGGTTGTAGCTTTGATCTAAAAATTGAAGCATCCATATATTCATAATCCATAAGTGAATAATCAAGTGGGACTGATTATAATTACTGCATTTTATGAGGCAGATTAAATATAACCTGGTGTGATAAAACCACACCTGGCCTCTACAGTACTGAGTTTATTAGGAATTGCTCTACTATTTGGTTGCCAGCTACAATTTATTTTTGCATTAAATGTTTGGACTTCAATGTCTCAGCCCTCTTTAGCCCTCTTGAATTGAATGTTGAACGTTTTAAAACAAACATTATTTAGAAATAGATAATTACAGCAATATGCTTTTGTAGACAAACATTGCTCATTTGAAGCTTGTGCTTAGCCCCATGATCACTGGCTGCAGTCATATCTCTTTTAAAATTGGTGCTTGTAGACACTTAAAGTAAAACAATTTTGTTTTCAGGGCATTAAATTGGTAGAACGCCATTGCTTGTCACTTTAAATTACTGCGAATTACATTAGAAACGACAAACAAAGCTTATGCCATACATGTCTCTTGCCTTCGCATTTGATTTCATTTCCATTGCAAGCATCTGGCTGAATTGGAGCATGACTGATATAATCACCAGGAAATGTTTGTGCTCGAAGAGTTACACTATGTCCTGTTATTGGAGATGAGCAAAAGTGAATGGAGGATTTGTGTTTTGATGTACATGTTCGCTAACTATGAGTTCGTGTGGGATCCAGCCTGGGATTCACGGACAAAACTGAACATCCCAGCTTTGCATTTTTTGCAGGATATGCAATACAGTTCCAGACAGATTGCAAATTGGTTACAGATCTCTGAATAATGGGGTTTATTTAACATATGTTCTGTTTAGTGCAGTATGCCCATAAACAATATTACACAGTAAGTTGCTGGTTAAAGGTATATAATAAACATGAGTAATATTTCGTACAGTGTATAGTATAGAGCAGTGGTGGACGAGGTGCACAAACCCTTTACTTGAGTGAAAGTAGAGACCCTGATAAAATATTACTCCAGTAAAAGTAAGTCCTACATTTAAATTTCCACTTGAGTAAAAGTAATCAAGTACTTGCTTTTAAATGTACTTACGTAAGTATCAAAAGTAAAAGTAAATAATTTAATTCATCTTATTTTTGTGATTACCTCTATTCCTTCCTCGATGCATTGATCTATGAGTCTTAGGTGAGAAGGCTCTAATGCCACCCACTGGATGCATAGGCCCGCTTATAAGAGCTCAGTTTGGTATGGATATCAATACAATTTCATAAATAGTCAACATGCAGGAGAAGATCCATTCATGATGTACATATCCTTGAAAGATTTGTACACATTCTGAGTGACCGCAGAGCTGAAATAAACAGGCGTTTTCCATTTCTTTTTTGTTTGAAGGTTTATTTATTTATCGTGGAGAGAAAGTGGGGGAAAAAACCCATCAAACACATAGTATGTGTGTGTGTCTGTGTATGCATTTGCGTGCGTGTGTGTATCGAACTGTCTGTCTGTCTCCCTGGAAGCCAGATGCCAGAAGATGAACTCACCTCAACGCCCATGGCCATATTTGTAGAAAATGTTGACGTCTTACATGTATAAACTACTTCAAGGGATATTTCACACAAATATGGTTTCTATGTCTTTTTTTGACTTAGTCCCACCCCTATTAATCACCCCAGTGATTTCGTATTTTAGAATTGACATGCAAATGCTCAGATTTATCAGCTCACTTATCAGCACTGTAACCGATCTTGATTTAAAACGTTATTCCTTTTTGAAATAATCAGCAGACATACAATGTTTTAAATCAGTCCTGGTATCTTAGTCCTGGTTACAGTGATTTTAAGTGATGTGTGAAATCTGAGCATTTGCATGTCAATTCTAAAATACCAAATAAGCCAGATAGGGACCTAACAACTATCTGAGTTGATTAATAGGCCTAAGACAAAAATACATAGAAACCCTTAAACAACAAAGATTAACCCTAACAATAATCTTTAAGAACTTTAACTGTCAGAAATTTTAAGTCATTCTTGGCACTCATGGAAATGTTTCATTTTAGGTCTGGAACTTTCAAACTTTTAGACCTCCCCCACAGTACAACAACCCAGATACTCCCTTATGCCACACATTTTCAAAATTGTTTGTTCAACTTCAAAAGAAGCTGGTTCTCAAAGTTCTGTGAGTCCAAACCTGCTCTTCTGGGACTGAAAGTCTGTCCTGCTGTGCTAAAGAGCCTCTTGCAGTGCTCTCCCCCAGAGACAACTTGTACACTGCTGGAAAGGACTTGAGAATGTCCATATTATCAGCTGTGCAGGTGAGGTAGCTATCTAGCTGCTTGGTGCTGTCCTGAGTGTGAGTTTGCATTGTGTTAGCAAAGAACTCCTCATCATCTGAGGAGTTGTTGATGCCATCACATGGGCACTGTAGGGGCTCTGTTTCCAAGCTTTGATGTAGTCCAACCCTAAAATACAACATTTCCATGAATGCCAAGAATCACAAAAAATAATTGTAATTACACATTGACAATTATTATTTTTCCCTTCTAATTGCAATTTAAGGTAGTATGATTTAGTGTCTTCTTGAATCTATGAAATGTTGCCACTGTAATAAAATATTTATTTTGGACCAATATAGCAGTCTTATCTAGTTACCTGAACTTCGGCACAAGGATTGCAATCAGCTCAGGGTCCGCAAGCATGTCGCCAAAGCGCCTCTGCAATCCTGCTTGAAGGGCATCCACTAGGGGCTGGCAGTGTTTGGAAGACAGTCGGATTCAGTCCAGCTTTGAGATCAGGAGGTTTCGAGTGGGCAGAAGCCATCCCATCTGAACTTTGGTCTCTGCCTGCAGGATGTTGATTGCCTTGGTGACTGAGCCCATGGTGGTAGCATACTCTCCCAGGGAGGCGATTTAAACTGTACCGAACCTATCACACATTTAAATTACAATAATTTAATATTTCATGTTACCATGCTTACTGACCATCCATTCTAATGAACGGGAATAGTCAACTAGTGTGAAGGAGGTTATAAGGAGGTTGTGACATAACATCAACTGATCAAAGGCTTGGTAAGTGAAATACTGGTAGGTGAACTGTCAAAGGCTAGAATATGGAAAGGGTCGGGAACACAGCACTACGATTTGTACACCAGTCATGATCACATTTCCTTCCCACATAACTCAAACATTAATTAAATAAGCACGACGAGAACTTACATGGGAAGCTTGAGTGAAGTGCAGACAGCTCTGATGACCCCCTCTCCCTGGTCTTTAATTATTCTCAGGATTCTCTCAACAGCCAGGAACAAAGAATTCCACCCTGTTATATTGGGGCATGTTAGCTGCAGTTTACATTCCTCTCCAATCACTTCTACAGCTGTAGCAGATTGGCCACTCTTATTCCAGAGTGCATGGCACTTTGAGAATGTTGATCGGGACACCCTTTTGTAGGCCTCATTTGAATCTGCTGTTGCGACATCCACTGTGGAAACCAACTTCAGAAAAGTGGCAAGCACATCAATTATGTTTTTCGGAAGTTTGTATTGAAAGCCATGATCTTGATCCAAAACAGCTGCAACGTCAATGAACTCCGCTTACACATCATTCACTTCCTCTTCTTGGACATCACTGAACCCTTGGAGTTCCCTCTTCAGTTTCATCAGGAGCAGAGTTGCAGTTTTCATCCAAATCTCCACACACACGGAGTGCTTTCACGAAGTTGGAGCCATAGTCCATGGTAGTTCTAGTGGTAGTGGTAGTAGACCTTGTCACAGATTCCAAACTCTGAATGTATCTCATTCAAAGTACCAGCTATTGTAACATGATCTGCTTTGAGCATGTCTGTACTTTGCCAAAGCCCATAACTTTAGCAGAAAGAAGATAAGACAATACTATGATGATCAACGTCCATTACAATACGTTACAGTCTAATTAGCTAAAGGCCTGCTATATACACATTAAGGTACTTAACATTACACAGCTTACAAATGTAAATGTACTCATTGCTGAAATAATGAATCTAAACCAAATTTTCAATGTATTCCTCTTGATTTTACTTTAATATAACAAATTATTTATCCAACTAGTTTTGTCATTATGTTACGCATGTAATGTTAGTATAAACCATGTTTTGACATTTTCATGATGGTTGGCATGCTAGCTAGCTAGTCAACTATTGATAGGCTAGCTAGCTAAAAGGAATGGGAATCGATACCGTTGCTAGCTAGTCAATGTTAAGTATAAAAACGTGATGAAGTTTAATTTTAATACTTTTTCTATTTCAGCACATATGAGTATTTTATGAGCTAGCTTGGTCATGTAACAGTTAGCTACTTACCTCAACGTGTTTATTCAGGTTAGAAGTAATGTTTTGTGCAGAATGCCTAATGGCAACAGTGACCCTGTTTCACAAATGGAAAGCAGCTGACATGTTATTTTATCTGTTTTTCTGGCTGAAGTATTAGGGACCATATGATTTTTTGGAGACACTCTAAAGCATACACAAAGCTTGCTGTTTAGTATCTGTTTCAAGCGCACTTTGCTCACTCCTAAGTCCATTTAATTGAGAAAAAACACTGGCTTTCAATTACACACTGTGTGTGTACATGTGCATGCATATAAATTGCTTATCACTTTCCTTATCACTGGCAGTTACTGCATGTACTGTAACAAATGATCTTTTAATACCAAGAACATCAAAGACTCAAAGACTAGTCACAGTGAAAAAAACAGGAGAGTACAATGTACAATACCAGCCCAGTCTGAAGCACAAGCATAGAAGTGTTTCACTTCTGGGCACTTCGCATGTGGGCACTTGCTGCTTAACATATCAAGTAATGCCATATGCCATGATGCGCATGCATCAAATTCAGTTGGAGAAGGTGATTCATCTGCTTAGACAGAACAGAGATAGCAATCTGTTTTCAGTGATATGCGATATGCACCAATACACAGTGTAGTCGAAAGCGTTCTCCAGGGAGGTGTCAAACGACCCCTGTCCATCAAAGCTGCCCATTTTGTCCCAGGAGTAAATGAGGCAAAGTCGAGATGAAGGAAGAAGGGAGGAGATATCCTAGAGATAATGAAAAGGCAGTTTTACGTAAAATACATATCTAGCATTCTTCACATCTGAATCCCCAACTTTGATGATGAGCTGTGTGGTCTAAATCATTGGTGTGGTCTCCTATTGTGTGAAGACCTATTCTTAGTGTTATTCACATTTTAAAATACACCTGTTACCCGCAAACAGTGATGGGGACTGGGTTTCGAACTCTTGGCTTTCAGAAAAAATATTGCTTTCTTTTTGTCTCATTCATATTCAATTTTAGGTGAACAGGGGCAATTTCTATTAACGAGACGAGTGTTAGATGACTCATGTGCACATCCTGGTTAGTACATTGTTAATCTATTGACCTTTCACTTGAAAACACCTGCTACGCAACTGAGATAGCAATATAAAAGTAACGCCAACTTGAACCTGTTCTGTTAGTTTTGCAGCAGTTTTAAAACTACCTGCTTCAAAACTATCAGTTTTTAACACGGCTTTATTTTTTCCACAATTATGGGATGGAATCCAACATCAATTTTTAAACTCATCATTTATACATGGATTGTATAGATTAATTATACCTGTCCTGCATTTCTTTATATTAGATATATTCAGATCTGACTGTATTTAAGATGGCTTGAGTTTGATTTTAATCTACCAATACGTTTTACCAGTTGAATTTCATGATGCTTTTGAATCCATCCATTATCTAAGCCGCGTATTCCTGGTCAGGGTCGCGGGGGGCTGGAGCCTATCCCAGCATGCGTTCCGGGCGAGAGGCAGGAATACACCCTGGACAGGTCGCCAATCCATCGCAGGGCACACACACCATTCACTCACACACTCATACCTATGGGCAATTTAGACTCTCCAATTAGCCTAACGTGCATGTCTTTGGACTGTGGGAGGAAACCGAGTACCCGGAGGAAACCCATGACACGGGAGAACATGCAAACTCCGCACAGAAAGGCCCCCGGCCTGGATTCGAACCCGAGACCTTCTTACTGTGAGGCGACAGTGCTATCCACTGCACCACCGTGCCGCCATGCTTTTGAATTGTCTTTTAAATTCAAATTATAATATAAATAGATGCAGACAAAACAAGCACATTTGATTGCAATTTGTTAAAGGGGTGATTTATGAAGTTTGATTGATTAATTGATGGATTGATTGGACAAATGTTGTCTGATTTTCATTCATTTGTCCTTTTTCCTTTACACATGTTACCATACACACCGGACCTGTGTGAATGCTGGAGGTTGGCTAAACAGAGTATGGTCCATCTCTTTGTCAGTTCTCTGTTATACTATTAAATTGGGTGGGATACACTGCCCCTTGTGGATTTGTGCTGTTCCTGAATCAGGTTCCAAGGCAACAAGGGACAACATAACAATACATGTACATGCAGGGGGTAGACAAAATAAAGGAAATACCAAAAGTAACTACATCACAACTAAAAAGGAGTATACACATATGAATGTGGTTCATATGAATGTCATATGAATATTCATATGAATGTCATATGAATATTCATATGAATGTCATTATTATTATTATTATTACATAAATGGTGCACTCTTGTAAATGTTAAGGTTGTAATGCTAGTATTCCACATTGTCCAGACATCTAAAAGGCAAGATTTCAACCTTTAGATTGATAACACAATGTTACATTATTGATAGTTCTGAAGCTGTCTTCAAGTTGTGCGTCATGTTATCTGCCAGGGCACATGCAACGTGTCTTGAACAGATTGCGATTGTGATCCATTCTGGCTATGGTAACCTGTGAAAGAAGAGTTGGTCAGAATGAAGGCACTATGCAGACCGGGCTAATTGGTGAACATGTGAGATATGGTGCATCTGTACATAAAATCAACCCCTTTACGGGTCACATGTCTGCCATTATTGAGCGATGCTTTTTCTGTTACACCTACACATAAGAGAATTGACAATGCGAATCTCACACGCAGAAACCAGTAATTGTGTTGAAATGTGACACTGCTTAAATTATACATAACCTGGCTGGCAGAGCTCTATCTTTGGTTCGTATATGAGCAGTATTTGTTTCTCGGGACTATTGAGGGAGTGGATTTTAAAAACGATAGAATGGTTTGCTCTCGTGTCACCACACTGTATGAACATTTCAGAGTTTCACTTTACTGGGCTTAACTTTCTACGAGGTGACAGTGACACTGCTATTGTGGTAGAACATATTGCTCTGAATATATGCAGTATAGGCATATATCGCCTGTGTGAACTGCAAGACTGCTTTGATGCAATTGATCTGTGAGGGATGGAAATCAGTAAACTGATAACATAAAATATGCTTGATTCGTTGTTCGTATGCTACCGACATACAATTTATTTAATGAATACATACTGTATATCAGGGTTATTATTTTTGCTATGATCTATTTTGTTCATCATTGCCCCTATCAAGTATTGTCAGCACATGGTTGCCTCTGTGCTAACACCAGGTTTCTGGGTTTCAACCGACTCAGCCCCCTTTCTACCCACCCAGGGCAAGCACTAAAAAACACAGGCTTGAAAATACCAACCGATGCACAAACATCCTTGTGCCTCTCTGCCCCACTCCTAAAAATAAATCTGCCCTTGCGACAGCTACCTTTGCGCTTGCAAAAGGCTTTTTTGTGTCCTCAAAATAGAGGATATATGCCTCAATTTCAAAGTCAATTTCTGACCAGCAGATGGCAGTGCAGCCCAATATAATTTCCTCAAGAAACTATGAATAAGGGAAAAAATACTGTCGACTGAGGCACAGTGTCAAGTGATCACATGGATATGCACAAGTGCAGACCGGTGTGTTTCCTCAATTAAATCATGCGTGCTTCAACCTGTAGGTGTTCTATTTCACTTCAGTCAACACACAACAAGTCTGGGTCTTGAGCCCAACAGCCAGTAGGAGAGGAGCATGATGGCAAATTAACCCCTATGCAGCAGTGGAGCCATGTTGCCTATGTAATACAGTATCATACTGTACGCCTGGTCACCAGACCTCTTTTTTCTACCTCCTTGGTTTGGGTTGGTTCATGCTGTGTTCTCTGTTGGTACTATTTGACAGACTATTTGCCATTTGACTATTTGCCACGTAATGTAGAACAGTTGCAAGCCCTGATCTGGAGCTTTTTTGTGGGTTGTCCTATAAACCTATGTCCTATGTGCCTGCCCTTTGTGATTCCATTCTCACATTTTGATGTTTTCTTCATCCAAATATTACATTCTTTTGAAATTGCTAAAAATACCTAACACTAGCAATTGATCATTTTTAGTGTGCAATCCTATAAGGCTGGCCTTGTTTTTTGTTTGTTTGCCTGTTTGTTTTTTCTGTTGTGTCTTTATAGTGGAGTGTATTGTGTTCGCAGACAGAGCAGCTTGTCTTCATTGAATTTAATCTCAATGTCAGAACTCAGCCAATGAGAGCCTCTTTGTCCGTGAGGGCGAATGCTACAATTGGCTTCCCTCCCTGCTTCCATACACCACTCTGCTCCCTGAGAGCTGGTCTCTGTGTTGAGACACAAGCTAGGCTGAGTGACTTTGTTGCTAGGCACCATTTTAAGGTTGTTGAAGATATAATTGTGAGCACCCAACACCCGGGCTGCACCTCACGTATCCCATTAAGTCTTAAGGTTGTGTGTAGCTTGTTAACTAATGAAACCATATTGCCAAACCCCAGTTGACCAGAACTTATTTGGCAGTGAAGGTGAATGCCACATAGGCTTTTCCACTACTGATCCTATACAACAGGGCACTGTTGGAGAAATGGTATTGAGACACATGCACACTATGCTGATAGGGACCTCGTATACTGTGAGGGTGAATATTACACTTGGCCCTTCAGGTGTAGGTTTTAATATTGTTCCCAGGAAATCCCGGTTTTACCAAACAATCTGTAAATGATTTAAGAGTGCATATTAATGGTGAAATGTGTAGGGAAATCAAACATGTATTGTGTAAATTGACTGTAGGTACATATAAGTCTTTTAAAACTATTTGTTTGCCTACAATCCCAAATGTAATAGGCTAAGGAGAATGCACAGACTCAAATACCAACATTAGCCTTTATTGCAACTGCATAGGCTACAGCTAGGTTACTGAATATACAGGAGTCTTACTGTATGTAATGAGGTGCAGATAAACAAAATTATTGGTCTAGCTTATAGCCTAATATTACAGCCGATGTTCTTCTTATATTCTTCTATATCTTCTGAAATAAATGGAAACTGAAAGAACTTTTGGTCTTCACACGTTCATCTGTTTGATTTACAACAAGACACGATCAATCAATAATAATACAAATTTAATACAAATATTTTATGGCTTCAAAATTGAAAAGTGGCCATGACACAATTATTGGCACCCTTTAGAGTCCAAGGAAGACCCCACTCCTGAAAGAGAAACACAAGAAGACCCGATTCATCTTTGCCAAGATCCACGTAACCTGAATCCTTCTGGGAAAATTTACTGTGGACCGATGAAACCAAATTAGAGCTCTTTGGCAATGCAGATCAGCGATTTGTTTACAGACGACGAAATTAAGCTTTTAAAGAAAAGAACACCCTACCTACAGTCAAATATGGTGGAGGTTACATAATGCTGTGGGGCTGCTTCACTGCCTCTGGTACTGGATGCCTTGAACGTATTAAGGGCATCATGAAATCAGAGGATTACCAAGGCATTTTGGAGCAAAATGTGCTACCCCCGTCACAAAACTGAGAGTCAGTCGAAGGTCATGGGTCCTCCAGCAAGACAATGACCCAAAACATACATCCAAAAGCACCCAGGAATGGTTCAACAGAAAACGTTGGACTGTTATGGATTGGCCAGCAATGGGTCCTGAACTCAATCCTATTGAACACCTGTGGAGAGATCTGAAAACAGCAGTTACGAAGTAAAATAAAATAAAATCTGAGAGAACTGGAGCAGTTTGCAAAAGAAGAGTGGGCCAAACTGCCAGTAGAGAGGTGTACGACTGTATATTGTAGTTTATAGTTGTATATATCACTATAAATAAAATGTTCATCATGATTCATCATATATGTTCCAGCAAATAAACAGGCTATCAGGACACAATACCCTTGCTCACGTTACATAAAAATAAAACTGTGAAATACATGATACTGAAAATAATAGGCAAACTAACACCAAGCTGAATGATTCGGCCACCTTGTTTCTCTCTCCCTCGGCGAACACTTGCACCTGCCTCGCTATTTTGGACGGGCTCTGGGGCAGGTTGTAGCCATCCCTCAAAATGACTGGCCTAAGGTAATCACTGTTAGCAGTAGTGTTAAAAGAAAACTTGTCTACTGCAGCCAGCAACTGGAGTTTTTCAAGTGATTTTGTGGGTGCTAGGCATGAACGCATTGTTTGCACTTTTTTGGTCCGTGCCTGTTTCTCTTTCATGCCATCATCATTCCCCTGGTTGTTGTTGGCCACTTGCACAGCCACCGGCGCACTTTATTTTTTTTGTGCTCACAAATTGGATGTTAAGCTAGGAGATACCCCAGAAAACCATGCGTTGAGGCGGTGACACATGAAAGAAAACACATTTTTAAAACACTTAACTTAATCGATTACATTGGCTTGTGCATGCTATGCTGCACATTAAATATTAGCAATTTGTCATTAAATGTACAATGAAAAAACCCTGGTGTCCCTTGCTGTTCTTTTTTGGGAACGGGAAAGACATGATTCGGGATGTCACGGGATCCCGGCCGTAAATCCCTAATCAGGACCGTAGCGCATGGAAACTTGGCATCACTCCTGGCAACCCCTGGCTCTTGATCTGGGGTTCCTCGGTGGCTGTAGGGGATAGATACGTCTGTGCCACCTTGACCCTTCTGGTGAGAGACAAAGTGATGAATGTGACTGCCAGACATTCTTTCCCAAGCACAACAGTCACTTTGGCACCCTGGAGCCCCTCAGTATCAACTTGTATTCTAGACCCCTGAACAGGAGCTTTTGTCCAGTAGTGATGAGCACAATGCAGGCCTCTGGACTGTTGTCCACTAGCGTTGTGTATCTCACCAACATCTCACCAACATGTTTTTTGAGAGTTATTTTGAACTCTTTAAGGTCTTAAAACTCTTTTTTAAACTTTAAACTCTTTAAGGTCAAATGGACTTCCAGGTGACATACAAGCATGGTTGAGGTCTCTAACACTTAAAAAAAAAATATATATATATTTTTTTGTTTAGTTTTTCTCCCCAATTTGGAAGTCAATTATACCCTCTATTTATTTTGATTAACCCCCCCTCACGAACTCGCCATCCGTCTCTACAGGGAAAGCTACTCTCCAAGGCCAGCGATGATCCACCTCCTTTGAGACGGAACTCACCGACCCCCTTTCTGGAGACACCCATACGTGCTTCACAGCGAATTCATGCCGACCACCCTCCACTCTCTCTCAAGAGCGGACAGCCAAATGCCGCCCCAAATCGGGGCTAACGGTCAGGGACCAGAGACGGGTTTCAAACCATTTCTCTGATAGGCAGCTCACACTCGTACAGGACCAGCCAAATATGGGTGCGTGTGTCTCTTCTACTTTAAGCACATTTTTTTATATCACACACATTTATCACTGCTAAAAAGGGTTGCTAAATTCAGTCGCTAGGGTTGGGTGTAATGCTGAAAACACAGAAGAGCAAAGTAGCAGCAAAGGCACCATTATTAACGGACAAAGCCGTTATAAAAAGTATGACATTTGGCACATCAATTGCGGTAAAATGTAGAACACTCCACTCCCATCTAGTGGAGCACTCTGCATTGTTTTCAGCTTTGATCAAAGAGGTGGTGATTGAGGCCCTGGCAGCTGGCTGGCTACAGGTGGCTATCGAGAAACAAGGTACTGAACTCACTGAGTTGGAGGGGGGCCTATCCGAATACAGCAATCGAATTGTCAACCTGGAGACAAAATGCACAACGCTCCTGGCAGAGAATGTCCAGCTTAAAGACCGAATGGAAATGGCAGTGAACTACTTATGCCCCTCCAATATTCGGATTATAAACATTGCAGAGAAATTGGAATCAGGGACAACTCCGGTGAAATTCATCACAGCATTACCGAAGGAAGTCCTGGACAAGGAAAATGCACCCCACACCATAACAGAGCAATCAGAACCCTTAATTTACTCAAGTGTTTCCTTTATTTTGGCAGTTACCTGTAGCTGAAATAAAATCCAAATAAACTTCCATGTCAGATGTGTGTTTCCATTCGTATCCAGCATGTCCATGAAACAGCTGTTAGTTGCCTTTGACATTTTATCCTGATTATAAATATATTCTTTGATATTTTTTGGTAATTAAATACAATTTGGTTTAAGCCAAGGGCAAACAATTCTGCTGTTTGATTGGCCATTTCGAGGTGTTGTGTCTGTTTCATCTTTTAGAGCTGCAGACTATCATGGTGTGTAAAGATAATTAACTGCAAAGACACAACATGCTAAACCTTGTGAAAACATCCAGGACGGTTGTCAACATGCTAAACCTTGTGAAAACATCCAGGACGGTTGTCAACAAGTGATGACAAGTGAGGACAGCTGTTCTACACTGCCAAGATGTTCTTGGATGTCCAAAGACAACCTGTATGCAGGCAGCATTGGTATTGGGAGCAAGGAAGAGCTAGGATGTTTGCGGTGGTGGTGGTTGGCAATAAAGAGACAGGATATCACCCACAAATATAACTTCTCAAATCAGCAAGAGGTATTTATCTTTCTCTCTTTACCCACAACCCCTATTTCGTTCCTCTCCCTTTCCCCCTCTCTCTCTGTCTCTTTGATCCAGCCCTCATCAGGATCAGGATCAAGTCACAACATGCTTGCAGACTGCAACAGAGTGAAGGTAATGGGGAAGTGTTTTCAGCTCAGTGGCTCTTGATGAAAAAACTGAGGGAGGGATAAAGCCACTCTGACACTGCAGATGCAAGTTCGCTTCAAGAACAGCTCTGTTTACTTGATTGTCTAGCTGATGCCCCAGTTGCTTAGTGACATCCCAATACATAGGATGAAATACTCGTTCTTTGAAAACTTAAGAACAGAACAGAGTGTATTCATGGAGAACAGAAACAGGCTTAGAGTAAGTATGTGCTGATCCCTGGGCGTCTTTCGGGGCTGCATGGGGGAAAGGAAAAGTTGATAACTCACATTTTATTTCTTCCCTTATTATTTTATCAAATACAACATGACTTTTCTCGAGTTTAAATTTTTTATTTGTCTGAGAAAGAACTGAAACAATGATAACCATAGAATGGTTCTTCATAGAGTTTAATAAGTCCTGCACAAACAGACAGTCCTGCACATTTTTTCTAAAAAGAAACTTTTGGGATTGTTAGCAAAGGTTCCTCAGGTCACACTTAAGGCCAAACCTAATGCTGAGGGTGAGGGGACCAAACCTCAATCATTCATTAGATGGAAAAGGCTCACCACTGCCATCCCTAACATTTCCCAATCCTGGCTTCCGTGGTGTTGCAACTACACCCTCAGGAATCTCTGCTCCCGCCAACCTCCATTAATTTATGATGCAGCGGCTGATTACACGGGCCACTGTCTAAATAAATATTGGGTTCGAAACACGAGTCAGAGATGAGGTATGAATACCACCACACTGGTCCTCTCCACCCCACTTTTCTGTGAGCAGTCAGGGTTTTAACCCCACAGCTGCTGCTGTTTGCTGTGCTGCACAACCCCAATTAGGCCATTTTTGACATTCACATCTCCCTGACTGTTCCTCTGTAACGTTATAATAGGAAAATATCTGTGCCATTCCGCAACCCTGCCTCACAAGTCTCTACTTACACACTTTTAATATGTGTGGTATCAGTCCACGCTACTGTATGTGAGAGATGTTACACTTTAAAAAGTGACCAGAATTGTAGTGGTAAGGGAATAAGGCCTGGATCAATCAATATTGGTCCTAACTTTGAATCACAATGAACTGCAAGCATTTTTTTTATCTGTAAGTACTCCTTACCTGAAAATAGAAGTTCTGATTGGTAGCGCCTCTAATTGTACACCGGTGGTGACACTAGGAATAAAAGGCTGCCATCAGGACTTAACATTTAATTGGTGAAACATTTCACTCTTTTAACTTCATCTTAACTGAAAAATATATATATTTGATGAATGTAGATTTTATCTTCACCAACATAGTTTGGCAAGTTCAGCAACCACCAGAATTAACTTGCCAAACTGTGTTTATGAAGAAAAAATCAAACACTCCCAAGTTTGTAAAACATTGAGTTATGTAAGTTGCTCTGAATGAGACCCTCTTATAATAATAATAATAATAATAATAATAATAATAATAATAATAATAATGAGATACGTATAACTCAGGGTGGCTGGTGGAGCACCTGAGGCTGTGTTGTTCATAGCTCTGCCACTGTGCCCAGCTGGTTTGGTAAGGCCGAGGAAGACCGCCGGCGCCGGCGCAAGCCTGTTTTCGTGCCGTGACCCGCTGTCAAGTGTGGGCCATAGTGTCTCGGGCGAACATGCTGGGTGTGTGACGCCGCCTCCCGCTGCTCCTGTAATAGGAAATATTTCCCCTCAGGCTAGTTTGGGAGGATAGAGTGGGCAGAAGAGAAGAAGGCCCTGACTTCAAAATGGAAATCGGCCTGCTGTAGGGACAGGGACCAATTCCTCTGCCCGATTAAACAGATGAGCAAATCCAATTCTCTTTGAATAAGTGCAAGATGTGTTTCAGGAACCGTGCTTGTTTTGTGGTTCAACCACTAAAATATACACAATTCGACTCAATTCAGTATGTTTTTTTTACAGTTGTCTATATACTGTATACAGTGGGCCAACCTATCATGCTCACACAATCTCTCTAAGGTATTTGATACTGTAGATCACACTATTTTGATTGAGAGATTACTGAACATATATAGGACTAAGCTCAAAAATAGCTAACTGGCTTTTAAATCTTTCTGATAGAACACAGTGTGTTTTTGCAGGCCACAAGTCTACATTTCTGGAGGTCACTAAGGGGGTCCCACAAGACTCTGTTCTGGGCCCAGTCTTGTTTACAATTTACAGTATATACACAATATTGATCTCTCAGCACCAAATTCTAAAATTCATTAATGTAATGATGATACCATTGTTTATTCCTTTTCCAACCTTGGCACAGGCTGTCCAAGACCTTCAAACCTCTTAATTCCATTCAGACTGCTCTCTGAGCTTAAACTTGTTTTTTAATGGTAAAAAAACAAAATGTTAGTTTTTACAATGTCTTGTTCTCACATACCTTCAGACATGAGAATAGTTACTTTGGACAAGTTATTGAAAGGGTGTCATCTTACAAATATTTAAAACTAAGCTTGCATGACAAGATCAGTTTTGAAACACACATGGGTAAGCAGGTCATGAAGTTGAAGGTAAAATGGGGTTTTTATCTTAGAAACAAATTGGGTTTTTCCTATGAGGCCAAGCGAAAACTGGTTCTAGCCACATTCTGACCTGTCATAGATTATACAGACACACTGTATATCCATGTCTCTTACACAACATTGAAAGCCTTGAATGCAGTATATCATGTTGCATTGCATTTTATTACGAATGGAAAATCTCTAACCCACCACTGTCTCCTATATGAATAGGCTGGATTGACTTCTTTAAGGCAACACAGAGCCATTCATCCATATCTTAATTTATAAGGCCATAATAGGAAATATCCCTTCGTACCTGTGTTCTCTTTTAATCTGGAATGTTAAAAAGTATCAACTTCGTTCTACCAATCTGATACCTCGATACTTAAAGTACCCCGCCCATTGTCTGAACTGGCTAAGACTGATTTTAATGATTACACACTTTGATGTGGACTTGCTAATACCTTTAGCTGATTTCAAAGGCATAAAGCCCCCCTTGAAAAATATATTTCAGTCTCAATGGGGGTTTCTCCAGGAAAAATAAAGGATAAATATATATATATATATTTTTTTTTTTAATCTGTATTTATTAAATATAAATAAATATCCAGGCAATGAGAATAAACAATGGAATTAGCAGTATATGCTAAACACAGACCCGTAATAGCAACACTTTTAGAGAAGGCACAGTGCTGAGACTGTTGAGTGCTGAAGCCTCAAGTCTGACCAATCTTCCCACTGAACACAAACACTGGCTGGCTGTGCCAAATTATCTGTAGTGCTGGGAGCAATTCAGTGTTTAAAGTCAATTATCAACCCGAAACATTCTTTCCCTTCCAGCATCGGCCCAAGTGCCATTGAACTCGATTCTCCCATATGGCTACACTTTGTTAGTCCTTAAGCTCGCATTTAGTCAGAAGCAACACTTGAGATCCATCACTGCCATCTGTTCTTATGTCATTTAATGCACAATGTGGAAGGGGATAATTTGCCTCTGTTTGTTAGAGGGTTATATATACTGTATATATATATATATATATATATATATATATATATATATATATATATACACGCATATACAGGGGGTAGACAAGATAATAGAAACACAATATTAAATAATGACTCCTGTCTAGGATTTAGTTTGAACTAAATTGCAATTAAAAAGGAGATCTAACAGATTTTGAGAGGTCATATAGTTGGTGACCGATTTGCAGGTGCGTCAGTCACAGAAATTACAAAATTATTTATGCGTCAAGGGGAACAGTGTTGAAAATCATGATAGCATGATGCAAAAACTGCAAAAACTGCATCAAGAAAGAACAACCTCAAATGACCACAGAACTGAATCTACAACTCTGTGACCCAGTCTCAACAGAAAGTGTACATCGTGACCATCACAAATCTGATATTTATGGTGGGGCTGCCATTTGGTAACCAATTGTAACCAAGGCCAATGCACAACAATGCAGGTGTAATGAGCAGAAAACCTGGACTTCTGAGCAGTGAAAGTAATATGGCCTGATCATCTTTTACTGTTTTTCCTACACCTACAGGGGTTTATATTTAGAGAAAACGAAAGGAAGCCTTCAACCCACATTGCCTGTTCCCAACTGTTATTGGTATTCCAAGACAATACACACTGCTAAATGGATTCAAGAGTGGTTTCATGAACACCAGGGTGAAGTCAAACACCTCCAATGGCCTCCCCAATCACCAGATCTAAACATCGTTGAACCTTTATGGGATGTTCTTCAATGTAAGCACTGGAGACTTTCCTTCTTGAAGAATGGTCCAATATCCCACTAGAAACAGTTCAAATCTTGTATAACAGCATCCCTAAAAGGATTGAAGCTGTTCTGAAGGCAAAGTGCAGCCCAACTCCTTATTAGTTCATACATATTCATATATTTGGGGTGTTTCCATTATTTTGTCTACCCCCTTTATACTGTATGTATATGTATTAACTAAGTTGACATTTAGTACAATTCTTCCAACCATTGGCATTTATGGAAAATTTTAGGGAGCTCTAGGGAATTCCATAGTGTCAGTGCAAATTAATTGACTAATGGTAAGGGTACCAAATCTCTCTGACTACAATGCACTATATTCATTGGGACCACATATTGCTGAAAAATGTATGCATTCACTACTGTGAGTCGCTTTGGATAAAAGCATCTGCTAAATGGCATATATATTTATTACTTTTTTTATTTGAATAAAATTGACGTAGCATAAACATGGTAATTGCTGTGATAATTTGCAGATATTGAACTGTCAAAAAAGCTCATAATAGTCCAGTGCCATCATGGACACTGACTAAATGTTAAATAATTTTCACTTTTTACTTTCAACAAAAACACAACAACAATGTCACTGCTGTCATTCACTTAAATAGCAGTGAAATGTTTCCTGAGAATTACTGAAGGCCATCACCAATACTCTGGCTTTATTTACATTGTAATTAGCAGTATTCAGCAGTCTTGTTCCTCTCATTGTTAACCACCCTACACAAGCCATGGCAGGCAGGGCCAACATGATGCAGTCAGACAGCTGTGTAAACTTATCATCCATATTTCATTGAGGCACTGGGGAGGAAGGGGGGGGGGGAGGTCTGGGAATAAATGTTTGATGTCTTAACAGTTTGGTGAAGGTGAACTGGGGTCTATTGAAAGGGGCCACTGTGGAGTACCACAACCCCCTCCACATCCTATTGTTGCGACTTAAAGTGTCAAGATAATGTTGTCATTGTGTAGAGGTGCTCAGGGGAGTCACCTTCACCTCATTCTCCAGTGCCTCAGGCTATGTCCACACTAATGCGGATACATTTAAAAATGCTGTTTTCGTGTCTAAATGTTTTCCGTCCACACTAGCGTTTTCACAATGTTTTCGAAAAGTTGGCCGTCCACACAGAAACGCCAAAAACACTTAAATTGCTTTAATGGGCATGTGCAGGACACCTGAGGCAGCAATGGAGCAGGTTTATGGCATAAATACAAAAGGTATTATTATGCTTGTTTCACATACCAGCATTTATTTGTGGACTAGAGTTTAAGGTCATTCATGTTTGCAATGAGTACAATTTGAACAAACTTTTTTGTGAAAATTCATTGAGTGAATGAATGCCAATGTTTGTAATGCCAATGTCCTCGCAAAGATCTGTTGCACAGCAGCTGTGAATATAAAGCGATTTGTCTCTTACATAGCAATGCTGCTTGTACATTATACAAAGCTATGTTTAACTCCAATAAAGCAATCAAATTAGATAGCACTTGTACAACTTCCACCACGCCCACCACGTTGAATGTTTTGGCTACAGCCTGCATCACATAACAATCATACATCAGCGTTTTTGAAAACCTCTGTCTTCCCCATCTATACTACAATGCGAGACCAGCGTTTTCAAATGTATCCACTTGGGAGAGCGTCTTCGAAAAGGTCTGTTTTCGGTGACAAAAATGCCATCTTAGTGTGGACAGAAGGCCAAAGCGGAGAAAAAAAGATGCGTTTTCAAATGTATCCGCATTAGTGTGGACATGGCCTCAGATCAGCAGCGGCTCTACACCTTACCCAGATAACAATTTTTGGTTCCCAGAATATTCCTGAAAGTTTAGGGTAAACATTACCAACAGTTTCCTGGATGTGTCTTGAACGTTATTTTTAAGTCACAAGGAACATTGTAGGAATGACTATGTTAATATTATCAGGAAAGTTAGCAATGGTCAATGAAACTGGTATTTTAATACTTACATTCAGAACATTGATATACAGTATATCCTACATGATGTTCTTATGACTAAAATGATAACCATCAGAGGATGTTACCAGTAAGTGTGTATGGAAAGTGGCTCAGATATTTTTCTGTCACTTTGACACTACTTGTTTGGAACAATAAATAAGTTAAGTCTGTCGGGGGAGGGTTTCCATCATAACATTATCTCACAACAAAATGGGAATCTAACTGGAATATTCTTTAATGTTTTTGAAATGATTTGTGTTAGCTGGGCAGCCACTCCTGAGTACCTAATGGTTGTGCTCCATGCAAGAATCAAAGAATACCAATCACACTGCTACCACCTGAAAACTGGCTCCCAGAATACCGGCTCTTTACAATTGAGTTATTAGGCATTCTGGATAAGTTACAGCAACTAGACGGCACAGGCCGGTAGGCCAACCAGCAAGGCTTTGCAGTAGTCCAGGTGTGTAATTACCAGGGTCTAGATGAGTATTTCATGCACTATGTATTGCTCACACACACATACAGACTGCAGGCAAGTCAACACAGGGCAAACTATGATTTAACAGGATCCTGATGTAACAGGAATATGTGCTTCAGGGGAAATCCATAAATTATGAATAAACATCAACATTGATTGAGTACGGTATGATAACTGGAACTTAAATCTTTAAATGCACCTTTAGTTACCTCCCTATAACATTATAATTGAGTAAGCCATAAATACAGGTACATGGAAAATGGTGGGCTGTCAAAGGGTATGATATGTCCAACGTTCTGTTTTTGAAAAGGACTTTAGGATTAGAGGGACTCAACAGCACTTATATGCATGTCTTACAAATTGTTTAGAGAGAAAACAGAGCAGGCTTCCTCAGGACAGCAGGGTTACATAATGTGCAGAGTCACTGTTCACAAGGCTCTAAGGATTAATCCTGGCTGGAGCTGCTAGGCTTCTCTACTTGGACAGGCAGACACTTTGTACCAGGTCTGGATAGTCATCGGCTCTTAGTGTTTTTCAGAGAATGGCAGATTTAAATTGTTTGGGTGACTCAGAACAGGATGACTCTGAGTTGTTACTTTGTTAGAGACTGTTTTCAAAATAAGTTTATTTTTCACTTTAGTTTTTTGGATAGAAACAATCAGTACGTTTTGAGGACTAGACTTTTCCCCAACTTGTAATCCCAGGACATCTGAAATTCTACATTGGTTAAAAGAGTAAAAATTGTTAAAATATTTGGTTTGGCATTTACTGCTAAGGTTCACAATGATACTGATATTTACAGTGGGTATAAAAAGTATTCACTCCTTTGGCTGTTTCTTATTTGTAATTAATGAACTTAAAGCTTTAGATTTATTTGACATTATGGGGTATTTTGTGTTGATCAGTGGCAAGAAATGCCAATTAAATACATTTCCATGAAGTAAGACAATAAAGTGTGAAAAATGCAAAAGGGGGTGAAAACGTTTTATTCCCCCCCCCCCCCCGAAACTGGCTTCCTCCAGTCTAGGAACCTGGAGCAAAACAATTCAAGTTAATGGCGCACCTTTCCTCTCATCAGTTGTCACAAAATTATCTATACACGGACAGGCATGTCCATGGGAAGCCTTCTCTGGCTCTCCTCCATATTGAAAATGTCACATTGATAAAAAATATCCACTATAATCAGAGATGGTTATGTTATCATGTTATCATATGTTATCATAGATAATAGGTCAAAAAACTGTTACAGGTTGTGCCATTTTTTGTGATATCATCAGAGGAGTTGTATTTATTGGTAAATCCCACACTGTGGTGGCTCCTGCATGATGACCTGAAGTGGTCACAGCACAGTGCTAATTCATTGCACTGTAAGACATGGGTCACTAGGGATGAGACGTGTGTTGTCCAGATGAGAGACACCACACACTCAACCTGGGTCTCTGATGTGGAGGTTTGATGGCCCCAGAAAAAAAAGATTTTGCTAACATGACATTCTGGCTTACAACCGATTACATAACCATGAAATTACAGCAGTATGTTGATCAAACGTGCAAGCTGTGAATGTACCTGCAACGTTTATGTTAAGAATGGATGGATGTATTGCCAACATTTCTGCTTTCTCTCCAGACCTTTTCTCTCCAGACCTCCAGACAGCCCCATTGAACACAATGTAAAAGGACACAATAACATTGATTCATGGGCACAAAAATGTTACGTGCGGTAAATGTAGACCTGGACCCAAAAGCGGACTCGACACGGAGATGGTAATTGCGCTCCGCTCAGGAGGCGTTTAATCACGGAACAAATAAAAGTGACGGAAACAAGCCGTCCAAAAACAAACAGGCAAAACAGGAAAGCCGTGCGGCTACTAAACAAGAAACGAAATAAACACAGGCAGATTCAGGAATATTCGCGAAGTCAGGAACAGGTAACCAAATAAAAGCAGTGCTAGAAAAACTAGTACGCAAAGGCAATGGGCTAAACGAGTGCCGGGTTTAAATAGGCAAAAGCATTAACTAATAAGGGCAGCGTGCAGAATGTGTTAGGGGAAAACAATGTGACAGGCTAAACGAAACGAGGGAACAAGAAACAGATTGGGGCAGCGTGCAAAATGTGCAGGGAACAACAATTGTCACAGGCTAAACGAAACGAGGGAACAAGAAACAGATTGCGGCAGCGTGCAAAATGTGCAGGGAACAACAATTGACATATTGCGGCGAAGCCGCGCCCATAACACAGACAACCCAGGGAGAACGCAAAAAACCAGACATGACACGCAAGGAACAAAGTGGCAGAAAAACACAAGGAAAGTGAACAGGGCGGACAGCGATGTAACAGAACCCCCTCAACGGAGAGCCTCCTGGCGACCCACCAGGCCTGTTCTTCTGAGGTGGGTTCGGTGGAAGTCCGAATGAGGGAAGGGTCAAGGATGAGCTGGTGGGAAACCCAGCTCCTCTCCTCGGGGCCATAACCCTCCCAGTCCACCAAATATTGGTGGCCCCGACCCTGCGCCGAATGTCCAGGATGCGCCGGACGGTGTATGCTGGGGCGTTGTCGATGATCCGGGGGCGGAGGGGAACGGCCGGAGGGCACAGTGAGCTGGTAGTGACAGGTTTGATCTTTGAGACGTGAAAGACGGGGTGAATCTTGAGGGCTGGAGGGAGTTGGAGTTTGACAGCAGAGGGGTTGATGATAGACTGTACCTGTATGGACCGATGTAACGTGGCTGGAGTTTCTTGGAGGTGGACTGGAGGGGAATGTCAGTGGTGGAGAGCCAGACTTGCTGTCCCGGAGAGTATTGGGGGCTGCGGTGCGGTGGCGGTCCGCCAGGCGTTGAGTGCGCGCGGTGGAGCGACGGAGAGCAGAGCGGGTGTCCTCCCAAATCCGAATACAGCGCCGGATGTGGGTTTGCACAGACAGGACGGAGATCTCCTCCTCCTGGGCCGGGAACAGGGGGGGCTGATACCCTAGGGAGCACTCGAAGGGGGAGAGACCAGTGGCAGAGCTGGTTAGGGAATTGTGCGCATACTCAACCCAGGGTAGCAGATTGCTCCAGGAGGAGGGGTTCGGTCTGTGATGCACCGCAGTGCAGTCCCCAGGTCTTGGTTGGCCCTCTCGGTCTGGCCATTCGTCTGGGGGTGGTAGCCGGAGGACAGGCTGACAGAGGCCCCCAGGGCCTGGCAAAACGACTTCCAGACGTGGGAGGAAAACTGGGGACCACGGTCCGACACAACGTCGACGGGATCCCATGTAAGCGAACCACGTGCTGGACCAGGAGCTCTGCAGTCTCTGAGGCTGAGGGAAGCTTGGGAAGGGGAACGAAATGGACTGCTTTGGAGAATCGGTCGACAATGGTCAAAATAGTGTCGTTACCTTCAGAGGGGGGGAGTCCACAGACAAAGTCCAGACCAATGTGACTCCAAGGACGACCTGGGATGGGTAGGGACGGAGGAGACCGCTGGCGGGCTGGTGGGATGCCTTGCTCCTGGCGCAGGTGGTGCAGGCCAGTACGAACTCCCGGGCGTCCGCGGCCATGGACGGCCACCAAAAGGACCTGGGAACGGACGGAAACAGGGACAAACAGGTGAGGGCTGGGGTTAGGTCTGGGGTCAGGTTGAGTGGCCTGGGCCTCCCTGATCTGCCTCTCAATTCCCCAGGTCACTGCAGCAACCACACAGGAGGGGGACAGGATGGTGTCGGGACTCGTCTGTCCGGTTTTGGAGGAGAATTGGCGGGAGAGGGCGTCGGGTTTTAGGTTACGGGATCCGGGTCTGTATGTGATGGTGAAGTTGAAGCGGCCAAAGAACAGAGCCCACCGGGCCTGGCGAGAACTGAGTCTCTTGGCCGACTGGATATATGCCAGGTTTTTGTGGTCGGTCCAGACGATAAATGGGTGTTCCGCTCCCTCCAACAAATGTCGCCACTCCTCCAGGGCGAGTTTGACCGCCAGCAACTCCCGATTCCCAACGTCGTAGTTGCGCTCAGCGGGGACAGCTACGGGAGTAGAAGGCGCAAGGATGGAGCTTTTGGTCCTTACCCGAGCGTTGGGACAAGATGGCCCCCACCCCGGAGTCCGAGGCATCCACCTCCACCACGAACTGACGAGACACCTCAGGATGGACCAGGACAGGAGCGGAAGTGAAGCGGTTCTTTAAACCGATGAAGGCGGCTTCAGCTTCAGGGTTCCAGGAGAAGGGGATGGATGGGGAGGTGAGTCGGGTGAGGGTTCAGCTACCCTGCTGTAGTCCCGAATGAATCGCCGGTAAAAGTTTGCAAACCCCAGGAATCGTTGCAATTCCTTTACCGATGATGGTTGAGGCCACTCCACCACCGCCTGGATCTTGGCCGGGTCTGGTCTCACCTGTCCACACTCCACGATGTACCCCAGGAAGCTCACCGACGAGGCGTGGAATTCGCACTTCTCCGCCTTGACAAACAGTTGGTTCTCCCACAACCTCTCCAAGACCTGCCGGACATGGGTAGTGTGTTCCTGTAGGTTGCGGGAGAAAATTAAAATGTCGTCAAGGTAGACGAAGACAGAGCGGTTGAGAAAGTCCCGGAGCACATCGTTGACCAACGCCTGGAACACAGCGGGCGTTGGTGAGCCCGAACGGCATCACCAGGTACTCGAAGTGGCCCAGGGGGGTGTTGAACGCCGTCTTCCACTCGTCCCCTTCCCGGATTCGAACAAGGTGGTAGGCGTTACGGAGGTCCAATTTAGAAAAAATAGTGGCCTCCTGTAGAGGTTCGAATGCGGAGTTGATGAGAGGTAGAGGGTACTTGTTTTTAACGGTGATGGCGTTGAGGTTGCGGTAGTCGATGCAGGGACGGAGTGACTTGTCCTTCTTGGCCACGAAGAAGAACCCTGCACCGACTGGGGATGAGGAGGGTCGGATGATGCCTGCCGCCAGTGAGTCATGAATATATGACTCCATCGCTGCTCTCTCCGGCCGCGAGATGTTGAAGAGGCGACCGGAAGGCAGGGGAGCCCCGGGAAGCAGGTCGATGCCGCAGTCATAGGGCCTATGAGGGGGCAACGAAGAGGCTCGGCTCTTGCTGAACACCTCCGCCAGGTCGTGATACATGGGGGAACCGAGGACATGTCTGGAGGAACCAACCTGGCGGGAGGTGAAGCACCCTCCGTGGGTGCTCGAGCCGACTGGAGGCAAGTGGCGTGACAGTAGGGACTCCAGCTCTGGATCTTGCTGGTGATCCAGTTCAGATGAGGGTTGTGGAGTTGGAGCCAGGGTTGGCCGAGAACCAGAGGGGACTGGGGTGAGGAGATGACCAGGAGCTGAATGGTCTCACGGTGGTTGCCGGACAGGATGAGCTGTAGGGGTTCGGTGGTGTGAGTGACCTGGGCTAGGAGGTTCCCATCCAGTCCGTGGACCCGGAGAGGGACGGCAAGAAGACGAGTGGCAATGCCAGCCTGTCGCACTAGCTGGGCATCAATGAAATCTCCATCCGCCCGGAGTCCACTAGGGCACACAGCGACAGGGGTTGACGGTTCCAGTTGAGCGTGGCCTTCAACTGGAAGCGAGACTGGGCGGTTGTGGAGCCCTGGGTGTGGCTCACCAGTAGGCCCAGTTTTACTGGTGAGCCTGGGCTTTTGGTTCGGGAGAGGAAGGAATCAGGAGGTGACGGAGAAGAAGAGCTCGCTGGGGTGAGGTGACCGGTCTTCTCCCTCCGACGCTCCCGCAAGCGGTTGTCGACCCTGATGGCAAGGGAAACCAGAGCGTCGAGGGAGTCAGGGTAGTCCCTCGTAGCCAGCTCGTCCTTCACCACTTCACCTAACCCGTTCCGGAAGGCCCCTTGGAGCGACGCGTCATTCCAAGCGGATTCCGCCGCCAGGGTTCTGAACACCACCGCGTACTCCGCCACGCTGCGGTCCCCTTGACGGAGATGGAATAAGCGCTGGGAGGCATCCTTCCCACCCACCGGGTGATCAAAAACCTTCCTCATTTCTGTCACGAATGTGGAGTACTGGGAACTGGCTGGGAGCTGGCTGTCCCAGATGGCAGTGGCCCACCCAGCGCCCTACCCCCAAGGCAGCCCATGATGAATGCGATCCTTGCCGGCTCAGAGCCGTATGAAGATGGTTGTAGGTGGAAGATGAGGTCGCATTGCATGAGGAACCCCTTGCAGTTCCCCAAATCGCCATAATAGCGATCCGGGTGGGGAATGCGGGGTTCCCTGGGTTGTCCAACCGGCAGGCTGGCAGGCGGCGATGACGCAGGGGGGTTGGGAGAAGTCGTCTGCGTCAGAAGAGAGACGTTGGAGCTGAGTTGGGACACCTGTTCTCCCACCTGAGAAATATGGCCTCCCATACTCCTCAGTGCCTCCATAGTCTCCTTCATGTGTCGCTCCTGCTGGTCTATACGAGCCTCCTGGCAGGCGAGTAGGTGGTGGAGCGCATTCGAGTCTGCTGGGTCCATAATGGCCTTTGCGTTCTGTTACGTGCGGTAAATGTAGACCTGGACCCAAAAGCGGACTCGACACGGAGATGGTAATTGCGCTCCGCTCAGGAGGCGTTTAATCACGGAACAAATAAAAGTGACGGAAACAAGCCGTCCAAAAACAAACAGGCAAAACAGGAAAGCCGTGCGGCTACTAAACAAGAAACTAAATAAACACAGGCAGATTCAGGAATATTCGCGAAGTCAGGAACAGGTAACCAAATAAAAGCAGTGCTAGAAAAACTAGTACGCAAAGGCAATGGGCTAAACGAGTGCCGGGTTTAAATAGGCAAAAGCATTAACTAATAAGGGCAGCGTGCAGAATGTGTTAGGGGAAAACAATGTGACAGGCTAAACGAAACGAGGGAACAAGAAACAGATTGGGGCAGCGTGCAAAATGTGCAGGGAACAACAATTGTCACAGGCTAAACGAAACGAGGGAACAAGAAACAGATTGCGGCAGCGTGCAAAATGTGCAGGGAACAACAATTGACATATTGCGGCGAAGCCGCGCCCCGCAACACAGACAACCCAGGGAGAACGCAAAAACCAGACATGACACGCAAGGAACAAAGTGGCAGAAAAACACAAGGAAAGTGAACAGGGCGGACAGCGATGTAACAAAAAAGGACAAAAAAAACAATATTTTTAAGGAATTCAATGTGTCCAGGAGAGTATACCATGTATCTCTTTGCAAGCACACTAGAATAATCTTTCTCTTAAGAAGCTCCCCTCCCCCTCTACCGTACACTGTGGTACAGTCATCAACCCAAATTAACTCTAATGGCGTTACTGAGTAAATGTCATTTTCAGATAGGGGCATGACATAAGCCTGAAACCTTTACCACATAAGAACTTTCTCTCTACATTTCAGTCCAACAGCATTAAATTATACTCATACCATATGCTGCATTCCTCCTGGATGACAGATTAACTTTCGTGATTTTTTTTTAAGAAGACGTCCACATTTTTCTGTCGCACAATCCACTTCCTGACGCACATATTTCCCTCACCTTTCCTGGAGCATGTATCACTCAGGCTCCAAAACCCTTTTTTAGCCTGTCAAACCCTGTTAAACCAAACAGAACAGAAAGAGAATGGAATTCTTGGGTCTTCTCATAGCTGTGGCAGAGTTTGACCCTGATAGACAGATTTCTCTCTGTATGGGATGAGTCTGTCTCCTGGGAGAGGAAGAGAGCTGTCGGGAGGAGTCCAACCAATTTAACAGCGTTCAGTCAGTAATAAAAGCTACAGAACGTAATAAATGCCCCTGTGTTCTCTGTCTGGAGGTACCCATCTATCACACACAGAGAGGACCTCATGGGGGACCTTATTTCAGATTCCATAATGCCAATACAATAGCCTTGCTCATAGTGTTTGCTCATGCATTGATTGTCATCTGTGAACTGCCAGAATTCTGGGGGATTAAGATCAGGTGAATCACCATGAGGAAAGACCTTTGCTCATCAGTGAACAAAGCTCCTTCTTCTCTAACTGCCAATGACTTTGCATCCTTCTTTCGCAAGAAAGTCAATGACATTCGTACCTCCTTCTCCCCAACCTCTCCCGCACTTAACCCTCCCTCACCCATCTCACAACCCAAACCACACCCCTCCCTGACATCTCACAACTTATTTACTCCCATCGTCCTACCACCTGCTCTCTCGATCCCATTCCCTCCCCCCTCTTCCAGTCCATTGCAATGGACATCCTCCCCTTTGTCTCCAATGTAATCAATTCCTCTCTTTCCTCTGGTTCTGTCCCCTCTACCCTCAAAAGGGCCCATGTCATCCCTCTGGTCCCAACTAGTCAGGCTTCAAGGCGGGTCAATCAACTGAAACTGCTCTGCTCGCGGTCACTGAGGCTCTCCACTTGGCAAAGACTCAATCACTCAGCTCTGTTCTCCTCCTTCTCAATGTATCGGCTGTGTACCATTGACCATACCGTTGACCACCAGATCCTGCTCTCATCTCTTTCCAAGATGGGAATCTCTGGATCTGCACTGGCATGATTTGAATTGTACCTGGCTGACCGGTCCTACCTGGTGGCCTGGAGAGGATCCCTCTCCTCTCCCCACACCCTCTACCAGCGTCCCACAGGGCTCGGTGCTAGGCACCCTCCTATTCTCACTGTATACCAAGTCACTTGGTACAGTTATCTCTGCTCATGGTTTTTCATATCATTGTTATGCTGATGACACTCAACTCTTTCTCTCCTTCTGAAACCCAGGTCCCAGTGCATATCTCTGCATGTCTGTCAGATATCTCTGCTTGGATGTCCACCCACCACCTGAAGCTGAATCTTGGGCAGAGCGAGCTGCTCTACCTCCCAGCAAACAGCTCCCCGATGATTGATGCCTCCATGGAATGCCACAAGGAAGGCTCTATAGTGTCTCCATCCTGGGCTGCCAAGAACCTTGGAGTGACTCTAGACAACTAACTGTGCTTCTCGGGGCACATCGCAGCAATCACCCGGACCTGCCGATTCTCCTTTCACATATCCAGAGAATTTGCCCGTTCCTCACCCAAGAGGCAACACAACTCCTGGTCCAGGCTTTGGTTATCTCATGTCTGGACTACTGAAATTCCTTGCTGACAGGCTTACCAGCCTGTTTTATCAAGCCACTGCAACTAGTGCAGAATGCCGCCGCACGCCTAGTTTTCAACCTACCCAAGTTCACACGTCACTCCTCTACTCACCACTCTGTACTGGCTCCCTATTGCAGCATGTATCAAATTTAAATCACTGGTACTGGCATATCAGGCCACTAGAGGAACCGCTCCCTCCTACCTCCAGCCACTCATCACACCCTACACCCCAGCCAGACCCCTCCCGCTCTGCCTCCTCCCTTCCCTTTGGGCGCCCAGCAGCTCTCGCCTCTTCTTTGGCCTTTCGGTGGTAGAATGACCTTCCGCACCCAGTCAGGACTGAGGAATCACTGGCCATCTTCCGAAAAAACCCACCTCTTTAGATTCCACTACCACTGACTCTATACATTAATTAACTGCCATCACCACTGTCTACATGTTTTAAGAAAAAAAAAAAACGTTTATTTCCTTGTGTTACACGTAGAGTGTGAAACTGCTAACAATGATGTCTATTACAGAGTTACTACACTGATCACTTGCACTAACTATGTTTAATATTATCATGCATAAATGCACTTTTTGTAAGTCGCTCTGGATAAGAGCGTCTGCTAAATGCCTAAAATGTAAAATGTAAATGTAACAACATACATCCATACTCATCAAATGGAGGGCTCTTCCTTTTGCACTCCAAAAGCTCAGAATTAGGCATCATCTTCCAAACACTTTAGTTCCTTTCCTCAGTCTTCACTGAGCACGGGCTCATAGTTGGTCAAATTAAACATTTATGGGATGTGACAGGTCATGCAAGTGGAGTAAAAAAAATGACCGAAAGAGCAGATTGTAATTTTGGTTGGTCACTGAGAACACTCATATTTTAGAGCTGCAAGCCTCAGAGACACACAGTTTGTGTTATGGCTACTGTACACTTACTGTACCACTTAATGTCCTTATGTGGTCCCCCTTCAGCATCAGTTAAGCTATAGACTTTAAACTCTACATTGCTACATTACATAAAGATATATTTTCTTTGATTTGGGTGAAGAGTGCTTCACAGTTTGAAAGTGAACTTTAGCTCAAACAGGTATGGCATCTTCACAATAGTAAGACTTAAAACTAATTAAGACAGACATGTTCCTCATTTGTAATTCCTGCAATTAATCACTGCTCATTCCTAGCTGTGACATGTTATTCACTAGCTTAGACTGAATTATACTGTCAAAGAGTTTCAATTGATTAAGAAGGAAAATATAAACTGCATATTTTTCGGTGCGTTAGTGACACTGGGATATCGACTAACTCAATACAAGAGGTGAGCTGGTTTCTGTGTTAAATGAGACAGCCCATCATTATGAAGCTCTGCAAAAAGGTCTGTAGGTCAAGATTTATAGCCGGGAAGATAATTGCAAATGTAAGGGTGGGGTAGATGATCTATGGTCTTGGGTGAGATGCTTGGCCATTGATGTTGATGCATTTCCGCTCTCCCAGGGACAGTAATATTTCCCGGTGTTATTAGTCACGGGCCATTATCACAGATGTTAAATCTGGGCAGGCATTTAATGACGAAGCCCCAGCAAGAGTTTCCTCAGGTGGAGGACACAGAGTAAACTCCAACAAAATTGGATCACCGTCAAGAGATTGAGACTTTCATGGAAGAGGAGGTGGGAAGGCATTTAATGGAGGCCAATGAATGCAAATGTGAATCAATAGATTCTTGTAATTCTCCCTTTATTCAAAGGGGAAAAACAGCTGTAGTTTTATTACATTTTTCTAATGCATCTTGTTGAGTATCCAGGTTGAACACAAAAAAGCATTGGACTAGAAAGCATTGACATGCTTTCTATAACCTTGGGGGAGATGGCTTGAGAATCAAGTGTTTGAAAAAAAATGACTTCTCTTGCGATGACTTCACAACTCGTCCAGGGCTTTAACCTTATGTGAGGCACCCTAAGAGACCAACCCCATTGAACTGGTGTCTTTCTCTCTCACCACACTGACTTCCCAATGCTTTTCCCTCAACTCGGTTTCTCTCACACCCCTCCCTCCCTCCATCTCTCTCTCTCAAGTGTTCACAATGCCACAGATACAAGCTGGCAGCTGAGCCTCAAAGCGTGCCAAAGCCACATCTGCTTTCCATCGCACCCTTTCCCTAGCCCTCCTCTCACTCGGCCTGTTAAAGGAAGTCTCTCCCAGGGTGCACCAGCTGCTCCTCCAATCACCTCCAGATCGGCCCCACTCTCACTCACTAATTACACCTTCCCGTGTGGTTAGAGAGAGGTCTCTCATTCAAATCAGATGGCCCGTTTTGCTTTTAATCATCAGAATCCACAGCTGGGGAGTAGAATGTTTGAAAGTTGAGCACTGAATGACAGGATTGAAGTTGCCGTACAGTACCATTAGGGGCCACGAGATGTGACCCTTCCAAACAGCTGCGTTAAATGCCACACGCCCTCCTGTGAATCACTTTGTTGCAGGAGGTAGGTTATCGAACAGAAATTCTGCCTTTGGTTCTCAGGTTACAAACCTTACTATTGTCAGTATCGGTGGAGTTTTTGTTTTCTCTCTGAAACTGAGGGAATGGCAAGATTCTTTGGGCCAACTGAAATGTTTATTACAAGTAACGAGGACAGTTTCAAAACCTTGAGTGCTCAAATAACTTTTATGAAACCAACCAATAGACTCCAATGTCAAAAGAGCACAGTGCCTCTCTAACTGCTACTCAGTGGATAACATTCTACAGTAAATACATGAGTAGAAGGCAAACTGTGGCAAATAGTGTATATAATGTACACAAAGTACTTTTTAAATCTATCTGCATTTTCTAATTTAATTGATAGGTAAACAGGGTCAGCAGTATGGAATGAACTCATTTGCTGGTTTTCAGAAGCAGAAAAGAAGAAAGAAGAAAATTACATAACAAGTGCCAGTTGAAATTCCTTTGTTCTCTCATTAACCTGCAGTTCCGTCCTCCAACACCAAGAGGTCGACGGACAACTTTCTGAAGCCACTTGTGAAGCAATCAACAAATTGTGGTCTCAAATAATCATTACATTTTCACAATGAGGTATGTGTTTGCAGTGCAGTAGGCTAGTCAGCAGGTGGGCGACACACACACAGAATAACATACGCCACGCAAAAAGTGTCAGCTGTGCAATGCCTTGACTTGAATTCTGGAACAAGTTCTGAAATAGACCAATTCCTTCCCAATCTGACACGAATGGCGAAACAATATTTATCAGTTTTTAACAATTCTGTTGACAATTCTGTGTTTCCTCCTATGGACAAGTTTTCCTATGGACTCTATCTGACAATAATTCAATTCTACAACAAAACAATATATTGTGTCCCCCTAGGCTATATCTAGGCTATAAATCTAGGCTATATGCTACTAAGAAGACTTTTGTTCTGTATATTTTATACTGCCCTTACCCATGTCATTTTGCTTTCAACTGTTTTTATAAGAAGGTGCAGTTAAAAAATATCTGCCCACTCATTTCCATATGTTTGCATCTTCATTGCTCCACAATGGGCATGATACAGTATATCCCACAAAATGGTAAACAGACATATTTTTACATTTGAAGGAAGTACTTACAAATCAATCAGCATGCTTACATATCATATTTGCCAACCCTCCTGTTTTTCCTGGGAGAGTAAAATGTTTTATGAGCCTCCCGGACATCTCCATGCATGAGTAATTTCTTCCATATTTGTATCTGTAGCGTAAAATGAATGTCCCATTTTTATACATAAATTATTACCAGCTAAGTAATACCCATAATATCTAGCAGGTTAGAAAATCTTTTTTAAAAAAGCCCCAGCCATATAGCATAGTATCATGCAATTGCATGAGGCTTGTTAACTGTTAACTTCAGTTAACTTAACTCTCAAAAGTTACAGAAATCCATGAAATTAGCTCTCATAAAGTACAACTTTTCTGGGAGAGGACCAACTGAACTTCCGCCTCAAAGAGAAAATCTCACTTATTTTCAAGTCTCAAGGTTAGCAAATATGCTTACATATGGATGTGTGTCGCTCCACCTGCTAATTAGCCTACTGCACTGTAACACACACCTCATTAGTGATAATTGAATGATTATTTGAGGCCGTAATATGTTTATTGCTTAAAAGTAGCTTCAGAAAGTTGTCTATCAACCTCTAGGTGTTGGCGGACAAAACTGCAGGTTAGTAAGAGAACAGGAATTTTGCATGCCCGTAATGATAACATATAGTCTATGTTCAAAAATAGTCTGAATATTATACGTTTGGTTGAAAGAAAACCCTTCCAAATAGCAAAAATTCAGGCTTTCCTCTTCAGTGGCTGAACCCCCCTCCTTTGGCCACATCCCGACCCCCCACACACCCCCAAAACAATTCCAAAAATGGAAATTCCCCACCAGTGTTTGGATGACAAGCCTAGAAATGATTAAGAGTCCTCCTCACACACAGACTTCCTCCTCCACAGCAGGGGGGGACCAAGGGAGGCTGGGAAACCAGACAACCCTAAAACCGTGCTGCTGACACAACACTCCTCCTCATCTGGGATAAACTCTACCTGCATTCCAATACCCGGAGGATCTTAGGATAACTTCCAGGGTATTTAATAGAGTCTTCTGAAGATCAGAGAACCCATCTCTGGGCCAAAATAAAAAGGAAATATAAAGGGAAACAAGTGGAAATAAGTCTGGCTCTCAAGTCACAATCTGAAAATTCAAGATATTGTTACTGGGACACTGTGCACTGTTTACAACACATATGTTAATGAAATAAAAGTGACATTTATACATGTACAGAACATATATAAATTAATAAATAAAGTTTATACAAATAAACAAATAAAATAAATAAGGGACCTTTGATTAGTCACATGGTGTAGTCCCATGGTGTTTATAAACATGTTTTTTAGGACTGTTTATCTATCTTTTCTGCTGTGTTGCCTAGCAACGAAAAGTGTGTGTACTGCCCTCTCCAACTTCTCAGCTTCTTCCTGTAATTCTCCCCAGCAACGTGCCTTGTGTTTCTCTTCGAGAAAAAAATGTGGTGTGAATAAGAGGCTACTGTTAACTGTTAACAGAACAGGCACAAAATAGAGTAGGGCCCATCAAATATCAAAATCAATGCTGATAACCATACATTAAGGTTTCACATTGGTGGGATTACCGGTATTTACCAAAATGTCCACATACAGGTTTAGGCTAATCCTCTTCATCCTCTCCATTGATTCTTCGTCCCCATCTTCGTTGCTTGAAGCTGAAGCTGACACATCATCCCTCTAGGTATGACAAACAAGTCTGATTGGTTCCTCTTCAATTTGTCAGTTAAGAGTTAAGCATCCAGCATGAGCATTCTCCTGGGTTCAATTGCCAAAGCCAAATAACATACAGCCAGTCCTGCACCAATTTATTTGTCATCCACCCCTTTTCATTTTCATGCATCACAGTCAATTTGTTGCCAATTCCACAATCACAAGTTATCCAAATCCGCAAGTTAACAGGGGCCCACATATGTCATCTAGATATCTAAAATAGCATGTAGGTTAAATTCATATAATTTAACCCACACACTATTTCAGCAAGGCTAATTCCCAAAGGTTTTTGCAAGGCTGATTTCGAAAGGTTAAGGAGAGTTGCATCTTGTTTATCCCTGTCAGGGTATTTATTCAGCCAACCTTTTATTGAATTTAGTCATGCTGCTCTTTCTATATGTATTGTGGCAGCCCAATGGGCTGCACTAGGAAATGGCTGCCTGGCCTCCAACACATGGCAGCCCGAAACACTACATTTCCCAGCAGACCACAGTCACACCTGAGACAAGTGAAGGCAACGGGACTAACGGCCAGCTGAAAGCCATTTTAAGGCCTATTTAAAGGGCTGATTGTCACTACACTTCGAGAGGAGTAGGAACGTGTTTTGGAGAAGAGTTGCTGTGTGTTGTTGGAGAGAGAACTGTGAAGTCGACTGACCAGCCAGTGTTTTGGAAGAGTGTTTGTTGGAGTGTGTTTTTTTGTGTAAGAATTTGGATTGTTTTGAGGACCCCTTTGGATTTGGATTACGGACTGGATTGGAACTGACTTGGATTTGGATTGGAACGGACATTGACAAAGAGATAAGGATTGCGGACTTTGTGTTTGTATTCCCCTGAAGACCCCACCCTTTGTTTTGTGTTTGTTCGTTTAATAAAGCATAATTTTGCTTATATTACTGCCTCCTCCGTGTTCTTGCACTTGCCTACGCCCTCTGCAAGGTCCGTGAGTGTCGCCCAACCCCTGGGGACACCACATATGGTGGAAGATGCGGGCAGAGGGCATCACTTACAGGCAAGAGGAGGTAGTGCAGCAGGATTTAATTTTTGAATTGTTGAAAGGAAAAGGCACGCTCATGGAAGGTGACTGGACAGGAGGCCCAGCCATGGACGCCTGGAACAAGGAACAGGCCCAATTGGCACAAAGTGGTGCCCCGTGGTGCATATGCTGTATGGAGTATGGCCACCAACCCAGTGAGTGTTCCATGAGGGAAGAAGTGGGCTGGAAAGACCCAAAGGAGAGACCAGATGAAAAAAGTCCTAAAGAAGGATGGCCACTCCTGGTCTGTGGTGCCCCCTAGGGAGAAGAGAAAAAATGTCCCGGGTAAGCTGCAAAAGCAGCATACAACTGTCGCAGACAAATGTGCTGGCTTAGAGGCGGAGTTAGGAGAGGCACAAGTTGTGATCAGGGGCAATGCGGATGAGATCAAGAAATTGGAGCAATGTTGTCGGGACCAGAGGGAGGACCTGGTGAAGAACCAGAGACGGGCGGCCATGGTGGAGGACCAATGGCGAGTCACCCTCCGGGAGGTCCAGCAACTGAAAGGTGTCCAGACTGAGCTGTACCAGACGAAAGCTGAGTTGGGGACCTCGGAGGAGCGCCATCTGGTGGCCGTGGGGAGATTGCTGCAGGAGCACACTGACTCGCTGAGAGTACTGGGAATCATGGCTGGGGAGCTGGAGAAGGACAAGGCATCCCTTGGCGATGACATGAGGCGGGTCGAGGCCCACAACCTGGCGCTCGAAGAGAAGGTGAGTAACCTAACGAAGAAGTTGGAAGAAAAGCAGCAACAGTGTCTGGACATCCAGGAGTCCCAAGACCAGGCCAAAGAGGAGTATGCCAGGGCCTTGGGGGATGTACAGACCAGGCTCGCCCAGAAGGAGGCAGAGCTAAGGAAAGCAGCGGAGAACCATGTGTCTGAGGCGGAGCAACTCCAGAGCCAAGTGGAGCAGGAGAGCAAGAGAAGGCGGGAGCTGGAGGCACAGCTGGAGCAGGTGAAGACCCTTGTGTTAAAGCAAGAAGAGAAAAATCTAGCTTTGCAGGAACTTCACCGAACCACCTCTGAAGCACTCCTGCTAGAACAAAATAAAAATGAAGAGCTCCCTCTACTAAGAGAGAAAGTGCATGTCTTAAGTACAAGACTGGACCGAAAAGAAGCCCAGCAGCGGGCCACAGAAAACTATTTTCATGAAGTGTTGAAAATCCAAACTGAGACTCTGCTGGATCTACACGATCGATTGGAAAGGGTGAGTGAGGAATTTGAATGTGTGACTCGTAAGCCCAATGTAAAAGATTCTAGCACCCAGGTGGAGATCTTGCATCCAGTGGAGCTGACCATCGAGGATGACCAGACATTGGAGTCAAAGTGGGATCAACGGTCCTCAGTCCCCCTCAGCCTGCCGGACCCTGGAGGGGAACTGGAGGAGCAGTTTGCGGACGAGAAGCTATGGTGGGACCATAGTGTGAAGGAAAACCTCTTGGCAATACCAGAGGCCTGGTGGACCACCCAACCCTCTCCTGAAGTGGTGAGTATATCTCCTTCCCTGAAGTTGAGGAACGAGAGAAGAAAAGTGGATATTGGTGGTTTTCCCTTGAAGAGAAATGAAAAACCGAACAGGCTGACGGTTAAAGGAAAGGGTCATAGAAAATGTTTATGGACAAGCAATTCAAATGTGACAAAGAAATCAAAGGATAAAACTAACTGCCATTTGAAGAGAATGTTTTCCCCGTTGACTGAACCTAATCACCTGGAAGAGGAGTGGAAGTGGCGGAAAAGGCCCAAGAGAAGAACACAGATTCTGGAATGGCACAAGGTTCCCTGGAGGAGTCATGGACAGCTGGTGAAGCACAGAGGCCGTGGGGTGATCTGTCTGTCCGTGGAGCCCAGAGCCTGTACCCGCTGGTGGCCATTTTGTCGCAGACAAGGTGAGGAACTTGCGCAATTTACTAACGTCTGTCTGAGGCTATTACAGGAGGTGAATGGAGACTATAGAAGCCAGATGTTTGACCCAGGGGGGACACTTCCTGAGTGGACCCGGAGAGGGGGACCCTCCTGGAGGCCGCTGGACATAGGCCGCTCAGCCCTCCCGAGGTCAGAGCTGAGGAGGAGGGTGTGTGGCAGCCCAATGGGCTGCACTAGGAAATGGCTGCCTGGCCTCCAACACATGGCAGCCCGAAACACTACATTTCCCAGCAGACCACAGTCACACCTGAGACAAGTGAAGGCAACGGGACTAACGGCCAGCTGAAAGCCATTTTAAGGCCTATTTAAAGGGCTGATTGTCACTACACTTCGAGAGGAGTAGGAACGTGTTTTGGAGAAGAGTTGCTGTGTGTTGTTGGAGAGAACTGTGAAGTCGACTGACCAGCCAGTGTTTTGGAGAGAGTGTTTGTTGGAGTGTGATTTTTGTGTAAGAAATTTGGATTGTTTTGAGGACCCCTTTGGATTTGGATTACGGACTGGATTACGGAACTGACTTGGATTTGGATTGGAACGGACATTGACAAAGAGATAAGGATTGCGGACTTTGTGTTTGTATTCCCCTGAAGACCCCACCCTTTGTTTTGTGTTTGTTCGTTTAATAAAGCATAATTTTGCTTATATTACTGCCTCCTCCGTGTTCTTGCACTTGCCTACGCCCTCTGCAAGGTCCGTGAGTGTCGCCCAACCCCTGGGGACACCACAGTATATAATATACGCCATTTAGCAGACGCTTTTATCCAAAGCGACTTACAGTAGTGAATGCATACATTTTCAGTATATGTGGCCCCAATGGGGATTGAACGCACAACCTAAGCGTTGCCAATGCTGTGCTCTACCAACTGAGCCACAGAGAACCACTATACCACACACACTATATGTGTATAGGCTGTATGTCAGTTGTGAACAGAATTACCTGTTCTGGTAATGTGGTGACCTTTATCTTATATGAACAATTATATGCGTCTTTGATGTTGCTACTGTGCTTGTTTGAAAGTGGGTAGACAAAAAGGTCCATGTGTTCAGTGATCCTGTAGGATTTGCTGTAGCAGTCTGATACTATCGGTCTACTTGCCAGGACTAAGTATGGTATGATCCAGGATTCTGGTGGTTTGTATATTTTGGGTAGTAGCTAAATAGAAAGTTCTAGGTCTGAGTCATCCCACCAAAACTGTTAGTTTTCTTCCACAAGTTTCCATAGTTATGTCCATAATAATTTATGTAGCTGATTTAGGATGTATTGTGGTTTTATTTTTTTTATAGTTGCCCCTATTGTATAATTGTTTATTTGCCTCATTAATATACTGTTCTGTATTCATTATTACTATTTCCTCCCCCTTGTCTGTAGGTTTTCTCTGGTATTCTTTTATTTCTCCATTTAGTATTTCCTTTAGTTTTTTGTAAATTCCTAGTGTTGGGATAAATGACAGGCCCTAGTTAAAGAGGCTTTGATCCTGTATAGTAGGGGTCTCCAATCGTATCCGAGAAGGGACAGTGAGGATGCAGGCTTTTGTTCTAGCCCAGCACTGAAACACCTGATTCAACTAATCAAGGTCTTGATTCACCACAATTAGTTGATTAGTTGAATCAGGTGTTCTTCAGGTGTACGTCCCTCAGTTTCAGGATGTGTGGTATATTCCTTCGGATGTGGACATTTATTTCTTACAGGTTAGATATGCACTGTGGTACCAGGTTGTTAGAGTAGTTAATTTGGAGTTAACTTGGAAGTCAGTAAACTGGGGACATCTCTCCCTCTTATGGTTGGCTGCCATCTTTTGGAGGGGTGGGCACTTTAGTCTGTGATTGACAGGAGGTGGTTGGTGTGATGGTAGGCGTAGGTAGGTGTTCTTTTTGATGGTCAGTGTTCTTTTCCTCTCTTGTCCTTCTCCTGTGTCCTGGTGTCATTTTTCACAGTTTACTCTGTGGGAAAGTTCTTAGTTCCTATAGCGGTTGAAACTTGTTTGTTGTTAGAGAGATAAATACTATGGTTGTGCATGTGAGTATAAGTTGCTCCATTTCCCTCACCATTGTCAGGGTCATGTCTGGGTATTCAGTACCAAAAAATACTCTTGTAAAGTTATTTTGCCAAATTTGACTCGAAAATGCCCCTTAAATCTTTATCTAAGTAAATTTTACTATTTGGGACTAGACTGCAAGCACATCTCTTTTTTGGATGAGAATTTAGGTCAGAAGAGAGAAGTTAGCGTCTGTATCCAATGTGCATATAAGCTTGTTAAATAAAGCAAGAACAGTGCTGCCCTACAGGATGTTCAAGTTCTAATACCACAGGCAAGCACACAGTTCTGAGAGACAGAGCCAATGATGTAGGGAGAAGGAGAGATAAAGAGAGGGGTCAGGTGTGGTTCTAGGAGTGGAGCCTGAGGGACAGTGCACATGTGAAAACGCATGTGGAAACACGAGGGATGAAGATTTTCCTTTCATATCTAACCAACACAGTCTGCTGGCCTCCCAATGAGCATTGCTATGTTTATCCACATTTTAATTTCATAGCTTTGTGGAAGGATTTATCCAAGGTGACATGGAAGCAAAGTCAAACTACTGGGATTTGCCTTTTAATTCAGACTTGCACCCCAAAGTCTATCAGGCATTGAATGTTTAGCTCTAATGCACCTTCAAAGAGCCTGTTCAGAATACACATTTGATATTTCTTTGTGAACGCTGGATGTTAGGCATACGCAATACTTTTCATTTTCCTGCTTCCGACATGGGCACAATGATATTTGGCAGGAATAAAAGTGGGTCCCTTGAAGAGCAAAAGTGCCATGCTTTGATCATAGGGAGCTCATCTCAATTGGACTCACTATGGATCAGACAGACAAGTGTTGCGGAGAGGGACCCATCAGCTGAAACGGAATGCACAGTGGGGAGAAAAGAGACTTCTGCATAAACAAGCAGTAAGCATTTCTGTCACTGAGTTTACAGAGATTTCACATTATCAGCAAGAGGGAGGGAACCACTCCTCTGCAGGAAGTCTCCCAATCCTCCAATACTAGCTTTGGGGTTTGACCTGAAACTCTCCGTTCCCGGAAAACTCCACTGTGGTGAAAAAGGAGTGAAGGACAGCAGGGTTTTGCTAGGTTCACACATTTTGTAGTAAGTTGAACGGTGGCATTGACACACCCTGTGAGGTATCAGGCATATACTGTAGTAACATGTTGATAATCCCTCCCAGAGAGGGGGGAGGGAAGCTGACATGAGTCCGCTGCGTATAGGAGTGGCTCTGGAGTACCAGAGTTACGGTCGACCGGCTTAGCGAGTGCCGTCTTGGAGGGGATGATACTTCGCCTCTGTCACTGCCGGTCACAGGGCTATGGCAGTGAACACGCAATACAAGGGGAGGGATTGACATGAAAAATAGAGGGTGTAATTGGCTACTAAATTGGGAGAAAATGGGATATAAATAAATAAATAAATAAAAAAACAATTTAGTCAATAATTACGCTTTGAACCGTAAAACATTCAAATTGTATTTGACCAGCTTTGCTGTGAGAGAACACCAACCTCACTTTCTGTGTGATGATTACTATGCGTAATAACAGGGTGACCATACAGACTGAATGACATCTATGGCATTTGAAACTCTCCCTCCACAGAGGGAGGGAGTGGTTCTGACAATGGTGGGGATGCGAAGGGATGTGAGTGTATTGCCACTGCTCAAAACCTACTGCTTGTTATTTACTGTGGAGATCAGGCACCTCTCTAGGCACCCATACCCCCTCCCTCCCTCCCTCCCTCCCTCCACTCACCCCTGTTGTACAACAGAAGGTCATGCTTAAATTGCCAGGCCTAAGTGCTTCTCTGGAGGGGTACCTATCATAAAATGAATTGAGTGATCATGGCACCTTATCTCAGTTTTGTTTTCCTTTTACCAAACAGTTGGGGTCACGTCCTGTTCATTTATTTAAAAGTTGCGTCATCTTGTTCCTCTAAAGGAGTATGTTATATTGTCTGCCTGACATGTCTGGTATAATAACTGATTCAGGTTTGCGCAGTCAGGAAAAACAGAGGAAGCAGTTCTGTGAGGGCTTCTTTGAGTATCTCACCGAGAGAGGTCCTTTGATATTGAATTGTACCTCTGTGTTTATCACTGAAATATACAACACAGCTAGAGTAGTTGGCTGTAATAATAAGCACTTAGAAGGCTTTGAACAAGAACTGAAAAGGCACTGTTCAACTTTTCTTTCTTCTTCTCCCTCTGGAGGTAAATGTTCTGGGATAAGAGTGTTTTTTTCTTCGTATTGCAGTACCACAAATAATTGTATTTTAGGCATGCACAACATAATATTTTACTGTGCAGTATCACATTTCCCTGGACATTTCATCTTGCATTGAACATCAGTGATAATGCTACATGTAATACCTGTCTTACTATTCTGTAAAGTTTTAATTAGCCCACGGTCTTATTTTAATTATAAAGTACCTCCATAATAAATTATTACACCTTCTTAATGATGTGGGAATTAATAAATGATTAAAGTAGCCAAAGACAGCTGAGATCAATTAGTATAAAGAGGAAGTAACTCCGAAACTGAATCCTGTATCAGTTAAAATGAAGCATTACCCTTAATGCAAACAAAGCTTTTATAGGTATATGCTCATTTAAAGACCATCATTCACCTTCCCCATAGATGGGCTATTATCTCACAGTCTCAGTCTTGGCCACTGAAAGTGTAGCACATAATTCACAACAATAAAAAAAAAAATCTCATTTTGGAAGGGAGGATGCTTAATGGATTCATCTGCTTGAAGCAGCGGTCTTGTAAAAGTCTTAATTTTCACAAGGCTCTAATTTAATCTGTGTGTGTGGAAAGATTAACTCACGTTGACATGGAGAGACAGCAGCTCCTTGAAAGAGAAACATCTGCCACAGAGATCAAAACCAAGGAAAAATGCCAGGACCAGCAATCCGTGATCAAAGCCCAAGAGTGGTACTCTGCAGCCTCAAACGCCTATCAGTTTCATGTGAGCGACCCTTTCATACAAGTTCATAAGATTTACTGGTCAGCTGAGAACCTCTGTTCATTGAACATAATGGGCTGTTCACTTCAGCCGTTGTACAACCCTGAAGCACAAGAGACACATTTGGTTCATTTTTCTCCTTTCTATTCACTACCGTTTCTTTGAGGAACCCCCCATCCCTCCCTCTGCATTTGCATGATTTAACTTATATGAAATTCAAAAATAATGAGAAATATGTGACTGACTGATTTATAATAGTGTTATTAATATACAGTATAATGGAGATGACTGCAATCTAAAGTGATCAGACCCCTTTGACGAATTTCTGAAGCAAATATTATAATTGCAATTTCACCTCCTTTTTCAGTTCACTATTATGATTTGTTCACTGATTTGTTCACCAATTAGTTCAGTTATACTTCCGGTTAGTCTTCTGTTCGTGGACAACACATAGGACCTGTAGCCTGCATTCTTTACTCACAGATTCGTTCAGTGACTCCTCACGGCAGCAATGTCTACGCAACAAGCTAGCTGATGTGCACCGTTGTTAAAGCAAGTTTGACACACCATATCTCTCTTCGTTAACTCAGTTGCGATCTATTTATAGACGTTTTAAAATAAATATATTGCCCATTGTTTAATTTAATTTGCCCTTGATTGACTACAATAGCACATTATTGAAACTAGTAGGCAACACAATTTGGCTCAGTTTAACGTGAAACTATCCCCTATCATTGCTTTTTGATAAACGTAGCCCGTCCCGCTCAAAAGGTACAGTATATCATGGTTTTATTATTAAATAATAATAATATGCAAAAATCTAAATGCAAAATCACTTCTCATTCCATTAGATCGTTTTTACTTTATTCAATAGAACACAACACTTGATAGTGGCAGGCAAGTTGAGGCAACAATAGAATAACTGTAAAAATGAACAAATATGCCAGTATGCAAAATATCAAAAACATACCTCCGTCAAAAAGTCATAAACAGGCCTCCCACGTGATCTAGTGGTTTCAACGTCTGACGCTGGCCATGGCGACCGGGGTTCGATTCCCCGTCGTGCCAGAGTCGGCTCTGGTTGGGAGTGCCATCGGGGCGGCAATCGGCTGTCCGCCCCAGGGAGGGGGGAAGGAAGCCGACACACACAGTTCGCTGCGCACAGGAGTGGTTCTGGGGTACCAGAATTACAGTCGACGGCGTGACGAGTGCTGTCTCGGAGGAGGCAGCGCTTCGCCCCTTGTCACTGCCGGTCACAGCACTATGGCAGCAAACTATGAGGGAAGGGGGATTGAACTAAGCACAGCAGGTAATTGGCTACCAAATTGGGAGAAAATCGGAAAAATAAACAGATTAAAAAATAAACAGATTGAACATCAGTAGCGTTTGTTTGTCTTTTATATTGCACCAAAGCGACTATCTGTGCTTTGAATCCAAAGCCCTCGTACTTATTGGAAATTAGCCGTGACTAGAGGGGTTACGATGAGTGGAAGGTAAAAACAGAGGTTGGATGGTGTCAGCGTTGGTGATCCTATGCTGCGGGTGTTTGCATATCCTGAATCTCAGGGCCCTGGGTGCAGCTGCTCTCGGCAGAAGAGCCACTGCTATGGATTGGCTCCACATTTCCGCCTCATGTCTCAAACTACTGTATCTCTGATCTGAGGCATTAGATGGGGACTTAGCATAATGTGCTGTGTTACCACAACAGCTTTACTTAAAAGACAGCCATATGGATCCATTCCAGTTTAGTGAAATAAATACCCATTTAGAGAGAGAAATAATGATCCTTATATATTTGCCATGCATTAAGTACAGCACGTAATCGTTCACGCTCTTAAATTAAAACATGTCTTTATGGAATGTTCCCTAAGCATAAACTTGGCATAAACATATAAGGCTTGCATTTGAAACCATCTCGTCTACACTTTCTGAGATTTATTTTATTAACAAATGTATAGGTTATATCTGCACAAATATAACCCTGTTTAACCCTGTTTTATCATTTTACAGTGACAGTTAACACAGAGGACTCACACCAAAGCAAGCTTTTGGACACAGTGGACACAGTCCATATATCAGGAAAAAACTCATTCTAGCACATAGGAGTCTAGCTCTTGGCTTCTGTAGTCAATTTGAGAGCATTCCCTACCATGGGGATGGGCAGGCAGTAAAACAGAATTACAGTCCTCTAGATGGCCTTGGAGGGAATGCTTGGCCCCTGAGCAGTGATTCTCATTCAATGGAGCTATAAAGTGCTGAAGGATTGGCTGCCCATATTTTTGAATGTTGAACAGGGGAGTCCAAGGTTACCTTGATAGATGTTTCCACATGCTGTGCTAATTATAGTTTTGGACCGATGTGCATGGGTGGCAGGTGAATAATGTGACTGTACTTTATCACCCTGTATATGCCATCATCATAATAAACACCCTCTCCCGATGCTGTAATGTAAAAGGATAATTAAAAAGTAAGTAGCTGGAAGATCACATTTTTACTATTTAACTGTAACTATCCAATCTCTTCCCCCCACGCTCTCTCTCTCTCACACACACACACACACACAATCACAGAAGCACATATGCAATCAACACAAAACCAAAAATGTACACCTCAGGGATGGAAATTCCCTATTTAAAAAAACAACTGTGTTGAATGAATTATATTTTTGAATTATATTAATTATATTATTAACTATAAAGAAAGTACAACCTAATATCTGCCAGGCTGTTATTGCTGATAATAATGGCCTTAGTTGTACTCAAGAGGTCCTTGTGTGTTTTGTGTGTGTGTGTGAGAGAGAGAGAGAGAGAGAGAGAGAGAGAGAGAGAGAGAGAGAGAGAGAGAGAGAGAGAGAGAGAGAGAGAGAGAGAGAGAGAGAGAGAGAGAGAGAGAGAGAGAGAGAGAGAGAGAGAGAGAGAGAGAGAGAGAGAGAGAGAGAGAGAGAGAGAGAGAGAGAGAGAGAGAGAGAGAGAGAGAGAGAGAGAGAGAGAGAGAGAGAGAGAGAGAGAGAGAGAGAGAGAGAGAGCAGTTGCAGTTTAAGGTGAAAGATCATTCAGTCATACATAGATATTAAAGATTAGCAGATTGTGGAAATTGTCTCCACTGTCCTACAATGTATAAACATCATACTGAGTTCCCACACCCTGCTTCCCAACTTCCCAAAAGACAGGGCAGTGCCTTCTAATTAGCAAACATCATTAGAGCCACGTATTATATTAATGTCTCAGGATGTGTAAGTGTAAATTCTGCCCTCCTATAAAAAAAGAGTGTTACCCATATGTACTCGTAATCTACATTCCTCACTCGCTGTGTGACCTCAAAGGGTCCTTGCCACTTTGCAAATCATTTAGATGCAGATGTAGGGAGTAAAACAAGGACCTTATCTCCCGCAATTGTGCCCCCCTGTCATATGACCGTCTCTGTCGCTCCTGGATGTTCTTGTGAAATTTGCCCGAGTGAATGTAGCTTTGCTCGCAGGTCCAGGATGTACTGAATCTCATTTTTGCTGGGGATGGGACTTTCCTTAATAAATCCAGAATACCCCTGGGTCGGTGCCCATATAACAACTCAAATGGGGAAAACCCTGTGGATTGGATTGGATTGGTATGAGCCGCCTGGAAAACCATTTCCCGACGGCTTTTTGGCAGTAATTACTGCAAACATTCCTCCCCTGTGTAGGCGTCCCGACGCCATACAGTCAATCCTGTAAGATGCAAAAATAGGGGTACGTCACTGCCTGCTCTGGGATTTGAATCACTTAAAATTACTCGACTGAGCGTCTTGTCCTGTGACTGCTTGAGAGAGAAGTCAGTCACTTTGGTGAGCAGGGGCACATCGCCAGCCCCTCCCCTGCTCCCCCAAAGCGTAATTTCTGTCACATCAGGTTTCTGCAGAGTGAGAGCTGATGGACCCTCCCCTGGGTCATCCTCATCTGTGACGTCATCCCCCCCAGCTGCCACAAGACAACAGTGAATGCACCCCTGCTGTTGTGGGGCCCCATTCGTAAATTCCTCTCTAGCCATATCCCTAAATCTGTACTATATCTATATACTATTGTCCCACAATAAAAAACTAAATCTGGGCAGTTGGATAATAATGTATATCCCCGTGCACACATTGTATCCCCACCTCTGTGAGTCTATCCAACGCCTCTGGTTGAACCTGCCTCTGGCAGTCTCAACAGAGGTGGCCGGGATGCCCGCACTGCCAACACTCCTGCCTCGGTGTTCGTGACAACCCTGGGTGACCTGGAAGAGGAAGAGGAGAGCAATTAAAGGTGGGGGCTATGGGGGGGGAAATGGGTTCGGGATGGGAGTTGGGGAGGGCGTGGCCCAAAGTTGGGAGTGGGTATTGGATTGGGGAGGGCTTGGGGAATACGGGGGGTAGGGACAATAGTGCGGGGGCTGGGGAAGGGGTTTTCAGCTTTCCAGATTTCTGGGGTAGCCTCCCCGTGTCCTCGCTGACCACCAGGTGGTTCTCAGCCAGTTGGACGGCTGCAGCCAGGGTGGCCAGCTGGTGGCAGTGGAGCCCCGGAGGTCCCTTTTAGGAGCCCTAACGTAAACTGCTCCAATGCCACCGCCTCCACAATTTTGTCCGCAGTGTAGACCTCTGGCTGCAGCCATCGCCTGCAGGAGTTGAGGAGCTGCTGAGTGTAGGCGAAGGGATGGCCGACATTGTCAAAGCGAAGATCTGGAAGACATTGGCAGTGTCCCTCAGGCTTCAACCCCACTCTCTCCAAGATGGTGGTGGGTAGTCAGCCACGGCAGCACCCAGCACACTGTGGGCTGCTATCTGGCTCTCCCCTGAGAGAAGCGGGAGGAGCTGTATCGTCCACTCGGCCACCAGCCACCCGCACGCTGTGGCTGTCCTCTCAAAGAGGTCCACGAATGCCTCCAGGTCGTCACCCAGGCCCATCTTCTGGATTCGGATCTTGGACCGGACCGCTCCACGATGACGGCTCTGTCCGCTGCCTGCGCTGCTTTGATGGCATGCAGCACCTCTTGCTGTTGTTCCTGGGAATGAACCAGGGCCCACTGTTGAGTCTCCTGTATGGCAGCTAGGTGGGATACCAGCTGAGAGAGCCAGTGATGTGCTGTTCTGATCCTGGGTTTCGTAACCAAATTGTCACACGCCGTATGACACACCCCAGAGGAGAACAGAACAGCAGGACACAGGGAATGGAGTTGTCGATCCAGAAACAGAATATTTATTTTTTCCTCTTCCCCAGGCATGGCAAAGAGAGAGAGAGAGAGAGAGCGAGAGAGCACGGATAAATAAAATAAGTGCAAAAATCTTCAGGCCTCTCCCTCGTGGGTTTGGCCACAAAACAATAAACTAAAATAACAAACTAAATCAAAACAGCCTTTCGGCGATATGTTAATCATAAACACAAACAGATGCTCTGCAACTTTTCAGTTGCCGTAGCTTTCGGGTTTGCTGTCTCATTATTTTGTCTCGATCCGCTTTGCAGCTTCCGTGTTCCAGACACCTACTGAAAGAGCAGAGCAGTTTTAAGCACACAGGTACGATTAAACAATGCAATACAGGTGTGTGCACTTGCTACTCTGCCAGTAGGCCTGGCTGCTAATTGCCCTGATTCCGCTGCCGAGACCGACACCTTTCACACCATAAAAGTCTACAAAATGTCTGCATATTACTCATTGAGGCAGCTTGTATCCAGGGCTGGACTGGGAGAAAAAATCGGCCCTGCCATTTCGCGCTCAGACCGGCCCGGCACCCGGTGCGAGCGCCGCATTTTCTGTCGACCGGGGGAGAGGGTGCTGCGCGAAAAGAAGCTGAGACCAGTTCGTTTATATGCGCGAAAAATGTATTGCGCCCCTCGGAACACCCGGTCCGTGGTATAATATATATAAAATGATTCTACCGGCCCTACCGAGGCCCTACCGGCCCAAAACTAGACCGGCCCACCGGGCATTTGCCCGGTAGACTATATAGCCAGTCCAGCCCTGCTTGTATCTATACCACACAGCATATCATGTGACCAAGCCAGCATAATCTATTAGCTCTGCTAATAAGAGCCTCCCTGGAGCTCACTAGAGAACAGCTCTGACACTCATATATAATAATGGATGTCTGTTGCCAGATGTCTGAGTAGTTAGCCCTCATCGTGTCATAATGCAGACTGCGAGACGCATTATGTTGCCGCTCACGTCTGCCTGGTTGCCTTTGTGGCAGAGTCTATATGGCTCTCAGAAGGAACGGTTTGGAAACTCACAGGGGGCCTCATTTATAAAAAGTTGCGTAGAAACCATCCTATATTTGATCTAAGATCATTTCTGAAATGTGCGTAAGTGTGATTCAGAGAAACTGAACGTACGCCCAAAAAAACGTGCGTACGCCAGTCCCCCAGATGTGAAATCTATAAATAGCAAATGATCTTGAAATTGTGCGTAGCTGAATGGTTTTAGATCTCCGCCTTGTAAACGCCCCCTAATTAATATCATTAGCATATAAAGGAGCACGAATCAAAACAGAAATTTTCTACTTGATAATTGCAAGAAAAAGAATTTTAGCGAGGCGGAAATCGAGGTCTTGTTGGCGGAGGTGCAGCTGTGTGCAGGGACGCTGTTTGGGAGCCTTTCCAATGGCTTTACCAGTACAACCAAGTACGTGGCCTGGCAGTCTGTAGCCCAGGCTGTGAACGGGGGGCAGCAAAGGTCCCTGAAGGACGTAAATAATTTTAAAACTGATTTAAAACTGAGGTCAAAATCTCTAATAACTCGTTCCCTTCTTATTGCGCGGTTGGCGATATCTTCGAGAAGCGAAGCCATTCTATTTTATAGCCTACAGATTGACCGAAGTGTTTTACACGCGTGGAACCATAATATGTATTAAATACATTTCAAGGATGTGTCAATTGTTCTAATTGGGGTAGTTTTGGAAAACCAATGTGTGTTTTTGTTTTGTTTTCCACAAGTAGCTTAGCTTATGTTGTTTTAATTTATTAATAAATGTATTGTGCAAACCATTACGTATAGCCTAAGCAATGTGTTCAATCTGGTAATACTACTACTACTACTACTACTAATAATAATAATAATAATAATAGGCAGCAGACATGTTGGCGCTGTTAGATTTCCGAATACATTTTACATTACATTTACATTTTAAGCATTTAGCAGATGCTCTTATCCAGAGCGACTTACAATATGTACATTAATACATGGTAGGAACAATCATAGTACGCGCAAGAGATCAGTGCAGTAATACAGCAATAAACCATTGCAGGCAGCCGCGTACCATACCTGTAACACTGGGAAGGAAAAGGTTAGTCAATTATTATGTTTTAATGGAGTAAGCAGGGGTATATAGTGTTGAGCAAGTAGGCAGTGGTGATGACAATTAGCTAGATGTACAGAATTCAGTGGTAGTGGAGTCTGAAAAGGTGGGTTTTGAGTCTCTCGCGGAAGATCGCAGGTGATTCCGCGGTCCTGACCGATTGCGGAAGATAATTTCACCAGCGAGGGGTCAGGACAGAGAAGAGACGAGACCGCGAATACCTGCAGTACTCAAACATTGCCACAAGGAAAAGTGCGTGAAACGCCAGGTTGAAACCTGACGTGGAGGTAAGTACTTTTCCACGTCAAAGACCGTTTTTATAAATCAGGGGCCTCATTTATAAAAAGTTGCGTAGAAACCATCCTATATTTGATCTAAGATCATTTCTGAAATGTGCGTAAGTGTGATTCAGAGAAACTGAACGTACGCCCAAAAAAACGTGCGTACGCCAGTCCCCCAGATGTGAAATCTATAAATCGCAAATGATCTTGAAATTGTGCGTAGCTGAATGGTTTTAGATCTCCGCCTTGTAAACGCCCCCTAATTAATATCATTAGCATATAAAGGAGCACGAATCAAAACAGAAATTTTCTACTTGATAATGGCGAGCTGCAAGAAAAAGAATTTTAGCGAGGCGGAAATCGAGGTCTTGTTGGCGGAGGTGCAGCTGTGTGCATGGACGCTGTTTGGGAGCCTTTCCAATGGCTTTACCAGTACAACCAAGTACGTGGCCTGGCAGGCTGTAGCCCAGGCTGTGAACGGGGGGCAGCAAAGGTCCCTGAAGGACGTAAATAATTTTAAAACTGATTTAAAACTGAGGTCAAAATCTCTAATAACTCGTTCCCTTCTTATTGCGCGGTTGGCGATATCTTCGAGAAGCGAAGCCATTCTATTTTATAGCCTACAGATTGACCGAAGTGTTTTACACGCGTGGAACCATAATATGTATTAAATACATTTCAAGGATGTGTCAATTGTTCTAATTGGGGTAGTTTTGGAAAACCAATGTGTGTTTTTGTTTTGTTTTCCACAAGTAGCTTAGCTTATGTTGTTTTAATTTATTAATAAATGTATTGTGCAAACCATTACGTATAGCCTAAGCAATGTGTTCAATCTGGTAATACTACTACTACTACTACTACTACTACTACTACTACTAATAATAATAATAATAATAATAGGCAGCAGACATGTTGGCGCTGTTAGATTTCCGAATACATTTTACATTACATTTACATTTTAAGCATTTAGCAGATGCTCTTATCCAGAGCGACTTACAATATGTACATTAATACATGGTAGGAACAATCATAGTACGCGCAAGAGATCAGTGCAGTAATGCAGCAATAAACCATTGCAGGCAGCCGCGTACCATACCTGTAACACTGGGAAGGAAAAGGTTAGTCAATTATTATTTTTTAATGGAGTAAGCAGGGGTATATAGTGTTGAGCAAGTAGGCAGTGGTGATGACAATTAGCTAGATGTACAGAATTCAGTGGTAGTGGAGTCTGAAAAGGTGGGTTTTGAGTCTCTCGCGGAAGATCGCAGGTGATTCCGCGGTCCTGACCGATTGCGGAAGATAATTTCAACAGCGAGGGGTCAGGACAGAGAAGAGACGAGACCGCGAATACCTGCAGTACTCAAACATTGCCACAAGGAAAAGTGCGTACGCCAGGTTGAAACCTGACGTGGAGGTAAGTACTTTTCCACGTCAAAGACCGTTTTTATAAATCTGAACTTTGACGTGGATTTGAGCGTACGCACGTTCTAAGATCAAATTTGTGCGTAAGTACGTTTTATAAATGAGGCCCCTGAACTTTGACGTGGATTTGAGCGTACGCACGTTCTAAGATCAAATTTGTGCGTAAGTACGTTTTATAAATGAGGCCCCTGGTACTCTGGCTGGTAACTAAAAATGTCACAATGATAATAAGGAGAATGTTTTGTATTACATGACTCAGGACATGGTAGTACATTTTGGAAAGTGTAATATCCCTCCTACTATAGTGAAAGATATGCCTATTGCGAGAGTCACCACATACAAATACCTCTGGGTTGAGATTGACAACAAATTGAAATTCACAGACTGTGCAACATACAGTATAAGTACACTAAAATGCTAAAACGCTTCCATTTCCTGAGAAAATTGAAATATTTTAATGTCAATAATGTTCTCGTGTCACTGTTCTATCAGAGTGTGGCCCAGAGTATTCTCTCCTTCTATCTCATCTGTGTGTTCGCAACATGAGAAAAGTGGATCAAAAAAGTTGCAGAGGGCAGGCAAGGAAAATAATTGGCTTGAACCAAATGTCTGTGGCCGGAAAACTTAATTGAACAGATAATAGGGGATGCCAGCCACCCTCTCCATGACAGCCTGCGTAGGTACAGTAAGACAGGGAGTGGCCGTCTTCTCCAACACAAGATCCGTACCGATAGGTATGGCAATTCTTTCATTCCCACTGCCATTAGGTTCCACAATAAGCATATTAAGCACTTTACTAAAAGAACTGTAGAATAATTCATTTCTCTAGTAGTTTTAGATGCCCTACTAATTTTATAATTGTATATACTCTTTTTAACCTGCTGCTTTCTTTGCACTTTTTCCCGATGAGCCGTGTATACCATGTACTGTATGTCATTTGAATATACTATATACTGTATGTCGTATGAATTTCCCACTTGTGGGATAATAAAGTTTACTTGAACTTGAACTTTAGAAAAAGAGAAACATTTTATTTTCCGCCAACTGATGCAATGATGCTACGTTCATGTTTCATTCAGTGCATCAAACACACTTGAATTGTATTAGCAAGGATACATTTCTATGTAAATAGCTATGGTTTCACCCTTAATAAGAAGCTTTAGAAACATTATTTAGATTTTGTCAGCAAAAGGCACCGTGGCCTCCCACTCCCCTTTGATGTCATCATTTGACTCAGCAAATCTCCTTCTGCCAAACAAGGTGCTTAGCTCCCCCTGAAGAGAAGTACAGTGCGTGTGCTTGGTTGGTCGGGTTACAATACAGAGATAATAGGAGCGCACTTAGTTCAATAAATCCCTTTTCACGCTGAAAAATGACTAGAATATTTTCAGGCCCATATAAAAATGACAGCCAACAACGGTCAGGGTTGTTCTGCATGACAACAAGCAAATCTATTGACAGCTCCACACTCTAGACCAAGCTTGATTTAAGCTGGCCGTTTATATTAGAGCCATGGAATGATCGAGCGCCAGTTTCAGTGATAAAGCCAAAGGTCTGTCAAGCGTGAAAAAGCAATCATGTCCCATATATTGGCATGTGAGCCCTGGGAGGATATTGAGTGGGTCATTGATTACTCTCTAATGGCTCCAGATTTCTGATATCCATGGATAGCACGGCCAATGAAGAAAAGCACATACTCCTCCTCAACAAGACTGCAATCTCTTCCATGGTTCCATTCAAACATGTTTCCACGAGTCAAAAACTGATTTACTCTAGAAGTATAATTATATTCGTATAAGCATATTTAAAGTTTCAATGCATAATAACAAGGGCGGTATAGTAATGGCAAGCTTTATCACAAACACGTGAGTGCATCCTTTTTGGATCTTAATATGAAAAGCGAGGCAGCCAGAGGACTAGCATTCTATCACAATAAAGGGTTAATATTTCAATTGAGGCTTCAAATCACAAACTGCAGATCCATATGATAAACCACATATTGATAATAAACTGAATTTCCCTCCTTCGGATGACTTGTGATTCAATTATTATTGGTTCGATTGCTTTGTCCTTGTTCAAGAGGTGGGGGTTGGTGGGTAGGCTTTTAAATCTACAGCTTTATTACTCTATCAATTCTTTCAGTCCTCCCAGTTATTATATAGATGGATTTACAGAACATTCCGGTTTTTGATCTGGATAAAATACAGAGACAACTAACTACCCACAAAACAATATGCTGGCATAAGAGTGCAGCGTCACATAAAGTAACAGATACTCCCTTTGGTCTTTCACTCTTCCAGGTGAAGGTTTAAAGCCAATTATTCAGGAAAGCACCAAATTCAGAGCACATAGATTCACCCTTAATATATTACCATCCAAATGTGAATCCATTCCAGTTTGCTAAAAAAAAAAATGAATAGGTGGTGATTGTTGTAACAATCTGATGAGCTGGAAAAAAAATCTTGAGATGTATAAGTATTTGTTAGGAAATTGGTTGGGATGCTTATTTAATCACGGTATCCCTACTTGGTAATTAGGGTAATTGCTGGGTAATTAGTGCTTAGATTGCCCGTTTCTTGAGGTGTATCCCAGAAGATATAATCATTGAGACACCACCACCTCCAAAATAATGCTTCCTTGCACACATGTGAACCCTGTAAAGAAGTATGCATGCGCAATAGCACTGACCTTGATATCAGGTATGCCAGATAAGAAAACAATCAATTTTCACATGGACACATGCTGATATGATTTATATCAGAACTGTCAATAAGGACATGGCATGATAGCCCTCATATTCATGCAGATGGTATTTGTTGTCCCAATGTGATTAAGTTAAACATGTTTTACTCTGCATCAGCACGCTACATGAACATGAAAAAGCACTAAACCTAGCAACATTGGGTTTTATTTATTTATTAAATAAAAATTATTCATTTACATTTTCTAATTCGCTCTGGATAAGAGCGTCTGCTAAATGCCAAAATGTATGTAATGTAATGTATTTAGGTGAATTAGGTGTGTCCATACTGTGTCATTAACATGGTGAGGTTAGCTAAGACTGTCACAGCTAGTGTCAATAATGTGTTGCTTCTTACCTGTGCTCCGAGTTAATGTGCTTGAGAATGCAAGTTAACCAAGTGAACAATTTTGTTTGTCTCACTAGTGTCTCTGTTGAGTCTAGTGACCACTGCAGAGAGTGTGATGAGGCAGACACACTCCCAACATGTCTCCTTCCCTGTGCAGCCTCCTGCTAATGCATGTTAATTTATGCACCTGCTAATTAAAACTTTCTGCGTCAGATAGCAGACCACGGTGAGTCAAGTACATTTTTGCTAGCTCTGAGTTTGGAATAAAGAGGAAATGGGCTCCTGCTGGGGTGGGATCAGCTGCTTCTCACTCCCTAACACACCCACCCCCTCAACTCCCCAGTCACCCCATATCACCAAATGTGAGCATTTTCCTGGGTTCCCTGGCTCCTACCAGTGACCAGACTCAGTTGCCTAGCAACCAGCTGCCTCTATGTGCAATGAGTGATAGGATCACGCAATTTGTACGTAGGGAGGAGAAACCAGGCCACATCAGGAAACAAGGAGAGGAGACAGCAACTGGGAACAAATCATAGAGCAAACTTTAACAATCACCAGCATGAACATACAACACATTTTACACAGAGCATATGGCTACATTACATCCCAGGACAGCTAGTTAATACGGTACTAGAGAATTGAGTAGATTGGGACGTGGGACATTTGCCAGTGATCATGCTTCTATTTTCAAGTAATGTTTTGTATGCTCTGATAACCAGCAAAATGCATGCTTGATTATGATGCTATAAATATCTGAATATTTTAAATGTCAAATGTATCCTTGCTGGGGATAAAATCAGTAAACAAAACAAAAATAAAATAACTATAGCAGTTCCATAATTGTGTGTGGTGACTGCCAAATGTCATTATCAAATAAAGTGTCACAGAGATTTCCTGGTTAAACAATCAATTCACGGATTTGGTATGGGGCAAATGAGAACCTGGCCAGCTGTTGATTCTCCCACTGTGAGGTGTCAGAACTCCATGGCAAACAAAAACCAAAAGAAAACAGTACCACCTACAGATTAAACATTATTGTCAATAGATGTGTCAAGTATGCCTCTACTCAATATCCAAAACATAATTTGATGGCACAACAATGACGTTAAATAGTAGAGTAATTCGTTTTTTGCTATGTTGGCGAAATGTGACTTAAATAGAAACAAAAGGTTTTCCCCGTCATCTTAGTAAATTCGGCCCGTATGTTACCCATACCTTTTGGAGAAAAAGGAGAACATGCCTCATAAATCTCACCACAAGCATTAAAAACATGAAGCCCAGGGCCTCGGGTGGCAACGGTCAAAGCATTCGCCCGGAATGCAAGTTGCCCACTGCAGCTGTGGTTCGAAACCTGGCTGCGCCAAGAGCCCCTTCAGGGGTGGTGATTAGCTCACCGCCCCAGAGGGAGGGTGTGCCAGTATGAGCTTGCCGAGAAGTGCGAAAGGTGTCCTTGTACAGGGAAAACTGGCTTGCCTCCGAGGACGAGCGGCGGGCTCATGGGGGAGGGTAAATTGAGTCATTGAAATAAAGTAAATTGAAAGAAATAGAGGGTGTAATTGGCTACCAAATCGGGAAAAAAAACTATAAACCCCCCAAAAAAAACCATAAAGCCCAAACGGCATATGAGTGTTTGTGCATGTTCTAGATTAGAAAAAAAGAGAGCTAGATTACAGTACATTCCACTGTTTCGGTATCTGGGAAAGTACCACTCACCTCTGTATCAGTATCAGAGCCCAAGGGATGAGGTGGCAAGGGCAAAGAAGGGGAGAGTAATACAAGCACAGCAGCATCCATTCTTACTGTAAAAAGGGGCTCAGAGTGTCCAAAAATGCAAGCAGGTACAACACAGGTAGGTTTCACTGATTTGGATTAGTTTTCACTGAGCAATTACATATCCTTGCCTGACTCAAGTGACCATACCTTCTCTCTCCACCAGAATAAATGACAGAACTAATAGTTATACACACAAAACTAGTTCTCACATTACTTTCTACATTTGCTTGAGCAGGCCAGCTCAATTCTTCCATTGAAGGAATGAGGGGATTATGTTACATTAAATCTGCAGTTTAACATGCTTCCCCAGGGTGTGGGAATCGTGCTCCAAGTCACGAAAGAGTGGAGATACGGAGACAGATACGGAACTGAAAGCTCTCTTTCACTTGGAATAAAATGTGCTGCAATACTGCTAAGGTGCTAATTTCTGCAGTAAAGAGAGCATCAACTGCGACAATAATCTGTCCTTGTGCAAAACGTGCCATTATTGTCATTATTTATACCAACTGAGCCATTTAGGATAGCAAAAGATAACAGCAGAAAAATTAAAGACCATTTACAGTGAGGCTTGGCTGTTGTCATGGTTAATGGGCATCATGGGGAAGCTTTAGAATTGGACATTAAGCCCCAGCCCACAGCTGTGCCCACCACCAGACATTAGCCATTGATCCTACTTCTGTTTGCTATGACAATCCTCTAATGAAAAGACTATCAATGGATGAGACAATAAATTAAGCCTCTTAAATGCATCCCGGCTCCACCCACACCAACCAGTAAGCTGTGGCAGAGTGGGTAAAAATACATTTTAATTTAAGATTCTGTAGCTTGGTTTCTGCCGCACAATATCGTGGGTAATCAGAACAGTTGATTCAGAGGCGAGTGCCATGGTGTCTCAAGATGGTGGGCATACCATCTCTCATCCATAAACAGGGTTTATTTGCATTTCTGTCTAACTAGCAGGTGATTTGTCAAGGTTTACATGGCATGTTAATATCTCTGGCACAAATCCCATCTGAACCACACCTGTTACTTTCTTATTATTGTTAATTTAGTAGCATTATACATAATCATAGGTTTACCAAATAAACACTGCTCTAAGATGAATGTGCACTGAAGCAGGGCGGCTACGTAACAGAGTTTCGATGTGTTGGCCTACACCCATGCATATTACAGTGGCAAAAATGCTAGCTGGAAAACCACGAGTAAAAAAAAAGAAGCGGGCCTGGAAATTTGGGCACCACCCCGAAGACAAGCTTTTAGACATACAGGAGCAGATGATGACGTTGATGACATAGGCCCAAATGTTAAATTAGAAATCACAGCAGTGGATCCATTCTCCATCCTCACAGAGCTTGCCTCCCCCAACATCGTGCAGTAACTCGGCTGAGACAGAGCTATAATGGTTTTGGATTACGGGAGGAGAACTGGTTTGGAATATACCCTGTGGATAGCCACTTCGATCTCTTTCAGTTGCATTGCATGGCTTCTGGGAGTATCAGGCATGAGAATACTCAGGTTTACCCTTACAACGTCATATAATATAGCCATTTGGCATTCAGCTGCAATGCATCTGTTGAGCCGATGGCAGGCACTTCCTCAATCTAAGACCACATCAGCAAACTCTATCTGTCATTTACTGTCATAAACAAACCCATTTGACACAACATGGATCATATTCACCTTCTTAACTTCTCAGATGGTTATGGTGTTTTTCACATAAATGCAGTTATAGGGCAGATAAATCTATGTTAGTACATTGGTGAGGTTAAGTTAAATGAAAAAAAAGGAACAGAATGCTCAAAGCCTGCCGTGAGAACACATCATAATGGCTGAGCCTTAAGGCTGGAGGCAAAGGTCACCTAGTTTGCACGCACAAAATGACGTATTTGCAGAGAAAACGAACTAGCGCACTGGTGAAGTGAAGGGATAGGTGAACTAGGAAAAGCTGCTACAGAAACCCCCCCAGAAATAAGGCTATTATCCTGCATTGCAAACTCCTCACACAACACCGCCATTGATGCTGTTGCTAGAGTTCTATGGTTGGATTCCAGTGTACTCTATGACTGCTAGTTCAGCGCATACTACAGCGCATTTACTGGACTGGAGTGGGGGTAAAGCACATGTTCAAAGTGAAATTCCGCTCCCAGTATAAAAGCATTTGTTTGCGGTGGCTGTGTTTTCCTTCACCCAACTTTCACAAAATGTGCTTCCGCGTGAGGTGTACTGAGGCCTTAAACTATTAGAGGGGTCTCTTAACTCCTTCAGCTCCTCTAGTGAACTCTACAAAAGCAGGTGTGTTTGGGCACACGCATCATCAGCGAGGTGATAGAGCTGCTCCGGCAAGTTAGCCCATGATTTCCGGGCGGGGCCGTGTGAGGTAAAACAGATACAGCAAATGAGAGGTGGCAGGACAAGTCACCCTTTTAATTTGCAACCTCCCTGGGAAATCAAGCCACTGTAGTCATGCTTAGCCACGCTAATTACAGACCAGAGTGCTGGACAACCATTCTCTGGAGTGCATTCACACGGTGCATGGCCCACAGAGTGAGGGGTTATGGACCATCTGAAATTACAGAGAAATCCTTACCCTGAAAACTGGCAAATCCTTACAAGCTATTACATTCAACCAGAACTATGCCTCGTGACAAAGTAATCTATATCAAACACTGAATAGACTGAAGGTTCCCTGCTGTCTGTCATGATTTGAAGTACTTTGATCAATTAATCTGGATTTAACTAAGGCAGAACACATGGAGCATAAACATGATAAATATGGAGCATGCAGGATTTAAATAGACACAGTATAGCATCCATGTTTAAAAGTAACAGACTTTCCGGTGGAGTCAATAAATATTTTTTTTCATTGGCTATGAACAGGTTATGATCATCTCTACAGGAACACCCAATGCTATCATCATATGAAAACCCACATTCCATTATTCCCATAATGCTTCTGAATACTTATGGCATTGGAGAGGGGGGAGGTGGCGTGGTTCACAATAGTGTGAAGGCATAATTCCAGTAACATTCATTATCCGCAGGCCCTTGCCTGGCTTCCTGTAATTTAATTCACCTTTATGCCTTCAAATTTAGCATACTTTGTTTATCCAGTGTGTGTTCCCCATTTAATTTTAACCTCTTAACTGAAGCATCCGTGGCCCGGCAGAGACAGCAGTGTGCACATACAGGCTTCCCACAGCTGCAGGAGTGGGAACATTGCAAGCCTTCTCCACACAGAGCTGCCTATACAGCGCTACTGTCTCAGAGCCAGAGGAAGTGTGCACCTCTCCCCTATGCTCTTCTAGCCTTTGTGAATACATATACCACACACACATGCAGAGAATATGAGAAGAAACAGAATAGTGCTGTGAATGCTGAGAAGAAACTGATAAGTGTAGTGCTGTGTGACTGTTAACGATGGAATATAAATGACAGAACTTGATTTGGAGCCAGTACTTGATGTTTGAAACAGGAGAACCCCAGGCCGCTAAGTTCCACGGTCATATTCTGTTATAAAACGGATAACACCGGGCCTGGATGCTGATCGATTAGCCAGACTTCCTAGGAGTAGCAATATACATGACTTAGCTTGGCTAAAAATAATGTTTGTACATCATTTTAATACCATTGCGCCAAACAGATGGATACACCTTATCGTAAAAGTTTTCCATTTAAAATGGTCTTTTCGGCCTTCCGTGTGGTCCAGTGGTTACAACGTCCGATGCTGGCCACGGAGACCGGGGTTCAATTCCCCGTCTCGCCAGAGTCGGCTCTGGCTGGGAGTGCCACCAGGGGCGGCGATTGGCTGTCCGCCCCAGGGAGGGGGGAGGGAAGCTGACATGACGTTCGCTGCGCATAAGTGTGGCCCTGTAGTACTGGGTTACGGTCGACGGCTTGGCGAGTGCCGTCTCGGAGGAGGTGTTACTTCGCCTTCGTCACTACCGGTCGCAGGACTACGGCAGCGAACTCACATTACTTGGGGGGGATTGACATAAAATAGTGGGTCTAATTGGGAGAAAATCAGAAACCCCCACAAAATAAAAAGGTATTTTCTTCCTTTTCTGAGCCTATAAGTGGATAGATCTGTTTCATAAAAGTGATATGGCACCCGAACGTGTGTTGTGTCATGAATATTGGCGCGGTTATGGGGCTGCCTGTACTCTACTTCCTGTTGTGCCTCTCAACACCCCCTAGCCATGCCGATATTCACGATATAATATGGGCTCTTCTTGCATATCGCTTTAATAGATACTGGCTAAGCCTGCAGGTCACCGAGATGGACTCTTGAAAATGTGGTTCTCCTGACATTCTAGTCTTGAAACCCTCAGGAAAGGAAAAATCCCCAGCCATATTCTGATACAGTTGTCAGAAGATCAAATAGGAGAAGGGAGTCAGACATAATGTATTCACTGTGCTCCAAAGGTCTGTGTTTAAAGAGCCATGAGAGCCCGAGGACATGTACATTTATATACCCTAGGCTCAAGATCACCGAGGGCTTGAGCTTGAGTGTCTTTGTTTCTGACTCAACTCTCTCTCACGGTCTTTCATATCACTGTGTGTGCTTCCAGGACACCAGCCTCAAAATACCTTGGTAATGTCTTGGTACAGCTGGATACAGCTCATACCCTTTCATTTTTAATTGTTACCTTGAGTGAGTCTGTATAAGCATGTCTTAGACTGATCTTTCATGCTGCAGGAAGACCACATATTTTAATCTGAATCATTCATTTCTCATGCAAAAGAGATTTTAAATATAGGTCATCCGGATTAAATAGGTTTGTAACTGTCTTTAAAAAAAAAATTCAGAGCATGTCAGCTTCTTGTTTTTTTTAATGTTATGCTTCTACCCATTTTTTTAAATTAGGAATGCCCAATTGCATTCTAAGCTGCAACTTCACAACCGCACAGGGCTGCAATTCGAGACAGCGTAGACGTGCTCTCCTCCAAAACATGATGTCAGTCACTTCTGCCTCTTTTCACACCACAGTCTACAAGTTAAGCTTGCACATGAGTTGGAGGAAGACACTTTGTGCCCAGCCTTACTGGCAGGCTGTGGGTGCCCAATTGACCAGCGGGGGTCGCTGGTGCACAATGAGGCACGGACAATCCAGCTGATTGAATCCCTCCCTCCCTGGGGCAACCACCAATTATGCGTTGCCCTACTGGCTACGGTCGGCACTGGCATGGTCTGGATTCGATACCAGACACTAGAACAGTTCCGTGACATGATGAGCCACCCAGCAGCCCTCTACAGCTTCATTGTTAACAAATCAGACGTCAGGATTCACTTGAAATAAAGCCAATGAGAGCCACATAATAGCTTTGAGTAAATCAAAGAGGTAGGATAATGGATCTGTCTCTTTATGTATGGAGTCATATTACTTTCTGCTGCACTCTGAAGACATGATGATGCCTGTAGCTCATTATTTCCTGTCTTGGTCGCCATAGTTACAGTGAGGCCAACTTCATTTATCAACCAGAGACAGCTGACAGCAGGCTGTAGAGTCCTACACTCCAGCAATGCCCTGGTCATCCATCTGGGGCTCCTCACGTGGGACCTAGGCTTAAGATGTCAATTATCAAACGAATTGACAACTTACACAAGGGGAGCCACTTGACTTTTTACATGACTCATTAATCATTACAGAATTACACTCCTGTCTCCTAGTTCACCTTCTTAGCAATATTTCAATTATGACATCATACTAAAAAACACAAAAAGAAAATGACATGAAAGAAGGGAAAACCAGTAAGACAAGTGTCATGGTTTGAGTGCCTGTTTAGCCCTGTGTGGGCGTACTCCTTTCTAATCCTCGTGAGTACGTTCCTGCCCCTCTTCCAGACCTGATCAGCTGATTGTTCACAGGTGTTCGCTGCCTATTTAAGTTAGCTTTTTTTTTTTACTACCGGTCGCGGACCGCGTTTATTCGCCCTCTGTTGTGGGTAATTATTATTTCGCTATATGCGGGGGTTTCGTTTCCCATTAATTTACTGTCACGTTTCTCGCAGGGTACCGTCCCTTGCTTCCTAGTGTATTTTAGTGGGCACCCTGATTCGTCAGGAGTGATCCTTATTGATCCCCTATTGGTCGCACTTGGGCCTCACCCCTACAAGCCCTCACAACAAGGGGATGGTTTGGACTGAAAATGACATCCATGAGCTCCAAGCACGTATGATCCTCATCAGACATAGCTGTAGTAATAAGGGCCATCATCAGACATGTGTGGAAATGTCTCAGGAGTGTCACAGTGCTGAAAGCAGGGGGCAGCCTCAGCAGCTTCTGCGCAACCACATAATGGATCCCGCACAATTTCAGGGAGACAGGAATAGAGAGGACGTGTGATTAATCAAAACGCCCTCGTCGGCCTACAGGAATGACACTGAAGGCTTCTGCTCTTTGGTTGTAGAGATCTGTCTTCATAGACTGCTGTCCCAGCTTGACTGCAAACACGGGGCCACAGTCATAGGGAATCAGGACACCAATGGAACAACCAATCAAGAGTGTACCAACCATTCTGACCATTGTACATTTAAATGATATGCATTAAGTGTGGGTTGAAACCAGAGAAAACTGGGTTATTTGAAAGTTGCAATGAGAATGAACAAGATGGTAACCACCTAACTTTGTTACCACCGGTTTGTGGTTTCACACGACCATTGAAACTAATTTATATACAGTCAACTCCAAAATTATTCACATCCTTGAAACAGATTAGCAAAAAAGGCTGTATAAAAATTAGCTACTGTATATATTTTTTTATATTCCAAAAATGGGAAAATATATTATTTCACAATAATACATTTGCTCAGAAAAAAAAGATTTTATTTGAAAAGTGTGGAATGTGTCGGTCGAGGCAGGAGATCGGGGTGATTAACGACCACGCCTACTGGCAGGGCAGCTAGGGCACACAGCTGTGCAGCATTATCTCATTATCTAATTGTACCTGTGTGCTTAAAACTCTTAATAGGTGTCTGGAGCACGGTAGTTGAATGCGTGGCTGACTAAAATGCAACTGAAAAGTCACAATTGTCTGTGTGTAGTGCTTGTTATAGTGTTTTGGTGAAAGGTGCTTTTATTTAGGCTGTTATTTTGATTTATTGTTTTTGACTGGAACCCGTGAGGGGGACGGCTGAAGTTTATTTGATTTGTTTGTATAGTGTGGTGCTCTCTCTCCCCGTGGGAGAAATAATAAATATTCCTGTCCGCAGACCGAACAACCCAATCCCTGTGTGCCGCTGTTGTGTTCCAATCCTGGTTTTGCTGCACGGCATGTGACAAAAAAGAAAGAAAAAAAAATTCTGCCAAAAAGATGAAATCATTTTTGTCTAAATTATTCACCCCCCTGTTTTCAGTACTTTTTGTAACATACCCTTAAGGATAAAAAAAAGTCCTGAAAACGTATATGCATTCATTTTAAATGAGCAACTGCAGACCACTTTACCACAAATTTCAACCTGGGGGGAGAGGAACAAGTTGAATCAAAAACAGTGGTGGCCTAAAGTCATAATGTTTTCTAGAAATTCCCCCTGTGCAATTGTCAATTTACAGACACAAGTTAGTTTGAAGAATAAGTTGAATTAATAAAAACAACAACAAGCTGGTAAAATAAAAAAAAGCCAGTGCATGCTGTATCCGTGACTAGAACACAATTACGCCACTGCTGTCCAAATGATTGCTTAAGGTTGCAGATTGCAGCGTGTATTTAAGTAGTAGAATAAGCCGTTCAAAGTGTAGCATTGCGCATCTCGGTTGTGCATTTGCTGCACTGGGTTACATGGGGTTAAGCTCCACCGCGATGACGCACTGGGGAAGAATTGATGAGCATTCAGGAAGAGACGGTGGCAGTGGCCCTGCATATATGGGCAATGTGATGAGCTATCAGTGCTGGAAAACAGCCCAATGGTTATGCTGCAGAACAATGACCCAGTGTTTGCACAACCCAGCTTCAGGAGGTAGAGAGAAGCAGGGTCCATTTGCATAGTGATGACAGGTGCAGGATTAATTACTTGACCTGAATAGGGGTGCGGGTGCAGGAAGGTTATGGTTGATAAACGGAATACGAATGCCCTGTGCTTTGCTCCATCAGCGTGTGCTGAATTGCTGCATTGCTGCATAATGTTGTTATCATACCTGGTGTCCATCCTGTGCACATTGATGAAGTGTAAGTATGAATATTTCTGAATTAGCTAAACTAAGAAATTAAAGCACTGGACCCATTTGGGACTGGAACTGTAGACTTTATAGAATAGGCATAAACTAGAACCTGTGTATAGAGCTGTGGGCATATTACAGAAACCTCACAACTGTCAAATATGATCTTATTCACTTCAGTTAGGAAAATGGTGTTACAGAAGCATCCTAACTGGAATCCTACATAAAGTGACTAGCATTAGGACAGCCCGAGTTGTCCTAAATTCTAAATAATGTCTAACTCAAGCTAATCCAAAGGCGATGGTTGCACTTATATTGCTTTTAGAGCAAGAACAAAATGTAAGATTAATGGTCAATGGAATATTAACGGACCCTAACGATGTCCTCAATTTCACAGACAAAATGGTAATAAGTTAACCCCATAACCGTCACCCCCTATTCTTGACATTACCGCCTATTTAGACATACTGTATACCTAAATATAACAGTTCATAGCTCAAGGCCGGTGATGGTCACATGCCTAAATGCGGTATCATTTTAAAGGAAACACATTGTAGTTTATGAGGTCAAATAGCATGTGGACTCAACACAGCTTGACCAACATACAACAAAATAGGTGTTGTATAGTTTTCCTGTGTAGGAACTCATGTTTGAAAAGCAATAAAGGAATCACATTTAATGATATACCTGTGCAGGGGTACCTTCCGCTATTTTTCCCCACTCCACATCTTTATCAGCTTATTAGAGTTTGTATGAAAACTTGCCAAAACACTTTTTTTGTTTTCTACATGTGAAACCTATACCCCCTTTTCATCCGCTTTGAAATTAAAAGTCTGTTTTTTAATGTGTTCCATTTCTTAGGATTTGATTCTGTGATATGAATTTAGGAAAAATCCTATCTCTGACTTGTGACATAAGATAGCAATGACAGTTAGGATTTTTTTATGTAATGCGCCCCTGATCTATATATTCCATAGAATAACAGTAGTGGACAAGTGAGTTTGACAGCATTGCAGCCATTACAGGCATGTCTCTTGGAGATCCCACACCGGGCGGTGACAGGATGCGGGGTGGAATGCCACGGTCTCAAGGGCACGTGGTAACAAGACACTCTCTAAACGTATGATGGCTTATGGATGATGGTATGCAGCTAAGGAAGACCTTGTCAGGTCTCATTATATCACCAGCTCACCAAACCAGGCCTCATCCTGAACTCTTTCTCTGAAACTGACTGGAACTCACAAATGCCATTGAAGGATGGAAGTGCTGAAGCTAAATCAGACCCAAAAATAAGAGATGTCCTGCTTCCTGTCCTGTGGCAGGGGGAGCTTTATGAAATAAGCTTTTCTCGCACTTCCTAAGCAAAGCAGTGTGTCTCTTTTGATTGCACGGTCTCTACTTGTAATGTTGCGCACACACACACACACAGACACACAGACACACACACACACACACACACACACACACACACACACGTACGTAGGGACACACTGATACATGTATATTAAACCCAAAAAACTATATTTGAAATGAGAGACGGGATCTTTAAAAAGATGGGAAATTCACAAGCACCTCAGGCTTTATCTTGACACGTTTACTCACTACTGGGCAGCTTTCTAAGGATTCAATCAAACTTCAAATATAACCAAATAGATTATTTTCAAAGGAATGCAAGATTTAAAGAGTTGATTAATTTCTAGAAAACAATGAGTTAAGAATTTGGTTGTTACAGTATGTGTACTTAAAATTATGTTGTTACTTTCTAGTAATTCAAGCTCTCGAAAAGAAACTAAAAGAGGGAGTCAAATTCCATGCATGACAATGAAAATAATAAATAGTCATAGAGGAGTTCTCAACACCTAGGCTACTTGTTTTAGTCAGTAGATACAGTATATCCATATATTTTATTTTATTTCAAAATATACACTTTGACTATACATTTTGAATGTTCTGTTTAATTTCATCTAGTCTTATAATAATATAATCATATAATATCACATACTTGTAGGCTTTATTTATTTATTTATTAAAAATGGATACATTGCCAAAGCAGAACCCAATGCATCGTACATGTGTTTATAGCCAGAGTTCATTTCAAACACCAGTCCCCCACTGATCAAGTAAAGCCTTTTTTTCTATTCCAATCTTCAAAATGTAGGCCTAACCTCTGGTGCAGTTCTCAAAATATTTAATTATTATTATTATTAATTAATTGTCAAATGGTAGTATCCTGTATCTACATGGCAATGGACCTTACTTCGTTATTTCAACCAATCAGATTTTGCAACATTTTATGGCGGCGTCTGTGACCTTTTATTTTTCTGGAGGTACGTGACGCTCCTCACATTTTTGACACTTGACATCACTTTTGTCGCATAAAGCATAAGTTGGCCTTAACTTGTTTCAGAATAAAGGGCAGTGTATTGCGTTGGGTGGCAGATTTATTAGCCACTTTGCATGAAGGCACCAGCCAAGTGGATTCATTTATCAATTTTTTCCTATTTTCCTATTTGACTTGAATTGTGTCAAATCAATCATGGACATGGATCTCATTATGCTTTAGTTATGGAATTTAGAATATATTTAGTGTATTGATCACCGTACATAAACCTAGAGTATGATAAATATGCACATTCATTTTCCTGATTTTAGTTTCACTGGCATGCCACTTTGACGAGCCTGCACCCCCATCAAAGCCCACACATGACATTCAGGGTCATGTCAGACACAGAGCAGTAATGAGGCAGAGAGTCAAAGTCACAACACAAACAACAACCAGAGTTTCCATAAATGGAGATGTTGCTATGGTCATGACATAGAATGAACTCCAAACCTAAACCAAAACCAACACTACCCTGTTCTGAAACAACGTACCAGATAAGTACGATTAAGACTTTTCCCAATGGGACCACAGTTACTCATTTCCAAATACCAGGGACAGATCAAACAAAAGAAATATCAGAGGTTGGGAACTTTCCTTTAAACTTCTGACTGTCATGAAGCTGTTTTGATTATTTTACCGAACGCGGTATGAACCAGGAAGTTGCATACGCAATTACGCCTATTCAACATCAAGTTCTTTATTATCATCTCATCTCATCTCATCTCATCTCATCTTCAGCCGCTTATTCCTAGTTAGGGTCGCGGGGGCTGAGCCTATCCCAGCATGCATTGGGGCGAGAGGCAGGAATACACCCTGGACAGGTCGCCAATCCATCGCAGGGCTCTTTATTATCACTGGTGCATAAAAGGTGAGCATTAAATCAAAAAGGAATTCTATTTTCTATTGATAAAAATGGGCATCTCTAAGCATTCTTGGTAAAAATGTGGGAAAATCAGCAATGTTTGATATAAAGACAGATTTCATGAACAACAATGAGAGTAAATGGCATTACTCAACTTAACATTATGGCAATGTAGAGAAACAACTGCAGACTGAGCACAGTCCCTTCCAGTGCACGCAAATGGATCTCTCTGGCAGAAAAACATATAAGTAGGCTATCAAGGTTTGAGAATCAAATAGACATGGCAAACAACGCTAACAGAATGTATGATCTACTGCCAAATCGAACGATCTTTTTAATCATGTTATAGAAAATCAAACTCACCAAGTACCGTTATTATTTGTTAGATCTTAGCCTACACTGCAAAACATTTAATTGGTGTATTTTGATGTCACTTTCAAAGTTCAGAACATTTCAGAGTGCTGAAATACCTCCATTCCATCTCCGATGTTCTATTGTGTTCTACTGTTTTTTTTTTTATAGATCTACAAAGAAAAGTCCAATGCGAGCTTAAATGCCATTTGGGCATGAACTACGTAGTCCAATCTGTCACCGAACATAAAACACATTGTTGAAAAAGTGGCATGTGTAATAGGAATTTATTGCATGCTCTTGTACTATTAAGTAATTCAATCACATTTTTTAATGTGTGCCAACAAATTAAAAATCTATTTGTAGATTGTGCTCCCACAGTGAAATTTTCATTTTCTTTCTACACACATTTGCAAAGCTATTAAAATGAGTGGAAATGAAATAGCCCTGCCCCTTTTCAAAAGAGAACACGACTTAGAATTTGATGACTGTCAGTATGACATTTTGTCAAATCTGCAACATTAAATTGAGTTATTTTAAACATTTTCAGATAAACCGACCGTGGCACATTTTTGAGGGCCACTACAGTTCTTTTCCACAGCTGATTTCTGCTTAGCAAGGCAGGTTTTGGGCCTCTGCGGACAAGGCCTCCCAGTGATCTTTGTGGAAAACGAGGAACTCATTAATGCTCTTCCAAATGATGGCGTTACAGAGGAGGAAATCACTTAGCATGTAGTATTTGCATTTTAATTTGGGCCTGTGTGGATCAAAGGGCATGGATAATGTGAAGTGCCTTGTCAGTTATAATGATCTAATTGGCTGTGTTTAAACCAGATCTGGCAGGCTCAGCAGCAGTGCCCAGGGTGCATGAGTTCTCTTTCCCCTTCAGCCAAGTTTTAAAGATGGAGGAATGTATTGCAATGTTCACTTGGTGAAAGGTGTACAGGATTACTCTGTCGGCATCCCTGCTGTTGAAGGCAATGTGTTTCCCACAAATAACAGATAACGGATAAAGGTTAACGCCATAGGAACTCGTATTATCATCCTCTATACACACACATTTTTCCATGACACCTTATAGATTATAGCACTTCTTGAATGACTTATTTTCACCACAAATCTGATTTCCCCTGACATCAGAATGCAAAGCTTCTTATTATTCACCGTTTGCCACCCCTCAGATAAAACAAAGCCATCTCCTACATGTTGGTAATTGACACATCTAAGCCCATGTCCCTCTCTAGAATCATATCCTCTGTATGATTTGTCATGGAGTGGCGCATCCAGTATACGGAGAGAAGGGACCTACATGTATTACTGTGCAGCTAAATGAAGATCGAGACATTGCTTGCCAAGGACAGAAAACCATGAACACCAGTTTGTTTCCATGTGTTTCTCCATCAGACCAAAAACCATCCTCTGCATCACTGTATAATTGTGGAGCAGGGGTTTTCTGTTTTTCCTCAGCAACATACGTATATTGAAACAGTATTGCAACAGCAAAGGGTTCTGGTGGTTCCATAATGGTGTGGGGAACATTTTCTTGGCATGGATTGGGTGCACTCATACCCAGGGGTTGACAAATCGGTAGTCCCAGGAGTCTATTTGCCATTTTGGAAGTCTAGAATTTGACATCTGGAAATTCTTTGCAGAGGCCATTCAGTCAGTCAGATCACAGTATCATCTTGGACCCATCAACGACCCTTGCTGGCAATACAGCAAAGTTTGGACTCCAGCCAGGAGTCAAAAACAGCTCTGTGTTCTTCAGACATCCTGCACAGTAAGAACATATGAATCAACTCAAACGCAAACCCAAATGTGAGGCTTCTTTATAGTATTATAAATCACATGACATGCAATACTCCACAGATAATAACAGTGAGCTCTGTTGTTACATTTAAGCCTGAAATAGGTTATACAATATTACAGTATTTTTGTTTAATTGTCTACTCTAATTGAAATCATGATACAACATTTGAATTTCAATGCCTTGTAAAGCAAATATATATCCAAAGGAGGACTGTAATGGTGGCTACAAGTTCAGAGGAGTCATTGTCCTTTACAGCATTTGTAGTTTTATGGTCTACTCTCACAGAGCATGATATACAGTATATCTTGTATCATTCATATGGTCTCTGAAATTGCTCTTTGTGGCAAGAGGGCTGGATACCTCTGCAATTAAGGGGCCAAGTTATGTACAGCCATGTGTGTGAGGGTGGGGGCTATGCAGTTGTAACGATTTGAGAGCTTGTGTAAAGACAAAGAAAAAAAACAAGTGACAAGATACTTCACGGCTCTGGTAACAGATCTGCCCTCAACAAACCAATCTGCAGGCACCTCTGGCAACATAATCACACACCTCGGAATATATACTTGTGCACATTATCTTCATCATAATCATAATCACATCCAATGCAGTCTTTAGCAGAACTTTTTTCCCAATTGACGTGGAGCAAAAAGACCGTACTGATAACAGCATTAACATTACATTACAATTTAGCAGACGCTATTATCCAGAGCGACTTACAGTTTTACATTTCTTTACATACAATCCATTTATACAGCTGGATGTTTTACTGAAGCAATTCAGGTTAAGTACCTTGCTCAAGGGTACAACGGCACTTCCCCACCTGGGGATTGAACCTGCAACCTTAACGTTACAAACCCAGTTCCCTAAACATTATACCACACTGCCACCTATATTATGCAAACCAGCACAGCTTTTCCCCAGACTAAGGTCACAGCTTTAACGAAGTGACATTAAATCATCATTAGTTGTAATACAGTACCATATTCCCACAGCATCTACTGTTGAAGGGCCATGCCCTTGATGGTTAAAAATGTAATTATGAAAAAGTATATTTTACAGACCAGCCTGCAGCATGTCTATGTAAACCACTCACAATTGTTATGTCGTGACAATTCTAATCTCAATACTTTGTGAAAAGTAATAGCATTTTGTAGTGAGGATCGAAGGTGGAAGAGCCACACGCAGATTTCACGAATATCTAAAAGCTGAACACGAGCAATCAGCCACTAAGTCTGCGAACAGATAAGGGAGCGGGGAAAAAATGGAAGGACAAAGAAAAGAAAACTGGGCACAAAACGTCCACAGAAAATAAATCTACAGAAAACAACCCAATAAGGGCGAGGACTCTTCACCGAAGAAGTAAGAAAATAAAATGGCTTTAGAGACTTTAGCTCTGGGGAACTTTAACCCAATAAACAAAGAATGAATCTCGAAAGGAAAAACCACCAAAGTGGTGAGCATAAAACCTTTAGGAAGGATAAGATCATTCTTCCTAAAAGGCTACCACAGAGTGGTGACGCTAAACCTTTAAGTAGAGATAACAAGAAGTACCTTCTCTCTTTAACTGAGAGAACCACAGAGTGGCGAAACTAAACCTTAGTTCGGAATACCGGCTAGAGCGTAACAATAGTTTACACAGAAGCGTTTGTATGAGAGAAACAGAGACCTTAAATAAGAGGCGGAATTAACACTGATAACCCTCAGCTGAAAACTCACCGACAAAAGACCATATAAGGACGGCGGAAATGACAATGATTCCTCAAGCAAAACAAGAGAAAACAGACCATCACATGATCACGCGCCCTCCAGAGGCCGAACGAGGTAAAACCGTGACACATTTTGTGTGAAATGCAGTTGTTGTGCTCTTGACAAGCTAGAGTAAATCATACTGCATTTAAGTAAAGATGGTGATTTAGTTCCATAAGATACAGTATATGCAATTCTGAAAGTGTGTAAGGCATGTGCATATACACACACACAAACACACACACACGTAAATACACCTCTGCACTGCTTAGCAGACATGTATCTAGGCTGAACAGTGCACCCATTATTATTCAGTCTTACCATCTCATACCTCCTATGTATCAACCACAACCCTCCTCAATGACACAACATACCTGCATCTCTCACATCACTCAACTAGCTTACATGTCTGTCATGATCATTGACAGCTACAGGCTTTACGAGGTTGAAGATTTTAAAAGAGCATTCAGAATTAAAGCAACACAGTGTTGAACACATGTTTGGACAGTGACCAAATTGATGTTCTCCAGCTGTGGACCTTTTTGGATGACATCTGCACAGCTCCACAGAGAAAGGATGCCCCTTTCGGTCAAGCCTTGTTCCGAAAATGTCTTCCTAGGAGATCTTTGTTGGGGCACGTTAAACACTGTCCTTTTTGAACCTGTGGAGCCAGAGCAAATGGCCTTTTTACCCTCCCTGAAATGCTGTGTTCCAGTAGGGGCTGCTGTGAGCTTTGCACATTGTCTGTGTCCAGGGCTCCTGGGATGTGGGCCTCCCCACCCCAACGTATTCCTACGTGTGAAACAACATGTCTTTTCATGGCTTCACCTGGGTGAGGCCACTCTGCTCCTCTCAAGGGGGTGATGGGGCTCACACTCCAGACCAATCACTTTTCAGCACGCGTTCAGATATCTACCACTTTTTGAGTCTTGTCGTTCTCTGCTTTAAAAAGCAATTCCACCTGCTTCTAAACACAGTATCTCTTTTCACGCAACAGGATGCTCATTAAAAAGCATCTGAAAAAGTAGATGTGCTTTGCTGTGGTTATAACTTGGCCGAGGGAAGGTCTTTCAACACAAAGGATCTCACATTCTGCCGCGTTGCATTCTGTGGAAAAAATACCCAGGTTGGTTGCGTTTAAAAGGTCTAAAGAATGACAAAGCTAAACACACAGCAGACATTAAAGGAACCACCTCTTGAACAATCCCCACTCCCACCCCTCCCCCCAGGCTCATAGTACAGTAAGGATTCAGTCTTCCAAACACACGACTGCTTTATGGGACTCTTCACAATCTCTACAGAGTTGCACTGAAAAGGTCATCCAGTCACACTCAAAACTCCACTAATCCTCCTCAGCCAACGACTAAACAGTCTGAAATGTCTTTGGCTCTTGAGGGCCGTTACTAAGGAATGCTTTTTGTTCTGCCCTTTTCTTTTGCATGATAAATGTATGTGGAAAACATTCAGTACTGACCTGCTCTCCCACATTTATTTTTTTAGATAACAGTGTCAACTCATTCTCTGCAAACTTAAGGTCACTGAAGGTTGTAAAAGTTATTGGGGCCTCGGGTGGTATAACGGTCAAAGCATTCGCCCGGGAAGGCAAGTTGCCCACTCTGCCTGGCTCTGGCCGAGAGCCACGTCGGGACGGCGATTGGCTGACCGCCACAGAGGGAGGGGGAGGGGGAGACGGCACGGGCTCACCGAGAAGCACGAAAGGCATCCCTGTACGGGAATAACTGGCTTGCCTCCAAGGACGAGCAAGTTATTGAAAGTAATTTGAGTAAATTGAAAGAAATAGAGGGTATATTTGTCTACAAAATTGGGAGAAGAACAAGAAAAATTCAGAAACAAAATCATTTAAAAAAGTTATTAGAATTGATCCTATTGGCATAAGGTTACTAAAGTAAAAATCGTACTGAAATCTATTATTCAATATCTACATTTCTATTTACAATCAAGTGCCCTCCTTTCTAAAATATCTGAAGTCTATTTATGATTTAAATGCTTTTTTATTATTGCTTCCTTTACTATGGGTCTCAGTAAAAGCATGAAAAGAGACTTTTCCTGTTCCGCCTAACTCCTGAGAGAATATACGTCCAGCCAGCCAGCTAGCCAGCCAGTGGAGCGAAAAATTAATCACAGCCACTTCTGCGATTTATCTCTAATGCCTTTTGATCAGTTATTTCCTTCGCTCCAAGAGCATTTCACAGAACTCAACAGTCATGACGAGATGGCACTCTCCGTCTGAAATGCAAGGCAAACCCGTAGCATCCCAAGAGGCAGGTTTGCCCTCCAGGGATGCTGGCTCCAACCCGTTCCTCTTAAATCCAAATTTTACCCAGAGGACACTTATGCAGCCAGAGAGAAGCCGAGAGGAGACGGGGGGAAGAAGTGTTTGTAGTTCCTACACAGAGCCTCTGAGAGGCCGCATCGACAATAATTGACCCCACAAAGACTGATTAGAAACAGGGGGAACACATGGAAGGACGTTTTGTTTTTTAGGCACGGGGATGGAGCAATAAAATACAGATAAAAACAGAAACACCTTCCCTGAACTGTACGCCATAAAGCTTCCATAGCTGTATCATAAGCATAATGTATGCCATTTGGCAGACACTTTTATTCAAAGCGACTTACAGTAGTGAATGCAAACAATTGTCAGTATATGTGGTCCCAGTGGAAACATAGCATGACATAGCACCTGTCATAACCAGTCATGGCAGCGTTTTATAGCTTTTTACCAAAGTCATAACACTGTGAGGATGTGTGCAGGGATCATTTTGATCCAGTTATACATTTTGAATCTGTTTTGGAAAATGCACTGTTTTTGTAACCACCTGCAGTGTCTCATCCTTCCAGTGTGTGATGATTCATCTTTGATGACTGTGTTAGGGGTCAGTCATTCCCATGCAGATTTACTACTCTATCTACTTGATCAACTTCTTCAATTCATGCAACATAGAAATCCTCAGAAATTAAGAGACATTCTCTCTCCTCAGTATTAAGGGGCATAAGCACATATTAAATATTGGGAGGGACATAATGAAAGGGAATGTTTTATATCTACAAATTATTGGGGGGAGCAGATATGACTGTTTTGAATATTGGGGGGGACATGTTCGGTTTACCTGTGGCCAATGTGATTGATACCGTGTCGGTGGAGGCGTGTGTGTGATGTGGGGACATTGGGGTTGCTCTGTTGGCCCACACACAGTACTACAGGAGTCGTTTGGTGTGTCATTCCCATCAAAAATTTAACACCTTCAGGTGTCAAGACCCCTGAAGACATGGATGCATGGGTAGAGGACAGACCAGTCAGTACAGGACCATCAGGGACCATGAGCTTCCCCCATTCCACCTTGCACCCCCAAGTTTCCACCTGGCCCACCAACATCACAAGGACATGGTAAGAAAATCTGTGAAAGTAAAATATACCTTTTTAAACAAATTTCTGAAGATTTTACACACACGCATTTATCAAGGTAACCAAGGTAAAAAACTTTTTTTACTCTTCTCTTCCCCCTCCTCCCTCCCTGGACCAACCCCACACACTCAATTCCCCTTTCCTGGACAAGGAGCACCCGTACAGGTATGTCACACACTCACAAATCGACCATTTTTTAAATAACAATAAAAGTCCCTCATAGTAGCCACAGCACGCTATGATTACACCTCACAATTAAGGCTTCCTCTAGGCGCACCCCACCCATCTGCCGGGAATCCCCCTCTCTCTATAAGGGAAAGTACAAATGCTCTGCGAGCACAATCACACACATAGACAACACATTCAATACAATATTATGGGTGGGATAATCTTGGCCCATGCCACACTGCTGAGCATGATTAGCAATCCAAAAAAAAGCCCCAAAAAACAATAAAGACATTAGGTTTCCCCAAAAGTGGCAGATGGCCGGCAGCTCCACACCTGCTTGGGATACCCCAGAATGTACGTTTCGGTACAGCTTCCCTCTCGGTGACCTCAAGCAAAAGTGACCTAAGCTGTCTGCTAAAGAAGCCAAAACCATGACCATACTTTTTTTTTTTTTTTTTTTTAAGCCAATGGAAACAACACCATTTGTTCTGGAAAAATACCAACTGCTAACTGGCTGCTTACAACAAACTAATTGAAGCATGTATATAGGCATTTCAGCTGAGTATTTAATTGTTGGTGATGTATACTGAAACTGCAGGCTACCTGTGTCCTTGCAACATCAGTGAAGATGTCCTTGACTGCCAGCTGGATCAAACCAAGCACTTTTTACTGTACAACTTCAATGAAATATACAGAAAAAACAATTATCATAATCTACCTCACAGTTTTTAGTTGGGGGCAGGGGGTAGTGGCTGGAAATAAGCACTTCAACAAATAAGCACTTTTAATAAGATTATAATAATGTTTTTGTTGGTTATTAAGTTGGTTATTAAGAATCACACTATACTATAGAATAAATGCAGACTTATTTTTTTAATTAATGAAAAAGGAGTAATGTGGATGTGATGGAAAGTTATTCAGGCTATTATTATAGCATATCAGTATCAATCAGGGTGGAAATACTGCATCGACCAGCATGGTCCTGACTGTTCCTCCCACTCAGCCAAATTAACTCTCCAGACCAGAAGGAATGTGCAGCACTAATCAATAACAATAAAGGGAAATAATGTAGCCACTGCAAAATTCTGACTGACTGACCTCTTATTTCATCTTGGTAGTTTCAAGCTAGCTTTTACGCAAAAAAATCTACTTAGTTTGAATGTCCAATAAAAGAGAAGGATAGGCAACCTCTGAATCAGGTTTACCAGCAGAAATTCAAATGACTTTATTAACAGTTTTCAGTAAAAAATTAAAATATAGTATTATAGATTTTATAGATTTTACTTTAAAAATGTTACAAAATCTGTTCATCCAGTTAATGTCACCAAGTCAGAGTTTAAAGTCTAAGGGCCAGATTGATCAAATAGTTTATAATAGTTGCAGCGCAAAACAATCGCTATAATGCGGCCCTTTTGCCATTGCAGAAACCAACACATTAACAATTTACTAAGCGTGGTTCTAATTACGCAACCAAAGAAATGAAAAGCCCTCATTCACAATGTCTGAAACAATATGGCACGCCTACACATCCAGATCACAATGTTTTAAGAAATGGATAGGCTATGTGAGGGAACCATGAGAAAAATAACATTTACAGATCAGGAAATAGAATGGTTAATGAAGTACATTGTCACAATGTGACATATACAATACCAACAGAGAGGAGAAACATTTGGAGTGACCTCACAAAAAAACCCAAATTGGCATAATGAACAGTATATGATGTGAAGAAAAGATGGCATTATGTTAGATGGCGTACAAAAGTGTAACTTTCCTACAACATAATGCGGGCAAAAGACACAGGCAGTGGTCCAACCGACAAAATAATATTAACACCAATAGAACAACAGGTGAAACAATCCACATTGTAAAAACCTTGCTTTGTTTGTTGAATGTCTTCCAGTAAGAAAATATATGTAAAGGCGTGCTCACTGAGTCAAAGCCTCCAGCACCTCGGAGAACGTAATATAAAACGCTGATTGTGACATTTCTGCAGTAACTGTAGTTCGAAAAGATCCGAATGCAAATAAATGTAAAGTTGTAAAGTCTGGATCATATTTGTCTGTGATAATCTTTTATTTTTGTATTTTCAAACCAATTTAAAAAAAATCTCACACAAAGAGGAGAGTTGCAATTAAGGCATGCTTTTGTAAATCAAATCATTTAGAAATCTTCGCCCTGTTTTAGCACATTCACCCCCAGGTATACATATGCATGAACAGATTTCACTATGTATCTAAAGGTTAAGCCACAGAGTGACGTAACACCTGCAAATTACATGCTAATAGCGATTTGACCCATTGTGACCTTTTAATAAATCCGACGTAGATATTGCGACCTTGTAGCGACTACTTTTGCATTCGAAAAGCAGTCACAATCCTTCAATTGTGTAATAATCCATTAATAATCTTTGTTCAGTAAACAAAGATGGCAAGTTCAGAGCAGGTCTGGCTATCTCATTAGTGCTTGCCCCCCTGTACAATTTCTGAGGATAAACCAGCTACCCTTGTTATCCCCATTTTATTTATTAAAGAGCTCAGAGACCATTCAAAATGAAATATTAACACTGCAGCTGACTGTATATGAGCCACAACGCACATGAGCAGCTAAAACTGAATATTTTCCAGGTTTGGCTAAGGAAGAAAGTCATATACTTTCAAAATCTCCTCTTTCTCAATGAACTTCAGGATTTACCTGTGTCATGATTCTATGTTACGATATGTATGTGTGTGTCTCTGTGTGTATGTGTCTGCATTTGTGTGTGTGTGTGTGGCAATTAAAGCTGATCATAAAAGTCCCGTTCAGAAGGACTGTCTAAAAATCTGGACCTTTTTCTCCTGATGGGAACTGGAGTGTGACCACATGTTCCCCAAACATCACACCTCTGCCTCAGGGCCAGACAAACAGAATCTTCAGCTATACAAATGTGGCGAGACACATGTTTGTGTTGCAGTCTTCCCGCAAGAAATGGAAATGCTGGATTTTCCCTGCCTTTATGCAGTTCATATCCTTGCATGTAATGTGGAATGTAAAATGTGTCAAACTAAATGTATAGCCACACACTCCAAATTATCTAACACATAATAACACCTACATACCTCATACATTTACTTTTAGGGTATCTAAAAAGAATGAATAAATATTTACATTATATATAGGATTTATTGTGTTGCTGACATTTCTTGAGCAGAGTGACACAGTTCATCACAGTGTAAAACACCAGGATATAAATATTATAACGTCCTCACTAGCAGACCCAAGAGTAGCTGGGCAGTTCTATTCAGAGAACTGGAAGAGCTCAGAACATAATAGAAATGAGGTCTGGACCCCATTGCTCACACTGATGATCTGATATTCAGTAATTGAACTGATGCAACTTTTATGTGGTGGTGCAGCTTTCAAGTGTGGATATTCAAGAATTAACATTTTGCATATGATCATTTCAACCCTCCTTCTCATTGCCAGTTTATATTGGTTTCACCCATAGAAAGACTTAAAATGGAATTACACACAATAAGTGAATTCTTAAATACTATGTTTTAAAGCATAGGCTAATGCATTAACGTTAATGGACCAAAATATGTATCACTCCAGAGGTCAAAGGTTACCTTTTTTTACATTAAATTGTTAAACCATTCTCAGCCCTTGGCAATGCTGGCAATCCCACTCTTATCAGTATTTTTCTTCATTTGACATATGAAGACAGTAGACAGAGGTAGCCTACACTTCAAGGCTTGAGTCATATTAAAACATACATCCACGCTTTCAACACACAGGTAACTGTCAAAATAAAGGAAACATATACGAACCTGATACATATACGTACGTCGTCAATCGATATATATATTTGTCGATTGGCATAGGCATATATTTACTTTCACCTATTTTTATTGTCCTTGCCTTATTGTTTGTTTATGTGTAATTTATATAATTGTTTTGTAATCAGGGCACCATTGTAAATGAGACTTGGTCTCAATGGGCTCCCCTGGCTAAATAAAGGTAAAATAAAAAATAAAAATAAAATTTGGGCATCCCATTGGGTCTTTATTGAGACATACTAAACGCAATCTAAATTAAATTGTAATTGGATTTGAACGGCAAATTATGATATTACATTTTATGAAGAACTTTGACGTGAATACAATCAGTGACACAGTCAGATGTAGCTATCTGTTGGATTTTAATACAGGCACATTCTGGATCTTCATTCGATTTGTTATGTTGTGCAGTACAATTTTCCAGCAAACGATCGCTGTATGTTGCCAAGTTTTTAAAACTATGAATGCGGGATGGTTAATGCAAAAACTACTGCATATGCATTTGACAATATGACTAGTTTTGTTACGTACCACCCACTTGCATTTTATGCTTGTTAAGTTAGGTAATTCATGTCAGCTAGCTAGCTAACATTCTTCACTCCAACAAGATGAACTGATACAACATTTAACAAAATATATAATCAAGTGCACATTTACTTATACATAGACATGAAAGCACAATCAAAGAGAAATGCCTTCTACATTTGCAAATGGCATTCAGGGAGCCAATATAGATGCTCCTAACAAATTCCAGAAATGACTGAATAACCAGAAGGCTGCAGTGAGGTCAAGCCATCTCCAAGAGGACAGTAGTTGATACACAACCTCTCTTAACATGTCTGACCCCACTGGCCAGAGAAAATACAACATTTGCTCAGTGTGTATGTCACAGGAATCTTTAAATCAGAATAACAAATCAAAGAAGCTTGTGAAATTCTGCCCAACCAAGACCTCATCTGATCTTGTCCTGCCTTAACGTTTCCGTTGGAAGCAGGGTGAACTGAGTTTCTGCAAGTTAATTTCTTCCACAAAGATGAACAGTTGAACAGATACAGGCAGTGTTAACATAATCATTTTTAAAAAGAGAACATCATTTAGCAACTGGAGGATCGATACAATGTTCAATGTTGGATCAGCATCATGTTTGCATTCATTGTTTCTGAAAGGTTTCTAAGTTTTTTTATTTGTATTCAAGCGGCATTCTCCTTCCCTCACCTCCAGCTGTCGAACAGAGCTCTCTTTTGCTGTTTAAAATCTGTAGCGCAGCGCTGAGCCTTCGGTAACTCGTTAACTTGTTTTTCTCTCTCTGCTCCTGTCTATTTAATCATGCCCGTGTGGCTTGGAGGAGGACCCAGCCCCCGCCACAGCCCCGAGAAAGATGGTCTCCTCACCGGTAATTAAAATGATAATGAGAGCAGTCTAAAAGCGTCAGCATGCAGATGAGGCTCCGGCTCTGGCACAAACCACACCACTTCATTTCCCCTGCAAATCCACCATGGCTAAAAACAAGATAAGCTAACTCACAGCAAAACATAGCAGCAGAAAAGCAACAAAAAGCAGCCAGTGTTTTTGTTTTTTGAGGGGTCAAAGGCGAGGTGACACAGGGCAAGTTGTGGCTCAAAGTTGTTGGATCGATGATTTCTTGTTGTTGTTGCACTTTGTTGTTGAACTTATCCATCCACTACTAGTGTACAGTTCGGTACACTAGTAGTTCAACTCTTTTTTTCCTACTGGACCATTTGTCGCTCTTAAAAATCCACCAAAATTGTCTTCTTGTAAACGTCAACCACTGCACTTCTGGCCACATTTTGGGGACAGACCAGAGCTGTAATCTCCATTCACTAAAATCTAGTTGGAGCCTGCAGCGAAATGCGCTTGATGTGACATTTTGAGACGTCTCTAGGCGAAACAACCATATAGGTTGTTTGTCAAAAACCCTAAAAAAAGGAATCATGTTACCGCTTCGCGCTGTCAAATGACCAGCGGCCGAATAAGTTGTTGCCTGCCTGCTTGCAAATGTTTGTCTCTTTTAAACTAAATATGCGTAGTTCTGAGTGGTTTAAACAAAAGAGCTATACTGCCCTTCTGCAGAAAATGCCAGTATAGCTTGTTTGTTTAAACCAATTAGAATAACGCATATTTTATTTAAAAGGAACACCATTTTTTGTTACAAAAATGGAAGCAGACAGGCAACAACTTTTTCGGGTGCAATGGGGCACTAAACACTCATATGAGTAGTTTTGACAGAGCGAAACAGTAATATGGGCTGTTTTTGATCATTTAGAAAAACAATCTATATGGTTGTTTCGCCTGGAGATCATGTTGCATATTTTTATGCATATCTTTGCATAGTGTATATACACCGATCAGCCACAACATTAAAACCACCTGCCTAATATTGTGTAGGTCCCCCTCGTGCCACCAAAACAGCTCTGACCCGTCGAGGCATGGACTCCACAAGACCTCTGAAGGTGTCCTGTGGTATCGGGCACCAAGACGTTAGCAGCAGATCCTTTAAGTCCTGTAAGTTGCGAGGTGATGCCTCCGTGGATCGGACTTGTTGGTCCAGCACATCCCACAGATGCTCGATCGGATTGAGATCTGGGGAATTTGGACACCTTGAACTCTTTGTCATGTTCCTCAAACCATTCCTGAACAATTTTTGCATTGTGGCAGGGCGCACTATCCTGCTGAAAGAGGCCACTGCCATTAGGGAATACCGTTGCCATGAAGGAGTGTACTTGGTCTGCAACAATGTTTAGGTAGGTGGTACGTGTCAAAGTAACATCCACATGAATGCCAGGACCCAAGGTTTCCCAGCAGAACATTGCCCAGAGCATCACACTGCCTCCGCCGGCTTGCCTTCTTCCCATAGTGCATCCTGGTGCCATCTCTTCCCCAGGTAAATGGCGCACACGCACCCGGCCATCCACATGATGTAAAAGAAAACTTAATTCATCAGACCAGCCCACCTTTTTCCATTGCTCCATGGTCCAGTTCTGACGCTCACGTGCTCATTGTAGGCGCTTTCGGAGGTGGACAGGGGTCAGCATGGGCACTCTGACCGATCTGCAGTTACACAGCCCCATATGCAGCAAGCTGCGATGCACTGTGTGTTCTGAAATCTTTCTATCATAGCCAGCATTACATTTTTCAGCAATTTGTGCTACAGTAGCTCTTCTGTGAGATCAGACCAGACGGGCAAGCCTTTGCTCCCCACGCGCATCAATGAGCCTTGGGCGCCCATGACCTTGTCGCCGGTTCACCGATTGTCCTTCCTTGGACCACTTTTGGTAGGTACTAACCACTACATACCGGGAACACCCCACAAGACGAGAGATGGAGATGCTCTGACCCAGTCTTCTAGCCATCACAATTTGGCCCTTGTCAAAGTCGCTCAGGACCTTACGCTTTCCCATTTTTCCTGCTTTCAAACACATCAACTTCAAGAACTGACTGTTCACTTGCTGCCTAATATATCCCACCCCTTGACAGGTGCCATTGTAACGAGATGATCAAATTCACTTCACCTGTCAGTGGTTTTAATGCTGTGGCTGATCGGTGTATATGCCGTGTTGTCTGATGTCCAATATTTGAGTGAACAGAAGCACTAAGCGGCCATTGTGTGAACTACTTCTATAAGGCATGAATGGGGTGCTAGTGTCCGTCAGTACCATTGGCTAGGCCATGACTAATCGGCTTATTGCTATGTTAAACTCTCACCTTTACACTCACCAGTGACTTAAACAGTCTTGGTCAATCCAAAATACAGAATCGGTGTAAAATAATCTCCATATTGATGAAGAGACAAGCCTGAGGGTCACAACGGAAGGCAGTAAAGTTTAATTACACAGCCGGCCGCAGGAAAACAAACATGTTGCAAAATGTTTGAAAGGCAAAAGGTGTACCTCTCTCTTATACAGTTAACAAGGTACATTTACACTCAGTCATACCAGGAGATGTGAGGTCCTCGGATCAGGCCCTGCCTAATTGGGCCAGAGACCCTATTGTTACAAGACATCTACAGGCTCAGCCAGACATTAGGGTATTGTCTCTAATACATAAACACAAACTCATCTGTGTGTTCTCATACCAAATGTCATGTTTCTTATAAATGCTAAAAATTGCATTCTCACAACAGCATGCTTGCCTCAGTCTTAATTCATAACGTATTGACATTGAAGATATGGTCATGGAAAATCTCACTTCATTCAATTTTTATATAAAAAACAAATGCCACAGTAAATAATGTTAGTTTAAACTGGGTTATTTACAAAAATGTTGACAAGCTGCTAGCCATATACACAGGATGACACTGGTTGGTTTAGTCTTTAGTCTTGAATTACAATCACTTCTGGGTTGAAAACATAAATTACACTTGGAATTACCTGAACGCAGGTCATGTAACTCTGAAAAGTGTTATCTCATACAATGCAATTCAATTCCAGCTTCGTGAATTCGATTAAACATCGCAGGTGTCGCCATTTTGTGGTGATGTGGTGGTTCAATGGAACTATATTTGAAGAAGTTAAATTCACAAAGAGACATCTAATGTAAGATTTTTTTCTCTTCAAAAGAGACAATCCTTCTGACTAATAATGAGAGCGGAATAGTAGCAATGGCCATGTTTGCTTTAAATAACATTAAACGGCTTGTTGCTGCCACCTTCTTGCCTCTCCTGGACTATGGGGATGTTTTATATATGAACGCGTCAGCCCACTCTCTTCGTTTGTTGGACGCTGTTTATCATGGAGCTTTGAGATTTATAACCGGTTGTAAACCTCTCACACATCATTGCATTCTGTATTCTTTAGTCAACTGGTCCTCCTTATCCATACGTAGAGCCTTACACTGGTATAACTTAATTTATAAATCCATCCTTGGTCTACTGCCCATTTACCTATCCACTTACATATCACGCAAACTGAGCTGCTATGGCCTACGCTCCCAGGGCTTCATCACACTCTCCATCCCCTCAGTTCGTACAGAACTTGGTAAAAAGGCCTTCTCCTTCTCTGCCCCCTCAACCTGGAATACATTACAGCAGGAACTGAAGCTGTCTAGCTTGATTACCCTTGGAGATTTTAAGCGACTTTTATATAATTTGGAGAGAGCGTCTGTCGGGGTTTGCTCCTGTACATAGGAGTTAAAATCCGGTTACCTTAGCACTTTTACACTTCGATCTGTTTTACCTCGTCTCTGTATTAATGTCTCTGTATTGAATGTTATGTCTGTCTGTAACTTTGTATGTATAATTGCTGCTGCTGTCTGGCCAGGCCTCTCTTGAGAATGAGACCCCGTGTCTCAATGAGATTACCTGTATAAATAAATGTTAAATAAAAATAAAAAATTAAGAAAAGTAGGGGCACCAGAGGTTTGAAATGTAAATATACAGTACATTACAAACAAATTTCTACCTATTCTTTTTATGACTGTGATTTCAACCATTTGCAAAGACAATGGTCAACTGTACTCACTTCACAGATGCACGACTCATAGTTATTTGATGGAATAGATAACTATGGGAAGATATCAATCCACTTAACCTGCTTAGCTCACAATTTACTATGAATGCAGTCAAAATGATATTATGTAGTTGTATTTTACTCCTGTCATCGCATAATTAATTTTCAATACCATTACCTCAAGGGTGAGGAGTGACGTTAGTATTTTAGCCTCTTCTACTGATAACCATCTCACATAGACTATCTCTTTCCCTCCTTCCACTCTCAATATCATTGTGGCAACCACCTGAAATAAGATAAAACACTGCTCTTTAAAAATAGAGTAGACAACACACAACAAAATACACAGAACTTTAATGTATTCACACAAGCAACCCCCTGCTTAGCTAAATCATGGTCTGTTCTGTGGAATAAATTGTGCATGCAGTTCCCATACCATTTAAATTTTTTAAATGTAACTAAAAGGCATAATGGACTGTTGCTCAAATTTTGCCGTGGCATGGGGTTGAGGCTAGCATTTAGGTTGATATGATAAGATAAATAAATTCTTGTGTCATCATCAATTATGTAGCTGCTCTGGAGTCACTGAATTCTTGTCTGACTGGGAATACCCTATCTGCTGGTAATAGCCCATCAGAGTCTTCCAAAATAATACTTTTGAAAATCTGGTAAACCTTTGGCCCAGTCCCTGACCACGCCTCCTGCTTTGCGCCCTCTCTCGCCTTGTAATTCCACCTGGAGGTGACAGGTTTCTAAAGCCCCAGACCTTATTCTTAGTATTTGTGTCTGTGCCTCTCTCCTCTTATAGAGAATAACACTTGTAAAAACCCTTCCCACCCCACAAATTTGTGAAATGGGTCACCTGGTGTGGCTCCAGGAATTTCTATGAAGTCATTGATTATCACAGATGAGGTAACACTAAGAAAATGTAAAATTCATATCCAGCACTAATCCCTTTGGTATACAGACATGATTTAGTTGAACTTTATGCAATTGCTTTTAAGAAATTAGTTGCAGAGGACATTTTTATGGAAAAACTTCCTGAAGAGGACATGTTGGCCTATTACGCCATGTTGTGTATTATTCGTTCAAGTCAAAACAGCGGAGCATTCAGTATGGCTGTGGACCAGTTGACCACAAATCCTCTCTCAGGTGACCTCTGACCTCCCAACAAGCCTCCCAACAACAGCATTTCTACAGTCTGGTCTTACAACTTCTCTTGTGGAATCTTGCCACACTGTTGTTGCCTTGAATATACTCCAACATTTGCTCCTTTGGAATTTGTCACCATGTCCCATGCACTAAAACAGAATCAACAGTGCACTATAGGTAGTATTACATACATGGTTCTAAAGAACTGAATCAGAAGTTGTTGACCGCAATGTTCTGGGTAAATAAGTGAAGTAAGTTCAGGGTCACAAGTTGGTTATTTACATTAACAAGTTACGTAGCACTGGTGGTTTACTTTATTTGGGAGGGGTTGGATTTACAAAGGGGAAAGTAGCTTCTGCTCCAGTGATGATTTTGCCTTCTTCCTTGTGGTACATAGACAAAAAGCACTGACAGGGGTATATGTAAATGAAAACCTTTTATGATGCTTACATAAGCTGTCAGTCTTTCACACTGAGCCAGTCATATGAAAGCAACATTTTGAAAAAAGAGAAAAAACCACAAGAGAAGGCTGTGGATGGAACCCGTTCAGAATTTTACATGCAGAAACACTGAATATGAATATGAATAGAAGAACGTAAGAACATTGCCAAGGTTTAAATATTCTGACTGAAGGTGCTTTGGGTATTAACACAAACACAGACAGACTCTCAGTGCATGACATAATATGACTATTAGGATTACCAGGGCTTGAGAGCTTGTACAGAGAAAGGACTATGTGTTCTCTATTTTCACCAAATGACATGCTCTGCTCAATTTACACACTGAGTAATCGTGATCACCAGTGGTCCACGCAAGATCTGAACACATGAATATAACATAATGATGGTAATGATATTATCATATCAGCACCGTCGTCTATGTTACTAACCACATTGGAGTCTCAAGGAAAGCCCTTAAAACTGATTTTATGGTAAGACATATTATGGAGAGCTTTTTGGAGCTTATTTGTCTCTCAGATGCAAATTCCAAGCCAGGCATAAACAAAGCTGCGCAAAAGTCAGGTAACCTCTAGCATAGGGAACCTGGTGGAGATCTCATTAGTGGCAAAACACCCTTTCAAGGTGTCGGCCTTTTGTTCAAATAAGAATTTACTCATTGTTCAGCTAAAGTCAACCGGCATTTATTTTCAGGAAGAGGGGATTGGGGGAAGCTGGGTGTAGAGGGAGGGAATTTCCTTCCAGCCCACTTACAGTAGGTTTATGTTTTCGGATCGGGAGTGCCGGCTGGCGGGTTAATAATTCACCTGCTTCGAGGCCAGGCCCGGGCTCCTCAGGGTCAGCATGCTTCCCAGAACCCTCGCTACCACATCAACGGTTCAGGCAGCCCTCGTACCCGAGGCGAGCGCAGGAAGCATGTTAGATTTATAACCCATGTTAATCTTTAATTTTCTAGTCTGCCATAGAGCTGGGGGGGTGTTGTGTGGTCTGTGGAGCTAATTGAAGGGAGGCTTCAACTGGTATATCACATGGCTGTGAGTGGGAGTCCAGAGGGGTAGGGGAGGGAGACTGGATGGTGGCTAGAAGGGAGAGGAGCTGTTTGAAGGTTATCACCCATGATGTCATTCACATAAATTACTTGATAAATTTAAATTGATGATACTCCGGGGGAAGGTTAACCCTACATATTAACCCTACCCTGCTTAAAAATGAAAGGCTGGATGTGACACTGGGAGAGGTGGAGGGAGGAGTAGAGAAGGCTGCGTCTCCCTTTTGGCTGCTGTGGAGAGGACTACAGGACCTTGAACCAACCAAAACCAGAGTTCCAATTCCAATATTTCTGTGTTTGTTAGTAAGCTGGCATGGAACTTGCCCTCATGTTTAATCGTCAAGTTTCTAGTTAGGAGTTACTTTTGTGTCACTATCTCTCAAATTATCTACACCCCCTTGTCTGAATATCGAAACATACAATTCTGAAGGGGATAGAATTGAGTGAGCTGAGTGTGAGGATGTAGCAAAGACAAGCATTAAAGATTTAGTTGTACTGTTAGACTGTTCACACAGTCCCAGAGCTTAAGAAGCTTAAGAAGAATTAAAAAGTGAATTCAAAACATGCATTAAAATTCTTCAATATGGAGGTAGAAGTGACTGATATGACCAGCTATCGCTATCAAAAACACATTCATTTTTAAATAATGTTCCACAATCTATGGTGTCTTTCAAGGGCTTTGACAATTTTGTTGCTCAGAAAAAATATAACTAAACAAGGAAGCAAACCTTATCTGACAACTGCACAAAAAGTCCAAGTCGTTCTCTAGGTACAACATACCTTTTCCTTTTCCTACATATTCTTTGCAAAGAAAATAGGCAAAGAAATGTTAGACTGTCATCTGGGTTTGTCTGTAACAGCTTTGTAACAGCTATTCTGAACATAGTGCAAAGTGCATAATGTGTATGCATGTGTATGTAGATTATCATGCATTATAATCATTATTTATTGTACAGTGTAGAGTTAACTGCTAAAATAAAAGAAACACTAGTAAATTAAGGGTTCTGGCAGCTCTATTATTGTGTGGGGTGCATTTTCCTGCCATGGTTTAGGTTCACTCAGTCCCTTAGAGGGTAAGGTAAACAGCAATAAATACAAAGCCATTGTGAGTGATCACATTCATCCTATGGTGAAGCATTTCTATCCTGATGGGAGTGATCTCTTCCAGGATGACAATAAACAGCATTGGAACTCCGACTGGAACTGTGTGTTATGGTCTGATGAGGCCAAAATGAAGTTTGGGTTTGGGGTCGGAAGAAAGACACTTTTGCTGACAAGAACATCATACCTACGGTGAAATATGGTGGTGGATCTTTGATGTTATGGGGTTATTTGGCATCTACTGGTCCTGGGAGGACCTTGTTAAGGTCAATACAATCATGGACTCTTTTGGCAAAAAACCTGGATCCCTCTTCCAGGAAGCTGAAACTTGACCGGGAATGGATCTTTCAAGATAATGATCCCATGTATACCTCAAAATCAACTAAGAAATTAACCATTTTGTGGTTAACTGACCACAAAATAACCATCTCAGTCTCCAGACTTGAACCCGCTCAAAGATTTGTGGTTTGAATTGAAGAGGGCAAACCATAAGATCTGAAGGATCTTAAATATTCTGTATGCTGAAATGGTCAAAGATCATTATTTATATATATATATATATATATATATATATATATATATATATATATATATATATATATATATAGAGAGAGAGAGAGAGAGAGAGAGAGAGAGAGAGAGAGAGAGAGAGAGAGAGAGAGATAAAGATTAAAAGGAAGACTTCCTGGAACAGATACTCGCAGCACCTAATTGGACTGCTGATGTCATATGACTTTAACATTCTGCCACCGTTTACTTTCACATTATGGTTTGCATCAGGTAAACTAATACTGTTTGTATGGGGTGGACAGTGATCTACTCACAAAGTACATGCAAAGTAAACTGCAGCACTTCAAAACTGAAATAGAAGTCATTGCTTCTGAAATGAAAGAAAAATGTAATGTGAACTGTCGCACGGCATGCGATGGACCCAGGAATGCAACAGAACAGCAGAATGCAGTGAATGGAGTTGACGGTCTGTGGACTGGATTTTATCGTTCACCATCACACAGGCACGGAGGGAGAAAGAGAGAGAGAGAAGAGTGAGCACAGGCAAAATAAACAACAAAAAGGTCTTCAGCCGTCCCCCTCGCGGGTTTCAGCCCGCAGATGCGATTTCTCATCTGTCGTTGCTCTCGTTTTACGGTCTCCCTTTCCTTTCCTTTCCTTTTCCCTCTCTCTCTCTCTTGGCTGTTCAGCTCCCATATTCCAGCCACCTACTGAGAAAGCAGAGCAGTTTTAAGCACACTGGTACATTGAGAAAATGCCACACAGGTGTGTGCGCTGGCTTGCCTGCTAGTAGGCGTAGGCGTTAATCACTCTGATTCCCCTGTCCAGACCAACGTCTGTCCAATGTCCACATGGACATTTGCGATTTTGGGGTAAACAATCATCCTGGGTTTCCTCATGCATGCAGCTTGAATTTGCTAGTTTTGCATACATGGATGGTTGCAAGAGCAAGAGACAGCGGGGGGGTGTCCATCCCTCCACACAAACCTACTTTGGCAGGTGCAGTGCTCATTCTAATTTGGCAGACAGTGTGCAGGTTTCAAAAGGCATTGCACATGACATGTCTCCACACACAAGTGCTTTTACAATGGTGACTAATTTTCAATTGCAAAGCCTGAAGAAAGAAGACAAACTACTCTTTTGAAATATGCTAATGTTTTACATCCATCCATCCATCCATCTTCTACCGCTTCTCCGTTTCGGGTCGCGGGGGCAGCGTCCTAAGCAGGGAGACCCAGACTTCCCTCTCCCCGGCCACTTCGTCCAGCTCTTCCGGGGAATCCGGCGTTCCCAGGCCAGCCGAGAGACATAGTCTCTCCAGCGTGTCCTGGGTCTTCCCTGGGCCTCCTCCCGGTGGGACGTGCCCGGAACACCTCACCAGGGAGGCGTCCAGGAGGCATCCTAACCAGATGCCCGAGCCACCTCATCTGGCTCCTCTCGACGCGGAGGAGCAGCGGCTCTACTCTGAGCCCCTCCCGGATGACCGAGCTCCTCACCCTATCTCTAAGGGAGAGCCCAGACACCCTGCGGAGGAAACTCATTTCAGCCGCTTGTATTCGCGATCTCGTTCTTTCGGTCACTACCCACAACTCGTGACCATAGGTGAGGGTAGGAACATAGATCGACCGGTAAATCGAGAGCTTTGCCTTTTAGGCTCAGCTCCTCTTTACCACGACAGACCGATGCAGCGTCTGCATCACTGCCGACGCCGCACCAATCCACCTGTCGATCTCCCGCTCCATCCTTCCCTCACTCGTGAACAAGACCCCAAGGTATTTCAACTCCTCCACTTGGGGCAGGATCTCCTCCCCGACCCGGAGAGTGCACTCCACCCTTTTCCGGCTGAGAACCATGGTCTCGGATTTGGAGGTGCTGATTCTCATCCCAGCCGCTTCACACTCGGCTGCGAACCGCTCCAGCGAGAGCTGGAGGTCACGGCCCGATGAAGCCAACAGGACCACATCATCTGCAAAGAGCAGTGACCCAATCCTCAGGCCACCGAACCGGACCCCCTCAACGCCCCGGCTGCGCCTAGATATTCTGTCCATAAAGGTTATGAACAGAACCGGTGACAAAGGGCAGCCTGGCGGAGTCCAACCCTCACCGGGAACAAGTCCGACTTACTGCCAGCAATGCGGACCAAGCTCTGGCACCGGTCGTACAGGGACCGAATGGCCCGTATCAAGGGGTCCGGTACCCCATACTCCCGGAGCACCCCCCACAAGACTCCCTTAGGGACACGGTCGAAAGCCTTCTCCAAGTCCACAAAACATGTGTAGACTGGTTGGGCAAACTCCCATGCACCCTCCAGGACCCCGCGGAGGGTGTAGAGCTGGTCCACAGTTCCGCGACCAGGACGAAAACCACATTGCTCCTCCTGAATCCGAGGTTCAACCATCCGACGGACCCTCCTCTCCAGAACCCCTGAATAGACCTTACCAGGGAGGCTGAGGAGTGTGATCCCCCTGTAGTTGGAACACACCCTCCGGTCCCCTTTCTTGAAGAGGGGGACCACCACCCCGGTCTGCCAGTCCAGAGGCACTGCCCCCGATGTCCACGCGATGCTGCAGAGTCGTGTCAACCAAGACAGCCCCACAACATCCAGAGCCTTGAGGGACTCCGGGCGGATCTCATCCACCCCGAGGCCCTGCCACCACGGAGCTTTTTAACCACCGTGGCGACCTCAGCCCCAGAGATAGGAGAGCCCACCCCGGGTCCCCAGACCCTGCTTCCTCGCTGGAAGGCGTGTCGGTGGGATTGAGGAGGTCTTCGAAGTATTCCTCCACCGACCCACAACGTCCCGAGTCGAGGTCAGCAGCGCCCCATCCCCACTGTACACAGTGTTGACAGTGCACTGCTTCCCCCTGAGACGCCGGATGGTGGTCCAGAACCTCCTCGAAGCCGTTCGGAAGTCGTTCTCCATGGCCTCACCGAGCTCCTCCCATGCCCGAGTTTTTGCCTCAGCGACCGCCGGCCGCGCTCCGCTTGGCTCGCCGATACCCATCTGCTGCCTCCGGAGTCCCACAGGCCAAAAAGGTCCGATAGGACTCCTTCTTCAGCTTGACGGCATCCTTCACTGCCGGTGTCCACCAGCGGGTTCGGGATTACCGCGACAGGCACCTTGCGGCCACAGCTCCGGTCAGCCGCCTCGACAATAGAGGCACGGAACATGGCCCACTCGGACTCAATGTCCCCCGCCTCCCCGGGACATGGTTGAAGCTCTCCCGGAGGTGGGAGTTGAAACTCCTTCTGACAGGAGACTCTGCCAGACGTTCCCAGCAGACCCTCACAATACGTTTGGGCCTGCCAGGCCTGACCGGCATCCTCCCCACCATCGGAGCCAACTCACCACCAGGTGGTGATCAGTTGACAGCTCCGCCCTCTCTTCACCCGAGTGTCCAAGACATGCGGCCGCAAGTCCGACGACACGACCACAAAGTCGATCATTGAACTGCGGCCCAGGGTGTCCTGGTGCCAGGTGCATATATGGACACGCTTGTGCTTGAACATGGTGTTCGTTATGGACAATCTGTGACAAGCACAGAAGTCCAACAACAAGCACCATTCTGGTTCAGATCGGGGGCCGTTCCTCCCAATCACGCCCCTCCAGGTCTCACTATCGTTGCCCACGTGAGCATTGAAGTCTCCCAGCAAAACGAGGGAGTCCCCGGAAGGAGTGTTCTCCAACACCCCCCAAGGACTCCAAAAGGGTGGGTATTCTGAGCTGCTGTTTGGAGCATAAGCACAAACAACAGTCAGGACCCGTCCCCCCACCCGAAGGCGGAGGGAGGCTACCCTCTCGTCTACCGGGGTGAACCCCAACGTACAGGCAACGAGCCGGGGGGCAATAAGTATTCCCACCCCTGCTCGGCGCCTCCCACCAGGGGCACTCCAGAGTGGAAGAGAGTCCAACCCCTCTCAAGGAGACTGGTTCCGGAGCCCATGCCATGCGTTGAGGCGAGGCCGACTATATCTAGCCGGAACCTCTCGACCTCCCGCACCAGCTCAGGCTCCTTCCCCGCCAGAGAGGTGACATTCCACGTCCCTAGAGCTAGCTTCTGCAGCCGAGGATCGGACCGCCAAGGCCCCCGCCTTCGGCCGCCGCCCATCTCACACTGCACCCGACCCCTTGGCCCCTCCATGGGTGGTGAGCCCATGGGAAGGGGGTCCTACGTTGCCTCTTCGGGCTGTGCCCGGCCGAGCCCCATAGGTGTAGGCTCGGCCACCAGGCGCTCGCCCTCGAGCCCTACCCCCGGGCCTGGCTCCAGGGGGGGGCCCCGGTGACCCGCGTCCGGGCAAGGGAAACGTATTTCCATTTTTGTTTGTCGTCATGGGGGGTCTTGTGAGCCACGCTTTGTCTGGTCCCTCACCCAGGACCTGTTTGCCTTGGGTGACCCTACCAGGGGCATGAAGCCCCCGACAACTTAGCTCCTGGGATCATTGGGACACGCAAACCCCTCCACCACGGTAAGGTGGCGGCTCAAGGAGGAGAATGTTTTACATATTGTACCTTAAACTTAGAAACACTTCAAGTTTAACTTAAAATTATAAGATGCAATTGAACATTAAGTTGACTAGTAAACAAAATTTAGCAATATTCAGTTAATTAATATTTTGGTAATAACAGTTCATTTTTCTCTTTTCAATGACACTCTCTTAGGTGTTTCCATGAAATGTGAAACATGCAGATGTCATATTATATAGGTCACATCATTGAAAATATGATGCTGTTCAACATTTTAAAGTATTTTACACAACCACTGAGTTCCTTCCTAAAATTAATTCAACACATACCCAAATCTGAAATTTATGTGAATTTATCTGAAATGTATCTGAAATGTGACATTCATGTATAATGTATAAATGAACAACAATCTGATTGTGCCTTGCTCTAAAACAAATTGTGGTATACAATATGTTTTGAAAGTTTTGAAAAAATACCCAGTGTATAGATTATAGGAATAGGAATATACTTTATTGTCCATGTTACACAAGGTAATTGGAATTTCTCTTTTTCACCCCCTTTGATTTTAGAGAATCAAAGGGGGTGCAGCACTGTGCTTCAGCCCGACGTGAAAAACAGGAGAAAAACAGAAAAACTGGACTCCTAGACTGAAAAAATGTAACTTACTAGGGAAACTTCCAAAAGACTAACACATAATGACTCAGGGCCAGACATGTATATGCCTCAATTGAATGGAACAGGGTAGAGGGTACTAGAGCATATTTTGATGCTACTACATCTTCTGCAGGTCTGTGCCGCCCTGTGTTTCCCTGGTATGGTACATTCTGTTTAGAGAAAATGTCAGTGTTTTTTATACATTTCAATAAATGAAGTTGGGGGAGGTTGCAAAAAAGATCCTTATGATGTAGTTCTTTTTCAGGACTTACGGACCCTTTATTCATACTTCGTAAACCTTAGTATTCCCTAATCGGATTGATAGATGGACCTCTTGACACCCAGAGTGAAATAAATACAGACAACAAGCTTAATCACAAACTCTTGTCGCTTCCTGTTTGCTATCAAACCTTTTAATCCCCAAAAAACTTTACGGTGCATTTCATTATTATTGTGATTATTATGATTGTCACAGTATTCCTTTGGGATCTCGAATATCAGCTGCTTTTGAGAACAGGCTCCACAGTACTAGCTTCAGCTTAAGTTTCAGCAAACTCAGCAAAAGACAGAACTTCATTTCTTTCGGGACAGCTGTGATGAAGTTACTGACAATCATGTCACTGGATTTGCAAATAAAAAAAAATAGTACTTTTTGAATGTGCTGAACGCATGGAAACCACAGTCAAAAATGGACAAGATCTGTCAGGAAGGGGAGCTGAAAACTGCTGATATTACTATGCTTTATAATTATATCAACAAAGATGACAATAGACATATGCATGTGCATCTGGTTTCACACTGGAGTGTCACTCGCAAATGAAAGGGAGAATGGCATATGGAAATGGGAAATGAAAACCAAGGCAACAAAGCCTGCTCCATTTCCATCTGAAAGAAGTTTGACTGCTTGGGCTCGCCAGAGTGCAGCCAGGATATAATCTTCAGATCAGATGTTGTGCATTCACTAAAGGCAACAACAAACAGGGTTCATCAGCTTTTCTGTTTAAAAAAGCTTTGAAGTTTTAATTTTCTGTCTGAACTGGCTAATTACACGCACACTCTCATGAACCTGGTGACATGAGGAAGATTGTGGCTCTTTTAAGGCCTAGAGAGCACACACACACACACACACACACACACATAGTTTGTGTCAGGGCCTGGTCTGGCTTCTCTCTCTTGATAGGAGATTTATACACCTCTTTTCCATCTGAGTTGGCTCCACCAGAGAGCCAAGCTAATTGGTTTCTCACAGAATGAAAGAGAACCTAAACAAACTCTGGTTCAAAGTCGAACATGTACAGGAAACTGTGGGGTCTTTTCACATTATCCTGCATGTCCATTATTTCATCTTACTCCTCACCAAAGAATACCGCTCCATCAAGTCAATATTTAACTCAACCTGGCCTGTAAGGCTTTCCAGAGAGCCATTACCCAAACCATGGCACAACTTCCAACTTATACACTCATCATTCTCATTATTCTACAGTAAATGGGAAATGAGTGGGTGAATTCTGAATTTTCATAAAATTGTCATAAACTCCACAGAAGAAAAAGAATGGATTACGAACATAAGAATACATAATGACGAGCCGTTCGGCCCATCTAGGCTCGTCATGTCCTAATCTAAAGAATATCTAGTACTACATCTAGCCTGGACTTGAATAGCCCAAGTGTTTCTGCCTCTACTACCCAACCTGGCAAGCTGTTCCAGGCATTGACAACTCTCTGTGTAAAGAAAAAATTCCTAATATCTGTGCAGAATTTGCCTTTAACTAATTTCCACCTGTGGCCTCTTGTTCTGCTGACCCCACTTATCTTTAAAAATCTTTGGTATTTCACTTTGTTAATCCCTTTTAGGGGACCTCAATCAAATCCCCCCTAAGTCTCCGTTTGCTAAGCTTAAATAGATTGAGTGCCTTAAGTCTATCATCATAACTTTTACCTTTCATACCAGGTATCAGTTTAGTTGCCCTTCTTTGGACTTCTATATCTTTCTTGTAGTGCGGTGCCCAGAACTGCACGCAGAATTCTAAGTGAGGTCTGACAAAGGCATTATATAACATTATATATATATAACTATTTTGCTACTAACATCCATATCAAGATCATTTATGTAAATAAGGAAGAGCAGAGGTCCCAGCACCGATCCCTGTGGGACACCACTGCCCACAGCACCGAGGTCAGATACGGCCCCACCTACTGTTACTCTTTGTATTCGCCCTTGCAGCTAATTATGAACCCACTCTGAAACTACTCCTGCAATTCCCCCCTACCCCGCTTCGGCGTGCAGGCTAACTCTCTAAAGGGCATACTAATTAGTTCCTGGAACTCTACAAATTCTGCAGGGCAGTCGAGACCGGCAAGTTGGGCTTCGAGATCAAGAATCTTGCTCTTGAGATGCTTCACAAGCTGGTAACGGTTGCAGACGAAACCCTCCTGGAAGTCTCCTTCCAGAAACGCAATCATCCTGCAACACTCGCACTGCACTGCCGATGGCCCTGCACTGAACGAATTACTGCCAAAACAGAGACACCAAGTCGATAATACTATACACCGAGGTGGTTCCGAACAGTCAAGTGTAGAAATTTCTAAATGGAAACAACACTTAAAGCGAATTAGAAAACTTTCGGTCCAGTTGTCTGTAGCAAGAGAGCTAATAGCAGCCAACCGAAACGGCTATACGCTCAACGCTTGAAATATAACAATTAAATTTAAGCCAACAAAAGCTAGTTAGCTATAGTCTATTTCCCTGCTCTTGGATTTGCTCCTGAGAGGGCGAAAAACCACAAAAAACCTTGCGTCAGCTGGGTGTAATGCCAAATCGGTAACCTTTTAACAAGCTTTCCGAAGCTAGACAGGGAAAAAATGGAAAATTCCCTCTCTGTCCCCTAATGGCGACAAACGTTTACCTTAAGAGCAAATCTTTTATCCTTTTACCCTTTCTGATGACAAAACGCCAAACCCTAAGCAACAATACAAAACACAATCCCAATAATATCACAACAGCAACAAACAATCCGCTCAAACTCTCCGCACGTATGACACAGCAATCCCGTCAGATTCATAGAGCCAACCCTGATTCAAATCCTGTGATATGATTCTGAGCAGCCATTCTTTATTTGTGAAATATATCAGCTGACCATATTGGAAACCTTTTTTATAGTCTCATTAAAATCTATTAAATATCTTCAAGGTATTGAGCTGTTTTTAGTAAACATCACAAAAGCAGCACATGACAGGACATGACATGGACAATAACACCACCCTTCATAGACAAACAAGTACAGTATGTTGAAGAATGGGGGATACAGAGAAAGAGTAGAGTGGAGAAATCAAGGACAGCTATTGTTTGATCAAATAACTTTATAATAACCTAATTGCAAGAATACCATAAATGTTAATAAATGGAACATACAAAACTAACAGCAGAAGAAATGAAAAACTATTTAAATTAATGTGTTTCAACTGCCTCGAGAAGTTTGTGAAAAGAAAAAAAAGGTTATTCTTCTATGAAAAGGAACATGTATGGGAGGGACCATATTCAGGGACCATATGGGTGGAACTCCATGATTTAATTTCCCCACCGTGTCTGAATACATACATTCAGGGCAGAGGTCTGAATGTATCCTAATGAAGTCCTTACTAAAGCATTGCACCCGAGAGACAGAACACTCAAATGAGCAAATAAGTAAGTTCAAGTTCAAGGACCTCTGCTCATTTGAGTGAGGGCATTTCTTTGCCCTGATAGACACAATTCCTTTGCCCTTTTAGACATCCATCCTCAATGAAGTCCCACTGGTCACTGTAAGGGCAATAGTGCAAGGCTTTCCAGGGGAAATAAGACTGTGTGTGAGTGCTATGAGAAAAAAGCTACTGTAAGATGTGGGTATCAATATGGAGAGGAAGGGAGGGAGGTTGCAGGTGTGGATGGACAGATAGAAGCTGCACCCCAAGAACAGGTTCTTAAAACAGGTCCCTGTAGCTGTCAAGAACTTATCAGGCGGTAGTGGTAATAGGGAGGTGGTCATTCTGCTCAAGTGATAATTGGGAGATGGTCGTTCCACCTTATGATACGGAGCTAACACCACATTTCACTCCATTCCTGCAGTAAAATAGGCCAACATACTTTACACCAAACAGCAACATACAAACAAGGAATTATTACTGGTTTGGGAAAAAAACCCTGTGGGGCAAGAATGATGCTGATTGCTGATTCTCAGCAATGAAATGCGACCCATTTTCCCTCCGAGCTAAATGCGAACAGAAATCAGGTTAGATATTCTTCCAACACTTGGGTGTATGGTGCTGAGCTCAGCAGCGAGGGTGGCTGGATTGTGTTCCCCTGTGACACACCCCTACACAATCCCAGTGGGGAACCTGTCATCCTTCCCCACACATTAAGAAATGAAAATCCACTGCAAAATTTTGACTGCTGCCTCTCAGTGCAGTGGCGCTTTGAAAGTGTGACATGTAACATCTATGTTCTTGATGGGCTACGGGGGGCTGACCATGCTCAATGCCTGATAGAGGCTGTAGGGCGGTGAATGAAAACATACCTACGTTGAAGGGTAATGACCGTAGGCCATTTTATCTTTAGTTGATAAAAGAATAGCAAATTAACAAACCTAAATCAAAAATACGACATGAACCACCATGTTGTCAAGTCTCAGTGAAAATAGAGGGGCTTCTGGGGATCCAGCTCACTCAGTAGTTGTGTCCATGGAAGTCTCTTCCTCCAAAGGCATTGCAGGCTGTGCCTTTATATAGGGCCAAATGTAGGCAACTAGAAACACCTGGGCTGATTACTTAACCTCAGGCGTAGGTGCTCACAGGTGAGGCTGCCACTGGCTGTGACCCTAACGGTCTCCGATACTGGGTTGAAATCTTAGGTCAAAATATCTGCATGCAACTAATGTAAATAAACAATAGAAATGAGTTCAGACTTCCACATTAACTCAAAGAACCAAAAAACGTGACTTGTTTTCCTTTTGAGTGAGGGTTTGTTTGTTTATATTTACTGAGAAAACAGGAAGCTGACAGCAGCTAAAGGGGAAGGGCAACTACCAACAACTACCCCACCCCGTCCGGAGAGGCCTTTTGTCATTACATGACAAATTAATAATTTTTTATCTGCCCATTACGAGCCTGGAAAAAAGGTGAATAGGATTTGATGGGAATTTGGTCTTCCCTGCTTTCATTTTCCTTATTTGGGTCGTTCTTTGGGGGAAGCAAGTCGGTTTGAACATCACAAGACCAAATGTAATCCTCAAATCCCTTTATTTTATTGTTTATTGTTTACGGATCCCCATTAGTCATCACCATAGTGAAGACTATTCTTCCTGGGGTCCACATAAAAGACAGACATTTCACCGTATGAAATGAGGATATCTCACAAACCGAGTCACTGACACACTAAACTTTACATGAACATAAAACATGGATCAGTCATAATTTGGTCCTGTTTTTTTCCTTACAAACTCTGTTGTTAGGCACAGGACTACTATTAGGAATTGTAATCAGACATGTAATCCGAATGGAAATCAGGAGGATTAATCCTGAGAGCCGAGATGCCTCTGAGTTGACTTGGCTCTCCAGTACTGTAAACACTTTCCTCTGCATGACTCACGAATAACAGACTGATGCGTTTAACTGTTTGCTCAATCTATCTTGACGAGGAGGATGGTGATCCTAACAAACCTCTGCCATCCTGTCAGATGACCAGGCAATTGTTTAAAATGACACAGCAAAATGACAGGGAATAATGGACAATAGATGTTTACTTTACATTCCACAGTACTTCACTGTGTGAGCTTGCTTGTTTCTCCCTGTGCAAATTTAACCACGTGTAGACCTAGTTTTTCTTCAGTAGTGATGTACTTTTTTTGTGTGTCACTGTATGCATTTATGTGACACATTCTACCTATTTAATATGTGTGTGCATTATTTTTGTTATTTTTTATGAACCATGTCCTATCGTATTTCTAATGGGAGACCATAATGATTAAGGTACAGAAAATTTACAGAAAATTGGTTCAATTTTAAAATGTTGCTTTACATAAGGCCCTTATGCCAGTACAGAATAGGGAAACACTGATGTATGTATAGCGCATTCGGTATTCAGACCTGTTCGCTTTTCCACATTTTGCTATGTTACAGCCTTATTCTAAAATGGATTAAATTCAAAAACTGAAATATCACATTTACATAAGTATTCAGACCCTTTGCTATGACACTTGGAATTGCCTTTCTAAAGCATGTACAATCAATTGAATTTGCCACAGGTGAACTACAATCAAGTTCTAGAGACATCTCATGGATGATCAAGGGGAACAGGATGCATCTGAGCTCAGTTTCAAGGGTCATAGCAAAGGGTCTGAATACTTATGTAAATGTGATATTTCAGTTTTTTATTTGTAATACATTTGCAAAAATTTCAAAAAATCAGTTTTTGCTTTGTGATTATGGGGTATTGTGTGTAGATTAATGAAGAAAAAAATTAATTCAATCCATTTTAGAATAAGGCTGTAACATAACAAAATGTGTAAAAGTGAAGGGGTCTGAATAATTTCCGAATGCACTGTATGTGTGTGCCTGGTTTTAGGGGCCTTTGCATATTGTGGTGTTATTGTCTCCCTTGCTGAAAGGCATCCTGGGAGATTGAGGACCAGGATAAATGTCTCTCCTTGTGTGGGGGGCATTTACTTCACAGCAAGCCATCTCTCTCTCTCCAGGGAGGGGGAATTGATTTGCTGCTTCATTTAATCTCACTGCCCTTAATCGTCCACCCTCTTCCCCGTTCTCACCCTTGACATTTTTACATTCTCCAAAGGCCTCAGTGTCCTGTCCCTACCAGAACCGCCCTCTACAACACAATCCAGGAAAACCCTCCCCACACTCTATCTCTCACGCAGACATGCACGCACACACACACACACACAAACACACACAGACAGATTACAGGTCTTGACAACAAGCAGGCGGAATTGGTAAATTGACTGGAGGGATCATCCTCACCCTGTTATACAGATAATGCACCTTTTAAATGCTACATGCTCCCATGCCCTCTTCCCCGATTCATGATTACAAGGATTGTAGGAAATATCCAAGCATCCTTCCATTGACTTTATCGACTAGTTTTGCACTATTAACCCCAATAGTGTTGCGACAAATCAGCAGGGTTTCTATTGTAATGCGGTTAGGGTAATGGGCTGAGATAGAAAACAAAACCATCCTCCACCCACTGACCTACATATGCCAGAAACCACAAAAATAGTGTGCATCTCGTCTCATCTCATCTTTGAAACACATAGGGACATGACCTACTGCCTCTGATTAATAATGCGCACAACAATGAAACAATGGTCCTTGGATTTATTGCATTTGATATTATAGGAATATATGTAGGGACAGCTGCCTTGACCTGAAAAGATCGAAATAGCTTCATTTCATAATCTCTTTTCATGAATATTAATTTCAATAAATGTACTTTATATATGGATATGCAATATACTGTATATACACACAGAGAATATTGATTACTTAATCTGCTAGTCAGGTCAAAGGGGTTAAGTTTATTACAAAAGTTTGGATAAAAGAGTCATCTGTTAAAATTAGGCCAGCTAATTCCAAATCTGGTTAGTCAAATCAAATCAAAACAACAGCTTTGTGGGTATAAGCAATAATTTAAAGTAAAGCATCTGGAAGCTTAATTCCTGTACATGCGTTTTTAATGAAGTAATTAGCAAATGGAATGTGTCACCACTACAATAATAGTATGTTTTTTTTTAAAAGCTATGCAATAATAATAGCTTTATGTAGATGAGAGTTTGAAAAGACAAGATGAGAGGGAGACAGAATATGTGGAGCCAAGATGTTTACCATAAGACAATAGGCCAGCAGCACGTTTGATGTGAGGACTTTCTCTGATCAAATGTTTACATTGCTGTGTGGAGTGGTAAGAAGAAGGGAATTTGATCTGAACAAATCCCTGTGTAGTTCTCCTAATTGCATTTAACTCCTCAGTGATAGGCAGATTTTATGGACAATATTTATATTTGCATTGGCTCTCCACTGTATAGCCTAATGCAGTCACTGAACCATGCCAAAGATATGGACCATCTCCATTTAGCCTACTTTCAAATGCTTATAGACAACTAGCCTACCACTGGAGTGTTTTTTGCAACAACAACAAATAATAAACAAAAATGCACGTGAAATTCTGGTTATATATTACAATAATTATCTATTACATAGAAAACTAAGTCTTTATAACTCTACAACAATCGCTGTTTGCTAAATCTACAACCTCTGGAATATTTTCCAAAAATAAAGCCCTTTATAATAAGAGTACTGGGAGAGTGAGAGGGCAACCATATAGGAGCTGTTTCCCATTAGATAGTAGCGTTCATGTTCATCAGCATCCAAAATTAAAATATTAATCTCCTTTAATCCTCTGAACAGGCCTGGTGTAACACGGCATTTATATCCTCCACCTCTTCTCAGAAGAAATTCAGCTCATCTCTGACTTCACTTTTTAAGTTCATCGCTATAAAAGTTTAATGTGAAGAGGTCGTGACTGAATATATCCCTATGTAAGATTCTGCAGGATTAAATATCAAATTATTATGAACATGGAACATTGGTCTCCCCACTATCTACTCATTCTGAAATAATCACCTTATTAACAGATGTTTGTTACCATTTCTGTTTCAAGCCGTTGCCTTGGCAACTGAGTAGTATTGACAGAACTGTGCTGCCATAAATAGTAATATGGTTTTCTGTGTCAAACGACTTGAGTATAAATAATGCAGAGGAGACTTGTCAACTAAACAAATAACTATTAAATAATATATTGACATTTAATTAAGGCTAGTGGGAAGTGAGGTCCCACTGTGTCACACTCTGTATGTGTATGCGTGTGTGTGTGTGTCTGTGAGTGAGTGACTAAGTGAGTGAGCTAGTGGGGTATTGTGGCTTATTTACTCTCCTTTTTTGCTTCCTCTTCATGACAGATTTTGTTCTTAATTCCAGATGTGAATCAAGTAATATTAACAACACAACCTTGTGAATCAAGTAATATTAACAACATAACCTAACAGAAAGCATTGTGGCCTTCACAGCATAGTGTGATAGCCGATTTCAATTCAAATGTTTCAAGAAGTTTAGTATTGTAAAAAGCACTATGCAATGGGCTGACTTTTCATCTTTCAATACATTTATTTTTTTTGTCTTTGCTTTGTATCAAAAGCTTCCATGTAACTTTTTCTATGAAAAAAAATAAAAAATTCAGAAACAGAATTCCCTGAATGTTAAAAAAATAATGTGAGTCTATTCTAGTGACTTAGCAAGTCCAAACGTTCAGTCTACTGTTCATGTGAAATTCAAAAGAACTATCCAGAGCTTTTGAAAAAGTAGGTCACTAAAACAAAAGGAACAGGTGGCATTTGGCAAACGGAAAATAATGATGTTCAAGCAAAAAGATGTGTTAATAGAAACCAGGATTGGGACTGTGTGGTCAATACCTTTTACTAAAAGACTACAGACACGAGCACATTGGCTTATTGGAAAAATGTATATATTGTTTTCACATATATACTGTTGATGTCAAGAATTCTTTATTTTGCAATCAGGAGGAAGCAGAACAGAAACATACCTCTAAACCAGGTTTTTAATTGTTTTGATAAAATACAGTAAGTGTGATCATATTTTTGTGTGAGTTCTTGTTTGTGTAGGTATCAACAATATCCCAGATTGCACAGTGTTAAAGAAAATGCAGCCTTGATGTAACACAAGTTGAAATGAGCACTGCATGGATGCAACTAGGCAAAGGAACATAACAGAAAGTGCCCTTTGGGATTGGGTATCTTAGAGTTGGAAAAAGAAGAATAAGGCATGTTTCTGTTTTTCACTCTGAAGAAGGCTTGCTGAAACTGAAATGTGTTGGTGTTTTTTTTAACATGGTTCTCATATGAACATGCCAGAATAATAAAACCATTTTCATTTTACTTCATAAAAGTGCATTGGTTTCTTCCTTTTTTGTAATGTATCATTGATTGGGAAATTAAAAAGTACCAAATTTGGTTGAGGTTGCCTATTCATTCAGAAAGAGTAAAGTATATGGACTGTACTGTACCTATCTGTTAGCAACTAACTCTGCTCCAGAACTATCAAAGTTATACAGTCTGCATTGTGTTGATTGTTTACATTTCACTCAATGCCTTTGGAAACTTAGAACTGACACTATGATCCAAGGAATTTAAGGCCTTGTGCTTGGGGTCCCTATTCTCCAACTCCTCTTCCAGTTTACAGCCATCAGTGTTAATGGGACATTTCACTGTAAATACAGATGATCATGTTTCCTTTCAATTAGAGAATGTAGCCTTTATTGTACCCTCTACTCCCTTGAACCAGACAAGAAACCAGAAAACAGAGGGGAGTGCTGCTAAAGTGACAGAAAACTAAAACAGGACCTCTAAGTGCCTTTGCTTACATATTGGGTGCACTTCAAGTATGCTTTTCCAGTTGTTTCTGACTCACTAGATTTCTGGTCGAACTTTGATTATTTATTGATGTTTACATATAGCTCCCATTTCCAGCATAATGCACCAGCAGTTCTAAAAATATACGTCACATCCCCAAACACTCTGGAAGAATGTTAGCGTGCATATTAAGTGCCATGACCTTGAGTGGAAAAAAATGTTATCTCCTGTATCTATGGGATCAACCAGATCCTAGTCTCATTGTATAGTCACTGTCACTCATTCACTCTACATCATCTGCAAGTATTGTCTTTGTGCGCATGTCTGTGAGTATAAGGAAACTGCAATGAGTTATACTGCCTGCAGGCAGCACAAGATGGGAATTCAAGAAATGTCAAAGCAGCAAATTACAATACAAAAAAACAGACGTGGAGTGATATTCATCTGTTTGCAAGACCAACCCATGGCAGTGGGAAGGCTTGGTTGCTTTTCCATAATGTGACCAACAAGCACTCACTTTTGGAAGGTTGCATAGCACCAGGGTAGGCAAGCTACAGTACGACATTGCTAACGTCTATCTTCTTACTTCTGTCGTAAAGGGATTTGTCAGTATGCTATGCCAGAGGTAGGCAAGCCTGGTCCTGGAGTGCCAGAGTCGTTTCTTATTTTCCCTCCAATCAAACTATACAATTGGATTGATTTATAGGCTTAATGAATGCAAGTAACCATGAGGTACACAGTGTTTCAACATTGGAACCCTGACTATTCAGGCTGAGGCAGAATAGAGCTCTGATGGAACAAAGACCAGCACATGTTTTCCATCTATTTAAAGGTTTTGATTGAAAAAAGTGTCAGGTCACCCTAAATACACACAACTGCGTTGTTAGCATTGTCTATTAACCCCCATAGTAACATTCCATTCTTAAAAACAAATTACACTTTTCTATAGCAGTAAAAAAATGACCGTAATCAGACATGCATTTTCATATTAACAAACAACGCTCACTTTTAGCCTGTTGTCCTCACATTTTCAGATATCAAATGACCAAATAAGGATTTGGCTCTTCATATTCAATTCAAGCTGACTTCTAAATGGAAGGTCTTTTAGATGTGAATTCTAGGCCTGCCAGAGAACAAAAGCATTACTGAATATCATGTGAAGTAGAACAGCTTGACAAAAAAGTTATGCTGAGTGTGCATTTGCTCAAAGAAAGCGACATGTTATGTAGAACATGGCCAGAATCATCATTCTGAAGCAGTATATGGTGATTTTTGACATTACTGTATAGGCAGGGGTATAAATGGCCATTGCCTTCACCAATGGTTATCTTGGAATGACTTAAATTATATGGCCACTAGTTTTCATAACTCACTGTACACTGTACACTGCACGGTACATTTCACCATCCATTGACTTCAGTTAGGCACCCCTGAGTACTTAAGTAGGACATTTTTGAGTTCCCTGCAGTCCTTTACTGATTGAGACTTTCTGCTCAACCAGGAAAGGACATGGATGCAATCACATATATAACAATGGCACAATAACAACTAACACTGTCCACAATGATAATAAATTACAACAGGCAGGTGTTTTTAAACATTTTAATGAAAAATACTTAAGGATTATTTTTGGCTTTGCTGTACATAAACAGTCTCGCTTTGCTATACAGTGTAGCACTTTGTTTTGCTGAAAAAAGTGCAAAGTAGAATGCAACAGTTGTGGACTATGTTGCCAGCAAAATATCTTCCTGGTGAGTAAATGTCACCATACTTAATATACTTCAATACTTCTCTAAGTAAATCCGTTTAGCGTTGAGGTGAACGAAGTTATAATACAGATGATTTAGCCTGTCATCAGAAGATAATACATAAATTCCAACGTTTTCACGGTATCACACCCCAAACAGGGGCCTTTTAAAATGAACCTCAATATGTATTATCTACATCCAAACTACGTGCAAAATTGTCTTAATAAAGAAAACAAGCATTCCGTTCAAATTTAGTGAAGAACAGCAACATACGGAATGTTCAATGACCGTCACAGTGCTAGATTGACTCTTTAATAATCGAATTGTCAAGCTACAGTTAGAATCCATGATGAAGCAGCAACAAACTGGGTCCAGCCCGTTTTTACTTTCTCTTTTTAGTCATTAGTCAATGCAGGTTTTGGTTAACTTCGGTGAAAACATCCAGCACCCTTTGAAACATCCTCTTACGTGCAATGCCGCATACTACAAAGAGGGTTTACATCAACAGAAACTGCCGCCACGCCAAACCAACGAAAGTAATAGCACTGCATCTTAAACATTTCATTTGAGGGCAACAGTAGCATACCCGAATTGAACTACAGTCGCCTACTCTTGGGGGAAAGGCTTGCTGTTATCGCTTCTTCTTTTGTTTTAGAGATTTTCTTCGTTTAACTATCATTTCATACAGTTTATCCATGCCCTCGTGAAGGCCCTCGCCAATGATGGCACAAGCAGGCTGAACGTGGTACGTGGTGGCCGGACTAAGCTCTTGAAGCGCCAGTTGCTTTTCAATATCAGCAACTGGAAGAGATTTAGGAAGATCTTGTTTGTTCGCAATCACCAAAAGGGGGGTCCCTTGGTTCTCCGCGAATTTGGTGACTTTGTGCAGTTCTGTTTTGGCTTCTTCTAGTCTGTCCACATCCACAGAGTCCACCACGTAAATTATACCATCCGTGCACCGGCTATAGGATTTCCACAGAGGCCTCAGCTTCTCCTGTCCCCCGACGTCCCAGAAATGACAGCTGATGCCTTTTGCGGTGCCGTTGCTCAGCTTAATTTTCTCTGTGTTAAACCCAATTGTGGGCACTGTGTTTACAAACTCGTTGAATTTCAGTCGGTAAAGGACAGTCGTTTTCCCCGCGGAGTCCAACCCCAACATGACAATATGAAGGGACTGAAACGCTGATATATTGGAAAAACTGTTTCCCATTTTGTAGGCTATAGACAGGTTAATTACAATATTATCGCAATGTCACGTGTACAGCAGATGAATAGCTGCAATTCAACAACATTTGATGCAGTTAGATCCACTCACCATGTTGCGAATATTCACTGCAATCAGTTTAATGTAGGACTTTTTAATATAGTCTAAATAATGATAAAAAAAATGATTTGTACCCGTAATTCAGTGTGCCGGTCCCATGGTGCAATTTTACTGAACGAACACCATTCCTCCTCTGCAGCAACGAGGATCACTGGGAATGCAGTGGAGTGATTTGCATTACGCAAAAGCAAGTTAGCTCAAAAAAAACATTTTGCTACACTGAAAATCCATATACTCTCCGGACTAGTATGTTGCAGTTGTAGCAGTGCTCTCCCTCCTTTATCGCCTGTAGATTCAATGAGAATGCGAAGCGGTCTGCCGGTCTGCTCGGCACATAGGCAGTCAACATTGATTCGCAGCAACGAAAAACGGGTAAGAAAATACAATCCACTAGGTCTTGTGGGAATACAATGTCTCCCGTCTTGCGATTAATCCATACAAAGATGTTCTCTTGTCTCAGGTCTCTTATTTGCACAGTCACGAAATCTCAGCGTTTCTAGCTGTCACGAAATCACCACCTATCTCATTCTGTAGCCGCTGGATTCATACTATGGCTCCAGGAGCCCTGATGACAGAGAACCACGCGTAACTCGGAAGCTCCGCCCACTAGAACCAGCTGAAACATCGGCTTTAAAGCCGAACATGTGTCTGATAAACTGATGGTATAACTTTACAAACCTAATCATACAGCGAAGGTAGTATTACGCACATGTATGAATATAGATGTACACCACAAGGTTACCTTTATAAATGCGAAAAACAGTAAAAAAAAAAAAAAAAACAGGGGGTTATGCCTGAAATATGATAAGGCTGTTGATAGTGACAACAACCCTCACTTTCTCAAAACTTCAGGTTTTCTGTGGATTAGATAATCTGCTTTTGTTATTGTAGGTCTGGCAAGACATATGAATATAAATCTTGTTGATGTCTGTTCATTTTGCACCCAATTAGTACTGTATACTAACCAATGTACCTTTTTGTTTATCTCAGTCTCGAAAGCGAACTGACAATAAATATTGCATTGGTCAGTATATAGTATGCAATTGCTGTGCGGGCACAGACAAAATTGACATATTCAGCATCCATTATTTATTTATTGAATTATTTCACATCCATTCCTTTGTCCTTGGTCAAGGGTGCAGGGGCCGCTCATGTCTCATCAGGTCTACAGACATTTCCCATCATGCTAAAAGCACGTTATAATATGACCGTGTTGTGTAATGCATCGGCTATGTCTTCATAAACCATGTGAGTAGCTTGAGCACATTCACTGAGAACACTGTAACGTCACAAGGTTCGTGTGGAAGTTTTCTGCCATGGGCAAAACCGTGTGTGTTCAACAGATGGATCCAATTTACATTTATCCATTATATAGCATGACTGGATGATGACTGCCACAATTTCAGGGGTTCCAAACCGTGGTCCTACAGAGTCACAGGATCCGCTGGTTTTTATTTTCACCTTCAAATCTGCAACCCATTTAGACCCAAGAGACCAGGTGAGGTGAACATTTTGATTTCGAGCCTGGCCTAGGTTATGCCGTGTGTTGTCAAACAATTTTCCACAGTGATGGCCAGAGAATTCTATCATTTTGGGTGCATGTCCTTTATTTTCTATTATGGAGGAACACTGTACTGGTAATGACAATAGTACTGGTCTTTGAACTTCAGACTCATATGGTTTCTAAATCCAATCACAAAGGAGGATGAAAAGGCTGGTGGTGGCAGAATGCACGTGGCTTACCATTTTTGCTATTCTGTTTTGCGTTTAACATTTTGGGCCTTTCACATTTTCATGACTCTGTAAACAGACAGTTGCAGTTCCACCTACTGGCAATGCACACACACTGAAGTGAAGGGACAGTGTGCTGGAGCCTTTCAATCAACAAGGACAGAAACGATAGCAAAGAATAAGAAAAACGATAGAACTGGGATAATAATAATAATAATAAACTTTATTTGTATGGCACTTTTCATACAAAATTGCAGCCCAAAGTGCTTTACAGCAGAGAAATGACATGTACAGAGAACTTCACATAAAATACAGTAAAATAGGCATAAAATAAACATAAAATAGAAATAAAATGAACATAAAAACAATGAAGATAAAACCCACGTGATAATAATAATAAAAGTAAATAAATTAAGATAGAAATAGGGTACATTAAATGCATAATTAGCAAAAGGCTAAAGTGAAGAGAGTTTTTAGCTTACTTTTGAAAATATTTAGTGAGCTAGCTTCCCTAATATCTATAGGTAAGGTGTCCCATAGCTTTGGGGCGTAATTGACAAAGGCTGCATCCCCGATGCATGTTTGTTTAAGCCAGAGCATTCAGCTTTAAAATTGTGTTGATTGTTTATCAGCATGCACTCCAAAGGCTGTTTCATGTGTTTTGGTAAGGGTTGGTTTGGGTCATTAGTCAATTATCTTTTCATCAGCCAGGTGAAAAACAGACCTCCAAGAATGCAAATTGTCATGCTTGGCATATTTATATTTAAGCTGTTAAGCCAGAAACTTAAAAACCATAAAATGGCATTCCCAAATAAGAACCAATGCAAATGCCAAAATGCTTTTGGAGCACATAAATGATGCAGAGGTAATTTAGACCACGCTTAAGTCCACATAAAGATTACAAATGTAATAGTATCAGCTGGTTGGCTTTGAGGCAAATTAAGACTCAAAGAGTCATTCATGCTAGAATGTTGCCCTTTGCATTCTAGCATGACAATTCTATCAACAGGCCAATAGTCACATGTCCACATGGTAAGCTAGCTGGTGATTCATAGAACATATGACCTCACATTGTCACTAAGAGACCATTTCTCAGGAAATTACATTGTTTTAGCAAGTAATAGCCTATTCTCAATGAATATATAAGGAATGTTTGCATTTTATTATTAACATTCATTCATCCATTAGCATATGGATGGATTCATCCAACGCACATTTACTTTAAAATGGCATGTTATTACATTTTTGAAGGCAACACATTTACAAGTGCTCCCTTGTACTTTTTTCATTACGACTGTTTAATGCATGCCTTGCATCATCAGCTCAATAATAATGTCAATTCCAGAAACAAAAGCATTTTCTGACTGTACTGTATATTTCAATTATCGTTTACACATTTGGTTAATACATACAGTACCTCCAGATGTAGTGGGCCTTGTTGAAATGAATGAATAAAAGATACCTTTGGCTGTTTTATATTTGTCATGTTATGGCACTTTGCTCTTTTCCTGTATTTGAACTTTGTCGTCCCCTTGTGAGCAGCAAGGAAATGACAGCAACTTTATGCAAGTTGTTTTCCTTTCTGGTCTAATCAAAGGGACACTACGGGTCTTTGTGTATTTGTAGAACTATGACCTCATAGGCATGGTATACAAAATGTAAGAAATGTGTTTGACAACAAAAATTTCTTGCATTTTCACATATATCATTTCTGACAACGCATGATTTTAGCTACATTCATAAAAGATCTACACAATGTTTTTCGGTTAAAATTAGGCTAAATTTGTTTCAGCATACTGCCTTCATCAGTTAAATATTTTTTTATGCTGAGAGCAATCTTATTTGTCTAAGTATTATTCTGGTGTCCAGAATAATTAGAGATAAATGACCAAACAGAGCATTACATTATTTTGATCCACGCACCCTATTTGGCTGACTTATGAGCGCAATTCATTTATATGTAAAAGGTATGATTATAAATCTTGTAAGGATTCAACCAAATACTCATGCAGAATATATTGTTTTAAGCTATGATTAACTATGACTGTGTTTCATCAGTGTCAATTAATGGTGTACTAGTTTAGGGGTTCTTAAACTGGGGTCCGGGGCCCCCTTGGGGGCTGTGAAGGAGTCTCAGAGGTCCTCAGCAAAATATAAAAAATATTTTCCTATTTAAGAATATTTTGTTTAGATTAATATAATTCGTAAATTAAATATTTAAAATTTTCAGTTAAAATAAATCTGGTTTACATAAAAACTGTTTACATGCCCATGGTAATATTATGTTCATTGCAATTTATTACATATTTGTCTGGCATACAGGGGGTAGACAAAATAATTGAAACACCAAATGAAAAGGACTCATATTTTGAAGTAACTATATCACAATTAAAAAGGAGTCTACACACGTGTTTCATATTAATGACAACACTAATTACCAATATGTTCTTGCTATAAAAGAAAAGTTTTAAAATCAACTCTTAAATATGTGAGTTTCTAAAGCAACAAGAGAGATCTAATAGATTTTGAAAGAGGTCAAACAGTTGGTGCCTAATTGCAGGTGCGTCAGTCACAGAAATGGCAAAAATATTAATGTGTCAAGGGAAACAGTGTCAAATCGTGTGGGATATGCCAAACAAGGAAAAACTGAATCAGGAAAGAGAACGGTGGTTGAAGTTAAAGATCACTAACCGGGATAGATGGACACTTAAGAGGACTGTTGCTAAAAAACACAAAACAACGGTCTCAAAAATGACCACAGAACTGAATCTACACCTCCGTTTTCCAGTCTCAACAAAAAATTCACATCATGAGCTTCATAAAGCTGATATTTATGGTAGGGCTGCGGAAACCACTTGTAAATGAGGCCAATACAGAACAACGCATAACCTGGTGTAATGAGCACAAAACCTGGACTTCTGAGCAGTGTATGAAACTAATATGTTGAGTCTGATTAGTTGTCTTTTACTCTCTTTCCTACATCTGGATGAGTTTATGTTTGGAGAAAGCCAGAGGAATCCTTCAACCCACATTGCCTGTTACCAACAGTTAAACATGGTTGCACCCTATGGTGCAAACATTCTTTCCTCAAGATGTTCCCATATTCCAGGACGATATCGCCCTCATACACACCTGCATTGGTTCAAGAGTGGTTTCATGAACAACAGGATGAAGTCAAACAGCTTCCATGGCCTACCCTGGTAGATCCATAATAGATGGTGTTGCTGTTTTAGACATGCTTCCATATACTGATGTGTTCAATGATAAATTCATTGCAGCCTGTAGTGTGTGTTGGATAAAGGTATGACAGTGAATAGTGAAGCATTTTATTGAAGTGGGAGTCGATTTAGGAGGTCTTGAGATTACAATTTTTAGGAACCCTGTACTATTTGACTATTAATACGACATTTCAGGCGGCACGGTGGTGCAGTGGATAGCACTGTCGCCTCACAGCAAGAAGGTCTTGGGTTCGAATCCAGGCCGGGGGCCTTTCTGTGTGGAGTTTGCATGTTCTCCCCGTGTCCGCGTGGGTTTCCTCCGGGTACTCCGGTTTCCTCCCACAGTCCAAAGACATGCACGTTAGGCTAATTGGAGAGTCTAAATTGCCCGTAGGTATGAGTGTGTGAGTGAATGGTGTGTGTGCCCTGCGATGGATTGGCGACCTGTCCAGGGTTTATTCCTGCCTCTCGCCCCTATGCATGCTGGGATAGGCTCCAGCCCCCCCGCGACCCTGACCAGGAATAAGCGGCTTAGACAATGAGATGAGAATACGACATTTCCACTATTCCATTTGGGCCATTGTTCATGAAGAAGCTCAATCTAGTCAGCTAATGGAGTTGCAGGGAGTACCCCTGTCTCTGGCTGAAAACCCACCTGCCTTTCTCAGTAGCCACTGAAAACTACAGCCCATTTCATAAACCAGGTCTTCACTACGGTTCAGCCACAGAGTAAAGATGGTGAAAGTTTTATAAGAAACAGCTAAAAGCAATGAAAGATGTTCTTCTTTAAATCTTACCTTTCAGTTTTGTTAACAAAAAAGGTTGAGCAGAATCTTTAAACAAAAAATTTCCAGATTATTTTTGTATGGCAAATGAAATGAAAATGGACATAGTTTATGGACAGCACCATGCACATATTGTCCACTAGAGGGCAGAGAAATACTGGAAACTGAAAAATTCCTGGAAACAAAGGTGATATGAGAAGCGATGGTCTGGATGAATAATTCAAATTTATAGTGAGCTGTGGACAAGCGGTGTCACATTTATATCAGGAAATTGTATTCAGGACTGAAAGACACAGAGGGTGTGTCAAACGAATGTTTTTAGTTTGTGCATGCTTGTATGTAATCAATTAAATTAAATGTATGCCATTTAGTGACTAAAGGCAATGTAAGCAGTCAGGTTATGCACAGTAGTTATGCATCACCTGGAAAACCTTATTTTAGCCCAAGCTATTGGTTGGCAAATCAGACATACATGCGCACACATGCGCGCACACACACACATGCGCACACACACATACACATGCACATACACACACACGTACACATGCACACACACACACACACACACATACACAAACACGCGCACACACACACACACACGCACACACACATACACACGCATATACCCCAGCCAAAGCCACACAACCTTCCTCATGGACACAAGTCTCAGTGAGAGATAATGGAAAGGGTCTGCCTGTATCAGTGAGGATGATCCTCCCCTGGCCTCAGAGAAATGTAAGCTAGCAGAGCTGCTAGAAGTGCTCTCGCCCAAATTCGTACCCAGGGGAACCAGTCATGCCCGCAGCAACCCCACAGCTCCCTGTGCCTTCTGGTGGATATCCCTACAGCTGGCATGACAGCACTGCTTCAGTGCCATGTGTTTGTGCACAGATATGTAAATGTTGTATCATTACCCCCACTGCCTGTAGCACTCTATATTCCACCCTACTATACTTCTACTTCTACTACTATTTTCTACTAATATCGCTCACGCTAGTTTTAGTAATGAAAACACAGAACCCAAAATGGAACACTTCCATTACAATATTACAATTATTATTATCATTATATACATTATTCTGACAGTATTTACTACTTGCAGACAAGTTCTAAATTGAAACATTATAGGCCTTGTTTAAGGGGATGCCGTTTTATGAACTGATAAGGGAATGGGAGGCAGTGGTGTGTGTGGTACAGCATATAGCGGTAAAACACTTCTCAAGGACAGGGCATAGATAATAAAAGCCATGTTTGACGCTGGCACAGAACAGGTCTGTCTTGGCGGCACACATAAGGATACGCTCAAATGCGAGGGAGGGAAGATGGGAGCCATATCCTTTTCCCACTGTCTTACTAATGTCATCAATGCCTGTGATCAAAGACACTATGGCATGTTATTACAAACCTGTCACTTCAAAGGGAGGTTCCCATTTCTCTCCCTTAGGTGTTGCCTGCTTTCAAATGTAGGAAAGGAAATGGAGCAGGGGGAATTGTATTCCTTTCTTGTGCCTCAGACATGCGCAGACCCATAGAGGTATATAGGTGGGAAGATCTGAGACATTCCGGGAGAGAGCGGAAGTGGGCTTGCGTCTAAGTCATTTAACTTCATTGATAGGCATCATGATCCCATGGCTACCTGGATCGGTAAAGGCTTTTTGCACAAAACCATCGCAACAGTCAAATCCATGCCACATCCCATCTTCACCCCCCATCCCCAGTTGCTAGAGGGGGCAGGTGCACATGAGAAGGACTGATGAATGAGCTTGCTGTTTCTACCAGGTGCACGGTCCCATTCATTTACCACGATAAGCGCTTCCATCACTGCTATGGGGGCCACATGGAAGGAGGGGCCAGACGTTGTCTGTAGCCATAAAATATGAAAGAGCAGAGGGGAGAGACATTGAATCATTCCAAACGAGGAATAATATTGGTTGGGAACTCTCTCAGGATATTTCTGAAATGAGTATTATTCACTATCCAGACTTGAAGAAAGACATTCACCTTCCAGGGGTCAAGTTAGAATATACCTTTATTATCGAGATCAAGAAGCATGCCTAATGGTATTAACCATTGAACCCACCAGATATCAGATTCAGCTGCTGAAAGCACCATTATACACACAACATTAATAAGTATATTAGTTGTATAAATTAGAAAATAATGCCAAAGATAGTGATACATCTCTCTCCCTCTATTTGTAAAGAAAAAGGTTGTTCTGTAAGCATCCATTTGTAAACCTCAGCTTTTCAGAAACAGTAAATATGCACTTTGCAGATGTAAGCAGCCTCTGCAGCTCTGATAGAGGCAGGATTGCAGATAAGAGCTTGTCTGTGAGTTTGTGAGTAATTAAATGGAACGGGAGGACACAGCCAGTGCCACTGCTGAGGAGCCTGTATTTTAAATGAAACACGGCCACTGTTGTCTTAGTATCCTTGTGAGTAATTTCATCTCACAAGAGAAAACAAGGGCAATGGGAGATTGTGGATCATCACACCTCTGAGTCAATCCTGCAATCTAGGTGTAAAATGTCGATACTGTGCACCTTTGAGACAGAGAGACAGACAGACGTACACAGATTGCAAGACACAAACTGACAGACACATACACACATACAAATGAAATACCTTCAGGAAGATTGTCATTCATTGCCTATCGTTGGAATGATAATGGTGTGAGCTGTCATACATTGAAGATGTACTCAGTATTGTATTTCAATGGCCATAATCATATTTAATACAATTTGAGGAGCGATTGACAGGCAGACACTACTGTATAACATTATGGGAAAGCAGAACACCAGGAGTCTGAGGATGTATTTGCAAGAAGGTGGAATCATATGTTCTATAGACTAGTCTTGTCATATAGCATTTTGTACTTTTGTACTTTTGTGATTAGCTTTTCATCCAAAGCAAATGTTAATCTAGCTAGCTAGCTATTGACTGTTGAGTTGTGTACTTTGTTTTGCATTTTTATTGGTTGAAAATATTTGATTGCTGGAAAAACATTTAAAAAATTGCTCTGAAAACGATTGCAACGATATCTATCGATAAAGGCCCGCTCAAGTTTACAGTTATCTGTTACAGTGTGGATGCTGCCATTCAGATGAGCTAGAATCCTAGTTATCGTTATAGATATCCGTCACAGTGTGAATGGCCCATAAGGCACCAAATGAAAGTTCAATTTTTTTTCTCTACTGTTGAAGCTGAAACGTTCCAATTGATGTCTTTTGAATATTCATGAAGGGGCATGGCCAAGGACAATACCGGTTGCAATGGATGTTGTGTCCTTGACCACACCTCTTCATGAATACTCAAACTATAAAACACCCAAAACTGCTGTTACCAACCAGAACATCCTAGACAAACTATAGGGTATGCAACATATGCGACGCAGAAGGGTCCAAAGGACACAAGGGGCCCCAAATCTATAGAAAAAAAAGGAAAAAGGAAAATTATTTGAAAAAATGTATTTCCAACAACTAACAATACATGCCAAAGCACATTGTTACACATGTTAGACATGTATAAATTGCATAAAATATAGTACCGGTGTACAGCTACAATAGGTTTTTGTTAGGCTTTTTTTTCACTCTAGCTATGTCGGTAACGTCACTTTTAGCAGGAGCATGATATGTGGACTGCAAAACATGGACATGAGAAAACCAAAAAAGTAGAGAGGATGCAGAGAAAAAAAAGAGAACACAAATTGGATAACCCAACAACCAAAGCAAAATCCAACCAGTGACAGTGAGGGGACTTAATTGATCAATTAAATCAGTTGATTACATCCATCCATCCATCCATTATCTAAGCCGCTTATTCCTGGTCAGGGTCGCGGGGGGCTGGAGCCTATCCCAGCATGCGTTCGGGCGAGGCAGGAATACACCTGGACAGGTCGCCAATCCATCGCAGGGCACACACACCATTCACTCACACATTCATACCTATGGGCCGTTTAGACTCTCCAATTAGCCTAACGTGCATGTCTTTGGACTGTAGGAAGAAACCGGAGTACCGGAGAAACCCACGCGGACACGGGAGAACATGCAAACTCCGCGACAGAAAGGCCCCGGCCTGGATTCGAACCGAGACCTTCTTGCTGTGAGGCGACAGCGCTATCCACTGCACCACCGTGCCGCCTCAGTTGATTACAAGGTTAACTAATCTTTGGGTTTCTTGGGTCTGAATTTGTTGCTGATTTTAAGGCTAAAGCAAAAACCAGACACCCTGTAGCTCTCCAAAGGAAAGTCTGAATATCACTGAATGTCCTCCTGTCCTGTCCAAGAGAACGGAAGGAATGCAGAAGCTGACCATCTTTTTAGTATGGAGAATCGTGGTTGTTGGAGCTAGTGATGGGAGAATGAGGTTTCATGTTTGAAACAATCAAAATATACTGATCTTCACAGCAAAACACAAACACTGGTTCAAATTAATGAGTCACTGGTTATCATATGATGGCTCCACAAATGTGTGTTTTGATTATCCCTGGGGTCCTGGGGGACCAAACAAAAAGCAAAGGTTCCAGACAATCTTACAGACTGTTTCACGGGGCAGACGGGCAAGCTCCATGGTTCAGATGTTCAACAGCACTTAAAATGGAGCAAAAGTCTCTTATCTCCGTTCTCTGAAGCAAGTGTTTAAATTCAAGCTCCCCAAAACTGAACAAATCCAAAACACAAACGTTTTTTGTTGTTGTTGTGCTGAACAACAACTTTATGTAATTTAGGCTAGTATTCAACTTTATCATTCTTCACATTTATGCATCACTTCTATGTTGCAGAATAGGACAAGTGAGAGACCAATACAATTTTAGTCCTGTGCAATGAGCTGTTGCTCTTGTCATGCCTCCTAGCATTCTCGTCAATTTCAATGCCCCATGAGAAGGGGAGAGAGCCTTTTGAGAGAAAAACATCTTCAACAACTTAAATGCATGACCTAAGACATTTCCAGTAAGGACAAATAGAGTGAAAAGGGAAATCTCCTGAAAAAAGGGGGAGGCGGACTCCTTTCTCCCTCTGAGCTCTTTCCCGCTTCAAAATAACTGCTAAAAAAGAGAGACATAAAGAGCGAGAGAGATAACAAGATCATCTGCATTTTATTCTGAGATGATTTTCATTCCATTCTCCCCAAATGAAAACAACATTTTCACTGAATACACCTGTCCAAATAGCTATTAAGAGTGACACTGTTCTAATGGGTGCAGAGTAACCCTGAATAAATGAATATTTGCCCAGCAATCTAAATGTCTAATGTATTTAATAATTGGTTCCCTTCAAGGGAAACAACACAATTCTGTTGTCAACCTGTACGTTAAATAAATGGTTAGATGGCTATGTATTATAATTGAGTTAATGCATCACACCAAATTAAACATTCATGGAATATCCACCACTAAAATACTGAGGTATACAAAAAATAATAGCACATGGTTGAAGTATCTGTGGGGAGCATTCACTGATATCCAAGGAGGTCCAGTCATGGAGCAGCTGGATTCGACAGGACCATGTTCCAGGCTAAATTGCCTTCAGGTTTTGCTTGGCCCATCGATTTTGCATGCAGTCTCAGCAGGATCAATAGAACAGAATAAAAGGAATAGCCCTGGCTCTTCTCAAATCAGCACAATGTAAATGATTGAACCCTCTGCTGAATCCTGCTCTTGTTAATAAGAGACTCTGGATTCGAAAATGTATAACTTGACTTTGCATAGCAAGGCCTTCTGGTCACTTGAGATGTCTTTCATAACTGGCCTATGCTGTCGCCAGCAGGTTTAATTGCATCAGAAGCATTGATTTTTTTCAATATCTTACGGTCTCAATGACAGATGAAATATAGCACAAGTGTAACATCTGACAGGCTCTGTGGCTCTTTTTGATGCATAGTGCTCCTGCAGCTTGTTGTGCCAGAGCAGAGAGGCTGCATTTTAATTGAACATTGCTGGGTGCTGGGCTCTCAGGTGGCGCATCCATTTGAAGCACTGGTTCTCCAAACCATGGGTGACCCTTCCCACGGCCCAGAATCAGATCCTGACAATGCCAGTGCTGACTGTGTCCGGGAATCTCACAATGCCTCATTGCCCAGGGAGGGAGTGTTCTGTCAGCAGGGTATCCCTTGACTCATGACAGAATAGCGACTCCTCTTGTCGATCAGGGGCCTGCAGTCTCTGCCTGTGTTGTTATGCAAGATATTCAGTCCTCCAGCACAATGGCTGCACAGCACAGCTACTTACTTTTACAACTGACTTTTTATGCCTTCCACAAACAGTACCCTGTAATTCACAAGTGGTTTTCTATCAGGCTTATGATCCACATTTTCTAAATGTATTCTAAGATGAAGAAGGCTCACTGAAGATTTCCTTTGGCTTTCTCTAAATATAAACCCCTGCAGGTGTAGGAAAAAGAGTGACTCTTCAGACCATATTACTTTCTTCCGCTGCTCAGAAGTCCATATTTTGTGCTCATTACACCAGGTTATGCATTTTTGCGCATTGGCTTTGGTTACAAGCGGTTAGCAAATATGGCAGCCCTACCATAAATATCAGCTTTGTGAAGCTCATGACGTAAAGATTTTGTTGAGACCGGATCACGGAGGTGTAGATTCAGTTCTGTGGTCATTTTTGAGGCCGTTGTTTTGTGGTTTTTATCAACTATCCTGTTAAGTGTTCATCCCTGTTGGTGAGCTTCAACTTTTGACCAATGTTCCTCTTTGTTCTTGCAATTTTTCCTTGTTTGGCATATGCCTGTATGAATTTCAACACTGTTCCCCATGACACATTAAATAATTTTTATGTGACTGACACCTCTGTAATATGGGCACCAACTACACTGCCCGTCACACACCCTAATATTTAGTTGGACCGCCTTTAGCTTTGATTACGGCACGCATTCGCCGTGGCATCGTTTGATAAGCTTCTGCAATGTCACAACATTTATTTCCGTCCAGAGTTGCATACATTTTTCGCCAAGATCTTGTATTGATGATGGGAGAGTCGGACCTCTGCGCAAAGTCTTCTCCAGCACATCCCAAAGATTCTCAATGGGGTTAAGGTCTGGACTCTATGGTGGCCAATCCATGTGTGAAAATGATGTCTCATGCTCCTGAACCACTCTTTCACAATTTGAGCCCGATGAATCGTGGCATTGTCATCTTGAATATGCCCGTGCCATCAGGGAAGAAAAATCCATTGATGGAAAAACCTGGTCATTCAGTATATTCAGGTAGTCAGCTGACCTCATTCTTTGGGCACATAACATTGCAGAACCTAGACCCGACCAACTGCAGCAACCCCAGATCATAACACTGCTCCCACAGGCTTGTACGGTAGGCACTAGGCATGATGGGTGCATCACTTCATCCGCCTCTCTTCTTACCCTGATGCGCCCATCACTCTGGAACAGGGTAAATCTGGACTCATCAGACCACATGGCCTTCTTCCATTGCTCCAGAGTCCAATCTTTATGCTCCCTAGCAAATTGAAGCCTTTTTTTTCCGATTAGCCTCACTGACAAGTGGTTTTCTTAAGGCTACACAGCTATTTAGTCCCAATCCCTTGAGTTCCCTTCGCATTGTGCGTGTAGAAATGCTCTTACTTTCACTATTAAACATAGCCATGAGTTCTACTGTAGATTTTTTACGATATGATTTCACCAAACGTTTAAGTGATCGCCGATCACGATCATTCACGATTTTTTTCCGACCACATTTCTTCCTCGAAGATGATGGTTCACCACTATCCTTCCAGGTTTTAATAATGCGTTGGACAGTTCTTAACCCAATTTTAGTAGTTTCAGCAATCTCCTTAGTTGTTTTCTTTGCTTGATGCAGGCCAATAATTTGACCCGTCTGAAACAGATTAACATCTTTTCCACGACCACAGGATATGTCTTCCGACATGGTTGTTTAAGAAATGAGAAGCTACTCACTGCATCAGTTAGGGTTAAATAACTTGTTGCCAGCTAAAACATATTAATCACTGCAGTAATTATCCAATGGAAGGCTCTTACCTATTTGCTTAGTTAAATCCAGGTGGTGACATTTTTTTGGGCCAGGCAGTGACCTATTTCAAAATTTGACCTATTAATATTGATATTAATATGAAACACATATGTAGACTCCTTCTTAATTCTGATTTAGTTACTTCAAAACAAGAGTCATTTTTCATTTTTATTTTGTCTACCCCCTGCATATACTGTATATACAGGTAAATGTCAAAATAAAGGAAACAGCTGAGTAAATGAGGGATACAAAGTATATTGAAAGAAGGTGCTTCCACACAGGTGTGGTTCCTGAGTTAATTAAGCAATTAAAATCCCATAATGTGTAGGGTCATGTTTAAAAATGCTGGGCAGGCCCGGTTGCCCATTATTTTGCCTACCATGGTTAGAAGCAGAGATCTCAGTGACTTTGACAGGGGCGATTGTTGAGGCACGTTTAGGAGGAGCTACAAAGACTGCTAAACTTGCTGATGTTTTCCGAGGCACAGTGATTAAGGTGATGTTGGCATAGAAGTCTTTGAGGGAAAGAGATCAACTAGGGACAACTGTGATTGAAAACACAAACTCCTCAACCGTGATATCCGTTTCCTGAGATGCAAGGAAAAACAGACAAGCAACTCTGAATCTGTTGACTGCAAATATCTATCTAGGGCGTGAGCAGGCAGTTTCATCAAGAGTAGTTAATTGAGAATGTAGAGAAGGATACTATGGTCAGGTCGCAGTGCATAAAACCCTTATTACACCTAAAAACGCATGCTTACGAGTAAAGTGCACAGGAACACAGGCAGTGGTCTACTGAGCAGTGAGTCATCCTTCACCCTGTTCTCAAGAAGTGCAGAAGTGCATGTGTAGTGCACGTCAAAAGGAACCTACAGGCCTGGGTGCTTGTTTCCCATGGTAAAGGGTTCTGGGGGCTATATGGTCTATGGCCTCTCTCTTATGGTGTGGGGTGCATTATCCTGGCATGGTTTAGGTCCACTCAGACCCTTGGGGTGCAAGGTAAACACCAATAAATACAAAGTCATTCTGATTGATCACCTTCATCCTATGGTGAAGCATTTATATCCTGACGCGAGTGGTCTCTTCTAGGATGACCATGCCCGCAACTACAGGAAACAAGTGGTCACTGCATGGTTTGATGAGCATGAAACGATGTAAACCATATTCCATTCAGTCACCAGATCTCAACCTAATTGAACACATTGAACACACTCAGATTCTGGAGTGGCACCTGAGACCGCCATCAACAAAACACAAAATGATAGAATTTCTCATGGAAGAATGGTGTTGCATTCCTCCAGTAGAGTTACAGACACATGTAGAATCGATGACAAGGCACAATGAAGCTGTTCTAGTGGCTTGTGGTGGCCCAACACCCAATTTAGACACTTTAAGTTGGTGTTTCCTTTATTTTGACAGTTACTTGTATATATAAAGGATAAAATGACTCTTTTTCATTCTTATTGTTATTCTTATTGACTCATCCAAATAATGGGATATTAAAATGTAAAAAGCAAATAGAAAACAAAGAGGACCAAAGTTAAACAGCCAACATATATGGATTCTACAGAACAGAATTGGTCCCTCAAGTTGATATGTGTATCAATGTTAAATATAAATATGTTTTAAGAACCAAGAGGGACCTCCTGTGCACACACGCACAGACACATTATTCTTCTTAAGTGCGTCTGACATCCTTGATTGCACCCCTACTCTACTCCCTGGCTGGATGCTGCACTGCAGGTGGACCGGGGTGTAGGGGTTCAGATGAGGCCAGCTTCAGTGTGATAGGCTAAGAGCTCAATGCAGAGAGGAGCACTAATCCAAGGAGAGACCGCAGCTGTCATCTCTCCCTGCGACTGCAAAGCCAAACTTCCTCTGTCCCCAGAGGCTGGCTCCTGTTACCATGCCCCCCCTCCCCCCCCCCACCATATGACAAGGGCACCTGATCCTGTCCCACTGGAGTAAGGGGGGATGAGGGAGAGGGGGATGGTAGTGGGGTTGGGGAGTCATACGCAAAAACAACCCAGTAGTCCAGGACTTTTCTATTGGGAGAGGTGAATGCAGATCATTTGTGCTGCGCTGTCAACAAATGGGGAGGATATTTAAGATTATTGACATCTGAACAGTTTTTCTGCTTGAATGCACAGTGATAAAATATCTCAACAAAAACGTTTCTAATGAAAAAAAGTTGCTCACATATACAAAGGATATACAGTACTCTCTGTACATCTGTAAAATACAATTTCCAAAATCGGTCTGCATACCAAGTTTTTGAGATCAAAATTATGCCAATTTTCACCAATATATTTCACAGAAATTAAAGCACTATTCTAAAGCCTGCTTCCCCTATTTTCCTACATTTGTTCAAGTAACTTGGCCCTGTGTGTCTTCATCTTGTCATTTCATCTCTCGGTTTCAGTATTTATGAACAAAAAAATTTTCAATGTAAAAAAATTGAAATCCTCACATATACAAAGTAAATACTCTCTGTAAAACACAATTTGTATAAGTGATCTGCTTATCAAATTACTGAATGAATGTAGGAAATTATTGGTAGCATTTCAATGTACGGTGTGCGCATTTTTGTGGATCAGGGTACGTCGTTTTTCAGCTGGAATCTGTACGTTTTTCAGTTATAATCATTGTGGTTGTTTGGCTGTGTTTTTTAAATTGGCAAATAAAATAGCTTATACTTTGCTTTTTTGGTCACTTATTGTGTTTACGGTTGCTTTTCCTTCTGCATTTGTTAGATAAGTGCTTCGGTTAGTCGTGTCTCTTTCGAGGGGTGGGACTTTGTCAAGTATGTACACCATAGACTTATTTCAGTAGTGCTTTTAGTAAGCGGCAGCTTTAGCAGCAGCTGTAAAGGCCTTGCCTATCTAGCCTTGCCAGATAAAAACTAGCGAGTCTACCTGCGCGAGTCCACTGAGGGAGGCCACAGACAATTTGTACTCTCCACATACCTCTCAGTCTAACTTAGTGCTTATCGACTACTTAATACAGTCTGTTTTTATCACAACTAAACCACCACACTTCAGTCCTACATATGCTTTACATTCCATCTCCTGTGCTATGTGTCAACTTTCTATCCCTGTCCACATATCTGCTCATAGATTATGCAGAAGAGGTGATTAAATCCGCTGCCTCTAACCCACGCAAACTGTTTTCAACCTTCTCTTTTCCTCACCCGCCCCCCCCCCTTCCTCTCTCACCACATCTGACTTTGTATCTTTCTTTGATAAGGTCAGCAACATTCACAACTCCTTCACCTCAACCCCCGGCCCACCCAAAAGCCCACCTGCTTCCCTACCTTCCTTCTCACCCCTCACTAACACTGACACCCTATAACTTATTAAATCCCACTGCCCCACTGTCCTCTTGACCTTAATCCCTCCCCTCTCTTTCAGTCCATCTCAGAGGACATCCTTTCTTTCATCTCCTCCCTTATGAACAACTCTCTACTAGCTACTCTTCCTCCCAGCAAATAGCTCTCACAGGATTGACTGTAGACGGTGCCACAGTGTCCCCATCCTGGTGGGCCAGGAACCTCGGCGTGTCACTAGAGGACCAGCTGAGCTTCTTGGGGCACATTTCAGCAATTACCTGGACTTGCAGATTCTCCCTCCACAACATCAGGAGCATCCACCCCTTCCTCACCTAAGAGGCCACAAAACTTATTGTACAGGCTTTGGTCATCACATGCCTGGACTACTGCAATACCTTACTGGCTGGCCTTCCAACCTGCATCATCAAGCCGCTACAACTCATTCAGAATGTGGCTGCACAACAGGTATTCAACCGTTTGAAATGTTCAAACATCACTCCACTCCTCACCACCCTTCACTGGTCAGTTGCAGCTCGCATTCAATTCAAGTTGTTGGTGCTGGCGTACCGGGCCACAAGGGGGACTGCCCCCTCCTACCTTCAGTCTATGATCACACCCTACACCCCCTCCAGATCCCTTCTCTGGCCTCCTCTGGCCTGCTAACTGTCCTGTCTCTCCGCATGCCTGATAGCTGTTCCCTACGGCCCCATTTCTTCTCTGCCCTGGTCCCTAGATGGTGGAATGACCTTCTTCATTCGACCAGGACAGCTGATTTTTGTTGAGATATCACGTATTTTTGAACTGTAGCATAGAGGTGAGGGTATTAATATGTGTATGCATTTATCAATGTAAAGACAATTGGGTAATGGCATTCATTTATTTTATATATTTATTTGAACTATTCAGGGTATCGTGCATGACTTCCACTGAATTAATAAAGTAATTGCACAATATGTTCCAGAGATCAGCAAAATTGTGTTTAAGTTGTCATTTGACTTTATTTTGTGAAAGCAATCCATGTTTTTCAATAGAAATGTTGATGTTGTTTGAGAATTTGTGAAATTTAATGGTGAGCAAAACAAAATAATTGACAGTAGGTAAGCGACATTGCTACCAAATTAACAAATGTGTATAATACTGTATATTGATCCAGTAAAGTAATCATAAAACATTCACTGTGTCTCAGTCTGGAGTGAGGACACAGAGCTGTGTCCTGTTTGTTGTGTGCTGCTAATGCTAGTCTGAATATGTCTGAGAGTTGGTATACAGTCGAATCGATTGTGATAATGTTACAGAAGGCGATCCTTAGTTACAGACTATATAGCTGGCGATTCTATCCCTGTTACTATGGGTATTCCTGCATATAAGAAACATACAATTTTAAAGTGAATATTCTTCTACTGTAGGAAGCCATCCTTACTTAGCATCCTTACTGTAGCTAAGTTTACTACGCATAGAAATGTATATTGCAAGCTAGCTAACCTCCGTGGGTGGGGAGGACAATCAGATGGCTGTAGATAGCTAGCAAGCTAACTGTAATAATGTCACTGCAAAGCACTTGAAGTATTGATATTTATCTAGCTTGTTAACCAGACATTAAGTGAAGGTCAATGATGAGATAGCTACACCTCAGATAGTTTTGTTGTTGGTAAACTACCAGTAGCTAGCAAGCTAGCCGGTTGTTTAATGAAATGCTGTGTAGCTAGGTTCCTAGCTGGATGTATGAATGCAACAGGGCTTACCTTGTCATTTTGGCTATCAGAGGCACAAAAATGGCATCCATTAAGTTTTTTTTTTTTACATATTCTTTTGGCTGAAATAGCATCACTTGTGCACATCCTTTTATTAAAAAAAATTATTTGGCAGTATGTCTTGCAATGGGAAACTACAAACCGATGGTTTTATTGGAAGAAGCATATCTGAACAGATGATGTTATTGGTTGAAGTAGATATTGACCAATGGAGAGAATTAATAATTGGGGGCATGGTACATTGTTGATGATGTAATCAGCAGGAAAATTAAGGGAGAAGCAGGAGAAGAAGAAACACAAAGTAACGCACGTTTGGGGCTTTATTGTGTGGCTGTGTAAAGGTGTATCTGAAGACTGAGGCCATTGTAGTTATTTTTTAATGTAATTTTTTAAGTTAAATTATTTAAATTGCAGTTATAATTGTTTTATTATTTATATGTTGTTCTACTGCTGTATAGGTATGGGGTAAACCCTGCCATCTCGTAATTGGCAGATGGCATACCTGCCATCCCAATAATATAAAAAAATTAATATAAATACTATTGTTGTTAGAAAAAGTAACTACAGTATTTTCTTGTAAAATTATGTTTTTTGGAATTAGCCTATGGAGTAATACACTGTTGAAACCATGGCCATTACTACCAAGGGGTGAATGTCAGTCTTTAAATAAATCATTAGCTTACTTAGAATTGCACATTGACAGTGCCCAGATGCTCTCATGAAGGAGTACTTGTTCCGCTGCAGGTGGAACTTGAGTGCTCTGTAATGAAATTGTACCCAGGCAACAGTGGAATTGCCAAGCAATGAACAGAACGACACAGACAGTGTGTTTAAAACAGAGGAACTATCTACATGATGTATTTACAACTCTATTTTAAGCTCTTAACAGATGTTAGAATTTTGTGATTTCTGCCTTAGTAAACATGAATGAAGGGACAACAGCCTCTTCCCGAGGGTCATTAATGGAAGTACATGAGTTCAATAAGCTGTATCTGCTGGGATCAGTGCTGCTGCTGAAGGCTAACAGACATGGACCATTACTCTATCCCCCATGTATAATGGGACAATTAGCAAAGTTTCAGTCAGTGCTGCTGAAAATCTTGTTTATCTGTGAAGATGTTTGGAGGCTTTTGTGCTCTATGAAACTCAATCTTTTCCCCTGCCACATTTCTGGCTTTGAATAAATGGCCTGAAAAACAGTACCGGTAAACTGAACAAGAAGTAAGGCGGTATTTTGGCAGTAGCCTGTATCCATTTCACTATCCTCCAACAGGTTCAAGTGTATTGTGTCAGTTGAAGTCACACTATTAACAAGGCCAATGTCTCGGAGTGACAGAGCAAAAGGCCCTGGGTCTCATTGTGTCTTGTTCTGCCTCTTGGTATTGATTTTTTTCACACACGGCTGAACATGCCTGAATGACCAGACACAAACATCGGGCTGGTATTCCCTGTACAATAGTCAGAGCCAACAGGTTGGCTTTATGCTCCCATTTAACGCAACTGCACCACTAAAGCTGGATAAAACAGCTCATCATGCAACATAACCTGGTAGCCCAAACCTTCTTCAGTGCATTTATTGGCTCTAATTTAGGTTTAAAACTGTGCTGCTCGAGCTCATAATTCCTTATATTAGTGATGGGTCAGTGACATTTCATGAACTCCATAACTGGTGGAGCTACAAGAAGCTGTCAAACATTGATTTGTTTCAACTGATAAAAATATGATTCTCTTCACAGTAAAACACAATGGGTCAAAGCCACTGATTTTGGTTGTTTTTTGGGGGGGTTTTAGAAAGGCTCGCGGTGTGTTTGGGCTGCCTGGGCTGCCCAGGCGGACTCAGGCGACCAGAAGGCGGCTGAGAATTATTGAATGGCTTCTACAGTCAGTCGCCTTAGAAAGTAGGCAGGCTAGTGTATCAGCTATTCCTTTGAGCAGATTGATGTAATGAAAAGCGATATTAAAGGATTTCTGAAGGGCATTCAAAACTAATGAAAGTATGAAAGTTATGAATACCTTAAAAAATGAAGAATGTTTATGACTTGTTAAACAAAATATTTTTCTCTGAGCAATTACATTAGTATAAAAGAATATAATTTGTATTGTTTCTATTTTACAGCTGCCAAGGGTGTGAATAATGAGGGTGTACTGTATATTTTTGTGAATAGTTCATAGTGGTGACATCAACAACCATTACTTACCAGTTTAATCTTTAAAGCTACACTGTGCATGAGTCACAGACACATGGCTTCTCAGTCAGCAGAGAAATATGTCCCCTAATACCCTTGTCTAGCCTCCAAATGGGGAGAGGGTACTAAAGAGACAATCATCACAGCAGACAATTCAGACAATTGTCTCTTTTCCTCCCCTGTTCTCTTTAAATTACAGCTACGACTAAAGGATGGACACTGACTTCCCAGAGAGCGGTGACATTTGGTATTTTGGGCAATTCTTAAAAATAAATAGTATGGGCTGTGACACCGTTCACTACCCGAGCCTAACAATTCCCTTCACCGTATTGCTTTCACAAATTGGTGGCAATGGCCTTTTGCCTCGCATTCATCTTCCTCCATTCAAAACTGTCATTTAACTTCTCCCCATATGAATATTTACATTTAGACATGTTCTTTCTTACTGTCCAGACATTTCCAATCTCCCAAAAAATTATGCCTCCACAAAACCTAGGAGGATGATATTTAAAAAAAGTGAAAGTGAGCATGCCCAGTGACGCTGTGGGATTGTAGACGAAAGGCGTAAAGCTCTGGATAATCAGGTGTCAAATGGCTAAAATGCTTCCATTTAGGGAGTAACCTGAGAAGCAATCTTCAGTCTGAACTGATACCCAGTACCTCTCACAGCCTGTCACAGCCAGATCAGAAGGCCCGGCCTCTGTACCGAATGAATAATAATAAGACCATTCCATTGAATATGCAGGTTTTGCTATCTTTTTTTAATAGATTTTTCAGATTTTGGTCTTCACAATCTACCTATTAAAGTTTTCAACCATTTCAACATTTCAACCATTCAAGCAGACACCATGCTACCGCAAGTGTGCAATAAATCAGGTACTTACAATATTGACATCAATATAACATTGAAATATAACAATGCTGAATGGACACACAAACAACATGCACACATAGTTGTACGTTTTCAAATGTGCTCCCTGAGGAAGCAGGCCACTCAAGATACCTTGGGCCGTAGGATACCAGGCGCTTGAGTGTAAATCCTCCTTCAGACGGTTAATAATGAATGAGAAACCTATGCATACTGTTCTTGGTGTTTTTTAAGACACAGAGGCAAGATAACAGTACAAAAACAGGATATCCTGTTGTTTAGCTTCACGTTGACGAATATGAAACTGAAGATAAGACATAACCTGTCAGGCAAGTGAGAATGTATACTTCTGAATCCAGTAGTAGAATCCAGAATTAACAGTCAAATGCCCTCTGAATACTGAACACAAGTCGCATTGTATGTTAAAACCCCTCACTTACCCTACATGTAAAATATATTTATATGATTTAATTTAATCAATTAAATGAACTCTCTCAGGATATTTCTGAAATGAGGATCATTCACTATCCAGACTAGAAAAAAGACATTCACCAGATATCAGGTTCAGCTGCTGAAAGCACCATCACAAAATGTATAAATAGATTAGTTGTACACTACCGGTCAAAGGTTTTAGAACACCTCCATTTATCCAGTTTTATTGAAATTTACGCAGTTTCATGTTTCAATGTACTCTGAAATTAAAGCATAGAACAAATAAGCAATTGGAGATAAAAAAGAAATCATGGAATCGTTTTGTTTAACAAAATTTAATCAAAATGTTTGACTCAAAGTAGCCACCTTTTACAGATATAACAGCCGAACACACTCGTGGCATTCTTTCTACAATGGAAATCAAATATTGTTCGGAAAGTTCTTCCCAACACTGTTGCAGAAGTTCCCACAAATGTGTTGCACTTGTAGGTTGCTTTGCTTTCACCCTTCTGTCCAGTTCATCCCAAACCAGCTTGATGGAGTTTAAGTCTGGAGACTGTGCTGGCCATTCCATGATTTGAAGCCTACCATCTTGTTTTTTTCTTCTAAGGTAGTTCTGACATAGCCTGGAGGTGTGGGTCATTAGGATGAACTCTGTGCAAGTCGCCAACTCTGGATCCAGCAAAATAGCCCCAGACCATCACGCTTCCTCCTCCATGTTTGACAGTTGGTGTCACACACTGAGGAACCATCCTTTCACCTACTCGAAGGCCTACAAAAACCTTTCAAAATTTCAAGATTTCAAATTTTGATTAGTCAGTCCATAAGACCTTCTTCCAGTCTTCAGTACTCCACTGGCGGTGCTTCATGGCCCAGACAAGCCTCTTTTTCTTATTTTGCCATCTTAGCAATGACTTTCTTACTGCCACTCGACCTGTCAAACCTGCAGCTCGAAGTCTTCTCTTCACAGTTGATACTGATATTTCCTTACTTCGACCAGTGTTAAGCTGTGCTCGAAGATGTTGTCCTGTGAGCCGCCTATCACGCAAGCTGTTGACTCTCAGAAACGTCTTCTGATTTTGTCGTGGCTTTGAGTCTGCCAGACCTCTTCCTGTCAGAGTTTCCTCCAGTTTCTAAGTGCCTTTTGATGGTGTAGGAAACTACTCACTGCCAAAAAATGTACATTATTTTTTACGTTTTTGTAACCTAAACTTTTTTTTTTAACCTCTGGCAGTTTACCGCTTACCTCTGTACCATTTAAGGTTATTAACTGGACTTTAACTGCTTAAATTTCAGTAAAAACTGGAAAATGGGGGTGTTCTAAAACTTTTGACCGGTAGTGTATATAGTTGATAGAGAGATAGTCAGCACTCTTTGGGCCTGTGTGTTTCTACCTGAACTGATTTGGATACGACACCTTCAGAGGAATCCATTTCACCACCCTTTTTTAAAAACAAAATGTACGTTTTTTCCCCTTTTTGTCCCCAATGGGGAATTCCCAACCATACTCAATCAGAAGCCATGCTTGCGTGAATCCCTGCTGTCAATTCGGGAGAGCATAGACAAGCACGCGCTCTCTTCCGAAATGCATGATGTCAGCTGCCTCCATTTCACACTGCAGTTCGCAAGTTAGGTTTGCACAGACACGAGGAAGACACTCTGTGTGCATCCTTATACAGGCAAACTGATTGACCAGTGGGGCTCGCTGGTGTGTGACGAGACATGGACATCCCTCACTCCCTGGGCAACGCAACTGCAACTAGCACAATCTGTACTGTGGCACTCATCCCCACACTAGGACGGTGCCTTAACAGCATGAGCCACCCTGCAACCCCTCCCCACTTTTATTGAGTTAGAATCCTTTGCTTTTTCAGGAGCAAAAACAAGATTTGTAATGCCTATTATGCAAATAACCTGTATTTTGGCTGCATGGGTAGCACTTAAACCCCAGCAACAATTCTTCGGGTGATTTGCAACTCCTTGTAACTCAGAATCCGTTGCTTTTGCAGGAGAGCAACATTTGTACCTGCTCAGACTTATTAAGGGGAATAATTTCAGGCTTTATTAATTTTGTTTCTTTCCACCCTTCAGTTACCTGAAGTAATTTCCTTATTTTCGCTTATTGTGGTGAGCTTCACATTGATATGTAAAGCACATGGGATACATTCCATTGTAAAAACAACCCTGTTACCATTAATGATCAATACTGAACATAAATGGGAGGGAAATCACTACATGGAGAGCATGGCTAATTACATACACTCACGCGCTGGCACATGCCAACATGTGTGCAATCACCTAGCACAAATGTAATCTTTTCAGCACACTGTCTATAGTTCTAAGTAACCATTCCTTAAAGGGGCGGTCGAGCAATCAGCTACTCGAGCAAACAGCCACAGCGCGAAGATATCCAATAACATCTAAAGAGAACCAGGAGTTCATATATTTACCCATGCCACCACTATCTCAATATCATAAATGATAAATGATAATAAACCACAGTCTCATTCATTTTTATTGGAAGATGTCACCATCAAACCTCTGGACTGCTTGTGTTGATGACAGTAGGGTGACAAAGACCCAGCTAAAAAAGTTTGGTTCCCAGACAATTCCCAGAAGGTTTGGGAAAAATGTTCCTAATCTGGTTTCTTGGATGCTCCTTGAATGTAATTTAAGTCACAAGAAACATTGCGGGAACATTCTTTGAAACCTGTTCAGTTTATTACAAATGTAATTTAAATATATAATTTTCATTGTAAATATTCATGTTAATTTTATTGGGAAAGTTAGTATGGTTGGGGTAAATTTCAAATCTGTCATCCAATTAATGAATAAAAAAATGCCTATGTTCTATGGGAATTTTACAATGAATTAATTACATGTAAATTTCCTGAAATTACCCAAACTCTGACACGTGTCCTCCATGATGCCTTTTCATAAATAAATGATAACTCTCAGATAGGTTGCATCTGGCATGCCTGGAACATTTTTCTGTGACTGTGACAGAACGTGTTTGGAATAACAACTACATGATAAGGCTGTTTGGAGAACGCATGGGAATCTATAAATGGGAATCTAACCAGAATGTTCCTCAACATTCTTGAAACGTTTCATGTTAGCTGGGGGGGTGGGGTCACTGTCAATGCCCCCTGTTTCAGGGGGCCACAACCTCTCTCCAAATGACATCTCTCTTTTGGGAAAGTGCTGGCACTTGCCTTGAGTACTCCAGACTAATGTTCTGACCTCACATTCCATTGCAGTAGACAGACGGGGAACTAAGCACCACGGTTGGGCAAATGCAGAGACGGGAAAACAGAGAGTGGAGAGGTTGCAGGTATTCTGTGTATGAGATAATGCTCCCTGTTTGCCACGTTTCAGTGTGATCTGTCTGACCCATTAAAGCACCCACTAATAAAGTGGAGCTTTGTTATCTTACATGTAAATACCAATTAAATACATTTTATCAGTCCGAAATCTCATGCTAAATGAATTTTGTGAAGTGGCTGGAAACGGAATGTGCATTATCTGTGAGTCATGCTACCAATCTGCCAGTACAAGCATAGCAGACTGGTTATGGATCATACAGGTATGAACCGTGTCCCCGGGCTCATTGTTATTGCGACAACTAATCGATTGTTTACCACCTGCATCGACAGCATTATTAGTGCTGAAGATGGCCCCTTTCTGTCCACGCTGCAAAGCTGCAAACCAACAAAACTGTGCTTCTCAACCTCAGTCTGTATATGCTGGTTTTCATTACAACCAATCTCTTGATTAATTAAGGTTGTTTAAAACACGTATAGGTTCCAGAATTTTGTGCTGAAACAGATTTGAAAACGACACAGGCTTGGCTCATAAGCATTTGCTTTGTCTTTGAACTCAATTCATTTTCTACAAATGCTTTAGTTTCAATGACCAAATGTCTGTATTTTTTTTTGACTGCATTGACACTATTTAGAACTTCATTGATTTCAACTGTCGGTCTACCAATAAATAAATCAAATATGTAACCTCTTTCAAAAGGAATAATTTGCCACAGTCCATTACAGACAATGATGTTCTGTAGCAGACAACAGCTGTCTAAGAACTGGTTTGACTTATTAAAAGTCTTTAAATGAATATAGAACATTAATTCTTTGTAACATTCATATCTGTATCTGTCAAAATGTGGCATTAAATCGTCCCTCATTAGACATTAAAAGTGTCTAAGAAGAAGTGCCTAGGTGTCTAAAAAAAGAAGTTTGTTATACTTTAGAAATTGCAATTATGGTTGGAATGAAAACCCGCATACATGGGGGTACTCCAGGACAGAAGTAAAAGGTGCAAAATTGAATGTACAATTGCAAAGTACTTCCAGTATGACAGAGCTTGATTGTATTCATTGTGTGGAGGCAATTAATGCAACATAATATAAATTCATAAGAAAAGATTCCCATACAAAATCTTTAAAGATATGGGTTTAAGGATTTTATTAAGCCATACTCTATTGCATTTGAAACATTTGATGGATCAAACTTGGTCTTGGATTCTGGAGTCTGGGTTGCACGTGGCTGTGACAACGTGGTTGTTGACCCCCGCTACATTGATCAATGACAAAGGGAGATTAAAAAACCCCAAATGAAACAAGGAAATAAAGGTGGACAGGGCTGCCTGAAACAGCCAACACAGGGTGGAGGTATGTGATAATAGGCAATATGAGCATGATATTGAATGTCCTATACTGCCACTAAATATGGAGCGCAGTGTCTACATACTGTAAGTAAAGCAATGACAATGTTTGCCTTCTGTAGTTTATTTAGCAAAATTTAGATCTTCCAAAACCAATGCTTAATTTGTCTCTTGCCGGTAGCAGCCACCAACAAGATGGCTGACGCAGCAGGTAAAAAATCTTTGCCATAGTGATGTACAAAAAAAAACTTTAAAAAAACGAAAAACTCTAAAAGGTGTTTTGAGTGAACAAAGCATGTTCAAGAGCAAAATGGTCACCAGGTTCTGAAAATGCTTTGTCTAAATCCTACAGCTGTCTCGGGTGATTGATTTATTGAATACCACACAGCCAAGAGTGAATGAATAACAATAATCAAGCGCAAATGCAGAAACTGACCAGCAGGGGGGAAAAACGTCCAGTCTTATCAGTAACAATGACTTATTCTCTGTTTGTTTACCTTTGCTGACTAAAATAATAAATGCACTGTGATTTCAGGAGATCTGTTAAGAGATTAAGTGAAAGTGTGGCTTTTATTCTTTTATCACTCTTACGTTCCTTATCTTCAACAGCAATTTGACCATTTTGAAAATTTGAAAATGTATTCTTCAGACCCAAGACAGGTAATGGCTAATTCAACACATATTAAAATGTACCAGCATCAGTTGAACATGCATAACATTTCCTTACTGTTAATAGGCTTCTAAATTCTAAATAAGCTTCCACAGTTTACCATCAAATGCTGGCAATGTTTGAAACGGACGTAAAATGCAAAGTAAACTGAAAGGATGAAAAACTGAAGAGAAAAAAATCCCTGCCCTCAACACAATGACACGAACGCACAACAGCCAAAGGCTTTCACGTCGTTCATCTCCCCTCTCTGTTGGCACAAATGTGACATGGTGTCGGTCAGTTGATGAGTAATTCACAGGCAGAGAGCCGTTCTCAGACAATGTGACCCCCATTCAGCGAATGCCGGTGGGGGCCTGTATTGATCCGTAACCAGGCGACCAGCAGGCATGCTCTCCCACGCCTAATCCCAGTGGACAGAGACAGCCAAAGAAACTAAAGCCCAGCATCGCGGCACTTTGTCCAGCCACCATTGTTATCTGTAAATAATTATGAAAATTCTAATTCACCCCGTTACAGGACGCGAGCGTGTGACAGCCAATTACACCATCAGAATGATGTATTTGTCTCCCGGCCGCCACAGGAATTTGGCTAATTGTGAACAGAGCGGGGAACGCTTCCCGGCACCATTCAGCGTTTATACAGCAATATTAAAACTTTGGGAAAGGAAAACTGAAAAGTTTAAGCTATCAGTGAGGCAAAATAAATGAATGTAAATTGAGGCAGAGAGAATCGAGGCTACTAGGGTATTCTGAACAGCAGGGAATTCATTTCAGAAAAGAATAAGCGGCGGATCCTCTCGCAGTCATGTTTATGGATCTTGACTCGCATGATAATCGTGTCCGTGACAACTGACATCTCCTATTCAAATTGTAGTCACCGGGAGAGTCAGAAAAGAAAAGATAGTCAATAAATAAAGCACCATTGCTTGCTTCTTCCATTGCTTTTTTATAAGAAACAAGGGGGAATCTATTTGGAAGTGATAGCACTGAATGATATGGTGCATATTGGGGGGCATGATTGTGGCTTTTATGAGTTTGTACAATGCGTATGGCATAGTAATGGGTGGAAATATCACAGGAAAGGGTGTGAAATCGAGTCTACTCAGGGACAGACGAAAACTGATCTGGGACAATCTTATATTTCAGATCATTATATATTCATATTGTCTGCCAACACTTTCTCTATTCTGATCAGGCCTGAAGCAGACATTTAAGCCATCTTCAGCCTGACTATTCTGACTATAAACGAATATGGTGTTAATCAACTATGCCCTGTAGGCGCAGATTAAAATTGTTTAATAAAATAAAGGTTGATGTGCTATGTAATATAAGTTCTTTATATAAAAAAACCCAAAAGGTGCATCTCTTTTTGTGTAGTTAAACAATGTCGAACAATCAATGCAGATGAAGTAGATCGATTGATCGGGAAGCAGTATTGTCCATGTTGCTAAATAGATCACTTGCATTTGAAGTCTAATTTCTAAATTGATAAACTTGATGATGCCAAAATGACTTCTTTTTTTGTTTGTTTTACAGTTCCCCGGTGTTTGTTCATTATCCAAGCACAAAGTGGGATTAAACACATCTGACCATATTCAGCTTTAGACTATTTTTGTCAAGTCCAGTCCTTTTCCCCATCATTAATCAGTATATTTAATTAAGGCCTATTCACTTTTGTGGTGGAAAAGCACTCTCGATACACTTTTTAAGACTGTAAATTACTCTGTAATTTCAATATTGTATAGGACTGATTTTTGATCATCTGCTTGATTGAAGTTCTTAGGAACGCACAAAGCTCCTCTGGTGGGCTAAACCGCACTGTACTATACAAAAACGGACAACCTTTCAGTTCTAGTAAACCCATGCAATACAATACAGCCAGACTTACTGATGTGGCTGTACAGCATGCAAAGTAAGAGTGTTAAGAAATGTTAACATACTACCATCCTTTCTCTCTTTTGATGATGTGATCCTAAGCAATCCTAAATGAGAAGACGATACTGCCAGATAGATCGTCCACTATGAGCTGGACACACTACACACGCCAGCATTTGAACAATGACTTTTCTCCATTTGGCACAGATTTTTCATTTGACATTTCAGAACATAAAACCATAAAACCACAGAGACGTAGAGCGAAGTGAAGCCATTGCCGCTTACAGTCGGTCTACTAGTGAGTCACTAACTTTTGTAAGTGTTGTGACCAGGACATTGCAATATGACAGACAAATATTTTAATATGTAGAGCAACTTTATTGATTTACATCATACTCAGAAATCTGTAACTTAGAGTAGCGGCACCTCATGAAGTCAACACACCGTATGCCAGTGTTGATGATTAAAAAACATGATAAAAATGTTGTTTTCGATGTGTGGAAATGTATATTTGTTACCCATAACAGCAGATTCATGAAATCCTTCTGACTATTAACTGACCTCAATATTGAAACATTTGATTTAACTATATACACACATTTAGTTAAAGTTTGTCCCTTCATATGGATAGTCACAAAAAGTAAAAAAACTAAACAAAAAACGACAGCACTTAACTTTTATACAATATACTGCAAGGATTACAATACACAGTGTAATATGGGGGTAGGATTTTTTTTTTTTTTTTACATTTGGTTGGCTTTGCAAATACATTTGACTTGTATTATTATTTTTTAGCATATAGGGTAGAAATTTCAAAAAACTTTCAACAAGCTTCAGTAAAAAAAACAACTAAAAAAAACATACGAAACCTGTTTGTAAAAAATGAGCTTAACCGGTAGAAGCACAGCTTAATTGAAGCCATGGATTTATTTTTTTAACAAGAGCTGCAGCAGGAAGAGAGAGAGGCAGATCATCTTAATGTAACAAACCCAGCATTACTGTCTCCTATTAAGAATTACACCCATCCTTAAAAACCCACTTTCATCCTTTCAAATGACAGATAAAAAAAGAAATGGACTGTCGTAAGACAACATCCTGCCACCGTACACTGCCAAAGCATAGAATTTTCCACATGAAGTGAAATGTTTGTAAATATACATACATTTGAATCCTTTTAAACGGCATTATTTGCATTCCATTTATCACGTTTATTTCCCTTCCATTTCTGGCATACACTCCTTATTTGAACAATTTGTGAGTATCAAAAATGCTGTTGTGCCTTAAATTAAGGGTAAAAAAATATATGGATCGATTGCCATGTACCTTTATTTTATGCAGTGCAGCATCGTATTAAGGCGGTTTTCCTAAGTGCCATATTAACGCGGGTATAGCCGCCTATGAAGTTTAGGAAGACGTGACTGCAGTGTACAAGTGGAGTTGTGTATCAGCTGATTGGCTGAAAATGTCATGATTGTTCCAGAAGATGTGTCCCGTCATTGTGTCATGCTCTGCCACAACAGATTTGAGTTTTAATGATTGACATGGACTATCTGTTTGAAACATCTGAAAATGCAATTATTACAACACAGAACATATATAAACCAGGCAATCCCTTAAAAAAACACTTAAAAAAGATTAAATATGTTGTACTTCCTTCTAAATAAACTGTTATACAATGTAACATTTCCTGACTCAAATAGGACTCACGGAAATATTGTAATTACCACAATTATTTATTCTGTATTGCCATTAGAATCCCCGTGGACATTAACCTATTAATTATAGCAATTAACGAGTGAGTGGATACATCAAGTATCCAGTGAATAAAAGTGAATAAACACATGTTCTTTATAACAACAATATAACTTTGATTCATCATCTTGCTGCTTGGACCCTGTGCACAGTCAGCACACTATTGAGAATCAGATCCATGTTTGCGGTGTAATATCATGACAAACGAACTGACTACATAAGGTTTATAGAGCATGGCAATGATGGCTTGCTGATTGAGGGAATGGTTTGTCATTCCAAACCAGTTGTTCAGTCAATCAGTGGAATAATGAATAAGGCCAAAGCTGTTGAGCAGTGGTATCTGGACTAATCGGAAAGCAAATTATTATTTCTATTTCAATTTCTTCTTCAATGTTCTCATTAAAATTAAATAATGCAAGTAAATGTTGAAGTAGTGTAACACCACTGAGTGTAACCTATAGCCAAACATGTGGTGTAATAACTCATATAATATGAAATAAAATTATATTAAATATTGTCTGTTTGAACATCTAATGGTATATTAATACTTTAAAAAAAGAACATTTAATTGTGATTTAACCTAGGAGAACAATTTTGGAGACATGGACAAGTACATCATACAACATATTTATTATTATTTTTAAATGCATCAAAATACATTTGAATGTGAATGCTTCATGAAAAAATATGCCAATTTGTTTGTTTTTTTTGGAAAATAATTTTTCCAAGTGGGAAGATCAATACGGACAGACAAGAGGAAGTACAAGTCAGGGGGAGGGGTGGGCACATAGTCTTGGGGGTGGGAGCATGGAATGATAAAATGCCCCAGCAAATCAAATCCACCTTCGGAAAACTGATAGTACCAATACGATTTCAGGTAGCCTAGAAAGGTTATCCATACATTCGATCAGATATTGAGCGTGTGGAGTCAAGACCAGATTTACACGATAAAGCAGTCTAATACACAACTCTGCACTCTGAGTTCGGTCCTCATTGTGCGGATACACATTGTTTCCCACAACAGTCAACATTTAAATTACTGACATCACCCGCTGTGGGCCTCCAAAATGAGGGACTAAGTTAAATGACTGTTCTTTGTAGATTAGGAGGGACAATAGTGTTACACATTCCCCAGTTTTCATCAAACTTACATGGTTGTGCACAAGATTGCCGGATAGGAAACACATTATCACCACATTACAGACAGGGGTGGAGGGCAGAGCCTAAACTTAGATTGTATCATTGAATTGAGCATGTTTGGAAAATTGTCAAAAAATGTCAAAAATGAGATTTGTGACCCAGCAAAAGGTGAAACTTTGAAAGGGAACCCATCAAACTGTATGCTTGCTGCCTGCAGTAACTACTAAGTGGCTCATAATTATTATCCTCATTATTCATGGCTCATATTCATTCCATGACACTTCAAAGAGATGAGGACAGCTGAAAAAATAAACACATTATGAAGAAATGACAACTTAATGAAGAACACATTTGGAATTTACTACATTTGTATGGGAATGTGGAACGTTTCCTCACATTATCGCTGATATAAATGGACATTTTCCTAAAATAAAGGCTGAAGGTCTGCCAGGGGGTTGGCTCTACATTGTGGTAAGCGATAAAATGTCTTGCACAATGGCATAAAAAAAACTATTGAGTCTGCATCCTACATGTAATTGAGCTGTGAATCATTTTATATACAACTTTGCTGTACACCTTTTTTGCTGCAATCAACATATATAGCTGATATAGATATATAGCTGCAGATGACCTCCTGCTGATACTATTTAGCTAGTGCGCATGTATTTCAGAACTACGTATTGGACAAGTATGGCTGAGAGAGGAGAAGGGGTGAGGGTTTGGGAGTCAGAGTCATCCTGAGGGGTGAGATTGAAGGCAAATTCTGTGAGTGAGTAAAAATCTCAAGTGTTGTCATAGTAAAGGGGTGGCCTACCCTGGTCCTGGAGAGCCACAGGGTCTGCTGGTTTTTGCATTCACCTTAAAATCAGCAATCAATTTAGACACAATAAACTATGTGAGGTGAGTTAACCGTTTAATTGTATCAACTGGTTTAATTAACCAAGCGCTGAGTAACAACGAAAACAAGCAGGCCCTACGACTCCCTGGGACCAAGGTTGGACAGCCCTGTCACAATACAAGTAGAAGAAAGCTGGGCAAAAGGATGTGGTGGGTCTAAAAATGGAGTCTCGCCTAGGGGGCGTGGCTTAAATGGGAAAGTCATCCTGGGAGGCGGGGCTGAAGGCGGAGCTGCGCAGCGAATCCAGGCAGTTGACAAGGATGAGCGTGCCCGTCAGGTGTTTCCAGCGCTTGGTGATCGGGCTCTTCATCTTGTCCAGCCCCAAGTGCAGCTCCTGGATCACATCCCTGTAACTGTCCCCGATCTGGGCAGCCCACGTCAACAAGAAGTCATAGGCTGGCTTCCACATGGCCTGCCAAAGGACAGCAAGAGAGGGAGTAATAGAGGGAGCTTAGTGTTAGCTTCCTTGCTAGCTAAATTAGATAGCATTCAAGAATCCAAACTACAAAACAGATTCGAAAATAAAGAATGTTTCTGTAGATAACTGAAAATTGTTTTAAAACCTGTGTCTTATCTACTGGGCTTTATGGTATCTTCAGCACTAATTAGCAAGCAGATTGATAAAATAGGCAAGATAAACAGACCAGTCTTATTTACCATCTTATGCATAAAAACAAAAAGCAAAAATACATAAAACAAACTAATGCTTTGCAAATGAATCCTGAACAAAAAAGGATGAAAGGTGGGTTCACATTACGAAACGGCAAATGAACCATACTGATCTGTATTTCATGAAGGTATGATTATGACAATTTCCTGTCATGCTCCTGGGAGTCTCTCCTCACCTCGCTGTCCACCACCCCATTCTTGTCTCTGTGGGGTGCCTCATAGGCATCCATCTGCTGCCTGGAAACCTTAGCAAGCTTCTCGGCCAGCTCCCTCCAGCGAATGGCCACCTCTACAGCCGTGGTCAGCAGCACAAAGTCCATAATGAGCCTGGCCACCAGCCCCTGACAGTCCATCTTCAGCAGGGCCTGCAAAGGGTAGGGGAAAAGAGACACGAGGACGCGCACTCTTTAGAGCCTATACAAAGCCATACGGTTTTTACAAACAGCTAAAACATACAACTGGGTTTAGACACGGCAATACGACAGCAAAAAAATAGAAATCCAGAAGTAGAAAAGAAATGCCTTTTTACACAACATTCTATCAATTGAACAGCTACGAAAATAATTCCAGTCTTTTTGAACGCACAAAAAAACAGCCCTGCCATAACACCATGCTTGACATACTCATTAAATTGCTTATTGAACTGCAGCAGGCCAAAAATCGAGAGGGAGTGTGGAGCCATCAGCAGCTAAGTGCATTTCCAGGAGGAAAAGACAAATCCACTGTACAAGATGCAATTATTTTGCTCTGGTGAAAAAAAGAAAAGAACGTTTCCAAACAAATATAAGGACAGAAGCAGAAAAACGGCAAGTAGATGCTAAACGATGCTTGGGCCATACTGGGTGGCACTTTGGTTTCTTCTGGGAAAAGACCGGACAGATCTGACTTGGATTTCTGTCTCTCTAATCTGTTCAACCCCCCCACACACCCCCTTCTCCATTTCCCCCATGACAATGAGAGTCTCTAGAGCACATGGAAGCACTGCCTTTCCCTAAAGAAAACTGTCAAGCTATCTGCTAAAACAAACATTCATTCACAGATATGTCCTAAGATAGACTTCCTTAGCAGGAGCTAGCATGAACAAACACACACATACACATGCATACACAGAGGGAAATCTAAATTCTGGCAGCCAGGGCAGGCAGGTAGGCAGGGTGTGTGTGTGTGGGGGGGTGTGCACTGAGAGTTCAGGAGCGGGATCCATCCCTCTCGCTCTCTAAACACACACGCACGCACACACACCACCTGGCAAAGCCCAAGAATAAATCATAGCCGTTAGGAGCTCCAGCTCCTGTCATTAATTGTAACCTTCAGAATGACAGGGACAGGGAATAGAGAGGAACATTCAGGACATAACCCAGTCAATGGGAATAAGTGAGAAGCATTACTGACATTGCACAGGCAGACTTAGGGAAACTGCAGCATGGCCTGCCTGCCTGCCCTGACCCCACAAAAGTTATCCAGGACTACCCAGCTTCGTTCGCCTAAAAACCCCAGTAATTTCAGGAATGTATTAAGGCATTCAGATCTGCTCTGACCTATTTGGAAGTGCACATCAATAAGAAGTGTGTCTACATGTGTGCATTCAATATTGGTCTCGACATTAGGCTTCAGAACACATCTGTGTGGGAGAACCCACAGAAAAATGTGAAAAGATACCAGACCAGTACCTGCTTTGCCTCTGGACAGCAGGAATCATACCCGTTACAGAGGTAAGCACTGAAAAGTAAAGTTTAGGCTGTGCAATAAAAATGAGAAAAGACAAAAAAAAAATATAGTTCTAGACAGCTTGTTTGAGGCAAATAACATAAACTATGTAGTTTAGCCTTTCACTCAGTATTACTCTGTGAAGATGGGTAACCCTGGTAAAAACTTTGACAGTCTTATCTACAATGTGTAGTTTTGTTTTAGTTTTCTACAGTGTACAGTGTTTTTTGGATGATCTTTAATCCTTTCCTGTTTCTTTAATCCTTGCACCCATGAGAACATAACATATACAGTACATGCATGCAAGTGCCAAAATAAAGGAAACACAAAATAAATTGTCTTAATGGGGCGTTGGTCCATTATGAGTCACCAGAACAGCTTAAATGTGCCTTGGCATAGACTCTGGAACTCTATTGGAGGGATGCTGTGGCTTTCTCAGGCACCGCTAAAGAATCTACCATAAGTGTTCAAGTGGGTTGAGATCTAGTGACTAAGACAGCCATGGCACATGGTTTACATATTTTTCATGCTCATAAACCATTTATTGACCACTTATGCCCTGTGTATGGGGGCACTGTCATCCTGGAAGAGACCACTCCCAATGCCTTTGTATTTATTGTTGCCGCCAGAATTCTTCACTGTGAAAAACAAGCACTCAATCCTGTAGGTTTCTTTTGGTGTGCACTGCACATGCATTCATCCAGTGCGGTCGAAAGCGCATACTCCTCGACAGTGATGTCCACGCATTGGTTCGAGATGCAAGGTAAAACAGATGAGCAACTATTCAGTTGACTGAAAATATTGATCTAGGGCATGAGCAGGCAGTTTCATCAAGAACAGTCTGTCGAGAACTTCACACAAAGGGACACTATGGTCAGGGTTGAAGTGCAGAAACCCCTTTTACACCTAAAAATGCATGTTTGCGAGTAAAGTGGTGCGAGGAACACAGGCAATGATCTACTGAGGAGTGGAAAAAGTCATATGGTCAGATGAGTCATCCATCACCCTGTTCTCAACAAGTGGATTAGTGCATGTGTGGAGTACGCCAAAATAAACCCACGAGTAAATTTGCCCACAGTGAAGGTTTCTGGTAGCTTTGTTCTTATGTGGGGTGCATTTTCCCGGCATTGTTTAGTTCCATTTAACCCCTTTGAGGGCAAGGTAAACACCAATAAATACAAAGCCATTGGGAGTTGTCTCTTGCAACATCCTCAGGGGACGAGTGGGTTTGATGAGCATGAAAATTATGTAAATAATATGCCATAGTTGTCTCAGCCACTACATCTTAACCCAATTGGACACTTGCGAACACTTATTCTGAAGTGGAGCATGAGACAGCGTTTTCCACCACCATCAACAAAAGATCCAATGATGCAATTTCTCGTGGAGGAATGGTGTTGCATCCCTCCAATGGTTTGTGGTGCCCAATGTCCTATTGAAAGCCTGGACATCTTCGCGGTTCGCGTAATGCAACATGTCGCAAGCATTCTGCAATTTATACTTCTGCGCAACCTATGCAACATGGTGTCCTTACACTTCTGTACCTTCAAACTTCTTCAGCCAATCTTTCCTGAATCTTTATTATGCAAGCTATCTATATCGTTAGCTATTGTTAGCGAGTTTTATTTGGCCGTGATACCAAGTTGCTAGATAGCTAGCTAGATAGATATCGATAGTTTTGCTTAACTAATGTTAACGTAGATATATAAAGGTATGGTATGCAGCTGCCAACATCGATGTCTATCGCTGTATTACTGCACTGATCTCTTGTGCGAACTATGATTGTTCTTATCATGTATTAATGTACATATTGTAAGTCGCTGTGGATAAGAGCGTCTGCTATATGCTTAAAAATGTGTATATGCACCCTGCTTTTTCTGTTTTGTTAGTTGGTATATTCTGCACATTAAGGTGTTGTAGTGACATGTTACATTTATATGTAATCTCCTCTGCAACATCAACGCAACCTCTGCGTCGTGTTGCAGGGGATGTTGCGTTGCAGTCGCGTTGCAGTCACTCGAGCATGTAGAGGCCTTAAGACACTTTATGTTTCTTTATTTTAAGATTAGTGTGGAAGCGATGGAGTTAAATGCCTTCAGTTTAAAACAGGATTACATTTAAAAGACAGTACCATAATGGACAGTCTGTAAATTGTCTTTAAGGTGCTAAATAAAATAGTTTGAATACTTTATCTAAAATGCATGAATGTATTTTTTTCGGCAGGCTTTATGTATATTGTTCTTCATACATGTGTGTTATGGTTCTGTGATAAAAAAATATATTTACAAGAAGTATAATAAAAGCAAAATAAAATAAATTAATATAAATTGCTTACCCCAAACACTTGATATTATGTGACAGTATCTGTGAATGCAAACTGTTGCACTTTGTATCCTTAAAGATAATTAATAAAGCATTGATTTGTTGAAAATCTATTTCCTCAGTTTAAGTATTTTTTTCATCCCTACAACTAATCGAATGGCTGAATGATCTGTACTTTCTCTTCCTGCAGTAACAAAACAGAGTAATGAACTGTGGGCCCCTCTGCCAACCACCAGCAATTTGGGAATTAATGAAAGTGTAGGATAAAGTAAGTCTGCCTATTTTGGCTTTCAGTTGTGAAATTATACAAGGTCAATGTTGTTTCCAAAATTAATAAACTGTACAATGGGACATTGGAGGTGGAATCTGGCATTTTAGTACTTGATCTTTTTATTCACAGTACATGTCATTAACTATGGTCTTTGACAGACCCAATAAAGTTCTTATATATTCCAGATTTCTACAGTGGATTTTTACAGAGGCAATTCTGGACAGAAAACCTTGTTCGAAGGTACTGCTCTACAATACAATATAATACACAACACAAAAAGCTCCTATATAGTGCTCTTCTTGCAAACAACCCAGGGAACTTTACAAGAAAATAAAAATAAATCTGAATCTGCTAAAAGTCCAAACTAGGAAGAATAGATACATGAGAACAGGCAAGTCATCCCAGAGCGCTTCAAAAGAAATGTTAAAATTGGAATCAAAATCAGCTAAAAGTCCAAACTAGGAGGAATAGGCACACAAGAACAAATAAGTCTTAATACCGGATTTAAAAGAGTTGATTGTAGCTGCACCTCTGATGTAGTTTGGAATTGAGTTCCAGAGACGAGGTGCAACAGCTAAATGCTCTTCCCCCAACTTTAAACGACTGAGGTATCACCAAGAGATCAGCAGTTGCTGAGAGCGGATTGCAACTGGGAACATAAAGGTCAATCAGATCCTGCAAGTACGAAGGCCCAAGGCCATGAAGTGCTTCATAAGTAGTGAGCAACACCTTAAATTCAACCCTGAATTGAACAGGGAGCCAATGCAATGTCCTAAGGACAGGAGTGATGGGCTCTGTGCGGCGAGTGTTGGTAAGCACTCTAGCTGCTGCATTCTGCACTAATTGAAGCCGCTGCAAGGAAAAGTCTGGTACGCCGACGAACCAAGCGTTACAGTACTCCAGCATGTATATTAAAGACATGTACCAGCATTTCAGCATCTTTCTCTGAGAGAACTGGTCTCAATCATTAATATTATAAATACTGCGCAAGTGAAAGTAAGATGTCTTGACCATTGAGTTAATGTGGGCATCAGCTTTTGGTCCATTATAACTCCCAGGTTTAACTCCCAGGATCCATTATAACTCTACAGCAGTGTCTTACCCTGAATGTGAGGTCCAGAGGCTATGTATCCAGCTTTACATTGTGTGCAATTTTTTCTGCTGGATGTTTCTGCCAGCTATGCTTCAAGTAGTGATGTTTACCAATTTACAAATCAGCATTGCAGCATTACTGATTCCAATCATTGGATTATTCTCATGACTAAAAAGGCCATTTCATCATTTAAACATTAGCTTTGGACTCCAGATCACCAGCCTACAGGGTGAATCCAAAGTTCCTTGGAGAATCATAACATTTTTCCGAGAATATTACAGCAGCACGAGAAGTACACTGATACCAACACCAACCACCCTGCATAATTCAGTCCTCTATCAATATTATGAGGCACTGCAGACAAGACAGATTTTAGGGTGATGAATACCAGAACATATATTCTACCCCGCCTGTTTTATATTCTTTTGCATAATATGAGATTGTTTTTGCACAACTAATGTTTTTAAAAATGTAATTATTATCAAAACTACTAGGGGGAAACAAAATAATGAAAAAGGAATATTTTGAAGTAACTAAATCTCAAAAAAAAAAAAAAGAGTCTACGTGTGTTTCATTTTAATGATTCTGCGAAGACATTCTAAAATCAACACTTTAATATGTGAGTTTCTACAGCAACATGAGAAAACCCCACTGGGGCCACATATACTGAAAATGTATGCATTCACTACTGTAAGTCGCTTTGGATAAAAGCGTCTGCTAAATGGCATATATTATATTATTATAAAACTAACAGAAAAAGGTCAAATGCTCCCTGAATTGCAGGTGTGTCAGTCACAGAAATGGCAAAACTATGTATTGTGCCAAGGGGAACTGTGTCGGAAATTATGACGGCAAAGGTCATGTTATGCACCTCAGAGACTAATGCCCTTAAAAAAAGAGAAAAAATCTAAAGAAACCCTTCAGATTTTGACTCCAGCATCATCACCCAGTTTCTCTAATTCTTCATCACCACCAACTATTTTCTTTCCTTTAAAGAGGATTTCCGTACATCCAATCCACTGTGCATTTCACAACGGTCAGTAGGTTTAACCAGAGCCCTCTGAAGATTAAGAGGTTAAGAAGAAGTTAGAAGTTAGAAATAGGTAGACAGGTGATAGAACTGCTAAAAGAACAAAATGTCATCACATTCTCAAAGTTTGAATGTATCTGAATGATTTGGAATGAGCTGTGATTGTAGTACATTTGAGACTGGTATCAGTGAAGTGTCCACTACTGGTAAAACACAACAGCAGATATGCATTTTGATTTACATTGCTTTGATTGGTGCAGCATCCAGATGCTGGGCAGAGTAAAGACAGCATTTATATGCACAGGTGAGAACCTTTTTATAGAGCTGTCCCAAGGACCACATTTTCTTGAGAGAACTGGAGTACATAATGTACAAGAGTGAATTAAATACTGTAGTCAGTCACTTAAATTCTAACACACAGGCCTTGAAATCATCCATCCACAAGCCATACAAAATCTGTTAGCCTGTCAGATGTCTGTTAGCATCTAGCATTCGAGTTACTGGAGTCTGTAACTCTGGACTCTTCAGTGGCTGAATCTGAGGCTCAGTAATCTGGCTCTTGCAGTTTCTCTGAGCTTGCACAAAGCATTCCTGCCCAGCTAAAGCTGGCTGCTTGTGTCTGAATGTGACTGTTTTAATGAGCTCTGCGTGCTGAATCAGGCCTCCCATTGATACGGTTACAATTGCTAAAAATAGAGCTGCATATCAGCACTGAACCTCTCTCTCCCGCTGGTTCTCCCTCTCCCACCCCCCATCCCACACCCTCTCATAACAACTGAAACAGCATCCTCACATATGTAAAGCGGCCCAAAAGACCCCAGTTGAAGTTCAGTCAAGCCCTAGCAATAAGTCACCTGGCAGTGACCACTATGGAAATATATTTACATCACTGAATATTACCAAACGAATATGTGTTGTTCAAAAATGCATTTTGCATTTCACCCATGATCCAAATTATGTCAAAATTGATTGTCACGTCCAGGGGCGTCGTTTTGGTATGGCAAGGTATGGCACTCGCCATACCTTGGCTTCTAGTCACATTTTTAATTTTAAATCAATCTAAAATAGCCTACGTTTTGTCATTTTATGTGATTTTATCCGTTCCACAAAGGTAACTCAAAATCCTCCCGGCTCCTCCTCACTTTTAGTACACCCCACCACCCAGCCTATTGATGGCGATGTAGTTGAACGGGAGATAGAGGTTGCTGCTCTGGCTACAGTCCCTCAGAATAAACAAGCCACAGACTAACGTTAGCATTAAAGCCTTGTCCGTTATTCTCATTCATTCAGGTGGGTTAAACAAACTGTATAAACGCCATAATACTGTTGATTCAAATGTAACATATTCATGAACAAGTCCATGTCATGTTGTGTCAATACGAACACGTTCTATATGTTATTTTAGTGAAAAACCGGACTTGACGTCACCCGCGATTGTGAAGCTAACAAGCTAGCTAGCTAACATGCCTTATGCTGATGAGGTCCTGTAGCGCTTATCACTACATTTCACTAAAAAAAGATTTGTATAACACTATGTCATTATGATCCACTGGAATTAAAAAATAGGTTTACTAGTTACATACTGTAGTTGTCTCCTTTGTTTATTAATGTTACCTAAATATCATATAAGTAAATTGTGCAGAAACAACTCACCAAAATTGACTATTGCACAACTGATTTGACCCAAAAAATCCACCAAGGGGGGGGGGGCACCCCACCCTTCACCCCACCCTTCACCCCCACCCCGTCCCTTGCCATACCTTGGCTTTTGCTGAAATGACGCCACTGGTCACGTCCATCCAGATTGCAGTACGCCGGTAGCGCTTTCTTGTTTGTTTGTTTGTTAGTAGGTTTTTACATTTGTTTTTAATATTGCTTTAAACAAAGGATTGCCTTCAACCCTACTTTAGGTTTTATCGCTTTAACCTTCAACACTGGTTAGATGCCTTTCTTTTATACTGTCATTTTGAAATTTCTTGGGGCTGAAATATGCCTTCGCCGATGTCATCGCAATGCCAAAGGCTAACCCAGAAGGTTCTGGAGCTCGAGGGCCGGATCACCAAACTACATTCCATCAGGGAGGATGACAAACTTATCGATTTGCTATTCACGGCCTCCCACATCATGGTGGAATCGCGCCTGCAATCTGCATGGCTTCCACCCACCGGAGAGAAGGACCGTCCACCGACTCCACCGGTGGCTGCCTGTGAGGAAGATCCATGGAGCAGATTTGGTGTGAGGCCAAAAACCAAGATGCACCACTTGCCCACCACCGCGAGAGGAGCTAAGGCTCGATACCAGGCTCCAGATGTTTAATGGACTCTCCCTGTCGGGGGCCTAACTCCGCTGGGCCTGTTACCACCGCCGCGTCTCCTGCTGCTACCCCTTCACAGGGGAGGTCGGCTCGCGCTCCCGCAGTTGCTCCTGTGTGGTGCGGCTCTGCCATGCGGCCTGCTACGGGGCCCTCTGTGAGATCTACAACATCGGGGCGGATTAGGGAAAAGCTCAGCCGCCGACACACCTTGGATCCCCCCTCCACCCTTATTGAGGGGGCTTCCATGATTCGACATTTGGACATCCCTGCCGCCGAAACATTCTGTTACCCTGGAGCTCGGGTTTTGGCCATTGACTCAGCCATTGGACCTACAGAACGTGAGCACCCCACAGCCACCACTATCATGGTTCACATTGGATCGAATGATGTCAGCTCTAATCAATCTATAAAACTCGAGGAGGGCTTCAAAACCCCCATCGGTTCAGCACTGGATACAGGGAAGCCACTTATGGTGTCTGGCCCAATTCCTTCACCTTGCTCTGGAGATATGTACATCAGCAGGATCAGACAGCTTCATATTTGGCTTAAGGGTTACTGTAGCACACTAAATGTCCCCTTCGAAGAGAACTTCACTGCCTTCTGGAAAAGACACTCCCTATTTGCAAGAGATGGACGACACCTAAACAGAACCGGAGCTAAACTATTAGCCTGTAATATCGACCTCACAATCAAGTCACTGAGATCGTTGAATAATTAACATTTGGTGAATACACACACCCAACTATCACCGTCTGTGATTTTTAATATCCCTGTTCGAATCATGAGCAGGCATGGACAGCATATGTGCCCCTTATCTGGACATAATGATTATCATAATCTAATTCCCATTAATACAAAACCGTTATCTCCTGCTCTTAGTCTGCGTTGCGTGGAACCACAGACTCTTCATTCCTTTACAGACTTGTCGTGACCTAAAATGACTTCATATGAATATTAGAAGCCTTGTTCCTAAAATGGAAAGTTTAGAAGAGTCAGACACAGACATCTTCATTTTATCAGAGTCTTGGCATAAGAAATCTATCTCTGATACTGATATCAATGTGCATGGGTATAATATTTATAGAGCAGACAGAAATGCCAGAGGGGGTGGAGTTATTATTTTTGTGAAAAAATGGTTTAATGTTTCGGTCTTAAAATCTCTATCTGTCCCTAAACAGCTTGAACTCTTGTCACTAGATCTTGCTCTTTGCAATAACATTAGGTTTGCAGTGGCAGGTGTTTAAAGACCGCCCTCTGCATTACAAACTGCTCTGGATCGAATCACTGATTTATTGTCAGAATGTGTCTCTTCTGAACTGCTTGTCATGCGGGATTTTAACTTAGATTGGTTAAATAGCACTTCAGCCAGAGCAAGATATGTTTTTAATGACCTAAACTTGACCCAATTAATAACGGAACCGACTCGCCCAAATTCCAAAGACCCAGCCAAATCTTCCTTGATTGATTTCATTCGCCCTAACAAACCTGACAAATATGGTACTAATGGTGTACTTCCGCTGGATATTAGTGACCACTGTCCCATTGCCTGCGTTAGGGATTTAAGAATCATAAAATCACAACAGATGTCTTTGCACATCTCACTGCTGCCCCGATTGCTACTTGATCTCATATCTCATATTTGTTTTCTTAGTACTTCAGTACACTGGTATGCGCTGTCTATCTGGTGGATTTGCACTACCTCCAGTATGATCGCTGCTAGGTTGTGTTGCTATTTTTTTATTTTTTGTATTCTTGTATTTAGCATCTGGTATTTCAATATACTATGATGTTCTGTATGTCTGTATAGCTGCTAGGTTTTTACTCTGGTCTTTAAATATATTTATCTTGTATTTATTATTCAGTATACTGTGATGTCCTGTATGTCTTGTGTGTTTTTTCACTGTCTCCTGTATCATTGCTGCTGTGACAAACCAAATTTCCCCCCCCCGGGATTAATAAAGGCTATCTTATCTTATCTAACTTCGAATTGTGCTTAAAATACATTTTTAACATTTTGATGACCAAGCTTTAAGAGACTTATTTTTTCAGCGACATTAATCGGATATCCTCTACCACAGATGTTGACACAGCACTAAGACACTCTATTGACATTTTTAATGGTATAGTGGATAAACATGCTCCCTTTAAGAAACTTAAGGCAAAAAAAGATTTAATCCTTGGTTCTCAAATGAAATATCTGATATGCTACGCTTGCGGAATACAGCTTGGAAAAAAGCTAGATTCACTGGATTAACATCAGATTGGCACGTATTCGGACAATTTAGGAATACATGTTTTACATTAATAAGGAAATTATGTTATCACTATCTGAATGCAGCATTAATCCATCAAAATTCTGGAGAACAATAAAAATACTAAAGCAAGGCTCCAGCCTGTCCCTACCTAAACAGATCAACCGAAATGGTAACACTATATCAGATAAAACACAATTATGTGAAGCCTTTAACCAACATTTAAACTGGTCACTTTTAAGAATACACATTTAAGAATACTGCACTGCCCTCAAGGATCTCAAATCAGGAGCAAATCAGTCTGAGAAATGTGAATACTATTGCGAGACAAAAGAGTAGAGAGAGTAATGGTTTCAATAGGCCTCAAAAATTCAGCTTTAGAACATTCTCTGAAAGAGAAGTATTAGATATCAATAACCCAAGAAAATCGAACGGCGCAAATAACTTAGATCCTATGCTCCTTTTAATGGCTGCACCGTTATTGGCACATTCAATGACACATATTTTTTACTCAACTATCACCACAGGTAGTATTCCCAAAATATTAAAATCAGCTCATGTGCTGCCAGTACTGCCAGCTGCTGTGCTGTTGAAAAACAGCTAGTAAACTCTCAACTACGCATATTTTTATCTGTAAATGGTGTTTTAAACTCTTAACAATCCAGGTTTAGAACTGGTCATAGTACAATAACTGCCACCTATAAGGAGTTTAATGATGTAGCAGGTTCCCTAGACAAAAAACTAAAATGCATAGCCTTATCTGTTGATCTACCAAAGGCGTTTGATACCATTGACCACAATGTCCTCCTTGTAAGACTTCAATTAATTGGCCTGGATGACAATGTCTGCAACTGGTTTCAAGACTACCTTACAGACAGATCCCAAGAAATTGTAGCTGATGGTCACCGGTCAAACTTTTTAGCTGTCAGAAAGGGGGTACTGCAAGGTTCTGTTTTAGGCCCACTGCCATTTACTCTATACATAACGGCATAGGTGTAAGCATAAAAAATAACTCTATTCATTTATATTCTGACAACACAGTACTCATCAGCATCTTCAGTGGATCTAGCCAATCTGATTTTACTACTATGCAAAAAGCACTCTTGAAACTAGAGCCAGTACTAAATCCAGAGTACGTATATGCTATTCTCCAGATCTAAAACCACTAGAAATTAACCCTCTGAAGTAGCAATACACACCAAAGGTGGTACACCAATTGAAAAGGTTTCATCTTATAAATATCTGGGTATATGGCTAGATGATAAATTATCCTTCAAAACCCACATAGAAACATTAACTAAGAAACTGAGATTTCAGTTAAGCAAGCTTTATTCCTATATAAAAATCTTATCTGCAAAACACAGAAAGCAAATTGTACACAGACAATGTTTTTATCTGCTCTGAACTATGGTGACATTAGTTATATGCGTACAGCTGCCTCTACAATTAATTATCTTGATGCAGTATATCACAGTGGCCTTTGCTTCATCACTGGTGATAATTACAGAACACATCACTGCACACTTTATCAGAAGGTTGGATGGCCTTCACTTACAGTAAAAAGGGATCAACATAGCTTACTGTTTATTTACAAAGGTTTACTGGATAAACTGCCTGTTTATTTGACATCTCTGTTAAATGCCAAAACTATGAATCATAGTACACACTCACAGGATTACCTGATGCTGACTCAGAAGTAGGGAAGGCAGCGTTAAGTTATTATGCTCCACACAGATGGAATGATATGCAAAGTTCATTGGGTTTAAACAAACTTGTATCACTGGCTCGTTTTAAAATACAGATAAATGATTTATTCTTACAGAAATGTACAGTAGACTCAATTTGTATTCACAGCCTTGACAAAGATGAACAAAAGAGATTGTATAAAATAAACTATACAAGTAATGAGGTATATTTTATGCTCAAAAAATGCAATACTAATATAATTGTTCAGAAAAACATTTTGTTTTATTAATAATTGTTTTCCAGAAAACATCTGGATCACAATTATTTACACCCCTAACTATTCTTTTCAATTTAATCCAACAAAAACAAATCTTCATAAGTATACAACTTATTTGATGTTTATTCGAAGGTTATGTAACTATACAGTGGCCTACAATGGCATCCGGTTTCCATAGGGTATAAAAAGGAGGGAGCACGTTTGAAATACTGTGGACAGGTGAAAGGCAAATAACTCCCTGAAAGCATCAGACAAAAGGTTATTGATCTATACAGATCAGGAGATGGCTACAAAAAAATCACTAAAAAGTTAAAGATACCGCTTTCCACTGTTGTGTCAATTATTAGGAAGCTTAAGGCCACTGGAATAGAGACTAACCTGCCAGATAGATGATACAAGTCTATCTTGCCCCCACGTGTAGAGACGGATGGTTCGAGAGGCAAAAAGAAGTCCAAGGGGCACAGTTCAAGATCTCCAAAGCAATCTGGCATGTTGGGGTTACAAGGTGTCTAAAGTTACCATTCGATGATGCCTAAATGCCAATGGCCTTTATGACAGAGTTGCAAGAAGCAATCCTCTTTTGAAGACAATGCCAAAAAAGGCATCTTGAATTCACCAAATACATCTGAACTACAATTGGAACCGTGTCTTATAGTAAAAAATCTAACTTTTTGGACATGCACCTCAGCGTTATGTTTGGTGTCCAAAGAATGCAAGTAATGTTGAAAAGAACCTCATGGCTATGGTGAAACATGGTGGTGCTTTAATGCTTTGGGATTGTTTTGCATCCACAGGCCCTATTAAAACAGATGGAACCATGAACTCCAGCATGTACCAAGACATTTTGTCCAAAAATCTTGTCCCCTCTGCCAGGAAGCTACACCTTGGCCGCAGATGGACGTTCCAACAGGACAACGATCCCAAACATACGTCCAAAGCAATGAAGAAATGGTTGACAGAGCACAAGATCAATGTCCTGACTTCTCAGTCCATCTCAGTCTCCAGACCTGAATCCAATTTAACATTTGTGGTTTGAACTAAAAAATGCAGTCCATAAATGTCAACCAAAGAATCTGAAGGAACTAGAACAATTCTGCATGGAGGAATGGTTGAGGATCAAAGATAACACTCAATTAGACGATACCTTTACGAAAGATGAAGATATGTGAGAAGATCAACAATTCTGACACATATGCTGTTTACTATGTCATTTCTATACTGATTGTCCTATTGCACACAGAAAAACATGGGCAAAGCAACTCCATAACTTATCTGGTTCTTATCTTGACAGACAGGCCAAGGGCAGGGTTAGCGAAACTGTATGGTGAAGTCAAGCTAGTCAGAAGATGTTGGGAAGAGATACATTTTACCCTATTTAAAAGTCACGATTGAAATGTAGTAAGCCCTTTACCTAACTTTTGTTTGTTCTTCTCAAATTTCCATACTTGTGGTGCTCAATAAAATGTGTGTGATAACTAGGGCTGACCCCATTTAGTTGACTGGTCGATTGTTTGGTTGATGGGCTGTTGGTCGACCGAGATTTGTTTTGGTCGAGCAAAAAAAAAATAATACAAAAAATTCTCCACGCAGCATGAGACACCTAGATTCGCGCCATAGTTCGGCGCGCTTGTCAGTAGAATAATCCATTCTGGATGCTGCGGGTATGGCAGTGACAGTCCTTCACTCTTAACATAGCTAGGCCTATATACACTATGGGCCCTATTTTGGTGAATTAGGACGGTGTCGGTAACGCAGACGCAAAGCGAAGACGATGGCGCTTTAGGGCATGTCTAACGCAATTTCGGTAATTTCGTGATTTAGGACAATAGCGCACCTCCGGCGCAGTTGTAAAAGAGGTTGGACTAACTTTTTAAAAATACATGTGGGTGTGGTGGGGGTTTGGTTTCATAATGGCCAATCAGAACACCTATTTTCTATCCTAGTGCGCTAACGGTATAGCAAATTGGCAATTTCCTGACATGACAGTTTTGCGCGGCTGCAAGGAGCGCTTCTCAAAAGAGGAGAGTGAGGAGGTGCGGAAAAGTTGGCGCGCGAATCAGAGGGGGAAAACAAGACGCACATTCATTTGTTATTTTCATGATTTGAGTTTATATTTTGAGACCTACATTGTTAAAAGAAAGTGTTTTATTTTACAGTCTCTTTTTTTCCTTATTTGTAGGCTTTCCAACTTTAATTATTTTAATTTTTTTTCTTCTAACTTAATGTAATTGTTAAATGGAAAGCAATAAATAACTGCATGTATAGCCGAACTGATAGCCATCTGGCAAACACCAGCTACCAAACCCAGAGTATCGCTCACGGTATCGCCTTCGCATATCGCCTATCGCATTTTCTGTAGTGCAAATGGAAAGAATAAAACCCTTTAACAACGTGCATACAAACATATATTTATTTAACAGGTGTATCTTACTGAACGGTAGCGATGGATGGCCTGCTGGCTTCAGTCTTTCATGTCCGTGCATTGAATAACCACAAGCTGTGGTGAAATAGTTTTTAGCTTAATTGATTACGCTTGCAAGTTACCCATGGATTGGACAATTTGCCTCAACGTGGGGGGAAATTCACAATATTCACAAAACATTCTCATGTGATTTCAGATAACCTTATGTTCATATGTGTGCATCAATAAAGTCACCAAATTGCACAGAGCGCCAGCGTTTGCGCTAAGAGGTGGTCTAGTTTTATTTGACACCAAACTGCCCAACCCATAGTCGCGCAAACGCCTTCACTGCCCACCACGAAATTGCGAAACTCGGCGGAGACGGGAAATATTCCTTTTTTATCCTTTCAAGTAATCTTGAACTACGGCTCCATAAAGTTATTAGCCTATTGTTAGTCATTTCTGTCATTCACTTAAGAAAGTTATAAAACATGAGACAAGCGCAGTGTGCATATAGTTGTATTTATTAACACAAATAGGGTGTGTCATTTTTTTAATTTTTTTTTAGTTTCGACCAATCGACCAACCGGAAAAAACGGACGACTGTTGGTCGACCAAGATTTGTTTTAGTCGGGGACAGCCCTAGTGATAACAGCTATTAATAGCTACTATGACTTTATGTCATATCATTTTTCATTTGTTGTAAAAACACAGGCAGCTGTATACTCAAACTGTCCCAGTGAAGAGTTTTTCCATACATCTAGCTGGAAATTCCATTGTAAAAGTTATAAATGTTAAAAAAATCAAATTAAATGATTTCCCTCTTTTGGTATTATTTGGTACCAAATATTTGGTATTTGGTATTATGTCTGTATAGCTGCTAGGTTTTTACTCTGGTTTTTAAATATATTTATTATCCAGTATGCTGTTATGTCCTGTATGTCTTGTGTGTTCTTTCACTCCTGTACCATTGCTGCTGTGACAAATCAAATTTCCCCCCCCCCCCGGGATTAATAAAGGCTATTCTATTCTATTCTATTGGTATTTACAATGATGTATACTGTATAGTGAAACAGAAAACAAATTGAACCTTGTTAGGTTAGGTCTGGCTACATTACAACAGGTCTCAGCTTGGACCATTTAGGTTAGCCTATGGGAAAAGGGAAATTATATTCATGAATTCTGTGATCTGTATTCCCGATAGGACATGTGAACATGACCATGGTATTGAGCAACAACTTGGCCAAAGTAATGTTTTTCTGTGTGCTGAAAAGATGTGGGTGACCCTCATCTCCAGACAACCATGTGCCAGAGATCGAAAAGCACCAAAAACCATTCCCCACCATTAAGATGTAATCTCCATATGTCACCTCCATTACAAAAGAACAGGAGAAACATGGGAAACGAGGGAAATTAAATCCCAGCTTTCCTTTAGTTCATATTTACTTTAGCATTGACCAAACGGTGACAAAATGCTAGCTAAAGCTCTATGTGTGATGTCTGAAGAAAATTGATGTGATTTGGTTCTGTCACATTGGTCCATTGATCTCCTGGCAGAACTGTGGGACACATCAAGATGAAAAGCCTTGCAACATTTATTATACATCATCTATTTTTCTTCCACATGCGAATGGAAATGTGCATGAATTTTAATGTTTCAGCACAAAGGCTTTCAGCTCCCTGATACACATGCTATTTTGCTATACCTTTGATCCCCCTCTACTGCTTCCAAAAATACACTAACAAACCTCTTTAACTGACATGCCAGCATGGTACTGCCATGCTGTCCCTGTGAAGGATCAAACGCCAAGATAGACATCGCAAATGTGAAAATATTTCCAAAAACACAATGTTTGCCCCCCAGTTAATCAAATTTATATGGCAGAAAAATGTCAAAAATACTTTCCTCACATACAGAACTTTAAAAAAAACTTGTTTTATCATGACTAGACAATGCAATATGAATGTTTGCAGATCTACAAAAACAAATAGACATCATGTAGGCTACATATTAGTCAATGTACTACGTTGCAGCTTCAATCTAAGCTAAGTACTTATCGACACGCGCGTTTTACAAGACTTGCATTGAGCATCAATAAGCCGCATTGCACCACATACCACACAGCTGCATCCATCATATTTCACGGCTTTTTACTATTGATATGTAAAAGGCCTGTGCAAAGATGGTGGCCACATCTTCACGGAATTTCACTTTCATTTTAATTTGTTACATTTGTAACAGTCTATAAAGTCTTGGGCGCTCGAATGTCTCACTTTTCAACCAATTCTGCATCAGCTAGCATATTATCATGTCCACCTTGAAACTATTAATTGTCTTTGTTTGTCATTGTTGGATCTGTGTAACAGGCTGACAGGAGTGAAGCCAATCACACACCTGATATAATTCAATCATTGAATGAACCAGGAGTTAAAATCAGGTGTGGGAGAGACTAGAACAGAGGTTCCCAATGTCGGTGGACAACATGCTGGTTTTCGTTCCAACCATAATTGCAACCTCTGAATTGTAACTAGCTGTTAATTGTTCTTAATTAAACACTTTTAATTTCTATTAAAGCATGATTTACTCTCAAGGCCATATGTCAGAAATAGCTATGCATGCCATAAACAATAAACGTTCCATGTTCACATCCCAGAAATTTTTGTCAGTCAGATCAACTAATGCTCTAATTTTATGTAATGCACGATATGACATGATTCCTTTAAAAAGAGGTTGCATATTTACATAATTTATTCAATTGTAGACTGGCAGGTGAAAACAGTGGGGGCCTACTTTTTGAAAGTGGGCAGCTGGTCACTGAAACCATTTGTGGAAAATGAAGAATGGTAGAGCTTACAGATGTTTTCAACAACCTTAATTGATCAAAAGACTGGGTGTAACAAAAACCAGCATACACATGGGGTCCCCAGGACCAACGTTAAGAACTGCTGGACTAAAGACTCCATTTTGTGAAGCAAATTAAGGCATGGTTGGCTGCATGTTTGAGTCCTAGTTTTGTGAGAAGCCTGTTTTGTTTTAAATCATTTTTTATTTTTTTAAACTCCATCTGTCAGATGTTTTTTTAAATATGGTGTGCAAAGCAATGACCAGCTTTGTCACAGACTGCAACCACTACTTTCACATCAAAGGCGCCATGGTATTGCTGTGATACACTCACAGATGATTGAGTCTTAACAGACCTGTTGAGAATACGCAATGATTCTTTTTTATTTATTTATTTTAATTAAATTTTGTTTCTGATTTTCTCCCATTTTCTCCCAATTTAGTAGCCAATTGCACCCTCTATTTTTCATGTCAATCCCCCCCTATTGTGAGTTCGCTGCCGTAGCTCCGACCGTACTCCGGTACTACAGAGCCACTCCTGTGCACAGCGAACTTCCTGTCGGCTTCCCTCCACCCTCCCTGGGGTGGACAGCCAATTGCCACCCCCGGTGGCACTCCCAGCCAGAGAAGACCAGTGCCAGCGTCGAACGTTGTAACCATTAGACCACCCTGGGAGGCCAGCAATGATTCATTTGAACTCTGATATAGCCTCTGGCAATCAATGTGGCAGCCTGAGATGAACAGATAAGGCATGGGTCTCTTTTCCATCGGTCTCTTAGGTGGGTGGGTCAGCCAATCTCTGTACATCAAAGGCCATTCAATGGAGGGAGAGGGAGGGTTGTTTTCATGTTGGTCTTTCTCACCCTATGGTTGCCTATATTTAAATATCAGAAAACTGTTATGCAAAGCAACAGCAATTGTATGTACCCATTTAATCTGTAATCTCGGTCTTCAAAGATAACACCCTTTTCAAGGGAAGTTAAAATGGAATGAGGCTCCATCAGCTTTACCACCAAGTGGGTTATGCAAACTAATGACTTCTGACAACTGCAGGGAACAGAGCACCTGTTCTCCACCTTTGTGTTTACACCATTTGACCAAAGCAGGCACAGCATGGCATGCAACTAAAAAAACTGGGGTTGGCACTGCTTCTCAAATGATCAACCTAGCACCTTGCATGCTAACACAGACTAATACTACATGTGAAATCTCCACATCAGAGACCATCAGAAGCAGCTCCCTAGCACTGTCCCTCAGTCAATGCTTAAAAGTCACAACATGCATTTACTAATTTGTTCTTATGGAACAATTCAGGAAGCAAGCACTGCTTCGAACACGGATGTTTATTCGGAGTCACTTATAACATTAGCTTCACATGAAATATTTATGTGGGTCTGTTTTTTAGCACAGAAAGGATTTTAGCATCAAGTTAGGCCCACTGAGAAACATTGTTACCTCATTATTTATACTTCAGCACAAATGTTATGACGCATAGAAGGAACTCATCAATGATAAGTGAAAATAGCAACCAATGGTAAAATGATAACCGAAACAAATAAAAATGCATCCTGCGTGGTTTGTGTGAGCACAGGGATATCATTCATTTAGAAAAAGTAAATGCATTTCTGAAAAGGCATGCCAGCGTCCCATTTACCTCCAGAGTGGAATAATGGCCTTGTGGTTAGCTTGATAATGTTGTCAGATGTAATAACAGAGGAAAGGCAACGGGCCTTTTTGCTTGAGAACATTCACAAGGGCCCGACAAAGAAACCGATAACAGATGCCTTCTCATTAAAACAAGGTTTGCCTTGGAGTTAAACTCATGCTCAAAACATCCTTAAACAACAACAGAAAGCATGGTATACAAGTATGGCCATTTGATACAGCCCATCAACAATGCCAGATTTGATTTCTTGAAGAAACTACAATTAAAATATGCCTGTAAACATTTTGCTTTTATTCTTAAAAAATACACAATTTTAGCTTGCGCCAAAATGCATTTGTCTTACTGATGGCTGTGGTTGAAAATCTATTAAAAGACTACACTAACAATATGGCCAACAATGAATACTCCAGAATGAATAGCAGACAAGTCTCACCATGCCAATTTTAAGTACATTTACCAAACATACAAACACACATAGGCTACTAACTGGATGCATAATTGTCTGGTACAGTAATTTGACCGCAAAGCCATTCAACAGATTGTAGGGACAGCTCAGAAGATAATTGATATAGACTCGTCATAAATAAATTATATTTTTTCTAGTAGGTGTCATAAGAAAGCCGTTAAAAATGTCAGACCCCAGTTGTTTTCAGTTGTTGTGTTTGATTTGCACAATGGAGTGTGTGTATCCCCATGCTGTTTTGATGTTTGTATATTTTAATTAGTGTTTGTGAAAACAAAGTCCAATGTATTCATTGGAAATGCCCAATAAACTTTGAACTTTATTTGAAAAATATTGTGTCAAAATCACAAATTGATAACCACCAACAGAAGCACTAACTGAAATACCCAAGTGCTAAGCAATCTCAATAATTTCAAATCATGAACCATTTTTTACCATGGAATCAATGACTGACTCAACAGCAGCATTTCCAAGATAAAGTCATATTCAGGTTTCAGACAAAATCTCTCTGTGGATTCATGTTCAGTGGAACTGCTAGATGTTCCAGTGGTGGCATTCAGTAGTTAAGAAACCAAGTGCATCCCTTGCATATTAAAGTGAGGGAGGGAGGGAGGAGAAGGGATGGCCAGTGGAGTCTGTCTGTGTAATGGCCTTTTGATCTCTGTTGTTATCGCTGCTTATGTTCTATTCAAGGCCAAGGGGTGGAGCTTTTATCATAGTCTTGGGCTCTCCCATTTTTACTGCTGGGGTGACAGTGAGCTAAACAGCAAAGAATAGATGACAATGATCACTCATCCAGGGCAAAGCTTCCAGATCTGTGTGCACCAAACACATCACTGACACAATAAGAGCATGCCACACCTTTCCTAATTAATGTAATGGCTGTCCCTGTTCTTAACACTCCTTGTGTGTACCCATTTGCAGAAGTGCTGTATAGCTTTATGAGTGTAGATAATAGACAGACTGAAGCTGATTTACACTGGCAGCATGTGTTTCTTACCCACGGCAATTTATTCTGCTGCACTTCACAATTCCCATAGCCCTCAGACCTGACGCCTATGCACCTCTTATTAGTGGCAAACACATGCTTTGTGCACACAGAGTACATCAGCACTTACGGTCATGAGCTCCTTCTGAAATGACTTCCTCTCCTTGTTTTCTGCATTATTGCAATCCTCCTTGAGCTTCTCTAGTATGGAGGCCACCCTCTCGGGCTCGCTGTCTAGCTCTGTCCGACAGAAATATGTCAAAGGTAGGTTGCTGTAGCCTAGGGCATCGGCAAACGCCCTCCAATTCCCAATGTTCTCCATCAGTATTGTCCTCACCGAGGCATAGATGTACGTGAGGAATTTACACGGCTTTAGGATCTGCTCCAATAGCAAGGTGGTAGTGAGATCTGGCCCGCAGAAATAGATGGGCTTGACCTTCCCAACAATCAGTACATTTTTTGCATGGACAAGCCCTGTCTTGCCCTGATAATATCCAATATACCACTCTTTGGTCCACAGTTGTCCTTTTAGTTTGATTTTCTCCTCACTAAGCAATGCAATCACATCTCCTTTTTTGTACTCCAAGAGGTACTGGTTCTTAGTTTGCCTGATCACCGTTTTTAGCAACTTGCCAAATTTCAAGTTAATAATGCAGCGTTCCTGAAAGACTGGGTATTTAGTGGTGATGGCCAGCGGAGACAAAAGGATCTTACCCACTTCCTTTTTCTTGAGGAACCTCCTTTGACCTGTTTTCCGTAGCCCTGTTTTGGGAGGGGGTTGTGGTGTCTGCACACAGAACTGTGCCAGTATGCAGTCCTGGTCATCTTTGACTTGGACCCGTAGGGTGAAGTCTGAGATGTCCTCTGAATCCCGCGAGGTGATCACGTAAATGAGCCGGCTCACCTTCCCCAACTTGACCTGAAAGCCCCGCACTAGCCGAGCCTGTTCACTGGCCTTGACCTCGTAGTTGGACATGTTGGAGTACATACCTATCCGGAGGTCCTGTGGCCGTCCAAGGACAAACTGATACTTCCCCCACAGTTGCAGGGCCACTGGAGGTGCAGAATGGACCTGCTTCCCCACCTCACTCACTACCAGCGTCTTTGGTGCACAGTCGTGCCCAAAGATAGCCACCACGGTCTTGAAGGATGGATGGATGTGCTTAGGACCATAGACGCCCAGGGTGACCTTCTTCACCATGTGATCCCAGACTATTGAATTTGGTGAGATGTGCTGGGCTTGCACCACAACAGCAACATACATGCAGGGCTCCAGGTTGTCCAGATGGACCTGGACCGTGTCCCCATACATGTAACCTTGGGGGACAGGGGTGTATGGACCCTCCTTGCATTCGCTCCTGACACACATCACCTCGGCCGTCTGACTGCTCTCCTTCTTCACCGCCACCGACACCTTCATCTCCAGAGTGATGAAGCTCTTGAGCTCCATATTGCTCAATTTGATCTCCACAACAGGGCTCACGGTTGAGCATCGGTCATTGTTGAGCTCCAGTGGAGGATCCAGCAGAGCCTTCATAGAGATCTGTTGATTGTCCCCTGGGGCGACGTGACCCTCTGGGACGTGAATACTGATGCTGGTGTCTGGGAGCTGGACTGTCCCACCAGAGCTGTCCAGTTTACACACAATGTTAGTTTCCACTGGCTGTGTCTGGCCCCACCCTGGATTCTGACCCAAGGAGTCAAGGTCATGACAAGACCTTGCCAGCTTCCTGTGGTTTAGCCACGCAGTCCTAAAATCCTCCCTGCTGTGGAATTGCTCGGGTGAGGGTGCTTTTAAACCAGTGAAGAACCCAGACGAGGCAGGCACAACATTAGACTGAGCCTGCAGAATGGACAGCTCCGACATACTGTAAGACCGTTTGCTCCTGAAGAAAGGGTTATCCCTGTGAAGGTTCTGCGTGACCTCCAGGTTGGGGCTCGCAGGTGTGACATCAAAGAAATTGCTGCTGTAGCCGTTTGAAGTGGTGAAGGAGTTAGGGATAGAGGTGTCAAAAAGAAGCAGGTCTGCACTGTTCCGCATTGCCTTCTCGTTGCTGTTCTGGTCCAGCATGCCCTGCAGGACTCCATTAAGAAAGGGGTTAGTGGAAGAGTGGTTGGAAAAGGGGTTACAGTTTGAGGTACGCGTGGGCTCCAGGACCACCCCCATCCACTCCCCAAGGAGGTTCAGCTCCTTGGCCCCCTCATCGGCACCATCGCCGAGATTGTCAATCATCCCGCTGTCGCTAAGAGAAGAGTTGCGGTAGTTGAGTGGCTGCACGTAAGCTGCAGGGATGTACCCCATCTCCGTGTTGTTGTGGGCATACCACCATTCTCCCCCCGACGCGTCCAGCACGAAGAGGCGATCACCTTTGGAGAACTTCAAGGTGGTAAAGCTGGAGGGACAGTAATCCTTTATGGCAACAACTTCTCGCGCCGTCCCAAAGGAGGCAGAGTTGTCCAGTCTTAAGGCACTTGGAGAAGGCACTGCAAACAAGAAACAAAGGATAATTTCTTGTATAAATAAATAAATAAGAATTACCAGCTCAACTATCATTATTATTACACTGAAATTGCTACATTTAGACAATAGCTTAAGGGCAGGCAGTTGATCACTTAGGAAGGCCATTGTGTCATTTCTAGGTAACACCGGGGCAAGCAGAAAAATCCATGTGATAGGAGTAATGAGAGACATTGACCTTTGACATCTGTGAGGCTGGCCTCAGACACTCCCTCGCTGAGATCAATCAGAGTCCCCTCAGACTTGCAGCGTGGGAGCACATTGTTGTTAGTCGTCGCTCGGATTCGGTGAGCGGCCATGTTACTTCTTTTCCTTGTTCAGGTTACTCATCCAGACCCATTTTGCCAAGGGCAAAGATCAGTCATTGGTGTTTTTCCATTTTAGCTGGAAACAAATAGAGAAATCATAATTCATTCATTATCTAACCCGCTTATTCCTGGTCAGGGTTGCGGGGGGGGCTAGAGCCTATCCCAGCATGCATTGGACGAGAGGCAGGAATACACCCTGGACAGGTTGCCAATCGATCGCAGGGCACATACACCATTCACTCAAACCTACGGGCAATTTAAACTCTCCAATTAGCCTAATGCGCATGTCTTTGGACTGTGGGAGGAAACCGGAGTACCCAGAGGAAACCCACGAGGACACGGGAGAACATGCAAACTCCACACAGAAAGGCCCCGGCCAGGATTCAAACCTGGGGCCTTCTTGCAGTGCAGCGACAGTGCTATCCACTGCACCACCGTGCCACCCTGAGAAATCATTATATATATATATATATATATATATATTCACCAAAAACAAGCTTTCAAGCAGACTATGAATCACCTGTTGTCTGTTGAAAATGCTGCAAATTTATCAATCATTAAATTACAATGAATGGTTCAGTACAAATCCAGCAGACCGTTCTACTCCCCAAATCTTCTTTATAAAGAGCCTTCACTTGATACCTCTCACACCATTTACAGTTCATAAACAAACAAAACCAATAAAACTGTTCTCGCTCTGACAGTACATTAGCACCATACAGTAAACATAAGGTAATATTTTTGTTAGACCTTAGTCAAACAAAAAAAATGTTTCACATGAATGTGTTAAATAAGCTGACTTATTTATATTACTGCTGTCCTCTGGCCCTCTATTATACATTGACATGTTAATTACATCATTAAGGCAGAGGGAGTCAATCACACAATACAAGTAATAAAACAACACCATTAATTATGAGAATCTTATAACTGTCAAAGCATTGAGTCGAGGATTTTACGACCATGGGCTTGTAGACGTGAGGACGAGATGCTCTGTAAGTAAATCAGATGGCCAGTTCATTTTTCATGCTGGCCGAGTTGACTAGCGGAGTGGCCTCGTGTGACAAACGGCACTACACTCTAGGGACACGGGTCCAGATCATTTCCTCCTCTGACTGCATTCCATGTGTATGTTCTGCTATATCTCTGAAACAAAGACTCCGGGGGGTCTGCATGGTCGGGGTTTGTGGGGAGGGTAAAAATGCTAAAGTATAAAACAAACAGTACAGATCGAAATGAAGAGTCACTTGATTTGTGGAGGAGAAAAAATCCATTAGTCACCATACCTCATAACAGGGGGAGCTGTCCCCCATGCTAATTTAGAGTCATGGTAACCTTCCCCAAAGTACATGATATTGGATAGGGGCCTTGTCAACTGGAATTGCTGTTAGTGGCCCCTTGTAAACAAACGAGCCATATGCAAGCAAGGAAAAACTTTAGTACTGCCGTTTCTGGGGCAACTCGAAACACAAATCCCATATTAAAACTGTGTTATAAGGGATGGCTTAATGTGGTTTCATACAAAGCCTTTTGGCAAACTAATAACACCGTTCTTACAACACCAAATTCCATTCCCCACAACCGCAGAACATAGTAATTATACTTCCACTAATAGTCAATCTGATTATGCCTTGTCCACTACTGAGAATCCATATTAACAGTTTCCGCAGCTATAACCTTGAGGGAGAAAAAAGAGATGGCCTACTCTTAATAATAACAATGAATACTAAATTAACTTCTCCAACTCAGTGAACACTTCCACTCAAAACATTGGCTTTAGGATTCTTTTTTAAAAGTAATTGAGGTGTGTGTATAATGCTGTGTCCCCATTAACTGCAAAATGAACACTTTTAGTTTTTATAAATTCTACATCAGGATCTCTTCTTGTCCCCAGTAAGTCTCTTTTCAATTTTTGGACACACTTGGTGGTTTTGGAAGGCACCATTATTCCACAATAAAGGACAAACTGGTACTTGGCTGACCCTCTCTGTGTGCATGCGCATGTGCATGTGCATGTGACAAATTGTAAATGCCTAGTGCATGTGCATGTGTTTGAGAGATACCGCCGTGTGTAATTAAGAACTACCCCCATGCCACACAGAGGTATTCGAATACATTCCTAAACCCCACTGCAGGGTTAACCAGGAACAGGGCATAAGGGTTTCAATGAAGAAGAATAAAGAGGGTCTGGAAATGTGAAACCTAAGCCCAACTCAGCAGATTGTACTCTGATTATCATTCAACTGAAGCAGACAAGCCCAAGGGGGGGGGGTCTGGAAAATGCTTTCTCCAGGCAACTTTTAATGGGAAATGCATAATGAATCTCATCATAGCCACTCCCTTTCTCTGGCAATTTTGTATCTTCCATCCATTGTGTACTAAATAAAGATTTATTTATTAATTATTAATTTTAGTGACAGGGTAAAAACTCACCCCCACCCTTCATCCTTCCAAGTTATGCACATGGTTGATGTCTTGTTTCTCCTTTGCCAAGGTTTCAATCAAATGCAAATTATTTGAAACCCAAGTAACCCTATAAAAATGGGAAAAGTCAATTACCGCCTGTGTATAGTCTGTGCCTCCAGAAGGCTTGGCATACAAAGAAAAAAAAGTGATTGAACTCTTCTGATTAAAACTGGACACAAGTTTGAGAACAAGGAAAGAAAGAATAGGTGACAGTATGTTGCTCTCGAAATACAACAGGGTCATGTGGGTACCTGCAACACAAACAGCAGATCTTTTTTTAAATCTCAAAAAGCTTTCCCACAAACTTATCATTCAATCTCTGCACTGTAGCGTAATTGCACGTTCCTTTCGGTTATAAAATGTGCTGAATATGATAAAGAAAAAAGAACAACTCGACAGTTTCCATTGTTTATAAAGAGGTTACGGATTAGAGAAATTTGAGAGGTTGCATGAAAAAAGAGTGAAACCTTCAATTAGGATTGACTGTCCAAAGCAAGTATGTGGTTGCAATCAGCAAACTCATGCAGTGTAAAGTGTGAGATTCCATGTTAAATATTTTTCCATTTGACTCAGCTTGTTTGACTGTGACCTCGCTCTTGCCATATTGGCAATGACATATTTGTCAATTTTCTATGACCAAGTCATTTCTCCCAATATAATGCAAAAGATACAGGTAACTGCCCAAATAAAGGAAACAACAACAAGTGCCTTAATAGGGCGTTGAGCCACCACGAGCCACCAGAACAGTTTCAATGCATCTTGGCATAGATTCTACAGGTGTGTGAAACTTTATTGGAGGGATGTAACACTTTCTAATTGAAAATTAGATCATTTGCTGTTGAAGATCCATTATTGCTTGATCTGGGTTGTCAATGTGATGCATGTTTGCATCATGCAACAGGGTGCTTTGATACAAATACTGCTATTTTCCTGCTCCATTGACACCGCACTGATACATTACAATGGCCAATTCATGAAAATTGCACAAAGGGACCAAAAAGCAGCGATTGGTTGAGACCCACAAAACCTTGTTTCCATCAATCTGCATGTTGCAAATAAAATCTACATTTTACATTTTAAGCATTTAGCAGACGCTCTTATTCAGAGCGACTTACAAGATGTGCATTAATACATGGTAGGAACAATCATAGTTTGCGCAAGAGATCAGTGCAGTAATACAGCGATAGATATCATTGTAGGCAGCGGCATACCATACCTGTAATCTAAAAGTTAATCATTAAAGGGATGGAACTTTTTAAAATGTTTTTTAACAGGTAGATATAAATGTATGTAAATGTATACACTACACAAAATTATGCAAAGTGGAAGCAATTTTCAATTGAATTTATATGAATTTGCAAATAAAATTGCTATCACGTGATAAGACTTTACTTTGGTCAGGTGTTGGTAACGTAAAGGATAGGAAACCAGGATAATGCATATCTGTGAGCTATGGGACAAGTGGGCAATAGGATCGAAGATTGGCTGCTAGTTGTTTGTGCATCATAATCAGCAGTCCTCTTATTTCTTTATTCAAAAATGTATGTTGCATTTTTTTAAATAACTTGGCTATAAATGTAATAATGTTATCATGTCTAGTGGTTCTGTTGTCTGGTTGGTTGAAAACCCATGAAACCAACATTGCTTTTTTTTACAATAAAATGTGCATCATTGAGTTCACACTGCTGCAAATTCACTTGAAATGTGTTTGACAGTTTTATGCACACGTAATGGAAAGACTAATATTAGACAAATGGAAATATTGTACTTGCTGACTTGGTTATATACATGCATGCACACACACAAGCATAAATGTGCATACACACGCACATACACATACATAGATACACCCAAGGCAATTGTGGAACAATAAATAAATACAACTATCTATCTGGTTTTGAAAGCGAATGCCACCCAATTTTGCACTCTTGAATGCAGTCAAACATCTCCCATTTCTTGAAACTTGAAACAAAGGTGCAGTAGGAAAACTTAAAAATAAGGGAAAAACACAATTCTTGTGAATGAACCAATCACTTAATACCAAATAAAGATTTGGCCAATGGAGATTGGCTTCTGGGATGAGAGGGCATGAGAAGGAAACTGAGTTGGCTAATTATATTGACAAGGCAAATGTGTAACGCTAATTAATCGTTGCTTCTAGAAAAAAAAATTATAAAAAAAAGAATCAACGTTTGAGATCTTTCTAACTGAGAAACTTTAGTTGGCTTGCCTCAAACAAATTGTCAAAGCTTAGAACTGGCATGGAGTTTTATGTTTATTCATAAGACATCAGCTTGGATAGAGGGATGGACAGGTAGAGAGACTAGTAGCGTATCCTTGTGGTTATACTTGTGAATAGAGATATAGAGCATTTGGCTTGGTAAGTATTATGATAGGCATGCTGTGGTAAGTCTAATGACTTCAGCTAGAGGGATGAAGGGATGTAACGACAGAGGAAGGACTGAGGTTGCTTTTCGGTTATACATAGATGTATAGATTTACAGTATATGGCTTGGTACATATTTAAATGTAGACAATTATAATAGCCTTGCAGTAGTGAGGTTTTAATGACATCATCAGCTAGATGAAGGGATGAACTGACAGATAGAGAGACGAAGGACTGAAGTAGCTTTTTGGTTAAACATGCATACAGATTTACAGCACATGGCTTGGTAACATACTGTAAGTCGGACTATTATAATGGCCATGCAGTAGTAAGGCTTCAATGACATCAGAAGTTGGATGGGTGGAAAGATAGGAGGACTGAGGTAGCTTTTTGGTTAAATGTGTATAGATATTTACAATACATATTTCCAAAGCTAGGCGGCACGGTGGTGCAGTGGATAGCGCTGTCGCCTCACAGCAAGAAGGTCTCGGGTTCGAATCCAGGCCGGGGGCCTTTCTGTGCGGAGTTTGCATGTTCTCCCCGTGTCCGCGTGGGTTTCCTCCGGGTACTCCGGTTTCTTCCCACAGTCCAAAGACATGCACGTTAGGCAAATTGGAGAGTCTAAATTGCCCGTAGGTATGAGTGTGTGAGTGAATGGTGTGTGTGCCCTGCGATGGATTGGCGACCTGTCCAGGGTGTATTCCTGCCTCTCGCCCGGAACGCATGCTGGGATAGGCTCCAGCCCCCCGCGACCCTGACCAGGAATAAGCGGCTTAGATAATGGATGGATGGATGGATTTCCAAAGCTTGTTGTCATAACAATGATAATGTCATTGTTCAAATAAAAAAAATAATGTGCATCCTGTTCTATGGGGTGGATGAGCAAGTGGTCTGGTATCGAATCAAGACCATGCCAGAAATTGAACTCATGGTTTCCCATCTACCGTGCACCCTTTTCTGTTCATTGCGAACTTTAATGCAATACATGTGCAAACAAAAGCTAGCTGCAAAGAAGATAGCTTTAGCTAGCTAGATATAGACACGGGTGATTTGCATACACATGAACGGTTACGCAAACCTTAGTGAATTACCTATACGTCTTAAGCGATAAAAGCTGATTTAGTGTATAGTTAGCGCACTGGCATTACAGTTAACGTTAGTTACTGTGCAAAAATCTGAGCCTTTTAACACAATTCCAATACATTTCTTAACATCAGGGCCTATCAAATTAGCTAGATAATACTGTTAACCACGAAGGATCATTGTAAAAAGAATTACTCCGTTTTAACCGTTTGGTAGGTAACTAAGAAACATGACAGTATGGTAACATTAACGGAGTTGTAAATGTAATATTTTACTAACATTAGGCCTAACGTTACATAGTTAATCACATCAACTGTATGTACTTTCAAGGGGAGCCATCTTCTCGGGTTTAACGCTTTTGCGCAGACAATATTTTGTTGTGTTGATTTACAGTAAGAGTACACCTCCAACCAAGGCCGAAATTACCATATATATTGGGGGGGACACATCCCAATGTCCCCCCCAATATATAGCCTAGCTGATTTTTTTTTTTTAAATGTCCCCCCCAATGTTGACTCCATGGTTACGGCCTTGCCTCCAACAGCGCTGCGCTGTTACCCCTCATTTTAAACCAATACAAGTGAGTGAGCTGAGAAAGAGAGAAGCATGGGATGTTAGCCATTGTTCCCCTGGTCTGCTGCTCAGGAGTAGTTTTGTGACTGTTAGGAGTTTAAAAAACTTAAAGTAAGCTGCGAAAGACTGAAAAAGGGAGGGATCCCACAATTACTTGAAATTGACTCCCTTTGACCTAACAAAAAATCTATACCTTCCAAGAGCAAAGGTTAAGGTTTGAAGTCCTACCTGAATTTAGCTCAAGTAAGTCTACTTAGTCTCCTACTTTCCCCTCTTCTCAATTGTCTCATTGATGTTAGCTTATTTCTCTGCGTGACCAGCAATCATATTCATCTTATTCTGTTCGTTCTCACTAGTTTCTGTTGCCGTTGTCTCTCTTGTCTCAATCTCTGTCTTTGGTTCTATGCTGCCATTTTCCCTCGTGTGCTCTACCCCTTCGTCTGCAAAGTTCATTGTCACTTAATCATAGTTTGTTCCTTTTACTCTACTCTCGGTTTCTGCAATCTTTGTCTCTCCATCATCTCGGTTTACTTCCTGCTCCTTTACTGGTCCATTTTACTTTGCATAATTGCGCTGAACACCCACCAGAATGATTTGGGATGCAGTACCATCTTTCTGGTAACTAGCCCATAAAATATTAATTTTAAATATGATGCATATGAATCTCATCAATAGCAGGTTTTCTGAGAGAACATCAAAATCCTTGCATTGTACATACAGGACTATATAATCCCTGATTCATGACTTGCTTATAAATGTTACCTACAGTGGGATATCATCTTACATCCAGGCCCACAACATACCTTTTTTACGAACTGGTGAAAGTCACTCCCTTAGAACTTATATTCCGGTTATCATTCATGTAACCCTTACTGCAGATAAAAATCCCATTGCTAGGATCCTACTGCAAGTAATTGATACACTTCCCCCACATGATAATCTCCTTCAAGCTCAGAGAGCAATAACCCCATTTACAACCCCCAGATGGCGCAACTGGCAAAGGTACTCCCCTGGAGTGCAGGTTGCCCACTGCGACGGGTTCGATCCCCAGCTACCCCAGCCCAGCTATGGGGGAGTCCAATTCGGGGTGGTGGTCCCAGGGGGAGGTGGGAGGGAAGCTGGCACGAGCTTGCCGCGAGCACAGAAAGCTTCCCTGTGGGCAAAAGTTAAATAGACGAGTTCAGTCTCGAAGGAAGCGGTTCATGGCTGGTCCCGTAGTTGCAGGTGGTGGACTCATGGGGGAAGGGGAATTGAAGCAATAGAAGCCACCAAATTGGAGAAAACGTGAAAAAAATCAGAAATGCATAAAATAAAAAATAAAAAAATAACCCCATTCATTCTTCAGGGTGGTGTAACGGAGTTGGTTCTGACTGCAGCAAGTTTTGAACCGAAGATCCCAATACTACAAGAGACACGATTAGCCCACTGAGCTAAAGACCCGAGTCCCCAGCCAAGGGAACTAATCGTACTCTTATCGACTTCACTTTCTGCAGCGGACACTCACATGCTTTACTCATGTCTTCTGAGCTCCGCTACAGTGGCACAAGATATATGAATGAGGTAGTTTCCCACACCTTCCTCACCTGGGCCTGTGTGGACAAGGTTATCAGATAAGCCCCAAATCTTCTTATAACCAGTGCCAGTGCATCCTGGAACCGTTCCCCAGTCAGAACCCCCTGATCCCATTATGAGACATTCTAGAGTAAGATATAATAAGCTCCCCATGCGCCACTATCAAACTTCCTGCCTGTGACCGGGAGCTCACCAGAACCACCAAGAGCAATCCCTAATCAAACACACACCACCTTATCGCTTGCAAGCCGCCGAACAGAAGTGAATGAAGGAACGCTAAGGTCATCACGTAGCGTACAAGGTACTGTCATCTCTGCCTGATGGCCTGAGTCATTTGCTCGAAAGCTCACAAAACTTAAGTCTGCAAGATTTAAGTTTTGAAAAGTAATGCAAATCTCTTCTCTGTAGTCAGCAGATAGGGAGCAAATTACCATCACCACATAAAAATGTCCAGGGACAGACTGTGGGGGGGTCTTGGGCAGGTTAAATTATTTTGTGTCAGCATAACCACGTCCATTTGATGTCCTGTTGTCATAAACAGAGGACTATGGAGCATGGGGGCAAAAAGATTTAACCTTGTAGGTGACACCATTTCAAACATTTGCTGACAGAGGAGATTCTTAGGATTCTATTTTTGTTTATTTCTTTGTTTCTTTACAGATAATGTATACAGTTTCAATGAAGATGCCAATAGGGATAAGCAGGGGCCCAGATTAGGGTAAAAGTCATACTTGTCAAAGGGCAAGTAAAAGATATTTGTCCTTCCTAAAAGTTACTTGTCCTACTTATTTCTTTTCTACACGGATATTTATGTTTGACTTGTGCAGCATGTGCTCATGGGACAGTGTAGCAGTGAAGCTCTGACGGGTGCCTGCAGGTGGCGTTAGCAACTAGTGTTCTGACTGTACAGTATATCATAACGTACACTGTAGTCGGGACTCGAACGAGAGAGATTTTTCCAGAGTCTGGTATGGCAGCTAACGTAATAGCTACCTAATAATTCCTAGATTTAACCGAGTAGGGATGTGGAAATGATTTGTGCTTGGACTGTAGGATGGAGATGAGAAATCACTGCAGGAAAATCACAGCGATTCTTCAGCCTGGCAGGAGGGCTAACTGAACTGTATATAGACAGGACGTAGCTAGCTAGTGTTCACGGATATTGCTTGCTAATTCAATGCTTGGTAAGTTATAAATGCATGATCACTTACTAAGCCTTGTGTTAGCAAGCAACTAGCAACAACAGATATCGATACCCAATGTCCGTGAATGCTAACGTTAGCTAGCTAACTAACTAGCTGGTTCTCGCTGTTGTGTCTATATGCCGCGATCCGCGAACTTGCTTGACTACTGCAGAGTGCAGTAGCACAGACTGCGTGCGAGTGACAATGTGCCGCTTTTCCCATATTTTTGAATATCCGTGCATGACGTGTTTGTTATGATGTGAGTGCAAAACAGAAATAGTTCCAGTTAGCGAATTCAAAAAATAATAAAATCCTAAATTCAGTCGTCAGCAGGACGATCACATGGAAATCGAAGGTCGTTAAGGACCGCTAATCTGGGCCCCTGGATAAGCAAGTACCAAGGTCTCAAAACCACTCTTTATTTCAAACAGGCCATCATTGCATCATTATGGGTATGAGAATGAAGACATTTGACAGCGGAAATGTAATTTTACCCTCACGAAGGTTCAGATAATGTTGTCTCTCCCTTCAAGTAGCCTAACAGATAGGACTATTTCAACATGCTTCCAATCTCCTATGCTCCCATTTTCGACATTATTAGAAGCAGGCACTAATTGGGCAATGTAGACTAATGCCATATGAAACAACTCGTACCAAAATGGCACATTAGAAAAAGCCTTTTCATTTTGGTTACATTCTATGGTGCTTCTCAATCAGGTCTACATTTTATTTTGTTCAGTACTCAAATAACAGTGTTAAATTGAATATGAAACAAATATAACTACATATCCAGTATTGTCACATTTGAATCCATTCCAATTACTTAATGAACATGAATTAATACTTACAAAAGTGTAGTGTATGTTTTGAGCATTAGCCCTAGGTAAACAAGTGCCTTGAGTGGCAATGACATATATTTTTAACACATTCCACAATGTACCACAAAAGTATCAGTTTTCCCTCTGAATATCAGACTTAAAGATAGCCTGGGATAAAGTTCAAATAAAACTGCCAGGAATGCAGTAATAGGCATTCATTTCCTGAAGGAAAAGAATTCAGAAACATTCGCTTTCTCGGCTCAGTGATGAGGTTAGTCAGAGCTTGTGTATTGATAGTATGCGAAATCTATTTGCCGAACAAATGGTTCAGACACTAGACATAATGGTTTACTCTCATCATGTTGGGACTTCCGGGTGAAAAGCATAGAACTGGCAAGATGGACACATATCCTTAGCCAATTCCAATTTGTGATGTTTCCTTCCAGTTCATGGCTACAAATTCCAGCTAATTGTCTGATTCACATGGAAATAAACACACTTAACTGACCCAGTTCAGTGTTCTAATTGGGCAGCAGTGTAGTGGTTCGATTCCCAGGTTCGATTCCCAGGTGGGGCACTGCCGTTGTACCCTTGAGCAAAGTACTTTAAAAAAAGCATCTGCTAAATGTAAATGTAATGTAATTGGACAATATAATTGCAAACATCCTTTGCTGCAGTTACACATGCTCAAATGCACTTAATCACATGCCCCTTCTCCCCTCTTCTCATCTGAAACACACAATCGCCAGAAAGCTTGACTGCATGCACTGCACGTGTTAGCGTTATAGAGCCTCTCATAATACAACTAGATTACACTGTAGATACAGTAATAATGTCAATATATGATCAGGTCTACTGGAGACCAACAAAATAGATCCTGTATTGCACTGTTTTGTGACACTTATTAAGGCACTTTATTACCCATTTATTATATAACACATATTAGTAGCTCAATCCAACAATGATGTATAACAAAACCAATGAAACTGCAGCATTAATCATGCTTCCTTTTACTCAGTTCCTTTAACTCTTGTGTTGGACGTAGTGCTTACAAGGTTTGGCGTAGAGCAGTCTCTGTGCCTATTAAATCCTAAACCCTTTCAATCATCAGAATCTGGTTGCTCTCAGTACTGCAATTTTAGAAACATTTGGATTTGGATACTGCGAGCCAAGCAGCATAGTCATGTAAACAGCTGAATAACCACCCCAATCACATGTTAATTAATTACAGGATTTAGTCTTTAATATCAGCCATTGCTGAAATTCTTTTATGAGGTCAAAACCATGTAACTAACTTGTGAAAAATGTTGTATGGCACTAATAAATTCCTACAAAGTTCAATGGAATATTTGCCTGAACCAGGTATCAGGGTGTCATTTTTAGAAACCCATTAGGAAAGCAAATCACCCTGGACATAAAACTGAAGGACAGATTTATAAGAAAGGGCCATAAAAGAGAAACTCCCTATTTCAAGCCCGACTGTATAAATAAAACATGCATACAGTAGTGTATAAATTATTCAATATGAACTTGGTAGAAGTAAATGAGAGCAAGGCATGGGTGCACACATATTGCCACAAATACATTTCCCCCGTTCCCGTTTTGTTGCAGGGGTCTTTATTAGCGGAGTTAATGGTCCTCAGTACTGTGGGCTAATATCTAATAGCATTCCCCCAAAGCAACATTGCTCCACTTCTTTAAATAGACGGTAACTAAAAACGCTACAGCTCCTTGTTTTTTTGTTAAAACAACGGTCTACAAACAAACAAAATCTAAATCATTGATGACAGCAAAAGGAAAACGTGTAGCTTAAATACATACGTAGCATGAATTACAAATGATGGCTTATTTTCCAGTTATTCATATTCATTATTCATATTCATATTTGTAAAATACTGAGTGACTATCAACTCAATAGTCCAAAAAGTAGGATGCAGAGAAAGCAAGTGGCTATGATAAGATGGGACCCAATATGTTTAGCAATAACGCATTTCATAAGCAGTTTCTATTTCCTAAACGTTTTTGTACAACCTCTCATGTTATTATGGTCACCTTTGACTTGTGGAAATTCAAAGATACCAGCTAGCAAGACGCGATTTATTAAGTGATGGATTGTTTTCCTGGAGATATGCATATACAATTGCTCGACTAAACAAATTGCACAAAACAATGCAATCTGTCAACGTTACCGTTATATGAAATACAATGTTCTATTTTGAATTGTATAGCCTACATCTCTTCTCCGGGTATCAGCGTTGTAATTGACACGGAGCACAATGCTGCCATGCAATTTAAAATAAACTACGATAGCAGCCTATTTGTGCATCTCATCAAGTCGCCTTTGTAGTCTATGTGCAAGGTTTGAAATGTTTCAGAAAGTTCAGTTGGTAATGCGCCGCCTGTCGCTTACAAGAGTGACTGGTAGGGACATCGAACGGATTCTGCACAAGTTATCTCAGCGTAACGCTACTGCACACACAATCAACCTCCAAACTGAATTTTGGCTACAAGTCAGAAGTTTCTAATAAACGTATTTCAACGGTACCAACTGGCATACATCCGATACCTGCCTTCACAGGGGTGGGTATCCATATGCGCAATACGTTAAATGAACACACACATTTAGATACATATTAACAATATTGATGCACCGACACCAATATACAGCCAAAGCATGTTTGAGGTTGGTAAAGGATTGATATTTCCAAAGTGATAACGTTAGGATAGCTATAAGATCGGAAGACCAACAAAACACATTACTACATTAGCTAACGTTATGAAACATTGAGACGTACACACGAATGCAGTTAACCTAATCTAATGACATTAGAGAAGTAACTTCGGTGGGAAATGTACGTTCCTTAGCTAACCACAATCCGATAGCATGCAACTATCGATGCCTAAAAGGGACCGGTCTTAGGCGACTCAAGTAGTAGCGGTTATTGCGGTCTTATGTAAAGGTAACAGAGCAGTCAAATAAAAGTAACGTTAGCAATGGTGTACGGGAATTCTTAAGACCCGCAAAAGTAGTTTGCCAGCTACAGCATTATAATTTTAGTCGTCTACTATTCATTGCAACTACGTTAATTATAACGTATCTAAAACAGCAGCAGGGTTAAGAGTAGCACCAACCATCAAATGAATGCGATTTAGGCTAACGTTACACTATAACATTAACCGTATGGAATTTTGTTGCGAATTTCTGAATAGCACAGGCTAAGCATGCTGGGTTAAGTTGTATGGCTACACCACGAACGATAAACATTTAGCCTACCCTCAAAAACAACTAACCAAGAGCAAACATATCCTTTTAAAAAGCTGCTCTTCACAAAGAGAAACTGCTTAGTGTAACTAAATATTGCATGATTGGAATTACATCCAGAGATAAGCATGATAAGCATGCAAAAACTAAAACAACAGCCACAACTATCACCTGAGTCGGATAAATTACCCGTAAACTTGTAGGTAATGTTGAATGCATCCAGGCGGGCGCAGACTTTCAGCCAGGTAACGTTACTCTCCTTTGTAGGGGTCTTGAGCCTGAATACACTGTTTGCAGAGAGGCATGAGCTTGGTGATGTCACTGCAAGGGAGGGAACGTCGGAAACAGGGAGGTATGTCATTCAGCTGAAGTTTCGGATTACATGTTGTTGGTAGACATTTGACATTTTTATGCGGTAGAATTCAAATTAGAACTCTTGGTTTTAAGGCTGATTTAATCGCTGACTAAACGATACACCGGAATGGTAAATTAAGTCATTTACGTTTGCTAATGTGTAGCAGGATCGTGGACACACACACACACACATTCCGCCTGTCCACAATTCTTAATACCTCTCATACATCATCGCAACCTGTCAGATGCATACTAGTTGGCTGTTGACTTCATCCAAGTGTGCTATATTGCTATTAAAGCTTGTTTTTCTCTCTTAACGGCATTTGATGTCAGAAATAGCGATGCATTCCATGAACAATAAATGTCCCATATTCACACCCCATGGCTTTTAATCAGTCAGATCAACGAATGCTCTCATTTTTTGTAATGTACTATATGACGTATTCCTTTAGGAAGATTTAATTTTTTCAATTGATTAAATTATAGACTAGCAGGTGAGATCAGTGGGGTCCTAATTGTTGAAAGTGTGGACACCTAGTCCCTGAAACTAAACCATTTGTGGTTCAACAACAAAATAAATGGCAACAAGTCAACCCTGTGTTGTGTTCCAATAGCTTATGGAAAAAATGACACGTTTTCAACAACGTTAATTGATCAAGAAATTGGCTATAACAAAAAACATCATACATCGTTGGTCCCCAGGACCGAGTTTGTGAACTACTTCATTATTGCATTGGCGGCAGTGTGGTATAATGGTTAGGGAACTGGGCTTGTAACGTTAAGGTTGCAGGTTCAATCCCCAGATGGGACACTGCTGTTGTACCCTTGAGCAAGGTACATAACCTGAGTTGCTTCAGTTAATATCCTGCTGTATAAATGGATTGTAAAGAAATGTAAACTGTAAGTCGCTCTGGATAAGAGCGTCTGCTAAATGCCTGTAATGTAATTATCAAATGTTTTGCTTTGTTGTATTAGCAAAGAAAAAATACAATTTCATCCTTAGTTGCTTTGGATATTTAGCTAGATATCCCAGTTTAGAGGCTACAATGGCTTATGTAAATGTGGAGGCAGTGTGCTTTATGTATTTAAAATATGTGATGCAATCTAATCCATGTTCTGCAAAAAGAAAATCCATGATGGCTATCATAATCTTTCCGCAGTGATGCACATGATTCATCCTATTTTATTCCAAGACAAACACATCCATCCTCTTGAAAATCAGACAGGGGGTGAAAATGCTGAAATGCTGAAAAAGTGGAAACGGTGATACAGGTCTGTATATTCCACTTCAGAATTAGATACATCTTATTCATTAAACTTGCCAGACTGCCACATCATTTTCGGAGTGCCCCTAATATTAGATGAATAATCACCAGCCAGAGCAGAATTCTAGCAGCCATATCTAGCTTCAGATATTCTAATGCCATCAGGGGTTAGTTTTGTCTGTCATTGTGCCTACTGTTGTGATCCTAAAATCAATTATAGGTGGAAAACCTAAACAAATCTCACATGTCTACCCTAACACAGTATTCTAGAGGTCTTATAAATATGCCAATATAGTTGTAAATACATTAATAAGGGCACCTCTACTTACATAAACTAGAGTGGTGAAAAGTAGCATACATTCCTTTACATTCATAATTAACACAGATAAGCTCTCATTAGGTGTGGACTAAGGCATTGCTGGCATTAGGTAAAGCCACCTTGAATAAAAAGTTATCCCATTTGTCCATTTGGACAAATGATCAAATTGAGAATCAGGATCACTTTTGTAGAACTGAATGACTTCTGAATGATTCATTTATGATGACATAGGGCCTTAAACACAAGTCACAAAAAAGGGCCTCAGACTTTTTTATATCAGGGATGCCATAGACCGAGGGTATTCAAATCCAGGCCTATGAGGTCTGCAGTGTCTGCAGGTATTTGCTCCAACCACACACTACACCACCTGATTTGGAATTAATTAGTTTACCTCCTTGGTCCAGGAAGCGAGCTAATCAGGTCGTGCCATGTGTGGTTGGAGCAAATACCTGCAGACACTGCGGACCTCGAGGCCTGGATTTTGAGCAAGAATTGCTTGAATTGCTTCAGCTGTATACATGGATTGTATGTAAAGAAATGTAAACTGTGTAAGTCTCTCTGGATAAGAGCGTCTGCTAAATGCCTAAAATGTAATCATACCATAATTTGTACTCACACTAAAAGGAATTCACTATAGCTATGGTACTGTACAAAAGTGCATGTGTTCCTCCTACACATTGTTGCTTATATCTATGGGAGCCATGGATATGAATGCAGTACATGTACAGATAACTGCCAAAATAAATGAAAGGCCAACATAAAGTTTCTGAATGGGGTGTTGGGCCACCAACAGCTTCTATGCATCTTGGCATAGATTTTACAAGTGTCTGGAACTCTATTGGAGGGATGCAACACCATTCTTCCATGAGAAATTCCATCATTTGGTGTTTTATTGATGGTGGTGAAAAATGGTGGTGAAAAATGCTGTCTCACGCGCTGCTCCAGAATCCCCCATAAGTATTCAATTACGTTGAGATCTGGTGACTGAGACAGCCATGACATATGGTTAACATTGTTTTCATGCTCATCAAACCATTCAGTGACCACTCGTGCCCTGCGGATGGGGGCATTGTCATCCTGGAAGAGAACACTCCCATCAGGATAGAAATGAAGGATGAAGGTGATCAATCAGAATGGCTTTGTATTTATTAGTTTTTACCTTGCCCTCTAGGGGGTTGAGTGGACCATGCCAGGAAAATGCACGCTACACCATAACAGACCTGACAGAACCCTTAACTTACTCAATTGTGGCAGTTACCTGTATGTGTGTTTCTTTGCAGGAAACAGAACAGACACAGAACAGACTTTTTTTATATAGTCTGTACAGAATTCTGTCATTTGCACTTGCTCAGTTTAAATCTGTATTTTGCATAGGTTAATTTTTGCACTGTTTTTTAGCTTTAATTTTTTACTTATGTTTAATGTATACTTATAGTTTAAATTTTGCACCGTTTTTCGCTTAATTTTTATTTATGTTCTACTTATAGTTTATTTATATAGTCTTATAACTGCTGTTTGCTGTCGGGCGTTTCTTGACACAAGAATTTCATTCACCGCGTTATACTTGTATAATCTGTGATTTGATAATAAAACTACTTTACTTGACTTGACTTGACATATGTTCATAAGGATCGACCATTAAATAGTCAAATAAATGAATAGCAAGGGTAGGAGCATATACCCAGCTAAAAGCCATACATACTAAATAATAAAATAATATGGATATTATATGAATACTATTACTGTATATATACACTAATATATATTTTACAAGATAAATGATCTCATATTCATATTCATATTCATTCATGTCATCCTCAGGTGTTATGTAACTGAGGTGCCTTGCTGATGAAGACGGATGGGAAGCAGATTTAAAAGTGAAATAGTAACCCATTATTGTACTGTGGGCCAGGGTCAGAGGTGGGATGTTTTGGTGAATTGGGCCCAAACCACACATAATGAAATATATAATTTCCTATACAATTTACAATTTTGTTATTTAGTAGACTTACATGCGAAAGCGACTTACATTTACAATGGGGGAAATAAGTATTGAACACATCAACATTTTTCCCAGTAAATTTATTTCCAATGAGGCCATTCAAGTGAAATTTGCACCAGACTTTGGTATTACCTCAAGAAATCTAGACAAAAAATCTAAACATTAAAGTCCATATGTAAATAAAGTTATGTGTAATAAAGTGGAATGACATAGTAAAAAAGTATTGAACACACTAACTGAAATTAATTCAATACTTAGTGGAGAAGCCTTTGTTTGTAATGACAGCTTCAAGGCGCTTTCTGTATGAAGTAACTAATCGCCTGCAGTATTCAGGTGTTGGCCCATTCCTCTACACAGATTGTCTTTAAATCTTGACGATTGCGGGGGGGCCCTCTTGTGAATCTGGATCTTCAGATGCTTCCACAAATGGTCAATTGGGTTTAAGTCAGGTGATTTACTGGGCCATTCCAATAAGTAGATTTTCTTTCTCTGAAACCAATTGCGAGTTTCCTTTGCTGTATGCTTTGGATCGTTGTCCTGCTGGAAGGTCCACCCACGTCTCATCCTCAGCATCCTGGTGGATGGCAGCAGGTTCATCTCAAGAATCTCTCTGTACATGGCTCCATTCATTGTTCCTTCAATGATATGAAGTCTGCCAGTACCACGAGAGGAGAAACAGCCCCACATCATGATACTTCCACCTCCAAACTTCACTGTTGGTATAGTGTTATTCGGGTGATGTGCAGTGCCATTTCTCCTCCAAGTATGGTGTGTTGTGTGACAGCCAAAAAGTTCAATTTTGGTCTTATCTGACCAGAGTACATGCTCCCAGTAGTTCACTGGCTTGTCCAAATGTTGTTCGGCAAACTTTAAACGAGCTTCAACATGTCTTTTTTTCAGTAGTGGAGTCTTGCGGGCTGAGCGTGCACAGAGGCCATGGCGGTGGAGTGCATTGCCTACTGTCCTTTCTGTCACAGTTGTACCTGCTGCCTCCAAGTCTTTCTGGAGCTCTTTCCTAGTGGTCCTTGGCTCTTTGGCTACTCTTCTAAGTATCCTTCTGACTCCCTGATCAGAAATCTTGCGAGGAGCTCCTGTGCGTGGCCGGTTGATGGCGGAGTGATGTTGCTTCCACTTACGGATAATGCCCCCAATGGTGCTTACTGGAAGATTCAGAAGTTGTGAAATACGTCTGTAGCCAATTCCATTTTCATGTTTTGCAACAATCTGATTGCGAAGGTCTTGAGAGAGCTCTTTGCTTTTACCCATCATTAGATGTGTCTTGTGTGGCACCTTGGTAACAAAAAAAAAACCTTTTATAGCCCATCAATATATTCTAACCCAGCTGACATTAATTAGCACAGATTGGAGGTAGAGTTGCCTCCTAATTAGTTATGGTTTTCAGCTGGTTCTTTGCCTTTCCTTGCTGTGGTGTACTGCTTTTTCTTAGTGTGTTCAATACTTTTTTCCTGTTTCATTCCACTTTATTACACATAACTTTATTTACATATGGACTTTAATGTTTAGATTTTTTGTCTGGATTTTTTGAGTTAATACCAAAGTCTGGTGCAAATGTCACTTGAATAGGCTCATTGGAAATACATTTACTGGACAAAATGTTGGTGTTCAATACTTATTTCCCCCATTGTACATGTAGTGCATTTGCATGGCTAGAGATCACTAGAGCTATCGAACAGTAAGTTACAGTCTCAACGTTCGCATTGCCGATGTTCATGCTTCAAAACCCTTATGCAAAGGGAAAAGGTTATACATTTGATTTAATTACGTTTTTGTAAATTGAGGGTGAGTTTTCAGTCTTTTACGGAAGATAAGAAGAGAATCTGTTGTCCTGACCAAGTGAGGAAGGTAACTCCATCCAGGGACCAGGGTAGAGAGGAGGCAGGGCTGTAGGGAACAGTTACCAGGCATGCGGAGAGACAGGACAGTTAGCAGGCCAGAGGAGGCCAATCAGAGGGATCTGGAGGGGTATAGGGTGTGATCATAGACTGAAGGTAGGAGGGGGCAGTCCCCCTTGTATTGGTCGAACTGTCCCACTTCAACAAGCTCGCCACATACAGCTATGGGACCAGCCACTACTCTGGGACCGACAAACCACCTCCTTCGAGACGGCACTCGCCCGAACACAGACTGATTCCGATACGTCCAGAGAAGCTTTCTGTACATGTGGCAAGCTGGCCATGACCAGTTATGACTGTGCAGTTTTTATTACAGTTATTAATTGCCTTTGTTAGGCTTTGTGTAGCCAGCTAACGCAAAGATACCCTGACTATGTTGAACTTCCTTCGTGAGACAGGCCCCAGGGGTTCTCAAATCTGGTACCTGCAGGGTATTCTAGTTTTTGTTTTCACCTTAAAAGCAGCAACAAAATGAAACCAGGTGAGGTGAGTTAACTGTGTAATCAACCACCTTAAGTGATCAATGAAGTGCTGAGTAACAACAAAAACAAACAGACCCTGTGGCACTCCAGGACCAGGGTTGAGAATAGACTATCCTTTATTGCTTGGTGTTTTTCCCCTTCTTCCTAATTCTCAATTGGCAATTGTGCCTATTTCTTTATAGCTGTCTGTCACACGCCACGTGACACACCCTGGACGGGAACAGAGTAGTCCAGACACGGAGTGGAGTTTTTCGGTCTACGGACCGGACTTTTATTTATTTTTGTTTTGGACGCGTTCTCTGTTACCCCACTGGGCCGAGAACGAGCACCGGGAGCGTAAAATAATAAACACAATTAAACACGTTACCTAATTGCCGCGAAGCTTTCGGGTAACTAAGCGAAAAAGACCAAAACTAAATCATACAATATCGAACCGGCTCTTTCTTAGTCCGTTCGATATTTCCTTCACTTTGGTTTGGTTCGCTTTTCTTCCTTGTCCTTTCCTCGCTCCTCGGTCTCAAAACGCCTCTCTGGTTCCAGCCACCTACTGAAGGGCACAGAGCAGTCTTAAAGCACACAGATGTAATTATTATCGACAGGACCGGTGTGTGCGCTTACTGCTCTGCCAGTAGGCGTGGCCGCTAATCGTCCTGATTAGCTGCTGAGACCGACGCCTTCCACACTGTCCTACACAAACCCAGACAGTATTCCACAATACTGACCACACAGTACTACAGGAGAGCTAACACCAATTGGATGAGATTGTAATATTTTTAATTACATCCAGTTTTTGTGTCTCTCCCTTCCTTCTTTCAGCAAGCTTCAGACCCACCATGTCCTTCTAAATTGTCTGTATTAGAGTGTTTCAGACAGGTTGCACACACCACAGACTCAGACAGCTGAAATGCACTCCCGTAAATTGCAGCGCTGCTGGGGCCTTCCGGGTGGTCTGGCGGTTACAACGTTCGACGCTGGCCACTACGACCGGGGTTCGATTCCACTGTCCGCGCCAGAGGCGGCAATTGGCTGTCTGCCCCAGGGATGGGGGAGGGAAGCCGATATGAGTCTGCTGCATATAGGAGTGGCTCTGGAGTATCAGAGTTACGTTCGAGAGGCTTAGCGAGTGCCGTCTCGGAGGAGACGATATTTCGCCTCTGTCACTGCTGGTCACAGGGCTACGGCAGCAAACTCGTAATACGAGGGGGGGATTGACATGAAAAATAGAGGGTGTAATCGGCTACTAAATTGGGAGAAAATGGGATAAAATCAGAAACAAAGCTTATTTTTTAAAGCGCTGCTTTGGGGATGTTAATATTTCCTCTTATACTAGATGTCAGAGTAACTTGAAAAGATGTTGTTGTGTCTTTTGCAGATTTACCACTTCTGTCTTCCTGAGTGCCAGCTGTCTCCATAATACAGGATGGGAAGACACACAAATTGGGCAACAGAATAAAGAATTGAGGAAATTAATTTACAAGCCATTGTAAAGGACAGACTGAATGGTCAGAGGAGAGCAGAAGGAAACATTGTTGAAGCTGATTGTAAAAAGTGCTGAAATTAAATGGGCTCATACCCAGCCTCGCGCTAGAAAACTACAGGAGAACGTGTGAGGACTGCCACATACTCGCCAAAGGAGGGAGGTAGACGAGGTGATTTATTTGAACGCTCCATCCCAAAAATATCTATATCTTTTCGAAGCTGGGCACATATGACGGATGACTACTGCAAAGTCAGGTTTGTTTGTGATTGATCTGAAACCACGGCGTGCTGTTTGCACCTTCTGACCTCAGAGTGCTTGTCTTGTCACATGATGATATAGTTTATTTTGATTAATACATTAATATTAATGTGTTAAAGGCCCTGCTAATGTCATATGTTATTTTGCTCACAGACTGAGTTATTATTATTATTATTATTATTATTATTATTATTATTATTATTATTATTATTATTATATGACTGACAGCTATCTACCTGTGTTAAATTGGCTTATCGGGCTGTAATACCTCTAATCAATATTGTATGTCTTATGTCCTCCTGTGAAAACATGTGGCTTTGAATATACAGTAAATACCAATTTGTTCCCAGGTTTAGCTTAAACTTTCAAAGTGCTGAATATGATCTGTGTCACTAGTTAGTACATGTCGTAATATTAAACGTTATTTTACATAATCCAAAAAGTAGAACAAAGTCTGCAATTAGTGCAAAGCAGAAAAGCACTATTAAATATAGACTGTGCAATTCCCAGACAATTTCTTCCCTTTTAAACATGGAGGAAAACCCTGTTGTCATACATAGGAATACTAATAATTTCTTCGCATCACAGGACAAATTCAAAAATAATTGTTCTTATTTCATGCAGAGGTCAACATTTTGTCCCAAAGCCCCAAGGTAAAACGTTAAAAATTAGGTAAACACATTGGTGTGGATGACAATACACCCCACTCGCATTTTCTGAGAATGGGAATTTTCACAGGAGTTTATGCATTAACATAGTGAGGCGGAAGACCCTCCCCATCAGGTGAATCGGTACTCTTCTCTCGACGTGGAAGAAGGGTGAAGATCCTCATCAATGAGATCTTTTCATACGTAGTCCCCCAGCCTTCATTCACCTTAGTACAGAGTGAAGGGAAGAAAGAAGGATATAGAATCAAAGGGTCCTGTTCTCTGTGTAACACTACTCTTCCATGCACACTTGTCAATTCGCTGGGTATTCTGTTGGAGAGTGACGGGCTGTTTTGGACTCCAAAGCACTATGAGAATATGAATCTGAAAAGAAGCCTTGACGTAAATTTTCTTCGGTCTTATCCTGTGAAACTTCAAGCCGATTTTTATCAACCATGTAATAGCTGCTTTATTTATCATCAAATTTACAGACAGGATTTCAGGTACACATTAAACAAGGCTTCCCCTCAAGGGTATCACACTTAGATTTGTGCACATGTGAAGGTTCAGAGCTCTATCGTGGTTCTGTGTGGCTCAGTAGGTAGAGCATGGCGTTGGCAATGCTTAGGTTGTGGGTTCAATCCCCACTGGGACCACATATACTGAAAAAAAAATGTATACATTCACTACTGTAAGTCGCTTTGGATAAAAGCGTCTGCTAAATGGCATATATTATCTACAAAGCTTCGAACCAGAAACCAGAAAGAGTTTGATTGAGTTAAGTGTAACGCCCCAATAAACTATTTTGTACTATTACACTCAAATGTAAAGTAGGCATGATCGTGACAACAGCAGCAACTTCCAAGAATGTGGTGAGGAAAAGAAGATTGAAGTGTGTTCACCAACCACTTTTGCCCTAAAGGCAGGGAAACAAATTAATTAAATGTATTCTCCAGCACTCTTATCTGAGTTTGTCAGGAAAAAAGAAGGAAATACTGAAAAAACGAATACCTTAAACAGGTTGCATTATTTCCGGAACAGAGCAGCAGAAAATAGACTGAGTAGAACTGCAACACGCATCACCAGGAAGAATAGAGGAAACGTCTGTGTGACTGTGATATTAGATACAGCAGGCATGAAAACATGGAAATTATATCAATACCACTGGGGAGAAATATTCACATTTCTATTACAGTCAGGAAATTAAAGGGAACAAATTATTCCTGCTGTGTATCCTATCCTCAGAAAGATTTTTTTTATAAACATTAAATATTGACACTTGATCAGATCTGAACTGTAGTATAATTAAGTTAGCATATACTGTTCCTTTGAGAGACAAACAAATTCCTTTATCTTCAAGGATATATGGTTAAAAAAAAAAAGGGTATCAGGAAATGTCATAAACGCACATGGTGGAAAATGAGATATGTATTCCCCTGATAGCTCTTGCATCTATTTTGCATCATTATTGCTTCCAAAAGCTTGATTGCTTCCAAGAAGGGTTGACGAAAAAGCAAAACCCCTTTCATTGCATGCCATTGTGTTCCAGCCATATGATATGGGCTTTCCAAATTGACATGAAAAGGGGATTGGTTTAAAAAGTATTGAAAAACAATACACTGCACTGCTGAGTTTAAATGTGAAATAATTAGAAATGCATTAAGAAACATTTAGGTCTCATAGTTGCTGCCTACAGAGTTTCTATCCTATAAAGGCAATATATTTTTTTAATGGCGTGTTTTACTGCCAAACCCTATTTTTATTAATTACTTGTAGAGATTGGTCAACTCCATTTTTTAAGGCAGTGCCACTGTATATTTAAAACTTGCTTTATCCCTTACCACATGTTCACAAATTCAAAGAGACCAAAATAATCAGCTCCCGGAATGAGCATGTATATTTAGTGTAGTTTTGAACTTTTCATGGAAAACGCAAACACGGTTGCAATTGTCCACGTGCAGAAACTACCCAAACCACCCAGAGCCCCTTTATGATCCCACACTCAGGTAATTGAAAATTCCCTGACAAACAAACCACACTTATTTCCAGAAGTTTCTGTTTCCACTTCATGCCAACTGACATCAAATGAGCCCCTTGGGTTTGGGACTTTGAGGGGAGCGGCTCACCAGCCGCAGGGTGACATTCAACAGCGGTGGACCATATGAGAGTCTGCTCCAAATGAGCAAAATAGAAAGAGTTTCTGAAGCTGTGAAACAGCTGTATGCAGAATAACAAATTGGATTGTTTGTGACAGTAGCTGACATGGTAGGCTGAGTAAAACAATTGACTATATCTTTGAGAAACAGAACTCCTCACTGTGCTTTTAACTTTCCTTGTTTTCTTTTTCTTCTCCTGCTCAGACAGAATTTGCTTCATTATTTAACAGGGCCTGGTGATACCTGCCCAAGTGAATTACACCTCCCGCCACCAGCACACAGAGTCTCATCTGACACTCTCCCAAGAAGGCCTGCATTCACCCAATCACCACAAGGCCTGGACCTTCACCACAAAGGGACACGAATGGACAGATCTGGGGAGAATAATTGGACGTGCCATAAAACAATGGTATTGATCATCACATGGATAGGGCTGTAAATTGAATGACCTCTCCTGTAAAGAAATGAGTGGGGTCTCCAAATTCTCCAATTCTAAGGCATTCTTACAGCCTCACTCCTGTGTGAAAGAACAATTGAGGTGGGTGGACATTTAGGTGTATGTTTTATGCAGGGCCAGTTCCAGCATCCTGTTGCTACGGTGCCACACAAGTTGACCAGTTGCCATGGGTCTGGTTTGGAATGTCTTGTAGAAGTTAGCCAAGCAAGCCAACACGTCCAGGTGGTGATCTGGGTTGTGAAAGGTCAAGAGAGCAGCGAGTAAGTCTTTTGTGCTGACCTGCTTTGAGTTGACAGTCAAAACATTTCAAATCATGACAATATACCTGTTGATCCATTGTACCGAGTGTTTTTTATGTTGACCGTCCATTGCTTTGTTAGAGAATACACATATAGCACATCTGTTCACACAGATGATTTTGGTGAATTGGGGTGTCAGTAGCCAGCAGGTCAAAGGTGCCACCAGCTGCATCCAAGTGTCAGCAGTGTGCTCCCAACAAGGAAAGGTTTGATGGGCCCAGACATGTAGCATCACACCACTTCTGTATCTGTAGCTATGGGAGAAAACTGGTTTTAAACTATAAAGCAACATGGGTGGAGGGGACACATGAGGCAACAAAAAGGAACAGCAGAACCTTGCGTTGCATTGACACTGCTATCTCCTACATGAGATCTCAGGACTAAAACATGATTTCACAAACTAACTGCTAGGTATTATTTTAATAATATTCTTCCTTGATCATATGTGTCTGTGTTAATGTTATTATTCTGTAAAATAAATTGTGTTAATTAGTTATGCGGTGAGTGAAGTCTTGTGTAACGGGCACTGAATTCTGAAAATTACATATATGACCAATCATCGTGGAATACTGTAGAAAAATATATGCTACGATGGCGACAAGCGTATGGGGAAGAAATCTTAAAAGGTCATATACCGTACGAAGAGAAATCTTAGATAGATATATTAGAGAAAAATAAATCTTACAGCTTCCTCTGTGCTTGTCGTTTTGACTCCTGTAATGTTTGGGTTGAGTAAATTAAAATGTCCATTAAACAATCAAAGCATGTGGGACACAAACATTCTTCTATTTTTCGATCAAAATTTCGATCAAAAGCCAAAAGTCTAAATGTTTCTAAAAGAGTAAAGAATAAAAAACTGTCATATAATAACTTACTGCAATAAGTGTAAATGAAGAGTCGGATTGCAGGCCAGGGATGAGGACGGACAAGGAATCATGGGTGAGGCTTAGGAAGAGGAGAGGGAGAGGAACAGGGAGTAGGGGGGCTGATGTGATCAAACAAAGCCTGCTAGGTGGTTTTCTGTGAGGCAGCTAAGCTGCCCCAGAGTCAGAGATAGACAACACACCCAGGGGGCTCTACTTTCCCCAATAACACACTGGGGGGAAGGGGTGTCATGGTGTGATCCCCTGCCTTGTGGCAGGCTTACAGGCTTTTTCAGCAGGTGATAGGAGTGATGACTCATGTGCCATATGGTAGCACTTATTTTTTTCTCTGCACATTATGATATGGAACTCTTTGATCTTTTCAACCCTCTTCCTTTGTTCATCTGAATTATTCCTCCAATAAGCAGCTGAAAATGGCCCGGTTTGACCAAACAATATAATTCAAAAAAGGACTTGAGTAATAGTCTCGTGAAACGTTACACCGGTCATAACTTTAAAGGTTGTGATTTACATGAGACAAAAACATGTGTGCGATAAATATTTTTCAGTTCCCCTTTCTTCCCCCTGGAAAAATAAAGGCCGAACAACTAAATTAAAAGCCTCGTGCCTCCATGGCGGTTTCTTCCTCACTGTTTGTCACTGTGCCTGGGAGATTTCCCATGGCAATGAGATCAGAGGGAGGAGTGATTAATGTGCTATCTTTGCGAGAGGTCAGCTGGACAGACACTCCTTTGTTTCTGGGGCGGTATTCAGGTCCAGCTCAGAGGAACTCAATAGCGGGGGAAAGAAAAACACAGCTGTGCCGTGGGCGACGACACGCGGGTACCTTAAAGAATGTCCAATACCATGCATCTCTTCACATTACTGATGGTTAATTATCTGATTAATTAACCAGTTTCAGCTGGTTTTCGGTGTTGTACATAGTCTGGCCCTCCATTTTATGATTTTTTTCTTTACATTTGTTTTGTTTTACACTTAAAGCCTTTGTAGCGGATGCAACTATTTGTTAGTCTGAAATAAACAATGCCAGCTGTGGCGAACCCAAGTCCTAGAGAACCTGGTTTTCATGGTCTTCAGCAGTTAATGATCAATTAAAACCGTTGATTGCACAGTTAACTCACTTTACCTGGTTTCATGGGTCTAAACCAGTTGCTTAACGTGAATACAAAAACCAGCAGATCCTGTGGCTCCCCATGCGTTATGCTGTGCCATGGTCAGACTTGAGCGACGGCTGGCATGTACAGTATTTGTCTTAATCAATGTCAGTATCAGTATCTAACAGTCTTTGGTTGGAGATAAGAACATAAGAACATAAGAATACATAATGACGAGAACGGGCCATTCGGCCCATCTAGGCTCGTCATGTCCTAATCTAAAGAGTATCTAGTACTGCATCTAGCCTGGACTTGAATAGCCCAAGTGTTTCTGCCTCTACTACCTGACCTGGGAAGCTGTTCCAGGCATTATCAGCATTATCAGATCAGCAACTCTAGCAGTTAATCCAGTAGCAGGTAGCATTCTTCCCGATCGATACATTTTGGCAGCCGAGCCATTTGGATTCGTCATGGTGAACAGGGCTACCTGTAGGTGAGAGCAATGGCAATGTATGACTGGGACTTGGCAGGAGAAAAAAACACCAGAAGAATTGTCGGGTCTAATTGTAATTAAGTTGGCCGGGCTTTGAGTCTTGTTTTGGAGGCGCAGGAAATGTTATTAACTTGGCGGAAGCTATCAAGCTAGGCTGAATTAATCCCTGAATTGTGGCAATGGATTGTGCTGACCAGAGGACCCTTTTACTCTGTGACAGGCTATTACACTAACATGACTAAGATGAGAGCAAAAGTGCTTCATGAAGCTAAATAAATCTAGATAAATCACATCAAATGGCTTAAGTGGACTCATTATTAATACTTCAATGAAGCCAATTGAACGTTAACATGCCATCTAAAAAGGTTACATGGCCATTTCCCTGGTTTGGATGGCTATTTGGTACTTTCGTTTTTAGTCGATTTGTGGATCGGTTCATTTGCATTTGTCATGCAGTTGCGCAGTTTAGGGAAATGCTTCTAATGAGATATGCTGTAGCATTTAGAGATCTGGAGAGTGGCCCTCAGTATAACTCTGTGGAAAATCAAGTGGAGCATGGCTGTGGCTGTTGGCTGTGAAGGGCTGCTGGGCCAGCTTTCTGGCATTCATATTTTTTTGTGTTTTAATAGCCGGACACTGGTACAAATTCACGCCTTTTTTGAGTCTGAGGGCTCGAGTCTCATTGTCAATGCGCAATGCATTAATTCAGGATGGAGGTGCATTAGCGCATGTCCAGTTCCACTCCAATAGTTTTGTGATAAGAGATGACAGGGCACCTGCAGCACAGTTGTTAAAGAGGTTGGCTTAAGAAGAATGAATTACCTGTGGCTGGTGTGAGGAGTTGGTGTCAATGTGGCCAATCAGATCATCACCTTTTTTCACTTTAATACCATTGTCATACAGAACTGCCTATGTCATGTCTGACGAATAGCAGGTGCTACAGTTTGCAAAGAGCAGGTCATGAGACTTGCTTTCTACATAATAAGATGTACTACAGAATTGGACGGCGTATCACATGTCAGGTATGGCTCTATACATTTTATGGTCCTGGCCTGTTGTGGTTCAGCAGACTAGGTGACTTCAAAGACAATCCCATATAGGGCTATTAGGTGTACAAAGAGGAATACATCAGAATAACTGGAGAGCAAGTACCGGGGGATGGGGTGGGGGCTATTCATGTGTGTGTGTGTGTGTGCGCATGCGTCTGATGCGAGGATGACAAGATGGCATACACTTCTAAATGTCACAGTTATTTTTGATTCTCTCTATGAGCGCTATGTTGGAATTTACGTTTCCCAGCGTGCACCAGAGAAAAGTGGAGGTTAACATGTCTGCCTTGTCACATAGTAACACACCTAAACTGTGTTCCAAACCCCCACCGTAGCAATGTTTAGTGTCACCACAACACTCATTATGATCATTTCAATGATAACCTTGAAAAGATGTTGTGTGTTGTTAAGTGACCTAAGCCATTTGGCGTGATTGAAGTGAGTTACAAAATTGGATGATGTGTCGAACAAGTCCCAGTAGAGTAATAGGTCACAGTTCCTGCTGCAGGGAACCATGCTTCAGAGGTCTGCTTCAGAGGATTCCACAGGTGATCTACCTAAATGACATCCTGGTGACCGACAGGACAGGTTAAGACCATCTTCAGGCCCTGGCCTGGTGCCGCAGAGACTGGAGAGTGCAGGCTTGTGTCTTAAAAGGAGTAAGTGCACCTTAATGGGAGATGAGGCAGTGTTGCCGGGACATAAAGTGGATGCGACAGGGCTACATCCAGAAATGTGACTGAATTGAAGGCTTACCTAAGTCTACTCAATTACTGCAACAGGTTCTTGCCAAATCTGTCAACACTCAGCCCCCTTGCACACACTGCTGAGAGAAGTGGCAGTGGGGACCAGGGCAGCAGGCTCACCCTATGGTGTTAGTGCTATTTTCCCACATCGAATGCAGGACGGGCAGGAAAAGCCAGTTAGGTTTATGTCAAGGACTCTGACATCAGCAGAAAGGAACTCTTCTCAGTTGGATAAAGAGGGGCTAGCTGTAATGTTCGGTGTCCGGTGAGGAAGTTCACCAAATGCACAGATCATAAACCTTTCCTGTCTCTTTAAGAAATGACAGGAGTTCCACAGATGGTCTCCCCCGTACCCAGAGATGGGCAGTGACCCTGAGGTCGTATGAATACGTCATCCTCTTCACATCCAAGTATCACGGAAATGCTGATGCCCTGAACCGGCTGCCACTGCCAGAGACACCTGCTGCCACTGCTGAGGAGAAAGCGCTGATGTCACAGACACAGCACTGGTGACAGCAGAGCAAGTAAGAGTGTGGACTTGTAAACACACAATACTGTCTAGAGTGAGAGAGTATGTGCTAAAAGGGTGGCCACATCAATTAGAATGGACTGACTTGGCCATACAGTTTGAGGAGCTGTGTTTTCAGGATGGATGCATTGTGTTGCGAGGGGCCACGTGGAACGATATTCCACAACCAGGATGACTACCTGTACTGAAACAGTTATACCAGTGTCATCCAAGTGTCTCACGCATGAAGGCGCTGGACCGGAGTTATCTGCGGTGACCAAACTTGGATGAGGAAATTGAAAGCCTTGAAACCCCAGAAAACATGCACGCTTGTCAGGAATACAGAAAGGCAGCAGTAGTTGCTCCGCTCCAATCCTGGGAGTGGCCAGACAAACCACGGCAGAGTGTTTCATTGTTTGGCATACGCTGTCATGATTTTCACATGAAATAATTTGTATGTGACTGACACACCTGTAATTTGGGCTCCAACTATTTGACCTCTTTCAAAATCTGTTAGACCTCTCATGTTGCTATAGAAACATTATAGAAATATTAAAGTGTTGATTTTAAAACATTGTTTACAGGCGAAACATATTGCTATTTACATTAATATGAAACTTTGGTTCCAATGCTAATCTCTAATTGGTACCGGGTGTTATGGACAAATAATCTATCTTTTTGACTGCACACCAGCATTTTTTGCTTCGGAAAAAGGACACTTATGTTGTAAAGGCCCTATACCTATTATGAAATATGGTGTTGGATCTTTGATTCTATGGGGCTCTTGTTAAGGTCAATTGAATCATGAAATACAGCAAGTACCAAGACATTTTGGCCAAAAACCTGGTTCCCTCTGCCAGGAAGCTGCAAATTGATCTTTCAACAAGAAAGATTGAAAATTAGTGGTTTGAATTGAAGAGGGCAGTACACAAGCACAGACTGAAGGGTCTGAAGGATCTTGAAAGATTCTGTATGGAGGAATGGTCAAAGATACCCCAGCCCAATATGTTCTCCAATCTCATAAAACACTATACGTAGAAGACCACATGTTAATGCAGATTTATATTTGTTGGATTTTATTAAAAATAATTATTAGGGGTGCCAAAAATTGTGACACATCTTTTTTGAAAAATATTTAAGTTTAAGAAAATCTTTTTCTCTGAATAACGGTATTAGTATAAAATAATATACTTTTACAATTTTTTGTGCATACAATATAACCTGTATTGTTTATATTATACAGCCTTTTTTTAATCCCCCCTGTTTGTTGTCAGAGGGCTACAACAGCTATGGAAGCCTACACCATTTGTACTGTACAGTATCTTGGATAAAAGTGGATCTAAATGGATCAATCATTTACATTACAGTACACCTTTATTTGCTTAGCAGACACCATTATTCAGGGTTAATTTACTTTGCAGTTACATCATACTCATACTTACATATCATACTTATATTGTAACCTGTATAGGACATTTTACAGCAGCAGTAGCCAAACCAGAATTCAAAGTGAAAATCTCTCTAACACCTTGAAACAATATGAAACAATCTCTTACTTCCCCCCTTTTCCTTTTTGCAAAAGAGCAGCATTACAAACACATTTTATTGGGGACAGGTGTTGGAAATGTGGTGTTTGTAGCCTTTGGCTATAAACACTTAATGGAATGCATCTGATGCTTGTTTTTTAATCATGTAACGATGCTTTTTGCCATGTCCCTTACAAATAATTAAATAAATACATTTTATAAGTTCACCAAGATGAAATCCTCCATCAATTTGTAGGAATGCATTTTAAGTCAAATTCACACCTGTTCCAAAAGACAGCTGGCCTACAAATGATGCAATGTTTAAAATTGGACAAAAACAAGCAAGGTTTTGTTCTCATGGCTTAGAGAGACAACAATTTATGATGACTTTTGTTTTTCTTTCCTTAAACCTACTCAGGTCTGCAGAATGAAAATCTTGGCTGTATTGCAAATCCCTTTTCATTTAGTGTGTAGCTGTGGCGCTAGCAGGGAAGACTAATATGTGGCTGTCCTTCCTCATGGCCGTTTATCCTTCTTAGCTCATGCTTTAGTTTTATATAATTTATTCTTATCTATCTTGTTGTTTATTCATTCTTTTATCTGCAAATCCGCCTTGCTACTGGGGTATTCAGAATGTGACGTAGCTAAGAGTGTCTCTAAGAGGTTTGGAGAGAGTCTCAGAACATGTCCAGACAAGTCCCTTTTGTACTATAAAACTGCTTGCTCTCTCTCTCTCTCTCTCTCTCTCGCACATATGTCACCTTGTAGGCCAGATGCCAAAAGGGACCGGTCAAGTACACAGCTAATAATTTCTGGCTCCTAGAACAGTCCGGAAAGTAAGGGCAAATGATTCAAACATGTGAATTTGTCTGGTTTCCTTGAATGTTCACAAGGGACATTGAAAGAACTTAGAATGTTGTTCAGTTGTTCAGCTTTAGAAACAGACTTTGGAATTGTGGATAGTCATTTATGTTCATTTTGTCAGCAATGTCCGACAAATCTGCCATTTAAATTACATTCAGAACATTCTTAAAATGTTTATCATCTTTATCAAGGGAGTGAATAATTGGTGGGCACTGTATTACCAGTAAGTTTGTATGCCTGGAACTTTTTTCTGTGACTTGTGTGGAACAATTCATACGTTCTCTGTTTGGGGAATGTTGTGATAACGCTATCTCACAACCAAATGGGAATCTGACTGGAATGCTCCCCAACTTTCTTGAAACATTTCATGTTAGCTGGGTAATGATGTGCTTTTTTGCCCTCCCACAGTGACCACACAGTGACTGTGATGCCATTATGGCTTTGGGTAACTAGGACGTGTGCTGGGTGAAAGGGATTACTCTGTGCAGTGTCTAAGGGTGCCAAGAGTGTCCGCTTTGTGTCTGGCAGACAAGGATGTTCATGGCCTTGTCTAGGTCAACTTATTTAATCCAGGACTAGGGGGGATAAAAGTCAGCAGGACACCTCATCTCACCCCTCCAGCCATGATTGAGAGGTGCTAGTGGCCAATTATGGCGCTGGCTGGGTGATTAGGGGGATATTTTTAAAAAGTGTTGTCATATTTTATCTCACTCTGAGGCATATCGTTCAATAAACAACTTTGAAATGCAATCTGTATTCAACTAAGCAGTTCAATGTATTTAAGCTTTACACTTGAGGGAGAGGCCATCTCCACACCCATCAAATTGTGTGAGATACGTGTTTTTAAAAATGAATGTATGTATTCTTCAGCAAAATTCTCACAACAAATATAGCTAGGTGTATTTCAGATCTCTCACCGACCACTTACTCTTGTGCATTGCCCCAATTTTCCCCATGTTTTCTTCATCTTTTCATTATTGATGGGGATCATGTGGACACTTATCCCCTTATCTTACTTGCCACATTAGAGCAGCCTGCCACCACACATCTGCACACCATTTAAATAGGATTTTCCCCAACTCTTTTCTATATCTTGTTTGGCTCCCGTTAGCTTCCTCCTCAGTGAATGCCTGACTCTATCTCATTAAATGTCGGCAAAAATAGAACGCAATTTATTTATTTATTTAAAATTTTGTTTTAAGATTTCTTCCTTTGTTTTCTCCCAATTTACACAGTCGGTTTTCAAACTGAGACCAGAATTCAATTTTAAAAACAGTGTTAATTTTTTGGGGGGATTTGTCATATTTCACAAACGACACTTGTTTGTTTTATTTCTGCAAAGTTGTTACTAGTGTGACAGGTGCCATTTAAAGGTACCAAACCCTCACCACAATCACAGGTCATTTATTCTTCTTAAACCAACCTCTTTACAACTGTGCCGCAGTTGTGCTGCCGTCTCTTGTCACAAAACTACCGGAATTAAGTTGGACAAGCCTTAATGTGCCTCCGTCCTGGAGTAACGCTAGTGTCTGGGCATTGTGTTTTAATAACAAACTAGGGCCCAAAGTCTCTTACTGATCTAGAAATAATCATTTTCAAGAGGTTTAGAGAAGATACTGGTAGACAAATTCCTTGCATACAGTAAAATAGTACAGTACCCCTGAGAATGAGTAATATGGCTTTGTGCTGTAATCCATCATATGGTATGGATATTGACTAAGGCATTGCCCTACAGCCTCTACAATGTGGGGCTGTTTATCTCTATCTGTCTCTGATTGCTTGGATGGCTTGGATACTGCCCCCCCCGGGTAGGACAACAGAGCAGATTACACCAGGGAGCGAAAACTACAGGACTGGGATAGAGTGATATTCACAGGATATTCTCTGATCGCTGCTTAATCAACCACAAGCTCAAAGGAGCTCAAAGGAGGGGTGCTAATCTCCCATGTCACCCCCCCAAGGGTTTGATGCTCTCGCGTTTAAGGGTATGCACAGGAGGGTTTTCCTGAGCAATCATCTCCATAAACATACAAGAAAGAGTGAAAGGTACCAGTCTTTTTGTATTATTATTAATGTGAACCATGAGAAAGCTGTTAGGTCTAATTTCTCATTTGAACCTTATCATAATGCATAATGGGATATACACACTGCCCACAGGGCTCACAGTGAAGCACAAATCAGATTTTTCACTTTTCCATGAGCTGCTTTTCAATGGCATTAAAATCTGCTAGATGAGAGACATCCACTTAATCCCATGTCAAACGAGGTCATTAACTTAATCCTCTCTTTACATGTTTTAATTGTGACATTGTGTTTCTATGTGGTAAATTCACCCATACCTTCCCACACTGTTTGACATTTTCATCCTCCTCATGAAAGCTGTAAGAAGGCTGTTTTTCAAGGAACTGGTTATGTATGCCCCAGTAAAATTGTTCCTTGAGCTTCATAATATCATCAACATCAAGCATCATTGTTCCAATGGGAGCACATAACCCAGGTTATTAAGTGATCCCCCGGATGACACAGCCATGTCCAACTGATATGGATTATCATTGTGATGACATCATAGTATTAATGTATCAATGTACATTTTGTAAGTCACTCTGGATAAGAGCGTCTGCTAAATGCTGAAAATGTAAAATGTAAAATGCATAGTAGTGCTGTTGTTCTGGATGGGCATAATTATGGTTCAACCATTGTTAACACTACTGTACATGTTTACTGCAAAATGTAATTCTATTAAATCAAGCGGAACTAATCTGTTTTAATCTATATAATTCTAGCAAAGAACATTTAGGTAACACACGGCAACATAAGTGTAGGCACATGAGTTTATTAGTCAATAAATGGATATATACTTCCCTCTAGTGTGGAAAATAAGAACTATATTTATACAGGGAGAATGAGTGCGACAGTAAACCAATAACTCAATACCTTCCGGTAGCAATAAGTTAAATTGTAGATGTTTTGACTGTTACGCCACCCGAGGCCCTCTCACAGCCCAGCATTTTTAAAAGGAAACAGAATACATTAAAGCTGACTTTCAAGCTCATCAAAACTGTCTCGTCCTCTGCTTTTCTCACAGAAAGGCATTAAACAGTCACTTTGAGCTTTGGTCCAGCAAGGTATGACTAGGAGTTTAAGAGAGATTTGTTTGTAAATCCATTTCAGTTCGAGTCTCTATATGTTGTCACTGTACTCAATATGTTGTCACTGTACTCAATATGTTGTCACTGTACTCTCTCTCTTAACAGTGGGTGAACAGAGTGGGAGCACGGAATGGAATTTGGCTTCAGAGTCTGTTGGCAATGGCATGAAGAGAGCTCCCTCTGTTGACGAACAGGGGAAGTGATGCCGGTGACAACCTCTAACCAAATGCCCAAACAAATGCCATACCTTGTTTATCAAGGGAGTGCATTCCAAAATGATGATGGCCCAGACTGTTGCTCATCCTAGTGGTAAAGTGGTATTTTTTTTAAATAATGATGATGATGATTATTACTTACTTACTTATTATTACTTAGTGGTACTAATACACAGCAGAGAACATGGTATTCTGCATGCCTATATTAGCATAACCACACCTAGACTAGCTACAATAGACAACATTGTGTGCATATCATTCTTTTAAAAGTGATTTATAGTAGATTCCACCTTTTCATGCATGATGTTTGGGTTGAGTTTGCTCCTAAGTGCCTGTAGAATGAAAGTGTCTCAGATCATGCACTGATCTTTAAAATATTATGCCTCTGCCAAGATGTAGCCTACCTTATCTACAGTGAACAGAATGTGAATATTAAATCACAAAAATTAAACCAAGGAAACTTAGGATTCTGTAACAATACAAATGTAAATATTTGTATGATCAATATTGTGGTGATGTATTAATGGGCCGATTTCATTGCATTGGATAATCTTTCCAATTAAATTATGCTAATTATCAACAGAATCTTAGTAATAAAGCTTGTGATTACTTTCAGCTGGTGTGCAGTGCGACTGTGCACTGAGGACTTGAAACCCACTTTCCACACTGTCTTCCCAATAATTAAAAGTATGCATGACTACTTTCGGACATTTCGACCTCCAAATGAGAGGAATTTCAGTTCAGCAAGTGTTTTCATTCTGCAGTGATTAAAGTATAAAGCAGGGCTCCTTAATGGCTGAAAGAGTGGTCTGGCATTTGGATCACCCTCATGGGAGACTGCCAGGCAGTGAGTCAACTCCTTGGCAAACCTTTTCAACCTGGATGGAAGGGCCTACGGGTGGCCTGTACCACCAGGTGTAGGTCATCGCCATGGAAATTGAGAAGGACGAGGCACCCGGATGATCTCATCACCTGGCACCTCATGTAGAGAAACAGCTTAAAAGTCATGAGTCTGGGATGAACCAGAGATCACCAGATGGCAGGAGTTACAGTGGCATTTTGAAATAATGTGCTTTCAGAAAGCATCCAATACTTGTTGCTGAAAATATTAGCCCAACAACTCCAATGATGTAATTTGTATGGGATTAAACTGTTTACCTTTTTCACATTCAAATTTCAGCACAATGCAAATGTTGTGGACTATGACTTTACTTTTTTATAACTGTTTGTAACCAATGATATAAGTCATACTTTACTTTTGATAACTAATAAAAGGTGATGTGTTTTAACAGTGCAGTGCTTGTTTTGTTTAATTATTTTGCATGGACCTGTGTATTTTTTCATGGACCTTGCCAAGCAAGAAATCCTGAATGCTTGCTAATATTGGCATAGTTTAAATCCCTTTGCTACAGACCATTAGGCTACTATCAATTCGTTAGTTAGCTATAAGGTTGAAGCTAGCTAGCTTCATCTCTGGATAGCTTTACAAAGTCAGATGTGACATTTAAAATATGAAATGCAGTTTAGTAACAGGGATATCTGTGTTTTGCTAGCTAGCCAGCTTGCTTGCCATATACTGTATTTTGACTGCTGACTTGATGTTATGGAACGTTAGCTCCATTTTTTTGCCATGATGGGTGTTATAGTAAGCTTAGTCTCTGGATAGCTTTATAACCTTCATACACTGAAATGCCCTAATAGACCCTAAAGACCCTAAAGACACTCATCACACCCTACACCCCAGCCAGACCGATCCGCTCTGCCTCCTCTGGCAAACTGACTGTCCCATCCCTCTGGGCGCCCGGCAGCCGTTCTTTGCGGTCTCGCCTCTTCTCTGTCCTGACCCCTCGGTGGTCGAATGATCTTCCACACTCTATGACTATGATTGATCTTACCATGTATTAATGCACATCTTGTAAGTCGCTCTGGATAAGCTGCTAAATGCCTAAATGTAAATGTAAAAGTCAGATTTAATATGTTTTAATTTCAGGCTGTAATGCAACAAAAGGTGATATTTTTTAGATGGGGTGTAGACTTAGGGCTAGACTTGTAGCCAAAGAGGCACTGTATATTTATTGCTCTAGTTTCAGACAACATCTGAATGACACTGACTATGTAGGGAAAGAGTCAGACCCTGGTGCTACAGCCCGGCAGCAGCAGCATTATCTCTCTGTCCCAACCAAAGACTAGTCAATGAAAACACGTGATCGGCCGCTTGGCTGCACTTGATAGTACACTGTCTGTTCAGGCCACAGGGGCTTCCCAGCATCCTCTGCGTTGGCTCATCATATGTCTGACACAAAGACAGCCAGACACAGGCTAACCAGAGCCATCTCCGACAAAGACATCATTCTTCCCTCTGTTTGTGATGAAATACTCCCATTCACACTAGCTGTAGCAAGTGTCACAACCGATCCCATTTTCTTTTGTTTCCAACAGTAACAGTCTGTCCTTGTGCTTTTGCATTGCTACAAATCTGAATCTGAATACTGAATCTATGCTTTCTAAAATAATAACATGAAATTGATGGCAATCATATTACTCTTTGATGCAGACATTGGAACTCTAACATCTAAGACAGGCCTGTTAACTAAAGATTTAGTTTTGCAATCCCTGTGGATACTTAGCATAGTAGGGAGAAACCGTGATTATGGATAGACAAATGTGAGGCGCGGTCATATGACCCAGCTGGAAAAATACAAGGTGCATTTCCACAAACTAGATGCAGAGTTTGAACTATCTTGTTGACCTCCATATGTGGTATGTAATTTTTAAGAAACAAAGCCACATTTACCATGCAATTAAGAGCACTTTCACAAATCTGGTTCCTGTCTTGGCAGCAGAACAGAACGGGTGCAACAGAAAAACAGGTGGAAAATACAAGGGAGAACAGAGTTAGAATGCAACTGCAGTACACTGGACTATGCTTATTCGTTTGCTCACTGTTAGAAACATTATAATTACCACTTTCAAAATTGGTGATATGGCTGCATTATGGAGCCATCATACATACACTACCGGTCAAAAGTTTTAGAACACCCCCATTTTCCAGTTTTTACTGACATTTAAGCAGTTCAAGTCCAGTGAATAACCTGAAATGGTACAAAGGTAAGCGGTAAACTGCCAGAGGTTAAAAAAAAAAAACCTTAGGTTACCAAAAACTGAAAAATAATGTAAAGTTATAAAAGAAGGCCCTTTTCAGGGAACAAGTAATGGGTTAACGTGGGTTAACAGTCACTCTGTTCAAGTCGCCGACTCTGGATCCAGAAAAAGAGCCCCAGACCATCACGCTTCCTCCTCCATGTTTGACAGTCACACACTGAGGAACCAGCCTTTCACCTACTCGACGGCGTACAAAAACCCTGCGTGATGAACCGAAGATTTCAAATTTTGATTCATAAGACCTTCTTCCAGTCTTCAGTCGTCCACTGGCGGTGCTTCATGGCCCAGGCAAGCCTCTTTTTCTTATTTTGCCATCCTAGCAATGTCTTTCTTACTGCCACTCAACCTGTCAAACCTGCAGCTCGAAGTCTTCTCTTCACAGTTGAAACAGACTTCCTTACTTCGGCCAGTGTTAAGCTGTACTTGAAGCTGTTGTCCTGTGAGCTGCCTATCACGCAAGCTGTTGACTCTCAGAAACTTGTCTTCTGATTTTGTTGTGGCTTTGGGTCTGCCAGACCTCTTCCTGTCAGAGTTTCTTCCAGTTTCCGAGTGTCTTTTGATGGTGTAGGAAACTACTCACTGCCAAAAAATGTACATTATTTTTACGTTTTTGGTAGCCTACACTTTTTTTTTACCTCTGGGAGTTTACCGCTTACCTTTGTACCATTTCAGGAAATTCACTGGACTTGAACTACTTAAATTTCAGTAAAAACTGGAAAATGGGGGTGTTCTAAAACTTTTGACCGGTAGTGTATATCCAAACATATACAGTGGGGAAAATAAGTATTTCACCCCCTGCTGATTTTGTGAGTTTGCCCCCTTACAAAGAAAGGAACGGTCTATAATTTTCATTGTAGGTTCATCTTAACAGTGAGAGACAGAATATTAAAAAAAATCCCAGAAAATTACATTATATGAATTTTAAACATTTATTTGTGTTTTATTGAGGAAAATAAGTATTTCACCCCCTAGCAAAACATGACTCAGTACTTGGTGGAGAAACCCTTGTTGGCAAGCACAGCGGTCAGACGTTTCTTGTAGTTGGTCACCAAGTTTGCGCAGATCCCAGGAGGGATTTTGGCCCACTCCTCTTTGCAGATCCTCTCCAAATCCTTAGAAATCCATTTTCAGTGTCCTGGCTGAGGGAAGGAGGTTCTCACCCAAGATTTCCCGGTACATGGCCCCATTCATCCTCCCCTCGATCCGGTGAAGTCGTCCTGTGCCCTTAGCAGAGAAACAGCCCCAAAGCATAATGTTTCCACCACCATGCTTGACGGTGGGGATGGTGTTCTTGGGGTCCAAGGCAGCTTTTTCTTCCTCCAAACACGGCAAGTCGAGTTGATGCCAAAGAGCTCGATTTTAGTCTCATCTGACCACAGCACTTTCTCCCAAGCCTCCTCTGAATCATCCAGGTGCTCATTGGCAAACTTCAGACGGGCCTGTACATGTGCCTTCTTGAGCAGGGGGACCTTGCGGGCACTACAGGATTTCAATCCATTACGGCGTAGTGTGTTACCAATGGTCATCTTGGTGACTGTGGTCCCAGCTGCCTTGAGATCATCAACAAGCTCCAGCCGTGTAGTTCTGGGTTGTTCCCTCACCTTTCTCATGATCAGGTTCACTCCACGAGGTGAGATCTTGCGTGGAGCCCCAGACCGAGGGAGATTGATGGTCAATTGGTGTTTCTTCCATTTTCTAATTATCGCACCAACAGTTGACTCCTTCTCACCAAGCTGCTTGCCAATGGTCTTGTAGCCCATTCCAGTCTTGTGCAGGTCTATAATTTTGTCCCTGATGTCCTTAGACAATTCTTTGGTCTTGCCCATTGTGGAGAGGTTGGAATCTGATTCATTGATTGATTCTGTGGACAGTTGTCTTTTATACAGGTAACGAGTACTTAATTAGGAGTACTAATTAAGTAAGAGGACTAATCTGTGTGTCTCCTGGTCACATAACCGGTCTGTGGGAGCCAAAATTCTTGCTGTTTTGCTAGGGGGTGAAATACTTATTTTCCTCAATAAAACACAAATAAATGTTTAAAATTCATATAATGTGATTTTCTGGGATTTTTTAAAAATATTCTGTCTCTCACTGTTAAGATGAACCTACCATGAAATTTATAGACCGACTGTTCCGTTCCTTTCTTTGTAAGGGGGCAAACTCACAAAATCAGCAGGGGGTGAAATACTTATTTTCCCCACTGTATCTTTTATTTTTTATCAATACATCTGCTGCTGTTAAAAAGAAAACGAGCATAAAGCCTTAGAGCGTTAAGCCTATTTTAGCATAACAAATAAATTGTCAAATTAAAGTTTATTCTCTGGATATTTAGGGTTTAGTCAAGTTTCACAGTGAAATGTTTGCAAACCTGGAAAAGGCACCCAGAAGTTCTTGGAGAGGGGGAATGCAATCGAATGTAAAATAAATAAGAAGGCTCCCACACACTGTGTGTCTTGCAAAGTTCACATAACATCTCTCAGTTGTAGTTAATCACATTTAAGCTATTAAAATTAAAGCTATTAAAATTAAATGTGCCGTTATCTCAGTCCACATCTGCATCGATTTGTTGACTGTGGCACTTAAAAATCATTAAACAACTTGCAGTAGATTACATTTTTTTCCCACTTAATAGCCTTAATAGGGCACTCAGGATACACGTCTGGCCAACTCTGACCATGAAAAGGACTCGGTCATTAACATGCGGTGCCATCCATTTCCTCTGTGGCAAGCTCTTCTTATTCTAAATGCCTAATAACAAACCTTTTGTGTGAATCATGACACTACCGTCTCCATGACAATATTAAAGAAAGAGAGAAAGACTAGAAACCCTCTATACTATGAAATGCATTACAATTGGAAACAAGGTAAACACTCAACAGATGGTAAGTCACAAAGACTGTGTGACAAAGTCAGTAAACATTTTATTGTTTTTTTCAGAGTAAATGTCATGATTATGGGTGGTGGGAGGCGGAAAAGGGGCTAATCGTAGGACAGGTTCTTTAATGGATTTATAAAGTGTAATGAACTGAACTGTACCACATTGATCAATACAACATAAATGGCTTAAAGAATCATCCAAACTATGTTTGTATTCTTTTCCTCAATAACAAATATGTATGACATATTTGAAAATATTAAATATCTTAAGCCTACCCAGACAAAAGTTCACTGAGAAACCATATGAATCGCTAAACATGTTACTAAATTGTGATTGTGATGCAATATGCATAATAGTCCATGATGCATATCCTCCTGTAAATTCACCTGGGGTGCTATAAATGTCATGCACTTAATCAACTATACTGCATTGTGCACACATATACTGTATAGGCAACACAACAGTGCTTAATGAAAGACAAAGGGATAGATGTGAATATCATAGTAAAAGAATTGGGTACACATCAGTGGTCATCTGACTGAATGGGTAGTTTTCCATCAGTCCAGCTCTGTTACTGACCTCTCCATTGGTCAGTGAACTTGACTGATGTCCAAGAGGCTACTCCCAACCACCTCAATATAAAAGCCCTTGCCTGTTGCTCCCCAATGTTAATCCCTGTCCAGGAAATAACTGTCCCCTTTGCTGCTCTGTGGTAAGAAAGGTTTGTCTTCTCTTTACTTTTAATGTTTTGGTCTTGAGCGCATTGTGCTTTATGTTTTTGTTGCAGTTTGTTTAGAGTAAGGTTGATAATAACCTATTCATTAACAGGTTATTGACTTACAATGACTAAATATTGTTCTCACATAATAGAATGTGTATATCCATTTATTAAAGATAATGAATGAGCCATGACAGATAAAATTACATTTTAAATGCTAGTTGTCTTTCCTGTTTACTTGATTGTTCATTGATAATGTGTTAATTGTATGTTAACACTGAACAAATGATTTAGAAAGCTATTATAAGGGTTAATACAGTTTTAATCAACTATGTGGTTTTAGAGTAATTATAAAGTGGTATCCATTATCCCATTACTCTGCATTTCTATTCCTCATGGCTTCGTTTCGAATACTATGTTTGATGAAAAAGCATGGGAACTTCAAATGATAGTTATGCAATATTGAGACAAACAATACAATGGCACAAGACTGATAACATTGAGAAATTTCCAGTGTAACAATAATTGCAGTTGTCAGTCCTGCTTGAATCGCATTAGTCAAAATGGTTAATTCTGAATTTGCACATAATGTTTAAACAGTAAATGTAGCTGTCTAATAGTAAATTAAATTATGCTGATAAGTGTACGTGGGGGGGGTGAAGCATGGATACACTATCAATGTCAAAATGCATTTCCAATGATGACAAGTAAAACAATATTAAAAACTTACATGGTCAAACAGAATTTTTAGAAATAAATAATTATGTTATTATGTCAACAAATATTTGAAAGACAATTTTTAAAAGAAATATGCTGCTTGCAAAAGTCTTCAAACTCCTGGCATTGATATTTGGTGGAGGCACCTTTTGCTGCAATAACAGATTTATGTATTTTTGGGTAAGATTCTGCCAACTTTGCACACTGGTTGGTGATTTTCATCCATTCTTACAAGCAGAATTGCTCCAGCCCTCTCAATTTGCTTGGACATCGCTTATGGACAGCAATTTTCAAGTTGTGGCATAAATTCTCGATGGGATTCAGGCCAGGACTTTGACTGGGCCATGCAAGGACATTCATCTTTTTATTCTTGAGCCACTCCAATGTAGCTGTGGCCCTGTGCTTTGAATAGTTGTCCTGCTGAAAGGTGGATTTTTGCCCCAGCTTATGTTTTTTGGGAGAACCAGGATAGGTTTTCTTGCAGTATCAGCCTGTACTTTGCTCTGCCCATTGTTCCTTATATTCTGGCCAGTTTCCCATTCCATGCTGAAAAGAAGTATCCCCATAGCATGATACTGCCAGCACCATGCTTCACTGTAGGGATGGCGTTACATGGGGCAAAGGCAGTGCTAGGTTTGCACCATACATAACGCTTTGCATTTCGGCCAAAAAGCTCTATTTTAGCCTCATCTGACCACAAAACCTTTTCCCACATCTTAGCTGGATCACTCATGTACTCTCTAGCAAACTCCAGGTGGGCTTTGAGATTGTTTTAAATAATGGCTTTTTACTTGTCAGCCTGCCATACAGGCTTTCCTCACAAGTCTCCTCCTTGTTTGGTCACTGAGTTTGGACAGCCTTTTCTAGGCAGGGTCTGGGTGGTATGATGCAGCTTCCACTTCTTGATTATTGAGCCAACAGTGATCACTGGGATATCCAAACCCTTAGATATGTTTTGTATATCATTATCCTATTCTGTGCCTTTTGATAACCATATCCCTGGCTTCCTGAGAAAGCTCTTTGGTCTTAATGTTTGAGCCTTTCCTTCAAATTCACTACCTGACCAATGATGATCACATGTGTTTTGAAATCATGACAATGACTGTTATGGCAGACAGAGAAAGGCCAATCATCTCATTGTGTAGCTCGTTAAGGTAATGTTTTGCACTTGCATTAACTTACAGCTTCCAGAGCACAGTGTTTGAATACATTTGCAATCAACATTTTTCCATTTTTATTTCATTTTAGGTATCCATATAATGTTTTTCACTTGTTGTTTCCATAAATGTGTGGAGTAGGTTGTATTTTTAACAGGTATTAGTTCTTAAATGAAAGTGTTATAAATGAAAGCAACAAAATGTTAAAATTGTACAAGGCTCTGAGTACTTTTGCAAGGCACTGTATATATATTCACACCCTTAAAAGATGAACGAAAGAGATTGTATAAAACAAACTATATACTGTAAGTAATGAGGTGTATTTTATTTTCAAAAAATTATATTCTTTAATAATAATGCATTGACACAAAGCACAATCAAACGGTTCACAAATTATATATTTTTTTCCCAGAAAAATCAACAATCACAAATATTCACATCCCTGTTATCAGTACTTTTTTACAGTTATTCTTGGATTTTGTATGCAGATATTTTGTTTGCGACTGCGCACGCGAAACTCCAGACTGGCTCTCCCCTCAGTGCTGCTGGCTAACCTATATTCAATCAACAACAAAATTGACGAAATTCGGATGAACGCAAGGTACTGTTATGAGTACAGAGACTCTTATCTTTTGTGTTTTAGTGAGACATGGTTACACTCTACAATACTGGACTGTCAATTTGAAATTGAAGGGTTTACACTGGTTAGGTGGGACACAAGTGAGAACTCCGGTAAAAGCAGGGGGGGAGGGGTGTGCACGTACATTAACGACCGATGGTGCCATCAGTACACCATAAACAACAAAATATAAACCAATAACGTGGAGGCTCTGTGCCTCAGCCTCAGACTATTTTACCTCCAAAGGGAGTTTAGCTGTGTGATTCTGTGTGTGGTTTACGTGCCCCCCAGCGGCAATACAGCCCAAGCAGCACATGCCATCTCTGACTGTGTCCATGAATGCCAACAGCAACACCCTGAAGCACCAGTCTTAATCCTGGGAGATCTTAACCAGTGTAGTCTCAAGAGGTCAATGCCAGGTTTTGTACAAATTGTCAATTGCAGCACTAGGATTAACAACATTCTGGATAAGTGCTATACAAATATTAAAAACTCAATCTCCCCAATCTCCAACTCTGATCACACTGCTGTCGACCTCATCCCAGTCTACAAAACCAAGCTGAAAAGCAGCAGACCAGTGGAGAAGATGGTCAGGGTATGGTCAGAGGGGGGCATAGAGACACTGAAGGGCAGCTACCTCTGCACAGATTAGGAGGTGTTCCAAGAGGAGAGCATTGACCACACAGTTACAGTCACCACTGACTACATCAACTTCTGCGTGGAAGGAGTGGAAAAAGCCCTACATAAAAAGGGACATCAAGGAAAAGAAAACTGCAGTCAAAAACAAGGACAGGGGTGAGGTGAAGAGGATTCAAAAACAACTGAACAGCATGATACGTGAGGGCAAGTGGGCACACAGGGAAAAAGCTGGAAGGGGCCTTTTCATCATCCAACCCAAAACTAGCCTGGCAAACTATGAAAAACATGGCCGGCATGGCAGCACCCAGAAAACCCCTTCATGTGGAGGATGAACTCACCTTTGCAAATGAGCTGAATGCTTTTCATAAGAGGTTTGACACAGACATTCACTCGAGACCATCCCAACCTCAGTTGCTGACAGTATCATCATTACACCTGAACAGGTGACAAAGGTGTTCAAACGCCTAAACCCACGGAAGGCCAGCGGGCCCGACAGTGTTACCCCCCACCTTCTGAAGACCTTTGCAGAGGAGCTTGGCCCGGCCTGGCAGCCCATCTACCAGTTATCACTGGATTCTCATTCAGTTCCAACAGCATGGAAAACCTCTCATATAATACCCATCCCCAAAAAATCATGCCCCAAAGACCATAATGTCTACCGGCCTGTGGCTTTAACGTCTGTGCTGATGAAGTCAATGGAAAGAGTGATGGTCCAAGATCTTCTGCCCCCTGTGGAGAGGAAACTGGACCCATACCAGTTTGCTTACAGGAATGGGCGGAGCACAGAGGATGCGGTAGCAACAGCTACACATAAATCCACACATTACTCACTGGTACCACTCATTCATGACTCTGTGACCACCAACATAGGAGCATCTCAGGTCTGTGTGAGTTCACCAGTTCTATTCATCATGTACACAAACGACTGCACCAGCTCAACGAAGAACCACTACATCATAAAATTCTCCGATGACACTGTCCTACTAGCACTTATGACTGGCAACAATGGCATCCCATCATATATGGACAGCGTGAACAATCTGGTGCAGTGGTGTGACAGGAACTCACTGGCCCTGAACGTGACAAAGACAGAGGAGGTGATCTTCGACCCCAGGTCCATTGCTGATCGCAACCCAGTAACCATCCACAATAATCTCATCCAGCAGGTGGAATTTTACAAATACCTGGGGGTACAGATGGATCACACCCTCAGCTGGTCTGTCCATGTGGATTTTGTGTGCGCTAAAGTACAGCAGCACATGTATTTCCTGCGCAGACTCAGATCTTTTGGAGCCAGCCAGGAAATACTTCACCTGTGCTATTGCTCCACCATACAGAGTGTCATACAGTACTGCAGCACTGTGTGGTGCAACAGTGTAACAGTACAGGCAAGAACCAGGGTGACAAGCCTGCTGAAAATGGCCTCTAAGGTCATCGGGAAACCAGTAATTCAAGGCTTCCAAGACAGCCAGATCTCAAATACTCTGCGCTTGGCTAAAAACATAGCAGCAGATCCCTCCCACATCCTCCACCCGGAGTTTGAGCTGCTACCATCGGGAAGGAGGTTCAGACTCCCACAGTGCAAGCTGAACAGGCTGAAAAACTAGTCCGTCCCGCAATCCATCAGCCTTCTTAACAAGCACGGGGGAAGATAGGGGGACTCAGGGGGGTTGGATGTATACCTCACAGGTATGACCAGTGATGGAGCAAGACATTTACATTTTACATTTTAAGCATTTAGCAGACGCTCTTAACCAGAGCGACTTACAAGATGTGCATTAATACAAGGCGAGAACAATCAAAGTTAGCGTACAAGATCAGTGCAGTAAAACGGCAAAAGACATCATTGCAGGCAACTGCGTATCATACCTGTAACATTGGGAAAGAAAAGGTTAGTGGGTGTTTTTTTTTTTTTTTTTTTTAAACAAGTAAACAGATTGACTAGATGGACAGTGTTCAGTGGTAGTGGAGTCTGAAGAGGTGGGTTTTGAGTCTCTTGCGGAAGATTGGAAGTGATTCCGCAGTCCTGACCGATTGCGGGAGGTCGTTCCACCAACGAGGGACCAGGACAGAGAAGAGGCGAGACCGCGAGGAGCGGCTGCCAGGCGCCCGGAGGGATGGGGCAGTCAGTCTGCCAGCGGAGGCGGAGCGGAGGCGGAGGCAAGACTCACGTGGCGGAGCAGCAGCTTTGAAATTTGAGCTTAAAAAGCTGCCCACGTCACTCAGTAGACTCCTGGACTGCCGCAGCGCCCAAGGTTTATTCACTTTTTTTGTGCTTAATTGGCCCAACGGATTTGGACAATTTGGCGTTGTCTCTGCTGCTGGAGTTACTGCAGGAATACCACAGAATCTGTGGACTGCCCACCTGTCGGACCCCGTTAAGTTAAGCACTGCTTCATTTGTCCTTATGTGGCATTGGTTGTAACGCATATTCAAAACGTAATGCTTGGATGATGTTTTGCTATTTTCCTTTCAACCATTTCGATACTGTTTGTTAAACAGCTTACATATATTTAGCAGTCCTTGTCTACTTCTGTATCTTTCATTTGGTTATTTCCCTTTCTTTTCCCTTTTCTCCTTCTTTGAGTTCATTCCTTTGTCATTGAATTTAGTTGTCATTGTGTGTTTTAGCAATTATGTGGTGCCGTAGTCAGAATTGGTTCATTCATTTCCCTAGTGATTGTAAACATTCTGATTATCGATATGTTTGTTGTCTTTTGTTCTGCACAAATTGGGTTCCACTGGCTGCCATCCCCACTATATAAGAATTATACATTGTAATACGTGCACGTTGATGCGACCAAAGCTAACATCACTACAATGTTAATTGTGCTAAAATGACAGTTATTTAAGAATGTGCATGTCATTTAATTGTAGCCATGATCTAAAAGATATAAACCACTCCATGCCAGTGCATATACAAGAATGTATGGCACTGAGGACTGATCAACATCCTGTTGTGTCACATATGTGGTTTATATCTTACATATACACACATACAGTACATAATGTAACATATTGATGTTCTTTGTAATCGTCATTATTTCTATTTCAGGTTGAATATTGTCGTAAAAAATGACTGATTTAGAGAATTCCCTGGCAACCATCATTGAAGTATTCCACAAGTATGCAGAAAAAGAAGGAGACAAGCACAAACTGAAGAAAAGTGAACTTAGAGACTTGATCAACAATGAGCTATCAGCGTTTTTAGGGGTGAGACAAAAGCGAGCATGGGTATAACTATATGTATTGTATCTTCTTGTTTTCCCAGAGTGATGCATTATTGAATGAATTTATTATCCTCTCCTGTTTTACCATCAGCATGTCAAAGACCAGGCCACTATTGACAGTTTAATGGAGAGCCTGGACACAGATGGAGACTCAGAATGTGACTTCCAGGAGTTTATGACCTTCATCACCATGGCGACCATCTGTTGCCATCATTTCTTTGAACACCATGAAGATGAGTAGACTCCAGCTAAAGGGGAAGAAAAAATAACAACTTCCCACTTTAACAAGATAAAAGATAAAGCTTTTTTAGCTTGTTTTTGTTTTAGCATGTAGGGAGATTTTGATTACTTGATGGTAGTTTTAATCAGGCCAGATATTTAAGCCTGGTCCAACCAGAGCCTGGCGATTGAACCTGACGTGAACCTGAAAGCTTAGTTAAAAAGCTTAGTTTAGCCTGACCCAAACAGCATGTCCCAATAGAACCTGCTTGATTATTATTATTATTATTTGACTATGATTAATTATTAAAACTACTTAACGGGATGGAACATGTTTTATATTTACATGTTCAGTATTGTTTATAAGAGGATAGAACACATTCCCACATTTTTGTACAAAGTAAATATTATCAGCTGCATGACTGAAAGGGCATTGATAGAGTTGCATTCATTTGAGGTAGCCAGGTATGACTCTTATTTGTTGAGTCTTGTCAATTCATCTATACCTATATACCAAGTATGGCACTGTTTCCATCTGATGCATACATTACACACAAGTCATATCTGTGATTTTTTAAGCTCACAATATTGTTAATGACTCCTCTTGATGATAAAAACCAACTGACTCTAATCTAAGGCCAATAAACACCCTAAGATAACACAATCATGGCACTGCGGTTTACATTTATCTTCTATCATCTAAATTAATTAAATTAAATGAATCTGGATTTCAGATATTGCTGTGTGTGAAATCAACTTTTCAATACAAAAAAATGTACTGCACAGTGTTGTCCAAACTAAACAAAAACCGGATTCGGCTTGAATAGACAATAAATACCACACACACATTACACATGAAACCATAATGGGAAGAACAATGTTTGCACTAGACTTGTAGTTATAATTCATAATTCTGCTAACCCCTCTGTGAGCAATGACATCTGACACACTTTTTCTGTAAATGTATCTCTTAAGTGTTCAGCAGTGTAGCTGGCTGGCAAGCAAAGATTGTTACTACTGTTTCTGTAATGTGATGACTTTATATGGCACATATAATTCTGATGCTTTGAAAGACTGCTGCTATGTAATGTGATGACTGTGAATAAAATTCTCTGTTTCAATGTGGTCACAGTCTTTTGTTCGCATTGCAACAATGTAAGACAGGTACGCAAAATAAAAACAAAATAACGATTTTGTTGCTTTTGTTTGGTCAATTGGTGTCTTTTTTAACATTCTTTGTTAACTGGCAGAGGCAGACACACATGAGTATATAGATGAAAACAAAATTATATTTGTATTCTATTTGACAATGCATCATCAGTCTTTTTCAACTGTACCTTCTTTTAAACTAGACAGACATCTTTCATATAAAATATAGAATGAAAACAAATTCAACTTGGGAGCCAGGCACACATCATAACTAGTAAAATAATAATAATTCCAGTGACAGGGAAAATCTTCACCCCAGGAGCTTCAGTGAATGAGGAGATCAGGACCCCAACCTGCCACAGGCTTCAAACAATAATCTGGAGTTTATCAACACATGAGTATAACTAAAATGTATCGAATAAAACATCAGATAACTGAACATTAGCAATGAGCAGAAAATGGGATAAAATGTGTGCTTTAGTAACTTTCTGTACGTCGCTTTGGATAAAAGCATCTGCCAAATGACTGTAATATAATGTAATGTAATGTAACAGAGACATGCAGAACCAAGACTCTCTCGGGAGGTGTAAACTACAAGTCTAAACTACAGCACTCGAATGTCTCCTTTATCCCCAAATCACCCTATCTTTCCTGCGCACTTTACGTTGTCTTATCTCATGGTTTTAATTACAGGGGCTCCAAGCCACTCAACAGAGACCATGAAGAATTATGACATCACTCAGCAGAAGGGTTTAAATTGAGAAGCATATATTCAAGATCTAAAGAAGCGAAACTACTTACAAGAACAGATATCTTTGGTGTGGAGAATCTAAGAGGAATAATGCAATTAATCACAGATAAGGATGTTGTTAATTATGTATAAGGAAAAGATGTGTGTCAAAAAATATATGTAATAAGAAAATAATTTCAGGAATAGAGGTTTGTTGAACCCCATCACAAAAGTAAGTCTTGACTTTCATGATGCATGCTGCACCACTGAAACTCTCTGACAACAAGTAATGACTTTCTTCAGTCTGAACTTGTCCTGTGTCAAAAATTTCACCCAAAAATATAAAAAATGTTATTTTACTGTATGCAGACGGTAATACAAACACACAGAGCACGATACATGTAATGCCCTGCCTGACAAGAGAGCGTTCCTAAGATTTATACTCTGGATGACATAGGCTGGTAGAACCCTGCTCCTGTGTTATATGAAAATGTACATGCTCTCGGCTACTTGTTATTATAATTCAATAATCTAGACATGTGCATGTGCCCCCTCTGCCAATTGAGCAATTTGGTGTGTCAGTATGATGTTCCCATCTTTTAAATGTAATCTTGAGAGTGTACACAGCCAGCCTGGTCTGTGAAATGCTTGATGGTAATTTTTTTCACGTTGCCAAATTTGAAGATCAGTTTTTAAGAGCATGACATAATTTTAAAAAGGTTGGATTTGTAATTTAAGAAAATAAATCAAGGTATATTTGGTTAGTTTATTACCCCAATAAAGATACATAACAACATACGGATTGAACTGGAATTGAAGTGCAATGAATATTTCCTTTAAACTGGCCCACAGCGAATTCTTACACTGCCACATTCATCTTTATGTTTAGACTGATTGTTAAAAAAAAAAAAGATACATTGCTATATGTGGGAAATGTAAATGACATTATTCCCGTTGCCATTGTGATGTGTTATTGCCCCGTTGAAATGTTGAATTTTTCAACATGCTGCTGATTGCTGTCTCTTCCTGTTTCCGAGCATGATCATTAGTGATGGAGGCGAGGCAGAGATGCGCCGAGAGCCGTGCTGCTGGATGGCTGTTGACTGCCAATGAGGGAGCGAGTCGTGGCAGCACCTCAGTGAAGCACTGTCAATCAATCATTGTTCACGAGTTTGAGAAGTCGGAGAAGGAAGCTCTCATCATGCTTTGTATGGTATTGTACTTTCAGCTGTATTGCTGATGTACAGGTAACTGCCAAAATAAAGGAAACACTTGAGTAAATGAAGGGCTCTGGTGGATCTGTTATGGTGTGGGGTGCATTTTCTTTGCATGGTTTAGGTTCACGCAATCCCTTAGAGGGCAAGGTAAACAGCAATAAAAAGAATGGTTAGAATAGAATAGAGTTCCAAACTCTTGTGGAATCTATGCCAAGACGTACGGAAGCTATTCTGGCGGCTCGTGGTGGCCCAACGGCCTATTAAGGCACATAAAGGTTTTTCCTTTATTTTGGCACTTACCTGAATATGTGTGTGTATCCACAACATATTCAACAAATCTTAATTTTTTCCGTAATTGCCCCGATGAAGGACCCACAAAAGTTCAAACTCACTATATTTATAACTGGTTAAAATGCTTGACTTCCTCATCAGCTAACCAGCTAACTGAATGATTGTTAGTATCAATAAAGGAAGGACGTTTTGGGGAACTCTGCCTTATATATGGTAACAGTTGATGACAGTCCCAGTACACTCATATTATCTCCTGGGTTTCTTGCATTTTTTCCCAAATAAAATGAGGAGGTAGGATTACAGCTTCTCAGGTACACAATTACTAAAAGATGAGAGGACAGTGTTAGTCCTCAGAGTATCCATCTAATACAATATCTTCTTTCACCCACATCTTACCTGTGTCCTTCTTCTCAGTTATGATGATGGCAGCCACCACTGTCATCAGCACAGTGACCGTGATGATGAGCACGGTGACAGTTTCGGCGATGCACAGCTCAGCGTCCACCTCGGTCAGCCGGTAACCCTGCAGCTCAGGTGGCTCCTTGCAGCTGAGGTTGTAGTAGTCGTATAGGAACAGCCTCTGGATGCTGCGCAGCTTCCTGAAGACCCTCTGCAGGTCGCAGTCACAGGACCATGGGTTGTCTGCCAGGAGTCTTGGAGTGACCCTGGATGACCAGCTGTGCTTCTCGGGCCACGTCGCAGCGATCACCCGGACTTGCTGATTCTCCCTCCACAACATCCGGAGGATCTGACCGTTCTTCACCCAAGAGGCCTCACATCTCCTGGTCCAGGCCCTGGCGATCTCAAATCTGGACTACTGCAATTCCTTGCTGGCAGGCATACCGGCCTGTGCCATCAAGCCACTGCAACTAGTCCAGAATGCTGCCGCACGTCTGGTGTTCAATCAACCGAAGTTCACCCACATTACCCCTCTACTCTCCTCTTTGCACTGGCTCCCCATCGCAGCACGCATCAGATTCAAATCACTGGTACTTGCTTTTCAAGTGGCTAGAGGAACTCCCCCTTACCTCACACCCTACACCCCAGCCAGACCCCTCCGCTCCGCCTCCTCTGGCAAACTGACTATCCCATCCCTCCGGGCGCCCAGCAGCCGCTCCTCGCGGTCTCGCCTATTCTCTGTCCTGACCCCTCAGTGGTGGAACGACCTTCCGCAATCGTTCAGGACCACGGAATCACTTGCGATCTTCCCAATCACTCGACTCAAAACCCACCTTTTCAGACTCCACTACCATTGAATTCTGTACATCTACCCAATTGTCATCACTACTGCCTACTTGCTCAACACTTCTTGTATATGTATCCCTGCTTACTCTTCATTTAAAAAAAAAAAAAAAAGACTAACCTTTTCCCAATGTTAAAGGTATGGTATGCAGCTGCCTGCAACGATGTTTATCGCTGGATTACTGCACTGATCTCTTGCGCGAACTATGATTGTTCCTACCATGTATTAATGCACATCTTGTAAGTCGATCTGGATAAGAGCGTCTGCTAAATGCTTAAAATGTTAAAAGTAAATTTATGTCTGCCAGCAGGATGTGGATGCTGAGTAGGTGTGAATGCTGAGGAAGGTCTTGAAGCGGATGGTGCTCAGGTGGTTGTGGGCCAGGTTGAGCAGGGCCAGGCTGGTGAGGGGGGTGAAGACTCCCACCTCGGTGCTGTTGATGCGGTTCCCCTGCAGATTGAGGACCTCCAGAGACTTGAGCATGGAGAAGACCCCATTGTCGAGTAAGCTGAGTTTATTGTCCTCTAGGTGCAGCAAGGTGATTTATTTATTTAGTTTTGTCCCATTTTGGCCTCCATACAGATGACTGTCCAGCTCTTTTTTATATATTATTATAATGATACAATATGAACAACATGTCAGAAGTCCTGTTCATCATGACGTTTAGCAAGCCCTTACAAAAGCCAGTCTTTTTTTGCATGAAAAACAAGATTCACCAGAATATGATGACAAAATCTAGTTTTTAATTTCAACTAAATAAGTAATCAACACAATCTGAGTCTATGTTACAAGACAATAAGAATATAAGGATGTTTGATGATAAGAACAGGTAAATCGGCCCATCTAGTCTTCACATTTTGCCTAATGCCTGGAGAGTATCTAGCATTTTTCCAAGTCCGGTCTTGAACACACCAAGGGTCTTTGCTTATACTACATGACCTGGCAAGCTAGTGCATGCATTGATAACCCTGTGTGAAAAAATACTTAATCAGTGCAAAATTCACCTTTATCACACTTATCGACTGTCCCCCATGTGAAAAGAATAAGCTGAAGAAAACTTCACCTCTTTTTACATTTACAGTCCTTTTTTCTACACGGTTCACTATAACGAACAATCCTTGAAATGTATTATGTATAAAAGATGAGACTGCTCACTCCACGAATATCTGCCAGCACAGGGCTTGAATGGGGGAAAACAAATGGATGTGAGTGGTGGAGGTGGGTTGCCTGCAGAATGAGAGAGACTCCCCTGCTCTTCCCAGCATACGTGTTGACAAGCTTGAGCTGCAGAAACAATGGGCATGTGAATAATTCATGCGGCGTTAAGGAGAGCCAGGTCCCGCACTTGTCATGATGCCCGAGGGAGGCAGGGGCATTGTGTGAACAGACGAGAGGGGAAAGTATCGGCGAGGGCTACCGCCGGCACCACACTCTGCCAGCACTTTCTGCTGTCTCCCAGGAGGATTACACATGCGCTCCATTACCCTATGTTACCTGTGTCAAGCAAGGGTGCAATGGACTGGTAAATGTATACGAAATTAGCCAAAATATTGTTTCTCGTACATGTATTATCTGGTTTCTATATTATACAGCGGGAGAGTTATTGTTATAGCTTCTTAGAGCTCGCAGTCGCCATTTTCTCTCAGTCCCGTTTTGTGCTTTGGAGAGAATGCAGAGTTGTGGCATGCTTTTATTCTGACTTTATCCTCTGGCAACGGTGTGTTTTATGTCTTTACCCAGCTGTCAAGCTACAGTCCATGCATATGAGCTCATCCACATGTCTGCTGCATTCTTTGTCAAACTGAGTAAGAGGAGTTTCACTAACAGATGGACATATTAGGTGCTCCAGTCGAATAAACAAGGATTCTTACCCACCCAAAGTCAAGGACTCTGGAACACGAAGAAATTATTGTTTAAATCATCAATTTTGTTTGTAGAGTTATGTTTTAATATGAATTTGTTTCCCTTTTTCATTTGTATATGTGGATTGTTTTGATTAGACATTTTGTAGTTAATGTATGTTATGTAAAAATACCCAATGCAATTATGTTTATGAATAACCCCTGGTGAGTTAGAAAGGATACAACTGCTAGTTATTCAAAATACAGCACTTATAAAACCTAAAACAATTATCCTCCTGAATCTATTTACAGTGTTTTGTTGCCTTCTGAATTCATTTGTTCTCAGTTAATAGGTGGATACATTTTTGTAAAATATAAATATGTTTCATATATTATATTAGCTGACTGATAAATGACATACTTTTCCTTTGAAAATGCTGAGAAGAAGAAGAATATATTTATTTTTCTGACATTACTTGAAGCAGTAGTCAAAATGTTGTCAGACAAATAAAATAAATCAATAAATCAAAAAGCAAACTTATTGTATATCTGGCCTTGTTGTAGCAACCACTTTCTAACACATATCATCAACGTAGGATTAAAGCTATTAGAGCCACACGGCAATGCTGCAGTTTCAGGTCGACCCCTGTAATGTGAGAAAAATCTTTTCTCTCTTTTTCCAGAGAACATAAGTCAAACATGGGTGAGAGGTTTCTGGATGGGATGTGGCACCTAACCTGGCATGTGATCTTCCAAAATTCCATTCCTCACGGCGGGATTCTCAAACAGGGCAAAGTATGGTTGGTGGCTGTGTCACCTGGGCTGTCAGAGTGTTTCTATGAAGGCCTGTTATTAACAACTGTAAAAGTGTTGGCCAATGGGACTTTGGTAAAGTTGAGTGGGCCAATTATCCATGATGGATACACATTATGAACATACATGCGCTTGTGATGGGTGTTTGGTCTCATTTTAGTACACGTATACACTTTGGAATGTTGGTTTATTAACCGTGGCAATATACCGTTAATTACTGCTACTCAATTATTATTCACATTTCTTGTGTTGGCATTTTAATTGCTTTGATTGTAGCTAATAGCTACAGTAGGCATACTTGCAGAGCTAAACATGCAGATAATATCTTCTATTGGATATAACTGTGCCCAGCTTTGCCATCTGTTGAAGAACAATATATATATATTTGTAATGCAAAACGGCAAACATTTTGATAGCCTATATTAATAACAAATACATTTGCATTGTCTGAGCCTCTCTAAAAGTACATAAGGACAAAGCCAATAGAGTGCATCTCACAGAGATTTCTCCTTTCTTTGTCAAATATTTTTGCCTTTTGCCTTACCTCCACTCATTTTACCATAATTTGCATTAGCCCTACACAACTTCCGCGTACGTCATTCCAGTTTATATATATTTTCTTAAAGATGTAGCGCAGTTTTCTCTTAAAAAATGATGCATTTTTATCTTTCAAAAATCAATAAGGAATAATAATAAATAATAATAACAATAGAAATAATTAAAAAATCATTCATAATTCATAAATAATTAACTATTTCTATTATTATCAGTAAATTCTATTTCCTTGTAATCCGTCCAAAATGGATAATGATACGGATAATTTTTGTGTACATGGTTACACATGCATGGTTAACCGCGTCCATCCCTAACACACACACACACACACACACACACACACACACACGCACACACACACACACACACACACACACACACACACACACACACACACAATGAACCTACAAAGAGAAAAAGGAGATGTCCCTTTGGTAACAGTCTCCTGGAAAGAACCAGAGACACTTGTCCAACGCCAAATCCATTGGAGGAAGTTTGTTGTACGCCACTGGAATAAAAAGGTTTAACGCAACAATGTGACTGTTGACTCTGTCAAATAGGAGACAAGTAAGAACATAAGAACATAAGAATACATAATGATAATTTAAAAAAATAAAAAAAATAAAAATAATAATAATAATAATAATTTAAAAAAAATTAAAAAAATTATAAATATAAATTATTATTATTATTATTATTTTTATTTTTATTTTTATTATTATTTTTATTATTATTATTTTTATTATTATTATTATTATTATTATTTATTTTTTTCCGTATGAGATAACATGGGGGGGGGGTGGGGGGTGGTATTTTCTCTGTGGGAGGGGGGGGGTGAGTATGGTAGGTGGAATATTTCAAACTGATTGTATGCCTGTACATTGCTACCTTGTTCTGCCTACAAAAAAAAATCCAATAAAAACATGTATAAAAAAAAAAAAAAGAATACATAATGACGAGAATGGGCCATTCAGCCAATCTAGGCTCATCATGTCCTAATCTAAAGAGTATATAGTACTGCATCTAGCCTAGAGTTGAATAGCCCAAGTGTTTCTGCCTCTATTACTCGAACTGGCTGTTCCATTGACAACTCTCTGTGTAACAAAAAATGTCCTAATGTCCGTGTGGAATTTGCCTTTAACTCATTTCCACCTGTGTCCTCTTGTTCTGCTAGCCAGACTTATCTTTAAAAGTCTTTGGTAGTTCACTTTTTTAATCCCTTTAAGGAGTCCGATGACATGGACAGCTTCAGAGAAGCAATTGGGGGGGAAAAGACTATGGGTAAAAACATGGCCAACAGCGGCCAAAACATGGTATGAAAGTGTATTTTATATGCTGTGTCTGTATTTTCTATTAAGTATTATGGTGCCACTGTGCACCTCTTGGTCCGTTCATTATTGCAAAGATAAGGTTGAATTGAAAATGCTATCAGGCTTCAAAGGCACATAACTAAGCTGAAAATACATCGTTTCTAATAGACCAGTTATATTGCATCGTTGTTCTCTGTCTATTTGATGATTGGCAGCAGTGTTTCCATCCTCCGTGCATCACAAAAAGGCATTCACATGAAAACAATGTCAATTTAACATGCAATGAATGCAATTCCTTTTTCCATCAGTCACAAAATTAATTTCACAACCATTACCTTGATCAATCCTAAAAATGCATTGAGGGCCCTGCCTTAGAGAAGCATGGGGGCCAGGCGTGAATCTCCCCCAGAGCATTTTAGCCACTCTGATGCTCGCCTTTCTTTTCACGGCTGTATATCTGGACTGGACCACTTACATATTTCATTAACCTTAAATGCACTATGTGTGAAATTCCAATCAAATGGAGCCGGAGATGAAAGTCTGGGAGGAAGGGGAATTAAAATGGTTTTCCTTTCAAAAAACACCTTTTCGGGTCAGTTCGCACAAAGTATTTGAAATCAGTTTTTTTCTTCAGTTGAATTTGACCCTTTTCACTTCAGATTAGAGCTACTGTGTGCTTGTGAACTCCTCCTCGACAGTCCCATCACTGCTGTAAAAGCCTTACCTACTGAGGTTTTACTTTGTAATCGATTCACTTCACTGAGGAGGTTCACTTCAGGCCTTTGGATAAAAACGGATGAGATTTTAAATTGAAGGTAAGTGCACCTTATACAACCCTATACTACAGGGAGTATATATATCAAACTGTTTTACTAACTCTAACCATATCTGTTTTTTGACCCTTGAACACTTAAAAACTGGTTTGGGTTAATCCTGCTATGGCAGCGACCAGGATGCTAAAGAATATTGTGTGCATTAGTTAAGGAATAATGATGATTCTTAGATTGTTTATTTATTCCTCCTCTACGTTTTTACCTTTTATGAAACAGAAGTGTAACTGTATGATTTATAATAAAGAAATATGTTCCTCGTTAAAAATATGTTCAAATGCTCCTATTGCTTACTTCTCAATAAGACTGATAGGAATACTGTCCTATTGGTAGATAACAAGACCCTATTCTGACAATGCAAAAAGACAGCATGACTGTACAGTCCCAAATGCAATTGGTTTGTGCAAATATTGCTATTCTGGAGTGATGCAAGCACAAAAAAATGATGTTTGGCGCTATAGTATTTTAATGGTCTGAACTATCTGATTCCAAAGTGCAAACGCTATGTGCTCCAACAATACACAACCAGAATACACAATAGGGGGTGATTGTGATCAAAAATAATAACTTTCATCAGGGAATTATTTCCATATATATTTCAGAGATGAATCTTTCAATTACCTCAGTGCCTCCTGTTTTCAAGCTTCTCATCGTTCTCAAAATATGATGATCTCTTTTAATCATTTCCTGTTTATTTTGAACAGATTAAATGGCAACAGGACACAGGAATTCCACTCTATTTTTCCCTTGACTTTGCTTTTGTGTTTACAGCAAAGCTTACCCTGTTCACAATATCACAGACAGAATTGCAAAAAGCATTTTGACATTAATAAAAATGATGCAATGATGTCTTAGATCCAACAACCTAGTGTTTTACATGTCTGTTTAATGCTGGTAGATGATGAATACATCAATAAATACATAAATACATAAACATCCTCATAAACATCTTAGTGGTATGGATGGTGGAGACATGGTCAATTCAACTTCTCTATAAACCCGAAGGTTAAGTCACTGAGTAATTTATGTTTACAAATCCAAAAACATGTTTATATATTTCACTATATTTTCATATAAATGGATAAATCAGCACCTAATTCAAGGGACGAACAGTGAATTGCCATTACTTGGTTCACTGAGAGAGGGAGGATGTTTGTGTCGACAACAAATTGGCTCCTTTAAGTGTGAAGAATTAGGCTTTGCCACTTCAAAGTCACCAGGAATACGTTTTTAACTGTGTTTTTGAAAAAACTCTCCCTCCCCCACTCCAACCACAACCCCAGCCTCCTCATCCATGTAGGGCACCGGCCGCACCTGAAGTCAATTTACCCAGCTTTTTGGTTGTACTTTAAACATCATTTAGGTGGCACTGTTGCATTGCAAAAAGGTAAAGAAAACTCAGAACAAAGACAGAAAAGCAGTTGAGTTGAGCAAGCTGTATTGTCAAACTGCAAATTGTATATTTTTTCTTTCAGTTTAATAATACAGTTGCTGTTTTTTCATTGAATGCCAACTGTACAGTCCCAAATGGTTATAAATGCCTTCAAACAACCTGTGAAATATGACCCATATATACAATGATAATTGTCATGCTTTATCCAGAAAATAAATATTCAAGTCCTACCACTAAAGACTTCATCACAAAACAATTCCATGTGAGTGTCATTTATGACACCCTGGCTTATAGCAATAAAAGTGCTTTATATTCTCTGAGACTGCACCTCCAATAGAGTATCCTAATGCCCTTTCTTAAAAACACTGGAGTGCATAGTTAAGTTGTAAGCACTCCATCAGGGCATTAGCATCCAACTGTATGTTTTAATATCATGTCTCATTTGCTGTGACAGTTTTCCCTGTGATTCACATTGTGCTAAATCATATTATTATTTGTCTGGGCCTCTTCCCTCAGGACTACAGCATGATGCACAGGAAGTTCACATTCTCTGCACTGTACATTCAGTTTTGGTCCCCTCTTTTGATGAATCAATATCACTCATACTGATTTGTTTATCTGGTATCACTCTCTTTCGAACGGGTATGTATTCCTGCTGTATCCTTGTCTTGGCAACCCAGTGTTTGGTCTTACTTTAGGTTTTGATTCAGCTTACATAAATTAAGAATAATTTGAAATAAATAAATTATCATTCAATGATATTATTATGTTTTAAATACATTTCATTTTTTGGGGGGGCACTATTCAGACTTGAGTTGTGAGTGCATCCCTTGTGTCAGGGTTCGTCAAATCTGGCCCACGAATCCAACTTTGTCCTGGTCCTGGCTTTCCTTTCTCTCAGGTACATAATTGAACAATTAATTCATTTGATTGGCCAGAGTGTCTTCACACCTGACTCCCATGTAAAGGAAGGGTGGACAAACAGCAATGCTTGGCCCACGAGGACCGTGATTTGGGGAACCCTGCCCTAAGTCATGTTTTCAGTGTTCAATCTCAATTGTGGTGTGAAAAGGGCATAGGACTGGCAGACAAAAAATAATTACAAACATTTTATTCAAATGAAAGTGCAAATTAATGCATTGCAATAAAAAAGTTAATAGTTAATGTTTTTAATTGAATTTTGTTTCTGGTTCACATTTGTTAACTTGATTTTCATAGTGACAACATTTATCATTAATCACGCAAGATTCATTCACTTGCATTATATGTTTGATTATGTATCTATTATATCTATCAGTATATAACACTGATTTTCAGGAGCAATACATAAATCAATCAGTCAATCACACTGCAGGGGGCATGCCACGGTATCTTATGTGATTCGATCACAGAATAATATAAATGTAAATTACATCATCTGACGTTGATGTCAGTATTAGCATTTGTGAGCCGGCTTCATTGCTGCAACCTCCTCCATAAATCCGGGAGCGCGCAGACAAACATGCGCTCTCCTCCGAAGTAATGCTGCTATCTGCTGTGTCTTCTCACGCAGTCATTGCATCGGATGGGTAAACACCATGTGCAAGTGCCTGATTGACCAGAGGGGGATAGTTGTGAGACACGGGCATCTTGCTGACTGAATCCTTCCCTCCCTGGGTGACGCTATAGCCATTTATGTACCACCCTACAGGGCTGCTGGCAACAGTTGGAACTGGAACAGATTCTATACCGGACACTGTTTTCACTAGATGAACAACCCAGCAGCCCCTGCCTTATAGCATATTCCGATTACCTAAAATGCGGCAGCATTAGAGAACAAACATTTTAGTCATTCAAGTTCGGGAAATCTCTGCCGCATCATATAAGCTCAGACTGTCGAAGTACCAACTGTTATGCAGTGGATGTTTCTCTACCACAAGGAAATGTGGGTACAAGGTCTGGAGCCGTCATAAGTATTTGACTTAGGCATGTCAATAAGGCCCACATGCAACTTACATGTGCTTAATGAGCAACGAAACGTGTGCAACTGTCACTCAGTGCTACTTAGTAAGAACCCCCATGAGACATGGTGGTGGGCATAGCCACAGTGCCATAGCCACGACGGGGGAGCGGATTACAAACGACACAAATAAATGAATGAATTGGCCAACGGCCATTATATTCCCTTTAACACAAAGGCAAAGAACCCAAGGGTTGCTGCTGCCCAAGATCCTGTAGGCTTCCCAGGTACAACCGATAGCAGATGAAGATGAGGAGCAGCCTCTCTACTCCTCCCACCGCCCCAATAAAAATGCAGATGTTTACAATCATTGTTAATAAGAAGTGATGAGAGAATAAAAAAGTGAGCATCAACCCAAACCCATATACTGTACATAGCCCCTTGTGTTCAATTAATCCATTATTAGGACCTAATTAATCTTCACCATCTCAAGTGCATAGTAAACTGTCATACCAATTTAATGTTTTTTTCTACAGCACAAGCAAAAGTACAGTATCATTACATTTCACAGCATTATATATATATATATATGTATGGCATGTAACTGACAAGAGTCATCATTCCGGATCAGTATTAAATGCAACCATTAATCATTCAGTAAGTCCTAATCAGTTAAAAGCTACTCAGAGCTGAGGAGCGCTTTTATTTTGGAATCTAGTAGCCTCACTTGTCAGGCTCATAACCTATGAGCCGTTCCATGTTGACACACTGATGTAAAAATAAATCTGGTTTTCTGTGCAAATGTGTTTTGGAAATAATCAGTGAGAAGAAGCCTCTAACCAAAAGTTAAATGATTGCACACTACACTGTGTCATTCTAAATTGAAATTTGGTGGGGGTTCAAATGGGTCACAGTCTTGTTTGATGAACCGGTCCCTGCAATTTCATCTTGGTGCACTGCTAAGGCATGACACACTTGTCAAGCGTGCCTTGAAAGGGTGATTTTAGGGAGTGCTCTTAGAATACTCAAGAAAGATGTCTTCTTCCAAGATTTAAATGGTTCAAATTTTGCTCGCTCCAAGGTATAATTGCATCATATCACAATATATAATTGTATTCATTTAGAATCAGAAATGCATACTTGTATGTGCTTTTTTTCTTTGATGTAAGGACATTATTTAAATTAGCCAAGGACATACCATTGTTTATATTTTAAATGAATGCTTCTCTGCTTAAATAGACTGATAAACTGTATTGTCCTCTTACGTGGAAATGCGCATAACGGCATAACGAAACACGCCATATAAAAAAACCAAACAATACAAATCCCCCCCACCCATCCAATCCAAAAAACAAACCCAAAAAACATGTCTCCTCCCATTTGTGCCCTAAAACATATTACTTGTTAAACAAATCTTTTTCTATCAGCAATTGTATAAAACCACAAATAAATAAAATATGTATTTATTTATTTATAAATAATAGTTTATGAGCATACAATATAGCTCATATTACCTATATTTTATATTTTATACATACTTCTTTGCTCATCTTTATCAAGGGTGTGAATAATTTTGGACTGGGTACTGTACATACATTGTACGCATACATTTTATTTTTTAATAGAAAGCAATCCATTGTAAAGAAATCACCTGAAAAGTATGCAAATGAATCCCAAAATCCAGAATAATGCATAAAAATTGCTGATCATAATCCGGCATATATTATATTATACATAATAGATTCATTCAAACACATATACTGACATGTACTTTGAATTATTTCCATTTCTGAGTTCACACACAGCCTATCGTGAGGTTAGGAGTGCCCTATGTCTGCGCCATGTACAAAAACTTTATTTTAATCAGAAGCCTGTGAATAGGAGCCAGGCCTATCAGGGTTGGCACTGGAGTGATAAAGTCTGCATTGACAGCAGTAAATTCTCATTAAATTGACTGACAGTGGCGGGGCTGGGAATGTCTGTGGGTAAAAGTCAGAACCCTGCTGCTTTAATGAGATTCTTTTGCTTTCTTATTCTTGCTCATGTTAATGGATCTCTAGATTTGAGTGAATGTAGGAGATGGATGCTCACAGATGGGATGAAGCCAGTAGAACAGACTATCTTTCATCAACACATAATTTAGTGCTTTGAACTCTTCCTCTACCCAAATCCAATCTAAGCCAGTGAATTGAAGGGAAATGTACAACAGGCACGACATTAATATAGCTTCTACTGCTACTGCTATGGCTGCTACAGCTACTACTACGACCACTAATGCTACTTATTAGGGGTCCAAGCAGCAAAGCTGCTGGCGCCCTATTGTTTTGTTCTGATTATTATTATTATTATTATTATATGCCATATAGCAGACGCTTTTATCCAAACATTATTATTATTATTATTATTAATCATTATAAGCAACGATTGCCACATTTTGTATGGACCCCATTAATTTCCACGTGTGGCCGCACAGCAAGTAGGTCCCGGGTTTGAATCCCGGCCGGGGCCCATCTGTGTGGAGTTTGCATGTTCTCCCTGTGTCCGCGTGGGTTTCCTCTGAGTACTCCGGTTTCCTCCCACAGTCCAAAGACATGCACATTAGGCTAATTGGAGAGTCTAAATTGCCCATTGGTATGAGTTTGTGAGTGAATGGTGTCCTGCGATGGATTGGAGACCCGTCCAGGGTGTATTCCTGCCTCTTGCCCAATGCATGTTGGGATAGGCTCCGCCTTCCCCGTGACCCTGACCAGGAATAAGTGGGTTAGATAATGAATGAATGAGGATTATTGGTTGCACTTTATTTTACGGTATGCTAATTACCTACCATTTACTATGATAAGTGTCTAGTAATAATTGACAGTTTACTATGGTGAACATATTAAATGGAAAAACAACTGATGATCTAACTGGCCATAATGAACCAAACCTTCACCACCCACAGGTAATTTATTCTTCTTTTTTTAAACAATTTGTTTCAGATTTTATCCCATTCTCTCCCAATTTAGTAGCCAATTACACGCTCTATTTTTCATGTCAATCCCCCCCTTGTATTGCAAGTTCGCTGCCCTGTGACTAGCAGTGACAGAGGCAAAGTATCGTCTCCTCCGAGACAGAACTCACTAAGCCTGTCGACCATAACTGCAGTATTCCAGAGCCGCTCCTATACGCAGCGGACTCATGCCGGCTTCCCTCCGCCCTCCCTGGGGCAGACAGCCAATTGCCGCCCCCTAGTGGCACTCCTGGCCAGAGCCGACTCTGGCACGCCCGGTAGAAACGAACCCTGGTCGCAGTGGCCAGTGTCAAACTTAATTTATTCTTCTTAAATGAACCTGTTTTACAACTGCAACGAGTTGCACTACGGTCTCTCATCACAAAACTACCAGAATAAACAAGGACACACCTTAATGTGCCTCCTTCCTAGATTAACGCTATTGTTTTCACATTTGACTGTTTGCGCTTTTAAAACAAAACCCAAGACCATAATAAGTTAAAAGTAACTAAGTGTGGTGTCCCCGGGGGTTTGGGCGACACTCACGGACCTTGCAGAGGGCGTAGGCAAGTTCAAAAACACAGAGGAGGCAGTATTCAGAACAAAAACAATAATTTAATAAATAAACTCTAGACAACACAAAACAAAGGGTGGGGTCTTCAGGGGAATACAAACACACAAAGTCCGCAATCCTTCTCGTTGTTGATGTCCGTTCCAATTCCAAATCCAAGTCAGTTCCGTAATCGAGTCCGTAGTCAATCCAAAGGGGGTCCTCAAAACAATCCAATTTTCATACACAAAACAATCCAACAAACACTCTCTCTCCAAATACTGGCTAGTCAATCGACTTCACAGTTTCACTCTCCAAACAAATACAGCAACTCCTTCCCAAACACGTTCCTACTCCTCTCCCAGCGTAGTGGGAATCAGCCCTTTAAATAGGCCTTGAAATGGCCTTCAGCTGGTCGTTAGTCCCGTTACTTTTACTCGGTTCAGGTGTTACTGTGGCCTGCTGGGAAATGTAGTGTTTTTGGCTGCCATGTGTTGGAGGCCAGGCAGCCATTTTCTTGTGCAGCCCATTGGTATATTAGGTACCTGGTATTTCCTAATACTTTTTGTGGTAACAATAGGCAAAAGCTGGTACTCATTTAAAATAATTTCTCGAAAACTACTTAGTAACTAATTGGTCAAATAAAATGATATCTTTCACAAGTTCCTTTGCAGAAATGATCCTTTCTGTGGTACTAACAATATGTAACCCAGCAGGTAGGTATACAAGTATGTAGTGCTCGTTCATCCAATCCTACCAGGTAAAACCTTTAAAAATTAATGGGTAACAACTGAAGGAACAGGACTGTAAAATAAATTGAACGTTTTTTAGTAAGTTATTTTGCAGTAATTACCAACGTTTTGGGTAACAAGCAAGCCTGTTTGTAAGTATTCAAATTACATCTGTACTTAATAGATGACATTAAAGAAACAGGATTGTAAAATAAAATGATACTTTTCCCCTAGTTATTTCATGGACTTGGTTTAGATGTGAGACCTCAGAAAATTAAGTTGCAGCTGCAAGAGGTGTTTGTGGGCTAATAAGGGACACTCTCCCCTCAGGACCAAACAGAAATCCAATACTTCAGCACAGTGATGGTGGCTTTGGAGGTGGAGAGAGCATGCAATAAGCCGAAAAATATTACTTCATTGGTATTTCCCACTCTAAATTGCCCTCCAAAAGCAATAACAAAATGGATGGCCATGTGCCTTTTTGCATGGTATTCCAAAGAGAGTAGGCAGTGGATTTTCTTAAGAGTATGTAATTTGGGTATGGAGACCTTATCAGTCTTTTTATGGATGTCCACACGCTTTGATTAATGAGCTTCTCTGCATGCTGACACACTGATTCTCCCATCACAGCTGCTCAATGGTTCCCTAATTTCTACTGAAGAGGAAGATTCCTCAGACTAGCCAGGCAGTGAATGTGAGGTAGGGTAAAGAAAAAAGGGAATATTCGCTGGGTTATTTAAGCTCTGGGTTGCGTTCTGAATGAATACTGCACACAAAGTTGTAGAACAATCTTGCATGTGTATGTAACTTAGTAAAATAATTTTACAATTTAGAAATTCTGAGTAATTAAAAAAAAAATTGTTTGGGTGTTTCTAATTGTTTTAACCCATGAGAGTTGTTGCTGCTGCACTGAATATATGGTAACGCATGCATGGTCTGAACAATTACACAATTTCCTGTCATGACAAACTGTCAGAGCTGTAGACATAAGAACCAGCAGCAGAGCTTGAGCTCACACATCATGTTGCGGTAAACCTTCGTTGAGCACTGTTGTAATGTAATGTAATGCACCGTGGCACCGGGATGGGTGGTAACTCCGTTATGGGGGCAGGTGTAGGAGTCGACTGCCGTCAGTACCCAGGACAAGAAACAGCAGGATCGGCAGCAAGGCCAGCTACTGCTAGACAGGTCTTCCCCCGGGACTGACACACCTGCCTCCGTTTCCCTATTAGCACAGCTGAGCCACGTTCCCTCATCAATTCCGACGCTTAAAAACCGGCATCGGTGCCACAGAAGAGGAGCTCGCCTGGAAACACTGCCGCTGCATGTTCTGTGCTCGATTAACCCTGTAGCCTTTTCTTGCCTTCCAGAAAGCAACGAAGACCTTCCCCTAACGCATTCGGCCCAAAGGCAGCCACTATTACCCCGACCTCGACTCCAGGCCCTGGCACCAAGTTTCTCGACCCCTTCAGCCCAATAAGGCCCAAGGACGTCTTTCAGCGATGGAAAATGATCTATGTTTTTTGTATACTTGGCTGCCATATTGAACCGTACCCTTGTGCTGAGTATTTCACTCTCCTTCTGCCTGGTCCTGTCGTGCCACCCCTGAACTCGCGACAAGCACGTATAGCCACTATCATCTAGGTCTAAGGGGAAGTAGGCACAAGTGCTCCTTCACACAAAAAAATTCTTAGACAGCAAAGCAAATCAGGTAGAAAATGAGAACTTAATTAAAAAAACATTATTGTTTTAATAAATGTTTGATTAACACTTCTCTTTGACTACATAATCTGCCTTATTGAAAAAAACATATTCCCTCTACTGAAGCTACAACATCCTACACTTTTTGTCTTCATGTTAGATCCCCAAACAAAACATCCTGCAGAAGACTGTGACACTTATCTGTGTGTTTTGAGGTCCTGTGCCCTATTAGTGTGTCCTGTCTCTTTCACTTTGATGTACATTGATCTTGGAAAACCTGAAAACACCACAACACAATTTTTCAGTTCACACAAAGCGTACGGTAGCAAACAATCAATTTTATTTCACAGGTCTGTTAATGAGATGGCAGGTGTTAGTCCTAGGAACAGCGATATAATCTATCCCTGCACCTGCGGAAAGCTGTTGAGGAGGGCTTGCAGTCCCAGCCATTGGTCAGTGTGAGCTGAGGTGGCTGCATTTGTGAGAGTGCTGGAAGCTCACGGAGGGAAGGTAGACCCTGTTCCGGACACCTGCATGATGCCAGATGTAAAAAACACAGGATTAGCAGGCCTGTACTACACGCAGGAGGTTTGAGTCTGGAACGCTGTGTGAATCTGATGGTTTAAATGATCATCTCAATGCCAATCAATAACTTGTTGCACTTACACTTTTGTACCTACCTATTTATTTATTTATCTATATATGCCTCTGGAAACAAATTCAAAACAAATTCAAATAAATAAATAATAGATTATCTATTTACACATGCTTCTGTGTTTCAATGTTTTAAATTTGCTTTCTTATAAGCTGATTTATAATGCATGTAGTACATATAAATTTATATAATAAACTTGAACTTGAACTGACCGAGAGAGGAGCATATTCATACCAGCTGGAGGTGTAGACCTCTATTTGACCAGTAAACAGACTGGAGAACTGAATAAAGGAATTTCGTTTGTGGGAAACAGATAAACTCATTTCTTTCTTTTGTGCCCAAGGAAACAAAATAAGTGCTTTTTGTCAAAAATGTGTCTGCGTTGTACCAAATGCATTTAAAAAAATTGTATTATGAAAAAAATATAATGACATGTTTTCTATTCAATACATTGCTATGCATTTAAAAAAGCAAAGCACTTGTCTTAATGTTGATAAACTTGTCATATTAATGTCAAAGATTAAAAAACCAGACCACCTTCTTCATATTTTCAATCTCTAGATTGAAAATATGTTAAATCAACAGTTCCACACCTTTTTCATATTTTTTACATTATTTGAAACCTTTTTTCAGTTTGCATTTTTTGCTACACATGCAATTACAATTTACAAAATATTAACAGGGCTTCAAAAGAAGAAATATTTTATTAAAAGGTGCCTTAAACGTATTCAGATTATGGCAAATATTTTTCTTTGAAGTGCTGTTTGTATTTGAATCGACATGGTCAGCGATTTGCATATAAACTACAAAAAATCAATTCCCAGGTATTCAGTTATAGCATCAGACTCTTAACCGATATTCATAGATTGGGGTGCAATCCCAGAGACAGCCTCTTCACTGCCATATGTCTGAATAAGTTTAATTTTTTTTCCCCTGTGGAGTGGTTGGTGATGAAACTATTTCACTCCACTACTATCTTTGGGGGCAAAATGGAATGGCATGAAGAGTAGGAAAAAATCACCATCTGAACTTGGCGGGCCCCAAAAAAAAGCAAAAACATGGCTTTGTAGACAAATAAGACCGAATGCAGGCTTCGAGTTTCAGTTTATCTCTATCCTTTCAAAACTGGTGAGCCAAGGTGTTTATCATTAAAAAAAAATGTTTTTCATCTTTCAGTCATTACCAGTCAGTAGCCTAAATGCTCAAAACAAGAACTTCTTCAACAGCTTCTTGCATTTTTGTTGTGTTGCTGCTGTATGTCGGTTAGCATAAATCTATGAAATTGAAGATTAGTGAAAAATAAATTGGTACCATTCCAGCACAGCTCCCACAATCCCTTTGAGATCAAGTAGTAAACGAATGCCTATCAGCAAGGTGAAGGGCAGTTGTAGGACCCTTCAGATGCACCATTATGATGGCGGGGGGGGATGGTCTTGTTGAAGGCACCGCTCTGAATTCTGACCACTACACACGCTGGTACTGATCCATCAGAAACCATCTAATTCAACATAGTGGAAACATGTCTCATACCAGGATGAAGGCAGCAGGAAATGCATCATATATTATTGATGGACTTGTCTATGTTCACAGAAGTTCAGTATCAATAAAAACCAGACTGGGGTAAGACAGACATGGTTGCGCACACCTTAGTATTGCTGTGTACCATTAGTTTGAGACTAGCACAGGTTTTACTCCAGACTCCCATATTTCCTGGATGCAGAACAAGATTAAGACCAAGCTGCCTCAGTCCTAATTGCGGTGTACGCAGTAGCTCATTGGTCTAGTCTTCTGCAGTTGCAGTGTGTGCTTTAAATGCCACCTATAGGATATTAAAGTTTTGTATTATGTAAACCTGTGGCTAACTAGGTTCTGAAAGACTAATCGCTGGTGAAAAAGAAAAATATTTGAAGTTACTCCATTTTACTTGAGAAGCTTTGTGTTCAAAGTGGCTTTCAGGGTTGTGGTCACATTTATCTTCTTTTTTTACCTTTATTTAACCAGGCAGGTCATTTAAGAACAAATTCGTATTTACAAGGACGGCCTGGCAAGGGGTAATTAGATATATTTATATTCTTATTTCTATATACTTCATTATAAAAACATTTAATGCAGAATGTCACATGCCATGTGACACAACCTGTTTGGAAGAGAACAGCAGGATGCAGGGAATGTTATCGGTCTGCGGACCGGATTTTCTTTTCTTGTCTTCTCACACATGGAGAGGGAGAGCAAGAGAGAACACGCACGATACAAATGAACAAAAATACTCTTCGGCCATCCCCCTCACCGGTTCTGGTTAAAAATAATACATCAAAATAACAAACTAAAAGTACATTTTGGTCAAAACACTATAACAAACAACACTACACACAGACAATTTTTCAGTTTTGCTTTCACATGCCGCCTCAGGGTTGTCTCTCACCAGCTTTTTAGCTTCCGTGTTCCAGGCACCTACTAAGAAAAACGGAGCCGCTCGCTTTTAAGCACACAGGTATGATTATTTAATTCTGCACAGCTGTGTGCTCTAGCTGCCCCTACCCAGCAGGCGTGGCCGTTAATCACCCCACACCCCCCACCGCCTAGACCGACGCCTTCCACACAGAATAATTTGGGAAGTGAAGGCCATTGCCCTTTTCCAACAAGAATTGGTGATTTGAGTTTTGGATATAAAACTTGCTTAAGTGGTTAATGATAAAGGAATTCAGACGATGTGTTAATAATAAAAATAATCATAATAATAATAATAATAATAAATGCTATGGTAAATCAAGAATGACTATCTCATTTCACCATGCTGCTCTTCTGATACCATTCAGATAGAACTGACTGACATAACTATGGCAATGTGGGGTGACACAGACAAGTTTTGTTTTTACTAATGCACACAGATGCCACAATCACAAATACAGCTTATGAGATCTTTGTAAAATTGTCTTTTAAATCAATAATCAGAATGGAGATTTGCTCTATAAAGAGGGTTATAGAGTGAACAAATTGAATCAATAACCTTGGAAAATATGTCTTTCCTACCCACACTGCACTGTGAATTCCAAACAGTATGGAAAAACTAAGGGGATGAAAATCTCATTGGAATTTAGAAAATGTATGAAAGCAATTTTGTAGGTAAGCCCTTCTCATATGTAATACAATAAATGTGCACTTTCATCATTCTGCCCTTGATTAACCAAAGACTGCATCACCTCCTGAGTGATTTTACAGTCATTTGTTTTTTTACTTCAGATCCCTATGACTGCAAGCAGAGCCCTTTGCAAACAAATTCCAAGTGGAAAAAATGTGGAATTTCAGTGTTTCCAAAGTAAAATAGCATTCATATCCATGGGTAATAATATACTGTCAGGTAGGTACCTCATGAATGACCTGGCTCAGGAGAGGTTCACTTTAAACCTAAAAAGCCCGCAAGAGAGTGTCACTGTTAGATTGCTCCCAATGTGCCAATGTCCCAGATGCCCCCAATGCTCCCAGAGTATGCCAATGTCCTATTTCTGTATGGCCTCAGAAGAACAAATGTTTTATCTTATGTCCCAAATGTTGTTTTTCTGATTTAGATTGCTATATGAATTATTAAGGTGTACATGTGTATAGTCTGTACATATTTTTCCAACCAACTTGGATACATACAGAAATCTATTATTTATAATGTATTTGTCTTACTGTTTGAGAAATGCAACTAAGCATGTACTGTATAGCACTCAATTTTGTAATAATTAGTAACCAATTATGAATTTATGACATAGACTTGCCAATTGACCGGGAATTGTTTATGTATACACAAAATCACCTTTGTCTGACGAAGACCATACTCTGGTCGAAACATTGTCTTTACTAGAACATTAAATCACATTGGGAGCAATCTAACAATGTGTGGGCACTCCTTTACTTTTTACCTTTCTCCGTTTACGCACCTATGCTAACTTTTTTGAATGTGCATATGCCTCTCCGAACCTGTTCACTTCAATGAGAAGTCATGTCAAAGCAAATTCTGAAAACCTAAATGATGTTAGTTGAATGGCTTGAGTCAATCCACTTACAGCTTTCTGAGAATGGTCATGGATCTAGTTCCACTCTCTTCCCTGGGCATCAGCAAGTACAGAGGTGCTTCTATGATGCTCAAATCAGTCCCAGCTCTATCTGCAGTGTAGAGATATTGAAGAAAGCCTGCCGGGACTAATTTAATTAATTAAATCTGTAATTACTGTTTAGTGCAGGCGTGGGCAAGGAGGGCCGTACCTGTTTCTGGATTTCATGCCAGCATCTGCTCTTAATTATTTAGTTAGACCAATCATTTACATGATCAGATGTTTTTAGCTAAATTCCTTGGTAAGCTCATGAATGACAGCTGCTTGTGTCCCTATATTAAACATTTTACTGTGGTCTAATCTACACATGAACCAGCATTGGTGAATCTAGCTAATTAGCTAATTGAGCTAGGGCAATTATTGGAAACAACAACATCCATACAAAACGGCCCTCTGGGAAAGGAGTTGCCAAAACAGGTTTAGTAAATTGTACCAGTAACTGATGGCTTCTGAAATGATTTACTCATCAGTTTCCAGCATTAGCATACTGGATCATGGGGCACCAGTTAATTATGAACTTTAACGATTAATAACAATTTTAGGTGGCAATACCTTAATCTGAGTTTATTTCAATAAACAGCTTAGGTAGCATATACAAATGGTGGACAATTCTGACATCATTTACAGACCAACTGGGTTCTCAGATCACTTTGAATAAAGGACAACAGTCAGGCAACATTGTAGTTGATTCTGAAAATATATAACTTTGAAAGATATAATTCCTCTCTATACTGGGCCTTTATTTCGTACCGCTGGCCATAGTCTAAAGATTTAACGTAGAAAATTCCATTGAAGTAATTTTAAAGATCCTTTTGTAGGGTGATGCTGTTAGATTGAGCTAGCTACAGGTTTGTATACTATACTATACCTCATAGAATTGCTAACAACAAGTTACCGACCATACATTTTGGCATCCGTACTTCCCCGAAGCCTCCTGTCACATGTCCGTGTAGCCTTATTTGTACTTTTATTCATCGACTTGCAAAACTTGCAATGTTTTGAAACAAGATAAAGATGAAGATAGAAACAAGATGTTGATGAAGGGAGGGAGAAAGAGGAGAGGAAGAAAAGCGGCCTGGAGCAGGCAGTGGCATCTGCCCCCGTTTCTGGGAGACAGCAGACACTAAAAACAGATCCCCCCCCCCCCTCCACCCCACAGCCATACTCTATTTTCATTTCGTCTGCGAAAACTCTTCATAACAATTCAACAAATCCCAAGTTCTAGCAGGGAACTCACTGCTGATATATGACTGGCAGGCAAATATATGCCATTCTCTAGAACAAGTACGGGGAGTCAATTAAACAAGAAAAGTTCCCAGGCTCTAACCAACATAAGAGCTCCCGCTGAGCCAAACACATTCATGTTCATACTGTGGCGAGCTGTCTGCTATCTGAACAAAGACATATGGCAAAATGACAAGAGATTGTAAATAGCTTACAATTTAAATTACTTCTGAAATATGTCCATATCAACACCTACAAGCCCCAAAAGAATCAAGAAGTTATCACTTCTATTTTTGTTCCATTGTCATTTAAATCTTCAACAACTGCAATATGGAGGACGAAAACTTTTTCCATATTTTTGAAGTGAATTTGTGACTTTTCCTACATATGGGAATTTAATACTATTGTGCCCCTTAGTAAGGAAGATTGCAAAGTGGCTGATTAATTTTGCAATGGTCTGTAAAGTCTTGGCAATTATATCTTTAGTGTAAATGGCATCTTACCTTTGTGGACAATAGCCTGATTTTACAGTGTACCGTGCAGGGCATCCATCAACTGCTTCATTATAAGACAGAGAAAAGCCTGTGTGTCACAGAAACACGTCCTGAATGGATGGAAGATCATATCTAGTTAGCTAGCTAAATAGTATGGACAGCATTGATGAGCTAGTAAGCTAGGGTAAATAATTATGCTTTATTTATGTATCAACATGCATAGGTAGCTAGCCAACTACCGGTACTGAACAAAAAATGGAAACAAAACATTGTTAAAACATGTACGGGTTGCAGTGGTTCTATAATGGTGTGGGGTGCATTTTCCTGGCATGGTTCAGTGTTTTCATACTCTTACAAGGCAAGGGTAATATTTAGTAATGGTTTAGTAAAGTGATAATCTTCACCCCATGTTAAATCATATATTTGCCTCAGAAAGGGGTATCATTGTTGTTATAACATAACATATGCCATTTAGCAGACACTTTTATCCAAAGCGACTTACAGTAGTGAATGCATACATTTTTCAGTATATGTGGTCCCAGTGGGAATTGAACCCACAACCTAAGCGTTGCCAATGCCATGCTCTACCTACTGAACCACACAGAACCACGATTATCCATGTGCCATGGCCTTCTCAGTCACCAGATCTGAACCCAATCAAGCAGAGCATTTGTGGGATATCTTGGAACAATGCCTGAGAGAATGTTTTCCACTCCACTCCAACCCATCCATTCCCCCACCCCAATACATAACGTATGGTGATTGCATGACATGATATTGACTAGCATGCTGGCTTACACATTAAGCCCTCTCCAAAATGAAACAAAACATCTTAAAATTGATGTGCCTCAAAATGTGTTTCCCTTTGCTATTTCATCTTTGCACTGCATGAGTATTTGACCATTGCAGCAATAAAAGTAATTGAAAATCTAACATTTATCCTTAAAATGTCATTGGATTTGCATGGCCACTCGTGTAAGCCTACTGGATATGTCATCCAGACCCTGAGTCAGCTTTCTCAGTATTCCGTACATGTAAAAATGACTTGACGTTTGGGGAGTTCCTTCTCACTTATTTTCCCTGTGGTGCTGATTATCGTGTTGAGTTTGTTCTGCTCTGCTCAGTTCACTGTACCAACCCTGAAAACAGAAGGTTAGAGTGCACTGAATAAATGTTTTACATCATGCTCAGCATAAGACACTTTCAAAACCCAATATATTCACAAGAACATATAAACAAAAATATAAAATAGGAGGCACATGGAGCAAATTGTACTTTCATTTCTAAAATCAAATGATGGTCTTCATTACTTCATAAACTACTATCTCTTGCCCAGGTAACCAGGCAATGCGCATTAAGTTGAATATTATGTATAACCATTTTTAGAATCATAGTGAAATATTTGCACATCAGGTTTGCTTTCCACTATTGAATTCCAGCCCCTGGGCTCAAGACCAAAGTCACCAGCCACAGCAATGGCTTCGCTTGTAGCCTAGTTGTCAAAGAATAATTGCATTAAACACACATCGGCATTTTTGAGGAGATAAGGCTGTTTGCCAGATTCAATGTTATGTGATTATTGATATTATGCTCTGTTTTGCTTAATGGTAAAGCTCTGCACCTTCTCAAAAAGGCCAGTATAAGCTTGCTGACACAGATTTCCTTAAGTGCCCTCGTGCTGACTAATTCTATTTTACTAAGTAAGAATAGGAAATAATTTCAAAGGTCTTTGTTTGACTGCATGCAAAGAACATTGGGCTTCTTATAAAGAAGGAGGCTGGAGATAGATGCTTTGCAGTGAATGAGTTCTACAGACTCAGGAAGAAAACCTGACATTCGCATACATTCAAAACACTTTACTATTGCCTGCATTTCAAATATGTTAATATTTTAGATGAACTCACATTCACATTCATTGCTTGGCAGGATGAAAGGTCATCCTTCTTATTGAAAATGGATGTTGCATTTAAAAAGCAGGGGAAAACAAATCTCTGAATACCTAATATGCAGACTGAAACATATAACCTTCAAGCTAATAAATATACGTACTCAGTCTCCCAGTTGTCCATTCAGCTGCTGTACATTTATTTTTCTGTTACTTTCTTTTTTAACTTATACTGTAAGCTTTGTGAAGAGCACCATCAATATGTGATTGGGACACTGGGTAAATGTCAGGAATGGCTCAAAATTCATCACTTGAGACAGGTTTTTCATTGCTTTTTCGTAATGTGTAATGGAACGCATAATTCTCCATGCCAACTTTTATATATTTGTGCAAAATTCTATTATTAAAGAACACTAGTTTTATGGGAGTGTAAATTACATTCTCAGAAGTTACACCTTTTTTAGAATTGTACAGTTTTTTTTTTTTTTTTTTTTTTTACATATGTTTGAGTATTTAATGAATATAACTGAAAATGAGCATCCCTATTGCCAAGAAAAAAATGTATACATGCCAAATAAATTAATGTTACATTATGGCGTTCTGGCTTTCAGACTCCTTCCCCCTAAGTGACGGAAAGGTTTTCTGATACAATGCAGTTTCTACTGAAATCATTAATGGGAAATGCATACTTGATTGTACAGGGATATTTCAGACGCAAAGACCTTTGTGATTATGAAAACAATTCCAGAAATAAAGGTATAGCAAATACAAGATAGCTGAATTATTTAGCACTCCAGCATTCCATTACTCTGTTAGTAATTTTAAGATGACCTGTACATTTTTTTTTTTAAATGACATATTTTATATGTTGTTGTTGATAAGCAAAATTCCCAAGCCAAAGTTGCCATGGAAATTGACCTGAAATTGACCACAAACTTTCCACCTCTTTGCAACCTGATTCACTACACTTAATGGCATTCTCCATGTCAGTGACACTTACTTCAGCTGCTTTGTCATTCATTGTATCAAGCTGTTCACTTGGTAGAGGCAACCAGGTTTTTGGATAAAACGTCCTGGTACTTGATGGAATTCATTATGCCATTGATCTTTACAAGAGCCCCTGGACCACTGGCAGCAAAACAACCCCAGTATCAATGATCCATGAACATATTTTATGGTAGGTATGAGGTACTTCTCCCTCTTTTGACACCAAACATGCCATTGGTGTACATGGCCAAAAATGTTGGTCTAATCTGACCATAGCATTCAGTTCCAGTCATCGCTACAACGACGTTTGGCATACTCCAGACGTTTGAATTTGTTGGTTGCCCTCAGTAAGGGCTTTCTTCTTCCAATTCTTCCAAAGAGTCAGTTGGTATAGAGGTGGAACTAAAGTCTGCAGAACTTGAACTGTGGTCCTTGGGTTCTTCTATGCCTCCCTCACTATCTTCCTCACTGTATGCGGGGACAACATGTACTTGCGTCCTCTTGTTTGCAACTGTTCCAGATTTAAACGGTTTTGATTATTGCTCTAACATTGGTTCATGTTTAACCATTGATGTATTTTTTGCATCCATTACTAGACTTTCTTTTATATTCCTCCATCTGTCCACTCTGGTGTTCCGCAAGGTGATGCACGACAAAGGGTATTTTACATGTGTGTTACCTTATTTTTATACCCTTGTATAAAATATAGCTCCCAGATAATATTTTATGCTTAAATATATGGGAAAACTGTATTGTAGTATAATTATTCAAATTATTCTTTTATTTTTATTGAGTAATATTATTTTTTTCTGAAAAACATTTTAAAAATAGTGTCACAGCATTCGCCCGGAATGCAAGTTTCCCACTGCAGCCGCGGTTTGAAACCCGACTGCGCCAGCCCGACTCTGGCCAAGAGCCCCGTCCGGGAGCAATTGGCTGACCGCCGCAGAGGGAGGGGGGAGGGTGATCCAGAACGGGCTTGCTGAAAAGTGCGAAAGGCATCCCTGTATGGGAAAAACTGTTTGCCTCCAAGGACGAGCAGCTGACTCATGGGGGAGGATAAATTGAAAGAAATAGAGGGTATAATTGGCTACCAAATTGGGAGAAAAACATCTGATAAAATAGTGTCACAAAGGTGTCAAATTTACAGCCTTTTTTGGTAATTTTCATCAAGGACTAAATTTTTTGTTACTAACACATGCCAGACTAGAAAGACAGTGGTTGTATGATTAGTATAATTGAAAAATGTAAAAATCCTATCTGACTGCCCGCAGCAAGATATATTTGTCCCAATCAGCAAGAAATTCTGTCGAGTCCTGCGGGCAAGCAAAACTCTAGTCTGGTTCAAAACGTACGTCAAAACATTCTTTTGTAATAAATCACTGGGAGCGTTTGAACAATGTAGGGGGGGGGGGGGAAGCAGGAGGAGGGTGCAGGACTGTCATAATAAACTCCGGAAATAAGACAAAATGGTGAAGGACACTGTTGTTCATCAGATTCCCTAGAGTACCCTGAGAGAGATGGGGTGTGCCCTTTTACCCACAATAAAATCTCACGCTATTTCATAATACAACCTATTCACTTTTCATTGCCACATTACATCATCTTTACATTGTGTCAATGGGGATGGGTTTTTAGGAAGCTTGTAGCTGGAGAACATATAATATTCTTTGGAAAATATATATATATATATATATGTTGTGGCAGCCGCCCAGAGGCATGCAGAGGGGTGGTGATTGAGGGGCGGTACATAGCAGCCCGCTGGCTCCACCCCTGCTCCTTAATGGGAAGTCCAGGGCTGGCTGGGCACACCTGACGTGCTTTTCCCCATAATGACTTACTGTCGTGAGTAGTGGAAGGGAAACGCGTGGCATGGGAGAGTATAAAGACAATTGTGTTTTTTTTGGATTGCCTGCTGGATTGAATTGGATTGCTTTGCGAATCCCGTTTGTATACTAGCTATTGATTGTTTGAGGACCCAGATTGGATTGACGAATAACGACAACGATAACGGATCACGGACTGTGTGTGTTTGCTTCCCCCAGCTCCCTTTTTGCTGTAAGAAACCCTTAATAAATGTTCTATTTGCCAATGTATTCTGATTTTATTATTGATCTTTGGCTGCATTGAAACCCAACACCCCTGATTCCCATAAACTTGTAATACTGAACACAATTTTGAGTTTAAAAAAATGAACATCATACAAATGTGTATTCATTGGGATGGTAAGTTAAGGGTTGGTGGGGCATACCCCATACTTATACCCAAGGGTTTAGCACTATTCAGGGTCTCCCACAGAAACAACTACAATGGCCACAGACTCTCAGTCCTTACAAACATTAAATGATGTACCCTCTGACCTCATGTAAACACACAGACTTCAGATACAACTTCACACAGTCACACAATAAAGCCAAACTTGGGTTATTTTGTGTTACTCCTTATCTTTTTCTACTTATTCTTCCGCTTATTCATCTTCTCTTCCCCTTCTCAATTTTCCTGCTGATTAAATCAGAAATTTTCCAGGATCACAATTAATCATTTTCCACATGGGTCAATATCTACTTCGACCAATGAATCATACAATTACATTAAACGATGTGCACGTGATGCTATTGCTCTCTCTTGCTAACTCCACCAAATGACAGCAAATGATGTGTATTTTGATGAGCATTTTTTGCTAATTGCAACAAAAGATTAAGCAACTGTTCACTGCTGATAGGATCTTCCACATCTAAATGTTTGATGATGATGTCAAACCACAACCAAACACTGAACCACACTAGGGTCATGTGTGGCCATCATTTTGATTTTGATGCGCTTAACCTTGATGTTTTGAATCCAACAGCAGCTCCTTCAGCTCCTTTCACTGTATTGAAAGTCTGTGTCTAAGGAGTCCTGCCGGGAAAAGACATTGATTGGGCTGCTGCTGCCTGGGAAGTGGGTTCATCGAAGTGGATTTTGACCACTCGGACTAATTTTCTCCCTCACTGGCTCCAGATACTACACAGTGTCTCCAATGCACTTCAAAATAACTCTGGATGTCCTGTACTTGCAAGTAAACCTGCTTCGAGCAATTTTGATGGAGAAAGCAGGTTTCCATTTTGTTCCTATATTATATGTTGTGCACATTGCATTTGTCAAACCATTTTTAACACTTTGTTTGACTTTTTTGTTTTTATTCTGGACAGTGACATATGCCTCTTTGTCTATTCACTCCTGCTGCCTACTGAAATATTGTCACGTCTGAATATGCTTTTCAGGAATAGGCTATGACAGTCTTTTATTGTACTGGAACCTGGCATGACCAGAACAGTCATCGTCTGCTTAAAATGCGTTTTTAGTTTTAATTTGTTGAATCATTATTTTTTTCTTTTTCAATTAGTGTTTTCCTGGTCTTTACCTTTTATATTTTTCTTCACATTATTAATGAGCTTAAAGCTGTATAGTATACTCCCGCATAACCATCTCATCTGGACCAAAGGTATGGCGGATACATGAAAGGTTGGATAAAGCAATACAATTGAATGTAAACACAACAGCCGATTTCAAATGTGAATATGCGCAAATTAATTTATTCAACAAACCACATTAAAAAAGCTCAGTTATGACCAAAAATATATTTGTCAGTCAGTTACAGTATATAAACATTCTTTTTCATAATTCACAGAGTTGGCATAAAAGGCACATCGTCAGGCACATCGTCTTCAATTAGACATTGACCTGGTAAAGAGGCCAGAGGAAACTCCAGTAAATCGCATGTGAGGGAATTAGTTATGCGGGAGTATACTGTACTTGAAGTTTCTTCATCAATTACAAATAAATGTTCATAGCAAACTGCCATGAAACTCTCATATTTTATAAATTAAGCCACCTTTAGACAAAATGGATGACTACTATAACTAGCTTTCCTTTTGTCAATGATTCTGTTAATAACAGGCTGTACAGATTTGTAAATCAAACTAAGACAGCGTTGTAAAAAGCTAATAAAGTCTTCAATGCTCTTCAGCGTGCACTTGTTTTGAATCTCTGAGAGGCTAGAGATTCTATTCAATTCTTTATTTATTTATTTTGTGCTTGGTTATGAATTATGCCATTTGGTATTTATGGATGTATCCATTAACTCTGTGATTACTGGGCATTAGTTGCATAGATTAGTCCAGGTGTGCTTCTCTGCTCTGCTCTGCATACCCTCACTGGAGCTTCAGCAGTTCAATGGGAACACATCCCCACCTCAACTGACACTAATCAATGTCTGATTAGACACAGATAAAGGTCATTTAAATGCCAAATGCCAATTACAATTGCAAAACGAGCCTGTGCTGGCCAGGCTTCGCCTGCAATCTAAATGGAATCAGGTGATCACGTTACCAACTGCAGAAAGCAGCTGACAACGATTTTGCTGGCTTCTACAGTCATTTAAAATGGTCAGTGTCACAGTAATAAGTTTTTATGACTGCTTATGTCCACAGTAGCATGAATGCCAGTCTTAAAACTCAACAAAGGTGTAATGGCACAGTGATTTTATGCCACATGTTTATTTGAATCAGCCAAACGACAGTGCCCTGAAACATTATTTCACTGATGAAACAAAATCACTAGTACATAATGACAAGTAAAGATAATAGCTTGTCTCATAATGGGTCTTTAATGATAACTGACATCAAATGTGAAAGTCACATTAGTAAGGTTTTTGTGACACTCTCCAAAAGATACCTCAATATACTGTATGTGTCATTGGGGTATATACAGTATATACACAGTGAATATATACACATGTCAAGAAGAATTATAAGCAGAGTGTCACCAGAGTGTTAACCAGAGTATAAGCAAAGTGTTGCCAACCATTCATATTACATTATTTTAGCACACAGTAGCCGCACATAGAATATAAATGGCAGATACGCTAATTCACAAAGTACATTAGTATACTGTGCTGACCGGTTTAAAATTCATGGCATTGCAGCAGTGTCTTTAATGGTTGAGCACACTTGTTCAATTTCAAGACCTGAAGTTCTTCTGATCACCCATTTTACTTACAAAGTTTTTGTTTCTGTTTTGGCAGACAAGGACATAATTCAAGAGCATAAGTGAAGAGAGACTGTATCAGAGGGACACAGGCATGCCTGGGGGGATACAGAAATGCAGAAACTGTGGAGGTCAGGAGGTAATCAATTGGTAGTACTGCTGCGACATCGGGACCATGGAGCACTCTAGCTTTTGCATCACCTGAGGGGGGAGTAATTAGCGTGGGTGATATATCTGTGCACTCCACCATTATCTATAGACAGATCTGACCTGTCAGCCTCCGATATTAGCACACTATGCTGCAAGTGAGACTAAAGGAATGAAGCTTCCTGTCTATGGAATGCATTGCTGGTAAATCGATACAAAAATATGCCATTTCATATATGCCATTTATCAGATGCTTTTTTCCAAAGCGACTTACAGTGCATACATTTTTCAGTATATGTGGTCCCGATGGGAATCGAACCCACAATCTAAGTGTTGTCAACGCCGTGCTCTACCAACTGAGCCACACAGAACTACAAAACAAGCGTCACTCACTTTTTGCAATGAACAATATTTCAAGGCAGTATGTAATGTGCCAAATGAAATTGATTTGGCCTTTGATACAATTAATTTTTCTCTTGTCTGTTAACTTTTTTTTTTTCCTAAAACAGTTTGTGCAATTGCAATTACTCGCAGTAAAAAGGAGTACAAGTTTTTTGCTTGTTAGTTTATTTGTACAATTCATTTATCTCTCCCTGACCACTGATTTTGATTAACAAAGGAGTTTCAAAAACCTGCACAGAGTTTAAATGGAAAAAAACTAAAATATTGGAACATGGATCAGAAATTAGTCACAGGTTACACTGAAGCATCTGTCACCTTCTGCTTCATAAAAGCCTTGCCTGTATGAACAAGCAAGATGAGACGATACATGTCTCGATTTCAAACTGTGTAGGTAACAAGGAGGTTCAAAATATTAAAGCAGTGGCTTTAACAAGATGCTGCACCTTGCACTACAAACAAATCATTTATTTTGCAAGGACAACATTTATGGTGTTTAAGAACCATACCAATACATCAAAGCTATCACGCTTCTGTTTGGAGCACCACCAGACCTGTAAAACAAAGAGAGGAAGAGAGAAAGGCTAGGTTGTTTTAACACTGATTGAAGTGTAGTGTAAAAGTGGGTTTTCATTCTCTTGTGGAAAATGGCTAGTGATTCTGCCGTCCTGACCGAGTGGGGAAGGTCGTTCCACCACTGGGGAACTAAGGCAGAGAAGAGGCAGGGGCATTAGGATTCAAAGTTAATGAACATTTTATTGTTACCTGCCCTTTCTATTCATATATTTATATCCCTGTAAGTAATTAATTACAGTGCTATCGGCACTATAAATTCGGCACTGTCTAGGACTGAAGAAGGGTTGAAATTGAGCCACTGTGTATTGTTTTGCCTTAGGTTCTAATACATCCAGGGGCAGAGACTAGGAGACAATATGTTTTACAATGCTTGTAGTATTCAATCCAATCTACAGAATTGAATCAAAAAGAAAAAAACCATTAAAATGTCAGACCATGTAAATGTCCTGGAATCGTGAAAATTAGGTGTCGCAATGGGTAGAGTAAGTTAGGCCACATTTCCAAAACATTTTTGGTCCAGCGAGTTGAAAATTGTATTTTAAAGTATTGTATTTCATTGTATTTTATTACCCAGTTGACTGTATGTAAAGGATGCTGCCAATTTAAGTTCTATACATATCACTAAAATATGGCCATTTCCCATCATGCATTGACATGGTTAGGTTAGTAATGGTCCCATGTTTGGAATCCCATCTGGAATGCCATATATAAATGTGGTGTTAGAGAGGTTTTAATGCTGTATCTAATTTGTACCTGCATGCTGTCCCTGCATGCCAACAATAGCTAACTATTATTAGTGAACAAAACATGGAAACATCAATGTAAAGTCACTTCATAGGCTGTTGGGCCACCACATGTGACCAGTACAGCCTTTATACACCAAGGCATAGTCTACCATTGTCTGTAACTCTGCTGGAGGAATATGACACCACTCTTGCAAAAATAGTCACTCAACTCACGCTTAGTTGATGGAAGTGGAAACCACTGTCTCTGGTGTCATTGCAGTATATCCCATGAATGCCTGATTAGATTCAGATCTGGTGACTGAAAAGGTCATGACATATGGATAATGTCAGTGTCATGCTCCTCAAACCTCTGAGCAACTACAAATGCTCTGTGGGTAGGGGCATTGTCATCTTGAAAGACATCCCTCTCAGCAGGAAATAAATTCTTAATCATGGATTGAAGATGATCACTCACTGTACCATTAAGTAATGATTGACATTGACCTTGCCTTCTAACCCTAGGGATCCACCAGATGCGACAAAAGCAAAGAAAGCGGCCGGAAGTCATTCATTTTCAATTGGAGCTGGTGACGGTAGGCGCCGTGACGTTGGCGCCGTGAAGTCAGCGTGCTCAGCGATTAAAGAAAGTTCAACAGACTTTAACTGTATGCAAATTAGTGGTGATGCGGTGAAGTAATAACCAATTGGAGAGATGTCCTTATTTCTCCCCACTGTAAACTAAAGTAAAAATGTTTGGTTCCTACAGTACATTTGTTCCATACCAAAATTGAGCAGAGGTTAATTGTTGCAGTGTCTGGGTTTCCTAAACTTTACAACACGTCCCTGTTTGTATAGCCTACAGGGACGTCAATAAAAAGAACAATGCATGGGGCAAAATATCAGACATAGTGGGGATCCCTGGTGACTTTGATTAATCACGTGCAATCAAATGAAAAGTAGCTAGCTAGCTAGAAAGTTCAAGGTAAAGGTAAAGTTTGCTATATCGTGTCATGTGAGTGCAAACGTGCTGTTCAAGTCAAATGATTTATTATCAATGTCTTAATAGTAGTTTACTTGCTTTACATTGTATGGGCTTGGCTCAGTTCACTCTGCTACAAACTTGGTAGCTGTATTTGCACAACCCAACCTGCTCTTCCCAAAAGCTGCTTCTGTGGGAACGCCTATGCGAGTGGCCATTGGCTAGCAATCAAAGCGACGTCTCGTGAGAAAATCGCTTCTGGTGGATGCCTAGGGTAAGGCTATGAGGGCACCCAGCCTAGGCCAGGAGAATGTGGGCCACACCAGTGCAGAACTACTAGAACCCTTCACTGTGTATTTCTATTATTTTGTTCTCTACCTGTATAAGCGCTACTTTTTTAATATGTCTCTATGCATGTGCAGGAAAAATAAATTGTGTTTTGCCACGTTTGTTCTGCTTGTTTTTGTATTTTATTCTTTTTCTCCTTAGTCACTCATCATTCACGTCAGTTTCCCCGTCTGTCTGTGTTCCTTGTTTTTCGATATTCCATTCCTCGTATTTGTTATTGCACTATTCGGGTGATTTTGTAGGAAACTACGGGTTTCCTATCTCGTTTACTTCCTTTTTTCTTTCTATCAGTCTGTACATATTAGTTAGGTGTAAATAGTACTAACCAACTAATCTACTAACATTAGGGATTTCGATTACGTTACTAACATTTACTAATTACTAATTATCTCATGTTTCTATCTACTGCTATCATTCTCTCTCTTGTTGTCCTATCCGTGTACGCTTCTCTCCTATTGCCTTGTCTGCACGCATTTTCTTTCTATGCGCTTTGAACTGTGCATGTGTCTGCCTGCTATTCCAGGTCGTTTATTTTCAGTGTCTATGTGCTTCCCAGTCCGTGTCTTTTGTCTCCCCTTGTTATTGTATTAGTGATCCTTATCATTCTCACCTGTGTTCTTTCACTTTTCCCCTCCCAGTCACACCTGATTCCGATTGTGTCACCTTCCCCGCTTGTATTTAAGTTCCTTGTTTGCTCTCAGTATTCGTCAGAACGTTGATCAATATTCACTGTGCCGATTATGTGTAAGCCAGAGTTTGTTGTATTTTCCGAGACACCCCTTCTGTTTGACTACGAGTTTTTTGCCTTCCGATTCTGTTTGTTTGCGTTTCTGATTATTTGGTTTTGATTTTTGGACTGCCTTTTTGACTACTCTTTTGGATTTGGATTTTGTACTTTATCTACCTCTGACTATCAGCTTTTGAACCTTGCTTGATCATTAAAGTTCCTTTACTGCCTTATCCTGGTCTGCGCCTGGGTCCTTGTCCAGACTTCACATAAATAACAAAAGAAGTACCAAAGAGGAAAATTCCACTCTATCATTTACAGACTCAGTAAAAAGTGCAAACTGAGGTATGAGAATTTAATTTGGTTGCATTTATAATTGTGGCATAATTTTTGCTGCTGTAAAGACACAGAGTTTCCTATGGAACAACATAATACTGTGCTCAGAGACGGAGGCATTCAGCATGCAGGTAGCTAACTTATTATGGGAAAACGGAACCAGTAAAACCCAAAGATATAGAGGAACCACAGCCCAAATCCTGCTCTTTTCATTCTCTGTCCCATATGCCTGGGTCAGCAAAATTCTGCTTGGCCATTTTAAAACCACAAATGGCTAGTGCTAGATGTAGGGAACTGCAGGCTTGTTCAATAGTGTACAATTACATTACACTCAAAACAGCAACTGTACTTTATCTATTTTGGGAGATAATTGAAATAATTTTGCTGAGGACATCTCACTGTTCCTGGAAAATATACATTGCCCCTCAATTGTTGGCAGTATTCACATCTTTCCCAGTTAGTGGCACACATGATTTCTCTTCTGAGTGCAGAGGTTATTTTCTCTGACCTGACATTAGAGAACGTCATTATCATTACTTGGAATTCAGCCAAAATGACAGGTAATGACCCTGTTTCGATGCACCTACGGGACTGTGCAGTAATTGATGATAAATAATTATAAGGTCAGCTTAACTGTTCTTCTGCACTTCTGATGCCTTTTAACTTTTTTTCATTGTGTTCTGAAGTGTTATTATGAGAGATGTTATACATAAACAATATTAGTAAATGGTTAAACATGACTTTTTAACCATTTAAAAATGAACAATTTGTAGTTCAAATCCATATGATATACAACCCTAGCTATGTAGCTGATGCTAGTCATAAAATGTTATGTTCAATCGAAATACAGGTATCTGCCCAAATAAAGGAAACACCTGAGTAAATTAAGGGTTCTGTTGGCTCTGTTATGGTGTGTTGTGCATTTTCCTGGGATGGTTTAGGTCCATTCAACCCCATAGAGGACAAGGTAAAAGGCAATAAGTACAAAATCAGGAGTGATCACCTTCATCCCATGGTGAAGCATTTCTCTCCTAATGGGTAGTCTCTTCCAGGATGACAATATCCCATCCACAGGGCTCGAGTGGTCACTGAATGGTTTGATGAGCATGACAATGATGTAAACAATATACCATGGTTGTCTCAGTCACTAGATCTCAACCCAATTGAATACTTATGGGAGATTCTGGAGTGGCGCCTGAGGCAGCGTTTTCCACCATCATTAACAAAACACCAAATAATGGAATTTATCTTGGAAGAATGGTGATGCATCACTCCCATAGAGTTACATACACTTGTAGATTCTATATCAAGGTGCATTTAAACTGTTCTGGTGGCTCGTGGTGGCCCAACACCATATTAAGACACTTTATGTTGGTGTTCCTTTATTTTGGCGGATTATGGGCAGTTTTATGGTAAATGCACACAAGTGTCTCATATAATTAATTATAAATCTTTGGACAGAAAATCATCTTGATTGAATATGATTTCAAAATAATGATTTAAATGAACCCATTCTATTTACCCTATGTCTAGATATTAAGAGCAATTACCCTCAAGCTTGAAATCCAGGGAATTATTCATTGGAACGCTCATACAAATGCTTTTTGGACCAGATTTGTTTGGTTGAAAAATGTTTTACTCGTCAATACGAGTATGACATTTTGAGGGTATATTGTTTCATTTAAAATAATAAACATAAACAATGTGATTGCAACAATATAGAAGGTTTACAAATATCAATGACAAAGGGAAACGAACACGATACACACATAAACATCCAAACGCTGACAAAAGGGATAAATAAAATAGAAAAAGAACATGAACACATTAAAAATGAAAATATATAAACAATACATAGGTAATTGTATAATATACTGGATGTATATATATATACATACACAGCCAATATATATAATAGATTCCATCATAAGTTGCTAATTATTTAATTAGTCTTAGGTGTCCACTACACCTGAAAGAAAAGGTTCCCAGATCTGTGCAAAGAGGTCAGATTTTTCATTAATTCTGTATGATAGCCGTTCATACGAGCCTGTTTCTTCCAAGGCAGTGTACCATTCAGAACAGCAGGTCCTTCTCCCTTCAGTGTCTCTTTATGACCCTCTTGGCTGTATTAAGTGCAATTTTCAACCACTTAAATTGTGGGCTTCTTAATCCAACAATGCCTTTAGTGCTATTCAGACACAAAGTAGGATTTAAGTCAATCATCGTGCCTGTACTATCACTTATCTTTTCCAAAGTAACCAGGCTAGGACAATTGTAAAACATATGGACAATATCCTCTGGGCTTGTTTTGTATCACTAACAGAGATTAGAAGCTATCAAACCTGAATGTTTCAGCTATACAGGTGTCCAATACAGCCTATGGAATACTTTGAATGGGATCAGCTTGGACTGAGTCTCTCTCATGGGGAGGGGAATGTGCTGTACTAATAGGTCCCATTCCTCTTCTTCAAATGGTTCCCTGAGATCATTTTCCCAAATAGACTTTAAGACAAGACCCTTTTAATTCCACCAATTGGATGGCTATAAATTTGGCCTCCTGTGTATGGTGATCCATGAAAGAGTTCCAGTCTCAATCTGAAATCAGAATGTATGGAGGGCCTGTTGACTGTTTGTCCTGTCTTTGATAGATAGTCTCTTAACTGGAGATATCTCCAAAAATCATTTATCTACAAATCAAACTCTCATCTTAAATCCTCAAAGGATCTTATAGTATTGTCATGGTGGGGTCAGCCAATATTCTTGATCCTCTTAGTATGCCACTTTCTCCAGAACATCTCCCTCCCTCCAAGTTTGAGTCTGTGGTTATTCCACAATGAGGCTGTGCTTATCAGATGAGGTGAGGATTTCACTCTTTTGTGAATCAGATTTATGTATTTTTAGTATGATCATTATTTGGTTTTGAAGCTCTGCTTTTGAGCATTAGCTTATATAGTCTGATGCGCTAAATGGAGCATTCAGCTCTTCTATATCTACCCAGACTGGTCTATAGGGCCACTGATCATATTTGAGCAGTAAGAAATGACTGGTATAGCTTCATGTTGGGATCTACTGTAATGTGTAATCTAGACTACCATGATCTACTGTAGCCTGTAGTCTAGTTAACCTGTTTCTGGCCATTTAACCTGCCCAAGTGAAATGATTAGACATTCTATCTTTGGAATTAAAATACTGGCAGGAATGCTGGGAGGTAATCAGTTTAGTGGATATGACAATTTTTATGACTTGTGTCCTACCCCACAATGATATCTGGAGCTAGTCTCTTAAACTCTTAAAACGGTGTTGCATTTTAGTCAAGATTGTTATCAAATATCATAATCTCAAGTCAAGGAATTTAGTATTGCTAAATATTTCCGATTTTTTGGTATCCACTGATATTTACACTTTTGGAATCGTTTTTCTGGCAGTTTTTCTAAATCTGAGGTGAGGGACCTCACCTCAGATTTAGTCCAATTCACCTTATACCCAGAAATTAGTGGAAATGTGCTGACTAAATCAAGCAGGGGAGTCCCAAAGCTTTGCGGATCGGAAATCAGCATAAGTATGTTGTCTGTAAAGATGAAAAATTTGTTCTCCACACCCCCCAGGATCGATTCATGCAGTCTAATGGCTTCCACTAATGGTTCTAAAGCTATGATGAACAAGTGGGGAGTAGTGCAGAAATCCTTGTCTCGTACCCCTGCCTACTGGGAATGGGAAAGATTGCAGCCAATTGGTAACTACTATGGCCATGGGCTTCTTGTATATGAGTTTTATGCCATTCTGAAACCCTAGCTCAAACTCAAATTAATTTAGAGTACAGCCTAAGTAGCCCCAGCCAACTCTATCGAATGCCTTCCCTGGATCTAGAGATATGGCTGAGGTATGTAGATTCTTTTGCCTTCCATATGATGAGCAAAAGGCATGTGAGATTGTCAGATAAAGTTATGCCTTTTACAAACCACACTTGATCTGGATGTATGATTCCCTTTATAATATGATGTCCCTCATGACTACAATTTTTGTTAGCAGCTTTCCATCACAGCATGGAAGCGCAATAGGACGTTTGTTTTCACACTCATCATTACTGCCTTGCTTAGAACTCACTATGATTGGCATTTAAACTTGGGGTTTTGTTACTAGGCAATACTCAAATTGATTCAAATTGACTAAAATGTTTCTTTTTCTTTAAAATTTGTTTCTGATTTTCTCCTATTTTCTCCCAATTTGGTAGCCAATTAGACCCGCTATTTTTACGTCAATCCCCCCCTAGTAGTGTGAGTTCGCTGCCGTAGTCCTGCGACCGGTAGTGACGAAGCGAAGTGACGCCTCTTCCGAGACGGCACTTGCCGTCCGTCGACCGTAACCCCGGTGCTACAGGGCCACTCTTATCGCAGCGAACGTCACGTCGGCTCCCCTCCACTCCCCTCCCCTCCTGCAATATGGAGTCTGAAGAGGTGGGTTTTGAGTCTCTTGCAGAAGATCGCAAGTGATTCCACGGCTAGCAGCTTCCCATCACAGCATAGAAGCGCAATAGGACGTATGTTTTCACACTCATGGGGTATTTTTGCTGTTCTTAAGAATAATTATTAAGAATATATTTAAGAATATTACTGCCTCGCTTAGAACTCACTATGATTGGCATTCATACTTGGGGGTTTGTTACTAGGCAATACTCAAATTGTTTCTATAAATTTCTCTTAAATTATAGCTAATTCCTCATCAGTCATGGCAGCTCTTACCCCCCTTTGAGAGCACAGATTTGAGTGCTGAAAAAAAGCTTTTGCTTTGTTTATGTCTAGCTGACCATCTGAAGAATTCTTTGTAGAGTTCAAGATATTGTTTACTTTTTTGTGATTAGTGGTAATCCTTCCTGACCTTTCCTTGATCCTGCCTGAGTTGATGAGCTGCTTCCCTTGATCTCAATTGGCTAGCTAACATTTTCCCTGCCTTCTCCCCAAACCGGTCAGATTAGCCAAACTTGAGTCAGTGGGATTACCCAGTATTCCCTCTCCAATTGTTTAAGCTCCTCTTCATGTTTTGATGTTTTCAATTTGTCCCGTTTTTTAACCATTGCTGTATGTTTTATTAGAACTCCAAGAAAGTATGCTTTAAAACCATCCCAGACATTAATTAGATCCACACTTTCATTGTTAGCTGCAAAATATCTTAATATGTGTCTTAAGAGCTCAACAAAACACCTTGTTCAGTAGAATGCTGGTATTCACCACGCAGTGAATTTTTCTCTCTCCTCCCCTATACCAGCTAATAAGTCAATAGGTGCACAGTCATAGGTATTATGCCGATGCTGTAGTCACCAACCTTATCTATCAAAGTGTGTGAAATCAAGAAATAGTCAATGCATGAGTATACAGTATGCCTGTTTGAAAATAATGTGCAATCATGAGCAGTTGAGTTGAGTAGTCTCATAAATGCCAATATCTTTGCAAATAGGCCTAATTGCTTTCTGTGTTTTGGATGGCCTGGAAATACCAGATTTCGATTTGCCTAGGGAGACATCAAGTGTTTGATTATATTCGCATCTTAGTACCAAGGGAAAATTCCCAAAGTCTAGATTAAGTCTGGATCCTCTTCATTTGGGGCCCTATTCAGAGTTGAGTTAAGCATGCACAATATGGAGAGTCAAAAACTTCATCTGTCTGTTCTTATTCAGACTTTGACCCCCCTGGCAAATTGCGCATCTAAGGAGTGGTTTTCCCAAAATAGCCATGTCTGGAGATGTTCGCTATTCTGACCACGAGAGGATTTGCACTGTATATGTGGAATATTGTTTGCTGATCTCATTCACCAGTGTTTCTAATTCTTCATACAAAAATTTGGCTTTTGCCACTTTGTTTCCTTCTTCTCCTCCGTGTGATTGCCTACATAGGTGCTTCTCCTTTTAAACCCTCCTCAATTTAAATCATGGTAACACTCCAGTGCAGACTATAGTGCAAATAGTGTAATTATAGTGTAATTGCCTCCATCAGCCACCGCTGCTGTGTTATTCCCAATGACGCACCAGGTACCCACGGGATACAAATTGTCGTCAGTTAAAGATACACTCAAGATCTCCTGTAATGGGGTGCCCCACGGTCTGAAATGAAATCTTGACTGTGTCATTACCAGCTGTGACTGGGAGTCCTGCTGGGCAATTCTTAATTGGTCATAGTTGCCCAGGGATGGCTCATTAGGGACTGGTGGATTGGGTGTGCCAGCCTGCGCCAGCTGTGCAAAAAGTTCAGTTCTCTGGCATAATCTGCCATGGAAAGGAGCAGCAACTACACAGTGCATTCTATGGACTGCTAAATGTTAAGAATTACACTGGATCTTGACAAATGTTTTTAATAAATAATATTAGTTCTATAATGGACTAAATGTTTCTGGATAGTCACCTGACCATGCTTTGAAAGCTCATATGGAAAGGAATGAAGACTTGTTGATTGTTGGAAATATTAAATGGAAAGCATATTGGCATTTTTTCCTGTGAAGATTAATTTTAAGGTCACAAACGTTGCTATTCGTTCCATCTGTCGGCCCAGTGAGAACTGAGAGTCCTTCTGTTGTAATTGTGCATGTAGTTAAACAGATGGCTCCTTAGGTAACTGTGGAGGAGAGAGAGTGGAAGGCGGGGGTTATTTTCCTAATGTGATGCTTTAAAAGAACTGCCCCTCCTGGACAGCTGTACTGATGAGTTGGGGAAATATTTGCTTAAGTAAATTGCAAGAAATGAGCAATATGCTATTCTGTCAACTTGCAATTACCATTTGGAAATACAATGGGAACATTGTGCTAAGAATCACGTGTAGAAAGGTAGAGATTTGACATCTGTGATAAAACTGAAAGTCTCTCGTGCATTTTACGAGTTTAAAGTTATGCATTTCTTAGTAAAATAGAAAACATTTTTGAATTTACTGAATAGCAATTCAATTTTCTATATTGAAGTAAAATAATTTTATGCTGAGCTTTTTTGTTTTATACTGTGTAGATTCCCTGTTCTGTTTGTCCCAGATTACAGTATTATTTTCTGGGAGGTCTACTCTCACAATCTAAATGAATGTCTAATTGAGGTGAACACATAGGAAGAGGAATATATCTGTGGGGATAACATTTTGCAACTCTTCTGTTGTTCCTTACAATGTTCTCGCCAAACTTAATGCAAAGCCAGGCTCTGTTTAGACATTTAAAAGAAATATATTTTTGGAAACATTCAATGTTTCTTCCAGGCCACACTACACATTTGTCCTAGGTTTAAGGGGAGGTTTTAATATCTAAAATCCAAGTGGAAATGTAATCTTCACAGAACTATATTGACAAATGTGTGTCAAGAGACACTTCCTGTGGCTGCTTCACAAAAGCACATGTCCCGCCCTGTTTCTTTCCTGAACTGCCAAACCAAATGCATCCACTACATTGCCACTGTTATAATTTTTACCGCATAGTGACCCATTCCAACAAGTACAGTTTGGATGAAGTCAATGAACAAGAAACATTTTTACATTGACATATTGGGTAAATGCAGTGGTTTGTAAGATAATTAATGTACAGTATGCTTGTAGGTACAATTTATCATAATCTATAAAAATAAAACATTGTAACTAAATTGAGATTTACAATAGCGCTAACATCTTGCAGTCATCATTTTTCACTTCACCAAATAGTAGTTGTCGCCCAGGAGAAAATACGTATCTGTGGTAATTCAAAGAAAATAGTGGCTTGACTGTACTAGTTGTGGGGCTATGGGAATAATCTTCTATGCAACTGTATGCATACATCAACAAAAAAATAGTACCTTCATTAAATAATAAACAGCTGGCTCCTGCCTATGGATGGATGAAAAGGACAAGGGGCAACATACGCACAGGCATAATACCTTATCCCATAAAAGGGTATGCAAGTCAGATCTTCCACAATTTGCTGAGACAGCCTATTTTATTGCCTTCCGTATGTATCCGAACTTCAGTAACTGCAAGTCCTAAAAATACAGTATAATATAAGGATAACTGATGAATGGTATTGGAGTATTTAACATTAGAAAACCCAACGCAGGAGGCTACAATGCAATGTTTGGACAATGACAAACAGCACCAGGATCTGTTAATAAAACCTTGAAACAAATATTTACTTTATGATTTATCAGCATTATTTATCAGCATGGAATGTGTTGACATAATTAGTACTGTAACTTACTACGGGGTACCCTCCACCTTTACACAATAAAGCATAAATCAAGAAAGCAATTTCCCCATTAAACATTCAAAGTGATGATTACGTTTTTACTAAATAACAGAGCTTATTCATAAGCCAGGCAACTTCCTCACTTGAATAAATTACTTTATTTTCCCCTCAAAATTAATTTGACCAATTACTGCATGGGAAAAGATGGAGAGAGCTTTAAATAAATGGCAATATCAGACTCCACTATGAGAGTAAAAAGGATGATAATACATTCAGAGGACAATTATTTATGTTTTACAGGCACTAATTAGTGCTAATCCTACAAGCTGCCAGTTGCCTCCCAGACTCAGATCAACAATTGTGGACCATATGTGAATGTAAATCCATCCTGGTTTCGGGATTTTTATCAATTTCTGCCAGAATTAACTCAAAATGTATTAGTTTCATCTCAAACTTACACTTAATCAGTTCCCAAAAAGGTTTATAGAAAGCATATATAGAAAGCATATACAGTATATACTGAAATGGCAACTAGGTGATGCGTTGGCCACCATTTTGTAACAAATGTTCACGACATACGTATCAGTTAATGTGGGGTGGCTACTAGATTTCCCAAATGTCCCAGGTTCTCCAGTCCCCAAATCACCTTCTGCAAAATAAGACTAATAATAGGTTTTCACATGAGCGCTGATGTGTTTCACAAATCTACCAATATAAAATATAAAATTGGTTTCTCAAGGCTAAACTGAAATGGCCTCAGATGTTGAAAGGTCATGGTTACCTGTGTAATCTGGGATAAATATTAATGTTGATTTGCTTGAAAGTTTGAAACAAATAGTGGCTCAATGTCAGCATTGAATGGACTGAAAAATATCCGAAAAATTATCCCTGGTCACCCTTTAAAAATTATGTAAAACCCTTCAAGGCAGCACATAAAGTGATAATGTTGCCTAATTAACAGTATACATTGCCATAGTTTATTAAGTTTAATAAGTGTGACTGGCTTTGAAGGGGAGGGAAATATTTCAAAAACACATTAAAGTTTCAAAAATCCAATAAAGTAAAATCTTTAAAAAGTGCAACTTCATCACCCCATGAAACACTCAGCTATATCATGAACATGAGGCCATTATGTTGATCTGTTTTCTATTATCTTGTGCATATATCCTTCATTCCATCAAGGGCATGAGGCAGTGGTGGGACACACATTTGTTTCCATCCCATTTTAGACTTAATAATTTGTTCTTCCTACTCCACTGACTTGAAAAGTACAGAAATGCAACTGCAGTATATTGTAATACCCATGTGTTTTGACAAGTTGCTTTTGAGAGATTATTTACTGGATGCATGTAATCAGATGAAGGTTCTGTCCACACACTTCAAAAACATACCACCCAAAAAAGTTTCAAGTAATTCAATTATATATCAGACAACTCATATGGTGAAAAATAATTAAAAAGTGAAAAGTGAGAGTAACAAATATTTGTTAGTAAAACATGTCTAAGCAGATTTATAAAGTCATGAATGTCCAGATAGCCAATATGACACCATCCCAACTGTTTTCTCCATGCACACAAGGACAAAGTAACATTACCTAGTTAACTAGCAAGCTACAGCTACAAGCTGTCACCATTAGCACAGGTGAACTTGCTTGTACTATAGTAACTTTATCATCCACAACACATCCATGTTTCATGCTCACCAAGAGCTTGATGATGATAAGGTGTAATAACTTTATGCTACTTCCTGGTTCATACCGTGTTTGGTTGATCGGCAAGTCTGTAACACTGATGTTCGTATCTCTGTGGTTCTAAAATACATGAAATTCCAATGTGAGGCGTTGTGACCCTCGAATATAGGGGTAAAGTCAAGGTGGAGTGTATGTAAAAGAGGGAGAACAAAAGGGGAGAGGCAGCTCTACAGACCAATAAGATAAGGAATAAAGGTAGGCCTAGTTGTAATTTTCACAGGAAATTGCTTTCATCCCTGACTTCCCTGGGACTTTCAGACCCAGTGCTGCATTGGTTCCTTTCTTTTTCTTGGCAGGATTACTTTGTTTATTTATGGACATATGAAGAAGAAGAAAACAAGCACAAATCTATGCATCGTTGGGGAGTTTCAAAGGGCTCACTCCTACTCCTCAATAAAGAAAACAAAAATGGAAAAGGCCAGGAAAACTAATCTCAAAGAAAAGAGATGAGGCTATGAAACTGTCTCCTCTCCAGAAGTGCATAGCAAAAGGTGCCTCTAAACTTTCAGACACCTGTACTCATATATTCATAGTTTCAGTGGGTCCACAAATAGGGGTTCATCGAATGACAAAGCAGATGGATGAGGGCCAAATCAAATTCATCCCACAGTGTCACTGTCCCACAATTCCCCTCAGCCTGGACTTCCCAAAACAAATACACTTTAGTGCATAAAAATACCAAAACCACACACAGTCCTTAAGTTAACAAACAACTGCACACTTGAATTTCACCGCCATGCTATTCATTCACTGCACTCTCTCTGAGTCTTAGAAGAACACTATTGACACAGATTGTCAACTGGCTGATTGGGTGTCTGTGTGAGAATGTGTTGAATGATTGTGATTGGGTGATTGCCTCACGAGTCCCACCTAAGCCAGGCAGAAACTAAGCCTATTTAAGAGCAGGTGGGGCGAGTGGGGAGTCATGTGTGCATATTGTACAGTTAGTCTTTTGTCTTTGTCTTGATGTGGGTGTTTATTGAGAGTTAGTCTTTGTCTTGCGTGTGTATGGAGAGTTTGTCTAGTCATTATTGTGTGTGTGAGTGCGCATCTGCATATGTTGTGGATTGTTGTGGAGTGTTGTATTGTGGAGTGATGTTTGATGTTGTGGAGTTTTGTGTGCGTTTGTTGAAAGTGACTGAGTAGAGTGCTTCTGGTGTGTGTGAGAAAGATGGAGAGGGGGCGCACTAAGAGTGTCCGCCTCTCTCCCTCGGTGTGATCGTGATAGAGAGCGAGAGGGCGCCCTGAAAGAGGGCACCTCTCGCCCTCGGTTTTATTTGTGTGATTGAAACAGAACTCACACTCGGGCAGTGGAGAGTGTTTCTGGGCAACAGCCCGAGAACTCTCACTGGAAGAGTGGAGAGTGTCTCGGGGGCTGGTTGCCAGAACTCTCACTGTGGGGAGTGGCGAGTGTCTCTGTATGCATGGGTAAGAGAACTCGAACTGCAAAGTTTGAGTGTCTCAGTATGCATGGGTGGGAAGCACTTGAAAGGTCACTGGATATGTGTGTGCCTGGGGAGGTTCCAGGGGATCTCTGGAGGAAGAGGCGCGGTGTCCTGTACGTTTTGATTATTTTAGCTTGTTATTTTAGTTCGTTGTTTTTACCCGAAAGCTTCGCGGTGAAGATTTTGTGGTTGTGGTTGTGTTTGTTTGTGTTTGTTATATGTTAACCTGCTACTCCCACTGTCTCTTAATAAAATCCGGTCCATAGACCGACAAACTCCGCTCCGTGTCACCTGGCTGCTCTGTTCCCATCCGGGGTTTGTCACGTGGCGTGTGACAGCATCTAAAAACCCCTGTTTAGTGCGATAAGCATTCGTATTCCATGGCTAACTGTCTATCGTATTTAGCTAGCTAAAATCAATAATTTGGTGTCTTATGCTTGCTGATAGGTTTATAAGTTGAATAGTAAAATGTCCTACACCATATGAACTTAAAAGGGACAATAACCACTTACACTAGGCAAAAAATAGCTTTCACACATTGCGTTAGATAAAAACATGAGCTTTGGACTCAGGGTATTAAGTTGATGCCATTTTTTGGGAGGCCATTTGGGATGAGACTTTTGAAGCAGAGCATATGACTGGGGTTCGAATGATGCCGTTTACAATGAGTGGGTATGAAATAAAGGCTTATTGGTTGAGGTAGGCACACACCCAATATTGTGTACTTGAAAAACCTTTACAGTAAATGAGGACTAAATATGTGTACAGTATATTGGGAATGGTTAGGCCTGCTTAGGCATTTGCTATCAATGACAGTATGCAATAACATGTATACTGGTGCAACCTACTGTACATACAGCATGTGTACAATTATTTACATTTTGAATGATGGTTGGTGTTTTGAAATAACACTACTGCAATTTAAAATAAAGGAAACAGGCATTTCTAGCAGTGTCACTGTAGTAGATCATTGAATGTATACAGAAGACTCAAAGCTCTCCAAACAGGAATTTTGAATGATAATGAAGTGAATGTTAACACAGTGGCAGCTTGCAATTTAGAGAGATGGATTCTGGGCAGGTCATCCATGTCCAGGAATATGTTTATAAGAGTTTATTATAGATGAATGCTTGTTTTTTTATGTTATTTCTATTGCCATGGAAAACAAAAGAAAGATTATGCTATGCAAATAGGGTCTACAGGAGCCTATTCCTGCCAAAGATAAGTACTGTAGACAAACTTGAATGTATACGAGGCATTATTGATGAGAGTATTGTATGGTAAATATTGAAACTTGAATAACAAGTCAAAAGGCTTTCAGTTCAAGCCTTGCTTGTCCATTGGTGGTATGGTGCTTTGATTTATTCTAATAAAATCCTAAAGAGGCACAGACATAAAAGCCATGGCTCTCAGTGGTATTCTGTGTCCTGGTATAAGAGGGTGGTGAGATCAGCTCTGACTGTGCCCTCAGTTGTCTCTCTGTATGTCTCACCTCAGTCTCACACTCCTGTGTTTACAGCTCCACAGGCACTGAGAGCCATGATTGCATTTTACATGCCGCCAGCCCCATTACTCTTTCCCCCGTGCCAACGTATGCAAATGTGCACCAATCAGATGTGCTGTAAACAGATCCAGAGAAAGGTCAACCTCTCATATTTAATCTGGCTAAACTAGGTCTAGAAAGAAGAAAATATATTCCACAGACAAGTGTTATTTCAATGATTGTAAAAAACAAAAATCAATCTGACAAATCAAGTAGTAGCAAGTAGTAATCAAGTACCAATTAACAATGGCATCCAAGTTATTCTAAAATGCATCATGGAATGGATCTTTTTAAAATAATTGTACGAAGGGTTACAATCACAGTGTGCTCTGATTTCAAATACATACTTATATGAGTTAACAATATTAAAACAATCATTATTATTTAAAGATTAATTTAAAAAGTGGACATTTAAAGTAGACATTTCCCATGCCTCATTTTACCAACTATATTAAATATTTGCATAAAGCATTAGCATTGTTGATATGTTGATGCTGAGATGGGAGAGCCAGCCTGCCAAAACAGAACTTTGATCTCCAACTTTGATCAGAATATGGTGATATTACAACCTTATGAACACATCCAAACCCCTTTTGTGAGGTTGCAATGTGCCAAGCTCGATACTTGGAAGGTCACCTAGCCTGACAGGCTCAGTTGCTACAATATTTAGACTTTTAGAGAAAGTGCCAATCCTCCTGTGAAAGCCTGCAGTATCATGGTTGTCTGGTAAACTCTAAACGCTAGCTGCAATTGAGGCATCTCTGTTGGTCCCACATTCTGATTCTGGGGGCTGACAGGGGTAAATTCTCCACTTGAGATTTCATTTACAGTTCCACAACACAAAACCCTCACGAGGGGAAATGTAGCAGCCTTTATAGAGATAAATGTTAAGTATGCAGCTCATCACAATTATTAGCAAGTGCATAAAATTAAATATTTATGAAACACTCTGTTTTGATTCCTGGCTCATGGTCATGAATCCAGTGCTGCACAGGTACTACAGTTGACTCGAGAGTGATCCAGACTTAAATAAGGGTAAATACAATTCAGTGAATTCATTTGGGTTGCAATTCATGCTATGTGCAAATTATTGTTCACGCCGCTATACTACAGCATTAGGAAGATACTTAACCATGGGAAAATAGATTGTTTCTACTTTCCTGATTATTTTATTAAATTATTTTCAACTGTCCTGATAATATAATTTAAAAAAGAATGAATGAAATACATATATAAAATAATAAAAAGAAACATTATTTGAAAAAAAACGTAATATATACACAAAAAAAAAAAAAAAAAGTTTAATAGATGTCAACGATTTATACTATAGGCCACATGTTATTTCTTTATAATATTTTGGTTGTACTGCAAATAGATTTTTATTATTGCAAGTAAACAAATGAATCTAGAAAATAAATCTGTTCCGAATGAATTGTGTAAAGCGTTATCGATGCACATGATCTTAAGCATCATGTTAATTTTGTCAGTGACACCAGTTGGTAACCTTATATACAAATGAGTTCATACATCTCATACATACACGAACACACACACACACACACACACACACACACACACACACACACACACACACACACACACACACACACACACACACACACACACATATATATAGAACTCACAATGGTAGCTCAGCAGATTTGGCTTGGTGACAGGTTTTTATGCTCAGTGATCTAGTCTTAATTTCCCATGAAAATTACTTGAACACAACTCGTTAATACAAATAACACTGGGGAAATACAGATGGTGCACACAAACATTTAAACACAACAGTATCCCAAAAGTGAAGAGTCCCGGTGGTTGTGTGATGTGATTTTTTTCTTGCAAGGTTTGGGTTCTCTTAAACCCTTTGAAGAGCACGAGTAGTCGCCCATTGGTTTGGGCAGCGTTATTCATATGTCTTAGCCTTTTCAGTCACCAGATCTATACCCAATCAAGCATTTATGGGATATTCTGGAATGATGCTTGAGACAGCATCATCATTTTAAAAGATGCTGCAGTTTAGAGGGCTCTCTGGCAAAATATTCTGCTCCCACTGTCCTTGTCCGTCGCAACCTCCGCTCTCTCTCCCCCGCTGCCCTGTCAGCTACTGTTCTATCTTCCCTTCCCCCTACTGATGCCTTCTCTCACCTACCTGCTGAGGAAGCATCATCCACCCTACTTTCCTCTCTCTCCTCCTCCTTTGACTCACTCTGTCCTCTATCCACTAAACCTGCTCGTCTCCGACCCCCCGCCCCCTGGCTAACCGACTCCATTCGGGCTAACCGACTGAAACTGCGAGCGGCAGAAAGGAAATGGAGAAAATCCAAATCCCCTGTAGCTCTGACTGATTTCCACACACTCCTGGCTTCCTTCTCCTCTAACCTCTCCTCTGTTAAGTCTGCATTTTTCCTTTCCAAAATTCAATCTTCGGTTTCTAACCCTCGTAAACTCTACTCTACGTTTTCCTCTCTCCTCACCCCTCCTCCTCCCCCAACCCCCTCCTCTCTAACCGCGGATGACTTCGCATCCTTCTTTCACGAGAAGGTTGATGACATTCGCAACTCCTTCCCCCCAACCTCTCCCCCACCCATCTCGCTACCTAAACCTCCCACCCCTCTGTCCTCCTTCTCGCCCCTCCCTGACTCAGACATCCTTCAACTTGTCCTCTCCCACCGTCCCACCACCTGCCCTCTTGATCCCATTCCTTCTCCCCTCTTCCAGTCCATTGCTATGGACATCCTCCCCTTTGTCTCCAATGTCATGAACTCCTCTCTTTCCTCTGACTCTGTCCCCTCTTCCCTCAAATGCGCTCATGTTGTCCCCCTCCTCAAAAAACCCTCTCTGAATCCTGCTGTCATTTCAAACTACTGACCTGTCTCTCTCCTCCCATTCCTTTCCAAAACATTAGAGCGGGCTGTCTATAACCAACTGTCTGCTCATCTCTTACAGAACGACCTGCTTGATCCCAACCAATCTGGGTTCAGAGCAGGCCACTCCACAGAGACTGCTCTCCTTGCGGTCACTGAGGCTCTTCACGGGGCTAAGCCCCAATCCCTTAGCTCCATCCTCCTCCTCCTCGACCTGTCAGCGGCATTCGACACCGTGGACCACCAGATCCTGCTCTCATCTCTCGTCAAGATGGGAATCTCTGGATCTGCATTGACATGGTTCGAGTCCTACCTGGCTGACCAGGTGGCCTGGAGAGGATCCCTCTCCTCTCCCCACACCCTCTCTACCAGAGTCCCACAGGGCTCGGTGCTAGGCCCCGTCCTATTTACTCTGTACACTAAGTCACTTGGCTCTGTTATTTCTGCTCATGGTTTTTCCTATCACTGTTACGCCGATGACACTCAACTCTTTCTCTCCTTCTCTCCATCTGATACCCAGGTCCCGGCACGGATCTCTGCATGCCTAACTGACACCTCCGCATGGATGTCCACCCACCACCTGAAGCTGAACCTGGGGAAGACAGAGCTGCTCTTCCTCCCAGCGAAGGGCTACCCGATGATTGATGCGTCAATCACCGTGGAAGGCTCCATAGTGTCTCCGTCCCAGTCTGCCAGGAGTCTTGGAGTAACCCTGGACAACCAGCTGTGCTTCTCGAGCCATATTGCAGCGATCACTCGGCCTTGCCGATTCTCGCTCCACAACATCCGGAGGATCCGACCTAGTCCAGAACGCTGCCGCTCGTCTGGTGTTCAACCAGCCGAAGTTCACCCACGTCACCCCTCTACTCTCCTCTCTGCACTGGCTCCCCATCGCAGCATGCATCAGATTCAAATCACTGGTGCTTGCTTTTCAAGCGGCCAGAGGTACTGCTCCCCCATACCTCCAGTCACTCATCACTCCCTACACCCCTCCTAGACCCCTCCGCTCCGCTTCCTCTGGCAAACTGACTGTTCCATTCCTCCGTGCGCCTGGCAGCCGCTCCTCGCGGTCCCGTCTCTTCTCTATCCTGATCCCTCGCTGGTGGAATGACCTTCCGCAATCGGTCAGGACCACGGAATCACTTGCGATCTCAAAACCCACCTCTTCAGACTCCACTACCACTGAACTCTGTCCATCTAGCTAAATTGTCTTCACCACTGTTTACTTGTTCAACACTATACTCCAAAAAATTTAAAAAAAAATACACTAACCTTTTCCTTCCCAGTGTTACAGGTATGGTACGCAGATGCCTGCAATGATGTCTGTTGCTGTATTCCTGCACTGATCTTGTGCGCTAACTATGACTGTTCCTACCATGTATTAATGCACATCTGGTAAGTCACTCTGGATAAGAGCGTCTGCTAAATGCTTAAAATGTAAAAATGTAAATGTAAAATAATGGGAATAATGTATGTAATAGGTTTATGTTTATGACTCATGAAAACAATAATTTAAGCAAACATACTTTGTTCATAAATTCTAGAATGTTGTTGGTAAAGAAAGGGAAAAAATTAATAGCACTCATACTTCCATTAGCTAAAAAGATCAAATTAAACAAAGCACACTAACAGGGAACCAAAGTTTGTTTTCATAAATCCTCTTATAGCCCCCTGTCAGTGCAGCAGTCATGCATCGATATGCTAGCAGGGTCAAGATTGCCGCTGCTTATAAAAGTAACTCCTATCTCCTGTGGCACCACCAGAACGATATCAATGCAATCAGTGGCCATGGAACATTTCTCATTTTAACAATGCCATAAAGCACATATTTTACTGAGGTCATTTTAATCAGAACTCAGGATCGAGTTCACTCTTTTTTCTTTGGGAAATGTCAAGAGTGGCTTCCATTGCTTGACTTAACACATAACATGTTATCTAAAATAGATAGCGTATTTTATTTTGAAGATGTATTTCTGCATGTAGCTAACACACAGGCAATCCCAAGGGGTAATTCTAATGGGGTTGAATGGGACCTTAACCATGCATAGAAGATGCACTCCACTCCATAACAGAGCCACCAGAACTCTTCACTGTGGGAAACAAGCACTTGGACCTGTAGGTGTATTTTGGTGTGCAACAACAATCGCCCATCTTTCACTCACGGAGATATCTTCCTCTCGCCATGGTAGCCAAAATAATGGGAAACTGGGCCTGCCCAGCGTTTTTATGCATGACCTGTATATTATTAAGTTGTATCATTTTCTGAAGATCTAGAGAGGCATTGGTTCATGGCTGCCTGTAAAGACACGTGCCATGACTTGCACCATGGAAGTGCTAACTGTTGCCTGGAGTCCAGCAGGGCAAGGGAAAAACTGGCCATAGCGGAGGGAGGAAAGGCGTCAGCCGGCAGGTATCCACCTCATCACACAATGCTGCAATCTGTCCGGTCCAGCTGATAAACTGGTGAAATAAAGAGGGAAAAAAACAACATTGCTTGGATCCATGCATTTCACAGGGTGCAAGGTTAGCAACCTTGGTTACATCTTAAATGTGAATATGATGGCAGATGTTGTCATTTTGAATAACTTTATTTAAAAAAGCATTGCTCAGGGAAGAAATGTGCTATTGATGTAGCTGCATTGTTCTTATTGCTATTTAGCAAGGATTCAAAGATTAAAGTATGGCCCAATCTGAATTCACTGTACATGTTGCAGCAAAGGAATGGGATTAAAATGACCATTGGGCATTCCAAATTGTGGAAATATGGAATTAAATGGATAAATCATTCAGTACATTCATACACATGTGCATACATACATATACAGCATACACAAAATACTAATAAAAATTGTGAACTTACAGTTACATAGAAAGTGGAGAGAAACGGTTTAATGGTGCCGATAAAGCGAAAGTATGTCACAGTGTTGATTATAAAACCTGAGGTGGAAGAGGTCCCTCTGTCTCCTGCTTTCAGGGATTTGGGGGCCTGATTTGAGGCCTTTCGGAGCTGTCCCATTTTGAAATCGACGGTAGGATAGAATGCTATAAGTGGGGATTTTAAAGGGTCTCAGGAAAATGACAAACCCATTATATGCTTTTTTTCCCTCATCCCTCGGGGTAAGATTATGGTGCAAGATTGAGAATGCAGCCATTTACAAAGAACCAAGAAGATGGAAGGGCAAGAGGTCAGGTGAGGAAATATCTGTTACACCACCACAGGTATTCCCTAGCTGCTCATTCAGTCTGTTTTACTTTGAGGAATACCCCAGGGACAGGAAGTAGGAGAATGTGGGCTCCAGTGATGTCGCGTAATATCAATCCACGCATCTCCTATTTAGAGACTCACAGAACAGTTGTGCGATGTAGGAGGGTAATTATGCAGTCCCTGTAAATGAATATTAATAAGAACCGAGTTTAAATCTAGAATTTCGAATTAATCTTCATTAATCATTCCAATGTTTAGTTGAACAACTAAACAATCCCCTGGATTCAATCAGCATTTGTGTTTAATGTTAAGTCACGGAAAGTGTTACTTTATTGTCGGCAAACACACAGAGATCTGGTATAATGAAAAATAAGGAAGGGTGTTTATAATAAAGCAATATGGAATGAGAACCTGTCTTATATCATCAACATCTGCTTCGCGCCATGTGTAACAACACTACACCTGGCTGTGCTGATATTCATGACATAACATGGGTTCAAGTTTCATATCGCTTTTTTTCAAATGGACACATCCAGGGATATCAGTATAGTCCAGGGAGTTAAGACCAGAACATTTGAAGTATAGAACTTCTCTGCACGCCAATAATGGAAACACCAAACAGCCCAGGTTCAGGATCTGGACATTGAACCGAGGCAGCTGAATACAATTTTAAAAGTCATAGGGCCAGATTTACTAAAGGATTGTGACTGCTTTTCAAATGCAAAAGCAGTCGCTACAAGGTGATCTGGACGTGTAAGCATGCCATGTAAGCATTGTTTGGGCCCTTTTTATGGGTGTATCCCATCGCAAATGCAATTTATTTGATTGCTAATTAGAACCAGTCTTAGTAAATTGGTCATTAAGGTGTCACAACTTGCGACTGCAAAATAGCCGCAAAAAAATAGCAACCGTCTTTTTGCTGCAACTATCTTAGCAAATCTGCCCCTCAGTTTTAATTACGATTGACAGCTTACAATGTTTTAGGATGTTTATGTTAATGGAGGGCGCAACGATAGTAAAATGATGTACTGCAGGAACAGGGGTGTGGGGTTTCCACGCAACCAAGTAAAATAACAAAACAAACACAAAAAGTATGGAACAAACAGGGATTTATTAAGGAAACTCACAATAAATGGAGAATGGGAAAAAAGAGAAAAACTCGGGCAAACAATCCAAATCCACAATCCAATCTCGTAATCTTTATCCGTTTTCCACAGTCCAATGCAAATCCAGGTTCTCACATATAACTGTTACACAAGAGATTAGTCAGGGAGTCCAGGTCACAACAATAAATCCAATGATGATGATAATAATAATAATAATAATAATAATAATAATAAAAATAATAACAATAAACATTATATTTAGCTGTTCTGAGTTTTGGGACTGACCAATCAGAATCCAGGACTGGAATTATCCATTATATAATAAGAAAAAGGTAAGAAATGACCAAATAAGAAATTATTTGAAGGCAGTGTTAAAAATAAATCACTAAATAAATATGTCTCCCTCTTTCAAAATGAATAGCCCAGATCACCACACCCTGTCCATTGTTCTAATGTCCTACAGAAGTACACACTGGTTTCCCTGGGTCTTCATTTTGTTAATAAACAACTACAGCCTTTTCACTTCAGATTATTTTTGTGTGTGTTGACATTTTGGAGCCTGCATAATGGTACATTGTTGCAAATTCATGTCTATATAATATCCATTAAATGATGGAGCAGAAGCTAGTGGACATTCACTGAAAGCCAAATGAAATTTTATATTCCATAGAAATGAATAGTAGGTTATCATAAACATTATTTCTCTCATTGCCTGCAATCAAAAGTGTTTGTATGCATCACAAGCATATGTTTTTTGTGACACATATTAAAACAAAGAAGTGTCATGACAAATTTGTTACTAATGGCTTACTAAAAGAAACAAACCAATTAGACTGTATTTTTATTTACAGGATGAATCCACAATTGCAATCAACATCTTGCATATTCATCTCAAAATCTGAGAGCAAGGAAGAAATTTAGTTCATGGAAGCACAGACATCACACATCACAATGTGATTACGCAACCACTTGTTGTTTGAGCACAATGTATATTTCAAGGTTCTGTGCTCTACATTCTTACTTTATTTTTCAAGTATTCCCTGAATTATATCAATTTATTAATTTTACAACACAGTGGTTTCTGAAAAGTATTCCTAAATCAACAGAAGGATACAATGGTTGTATTGTATTATGTATTATGTGTTACGAAGTGGAAAATAACTATTCAAAAGAAAAATATTTTTAAAGAAATATCTACTTGCTGTATTATGTTATTCTATTACTAAGAATAAGGGCTAAAATATATATTTTGTCTTGCCTGTCTGATTGATTATGCTTGGCTGATTGCAGTGCTCTAACTGAATTGCAATGCATTTTCATCATGCGCAGTTTAGTGTGAAGAGCCGATATTGCCTGTATCTCAATCAACAGGCTCACAGGTGTAAGTGTGCATAAAAAAATGCATATCTGTAACAACAGAGGTGCCAAGGCGTGCAAAATACTGCAGGGCTTGGGAGGGAAGTGAGAGGAAATTAGATGAGATGAGATGAGGTGAAAAATACTGAGAGAAGACTGAAGATACATTTTCCGGTGTGATCTGCAGAGAGAGGTGATTCTTTGAAGATTATCATAGAAAGTGCATGATGCACTTTTATTTAATTTGAGGTGTGGACTGGTGGGTGAGATAACCTTGTGCAATGTAGCCAGTCTCTAATTTTACCTATGAGGTGAAGCTATGAGGTGCAGGACCTGCCTGTGAAGGAATGTCTGTACTGAGAAAATCAAGAGATGTGTATTAAATCCTGGCAGATTTATAAAAAATATATAGGATTTAATTTCACTGCACGAGGACACAAGAATACAAGGGACAGGTTTTGGCATGGAACACACTTTAAGGAAGCTCTGTAACATGTCAGCCCGTAACATGCGTATTTGGAAGTAATGCATTTTATGCAGCTGCTATCAGTTTATGTAATGTATACCATTTATGTAATGTATACCATATTCCAAATCGGGTTGTAGGGGTGTAGAAATTAAGTCTGATGTTTTGGAAATGTGTCTTGAAAGCCTTCACTGAGACAAGTATTCTCAATTTGAGAACTGAATACAACCTTTATCTAATACAGATGACTGTAGCCAGAGGCTGTCTAATAAGAGCACAAATGTAACTATACACGTATGTATAAATAGTATAAGCTATTCTCAGAAATATCACTGGGATGAATACATTCGTTTTTTGTCTTTCTTTGAAATTGTATTAAACGACCACACAATTATCCTTTGATTGTCTAGGTGGAGGCTTTTTGTTATAATGATGATGATTATTATTATCTACTATTGTTTCACATTGAGGAAAGTTAGATACATTAAGATAGCTTGTTAAGTAATAGTGGCGTAAATAACCATTTGGTTTTTTATAGATTTTTGTGTTTAAATTTAGTCATTGACACAAATGGTTAGTATTGTGGTAAGTATTCTGAGGAATTAATTTAGGCTTAGTGAGTGTTTTTCTGTAAATTCGCCTTAAGCAATACTTTATAATCAGGTTGCTGGTTCAATTCCCAGGTGGAGCGCTGCCGTTGTACCCTTGAGCAAGGTACTTAACCTGAATTGCTTCAGTAAAATATCCAGCTGTATAAATTGATTGTATGTAAAGAAATGTAAACTGCTAAATGCCTAAAATGTAAATGTAAATGTAATTATTTAAATCATTATGTCATACAGCTAACAAATTATCCATCACTAGCACCTTTATCTTTCTAGTGGTGTTCCTTTGGACTCCACCTTTGCAGTTGATCCATCCCATATGAAAAGGTCATGCAGTATATTTTGTATTCTTTGAAAGTGCAGTTTTTTTAACTGCTATTACAATTCCTTGTCGCCCTTTCTGACACAAAACTTTCATCATCCAATGACGAAAGGTTTGGAATACAAACTAGCTGTAAGAAATATGAGCAATACTGGCAAAATATCAGTCCGTAAGGTATTGTACATGAGGGCACTGCCCCAATGCAGTTGGAAACTACCTAATTATTTCAACAGCATTTCAGCCTTGGGTTGTATGTTGTATTTCCACCTGCAACAGCTTGCCACTTTATAACCACAGGCCTATGTTCTAAAGTAACAGCCAGCCATACAGTGCACAGTAGTAGCTATTCATTAGGTGTTTCAAAGGAGAGTCCTTCAAATTATGTTTTACAGAGAACAATAGAGAGATGGCTAAGGCTGTGTTCACATGGACAGTAGAGTTGCATCAGGTTGACGGATAGGTCTGCATTGGTGGTTTGATGTAGGCGTGTTTGCGGTTTGCTACATAGCTAGCGTTACCTAGCTAGCTTTGTTTCAAATTGAAAACCAGTCAACGCAACTTTTTTATATTGTAAAATTTTAAATACATGTATTTTCACGAAAATATGAGATTGTAGTATATGCAGTAGCTAAAGTCACAGTAATGATATAAAACAATACTGATCATTTTTGCTAACCTGTAACATCCTATAATGCAGAATCTACCATAGCTAGCCTCATAGGCTTTGTGAGGTAAATTAGCATTTTCATTAACCTGTCATACGCTCCCCGTGAGCTGTCTTTATAAAAAAATTTCAGAATGCATCGAACAGCTCTGGTGAACGCTTACAGCGGTATCCATCTTTTTTCAAAATACAGACAACTGAAAGCCCACCCACTGAATTCCAGTTCCCGCTCCTATTCGTTGATGCATTAATACGTCAGAGGGCATTCCGCCAAAAGTTCAACTCTGGTGAACTTTTTAACGGACAACGGAGTGTTGCAACTTGCATTGGCCTCTGTGATGGGTCAACGCAATACTCTCATTGAAAACAATGGGAGAACTGCGTTTTTGATGCATACCTTATTGTCCATGTGAACACAGCCTAAGGGTCTGTGTTGTTCCATTACCCCAGCCTTTTCCTCCAGCTCACCCATGGTGTGACCCCAGCCATTGAGAGGAGGAAAGAAACAAATTCATTAACTTGGCCATTTTTATCAAAAGTTGGATGTTTCTTGCTCCACAGGTTATATCCTGAAGGAGATTGCAAATTCAATACAAACCATATGGCTATTATGTGATAATATTACACAAAAGGAAAATCCTTCATATGGCCAAGAAAAAACTCAAACATAGCAGGTTACACAAGTTAAACATAGTGACATTATCAAAATCAACATCAAATCCACACCCATAGATTAAGAGAATATACAAAATCTGCTGATTTAGTATATTCTTTGTCCCGATACAATAGGTTTCAAAGCAACATTTCTATATATTTAGATGAATTGGTTCTAGTTATACAAATGAAATATAACACTTGTGTTGTCTCCCCCATAAAGACATATAGGTAACTGACAAAATAAAAGAAACAGTTGAGTAAATGTTGGGTCTGGCAGCTTTGTTATGGTGTGGGGTGCATTTTCCTGGCATGGTTTAGGTAAACTCAACCTCTTAGAGGGCAAGGTAAACCCCAAAGAGAAAGAGAGAAAGATAAAGTGTGATTGAATCCTCAGCAGCCTGCCAAGTGGTGAGTACATTGTTAATATAGACCAACATAGTGAGATAGCAGGTATCAAATAATTGTGTGTTGGGAACCTTGTCAGTGCATAGGTCAAGATAATGGTCAAGGTACTTGCTGGCACTTGCTGGTACTTGCTTAAAACATAGTTTTTGGGGTTTAATTTCTAGATTTTTCTAGAATCATACTTACATAAAGATGTGTGATGGTTATGCATGTAACTAGTAAATAGTGTGCTACACTTTATTCATGGAAACATGTTGCAAACCAAATGCAGCACACAAGTAGTGAACTTGCAGTTGATATACATTTTATTTGATTGTTTGTCAGGGACATACCAAAAAGTATTGTTGTAATGTTAAAAAAACAAGTAGATGCATTGCATTAAGTGTTTATAGCCAAAGGTTAATTTAGAACACCTGTTCCCAGAGTATATATAAACATATAATGTAACATTTCTTTTTAGAAATATTTTTAGGCTTTTGCCAACCATTTTCTGAATTTAACCTCTCTTTTATATCCTGAATTTAATCACAGTGGGGAAACCTGCAACTGAGGTAACTCTTTCTGACACCTTCAAAATAAAATTATTTCCTACAGTAGGCTCATACAAAACTATAATAGTGAACCAATTGTTAATATGAATCTATCTAAAATAATGTTTACAATAAATGTCCTTACATGCTTCATGTTCTAAATTATAGTTGACTTATAAAATGCATTTGTGAAAAAGCAGTAGCCGTTGTATTTTTTATTTATTTATTTATTTTTATTTTTCTCAAACAATACCGTAGTCTGATCTGAACCATTGTCCAAAAACCAAGGTTTTATACCAAACCATGGAACTGGAGAAATGTTGCATCCCTATTATCAAATTACCTCACCATCTTTTTCATATAAAGCTGAAAAATATTACCTTATATATACCTGAACACCATTTTGCCCTGTGATCAGGACTTAAATCTCAGGGGGGTAAATAAATAAATAAATACATAAAAAGGAGCAATCTTGCAGTAGTCCTTTTGCAATCATGTGTTTTTGTTCAGATGCTATGGCATGGCTGATTGATGATTCCCCTCCACTGTTCCCATCCATCATGCCCTGCTGGTCGAGGTGAGGAACCGAGCTGCAGGAACTCCCCAGTTCTCAATGAAAAGGCAAGAAAAGCGGTGATTGAAAATTGGTGCGCAACAAATGCCAAACTGTTTATCTCCGGCCTTCTTTTTAAACTAAATAATTATAGAATGTGCAGGCAAGGTCCTACCAGGGTTCAGAGGTGAAAATAAGAGGCAGAACTGCAGTCACTTTTTTCCATTGGAGTTTTTGTCCAAATAAAATTCCTTGTGACCTGGGGGAGTCTTAACTCCGTGTCAGTGGTAGTCTGCTCTGACAGGCACTTTAAGTGTCGACAGCCAGGAAGTGCAATATTGTGTCGCATACCAAAAAACTAGGCATTTGTTGAAGTATTATTCTTGATTCTTTAGAATGTTAAACAGTTTGAATAGATGTTTCAAAAGATATAGATGAATAGATTAAGTTGTCGAATACTTTGAATATGATTGTCACATTAGTTAACCTGACTAACATCATAATTGAGACTAGCACTTACCCCACTGCAACTGTCCAAGGGTATTCATTATCCTTGTCACTTGACTTGACTTGATTATCCTTCTCTTTGGTACTCGTTGCATTCTTTATGAAAACACGTATGTACGTACAGGGGATATAAAAAGTATTCACCTCCTTTGGCATTCTTACTTCATGGAATCAAAATTGATTTCATTGGGATTTCTTGCCACTGATCAACACAAAATATTTCACAATGACAGATAAAAGAAACAATTTTTAAAAAAATCAATTACAAATAAAAAACAGACAATAACTGATCCCATATGTATTCATCCCTTTTGCTAAGATGCACCTAAATAAATTATGGTGGAATTAACTGTCTTCAGAGGTTGCATAATTATTTGTTTGGAGTCCAACTGTGTACATTTAAGGTGTTTCAAATGATTTCAAATTAAATACACCTGTCTGTGGTAGCTTGCTTGGAGCTGGCTTGTGTGGAGAGTGCATTTCAAGAACGTCATCATGATGACTAAAGAACATTCAAAGCAAATTTGAGAAAAATTTCTTCAAAAGCATCATTCAGGGGAAGGATATTAGAAGATTTCAAAGACTTTGAATATCGCCCGAAGCACCATTAAATCCTAAATAAAGAAATGGAGAGATTATGGCACAACTGTGAATTTACCTAGAACAGGCCGTTCTCCAAAACTAAGCATCCGTGGAAGAAAGGCACTTGTTAGAAAGGCCACCAAGAGGCCTACAGCAACTATAACAGAGTTACAGTATTCCATGGCAGAGATGGGAGAAACTCTCCATGGGATAATAAAAGCCCAGGTACTTCATATATCTGTGCTTCATGGTAGGGTGGCAAAAATAAAACCATTGTTGCCATCATTGTGAAACATGATGGCGGAGCCTAATACTATGGGTATGCTTCTCTGCTTCAGCGACTGGAAAAATAGTTTAAAAACTGCTGCAGTCTGCAAGAGACCTGGGACTTGGGAGAAGATTTATATTCCAGTAGGACAATGACCCAAAGCATACAGCAAAAGCCACACTGGAGTGGTTTAAAAAAAAAACATGTCCTAGAGTGGCCCAGTCAAAGCCCAGACGATTTCCTAATTTCCTCATTGAGAATCTGTGGAAAGAATTGAAAATTGCTCTTCACTAAAGGTCCATATCCAACCTGATGAAGCTTGGGCAATTTATTTATTATTATCATAAATAATAATGGGTGAAAATTGGAGTGTCCAGATGTGCACAGCTGGCAGAGACTTACTCAAATAGACTCAAAGTGCTTACTCAAATAGACCAAGAGTCAAGCACCTTGAGGGGAGAAGAATTATGGAATCAATTACTGTGTTTTTTATTTGTAATTAACAAAAAACTGTACATCGTTTTTTAAAATTTGACATACAGTATTTTGTGTTAATCGGTAGCCATTTAGCCAAAGGGAAATCCATTTAGATTCCATGAAGTAAGAACATAAATGTTAAAAATGCCAAAGGGGGCATTATAATATGTTTTATACTCACTATACTTCATTTTGTACATTTCTTTGGAGAAGACTGTCTGCTAAATGACTGGAACGTAATGTAATGCCAGCATTTGACATTGAAAAGATTTCTGGAACCAGAAGAAAAAACAAGCCTATCATGCTCCAGCTCTCCTCATTCCACAGGAGGTAACTTTTAGTTACCTGGGTAAGGATAAATAAAATATGAATATCTCATAAATTATTGTCCTGGCTGTTGAGCACCATTCTACCCCTATTTACAATGGATGGGCTGAAGAAGTTTTGAAGCTGAAGCTAGGCTTTATTGTAAGCCTCACCATGGTTAGTAGTACCCCCTAGTAACCCTTACTTTAATGGTATTACATGCATCTCTTATGTACAGTACCCTCCAAAATTATTCACACCCTTGATAAAGAAGGATGTATAAAATAAGCAATGCAGGTAATGAGCTATATAGTATGCAAAAAAATTGGAAAAGTATATATACAGTATATAATATGGGGTGTGTCACAATTATTCACACCCCATATCATTCTTTTAAATAAAATCCAACAAAAATACATATGCATTAACATGCTACTTTTTCAGTTCATCTCAATCTTAGGAAATTGTAATGTGACCTCCCTGTAACACATGGGTTACAGGCAAAGAAATATCAGAAGAATAAGACAAAGGATTGTTGACCTTCACAAGATGGTTACAAACAAATAAATAAACAATTTCTACTATTATGTCAATAATTCAGAAGTTTAAAACCACTGTAACAGTAGTAGACCTGCCTGGTAAAGGATGGATCTTGCCCCCCACACCACCTCCATGCCAATAGGCTTGGAAGGGTTGCCAGAAAATGAGCATTGTCCTGGAGTTTGCTAAATGACATTGGAATTCCGGGTGTTGTGGTCAGATGAGACTAACCCAAAATGTAGCTTTTTGGCCAAGCACACCAGCAGTGAGTTTGGCATCAGAAGAAGGATGCTTATGCTGAAAAGAATGTCATACCTACACTGAAATATCACTCCACAAGCACAGACCGAAGTATCTGGAAAGATTCTGTATTGAGGAATAGTGCTGGTCTCTGAGTATTTCTATACAGCTATGTCACTGTTGCTCATATAACTCATGTAGATGCATTCATGTTTATTTTGCATTGTAATTCACTCTGGATAAACTAAATTAATGTAATGTTTCTCACTGTGATTGTGTGTGTTAGATTTTCAGCTATGCGAATGACAAGCGATGCTATTGCAGGGCAGTTCAAGCGAAACGGATTCGATAGAGTGAGAAAATATTTATTGACAAATGGAACTGAAATCCATAAATACATACCCCTGAGGAGTGAGTTTCTTCCCAGAATATTAAATCCAAAATTAATTGGAGGGATTAACATGAGCTTGAGCTCAGTTGGATGTTGTAGGATCTGTAGTATATGAAGCTACCGGATCCAACCCTCACATTTCCCTTGGCATGGAGAATAAATGTACTGTTTATGAATTATGCATGGTTACCAATGGCTTTCTCGCATCCATGGAAAAAGCCATTTCAATGAAAAAAAGGATACAGTCAACCACAATTTAAAAAATAATAATTAAATATATTTTTTTAAAGTAGCCCCATGCACAGGTAGGAGTGAAACAATGGCTGAGTGCACACCTCTGTGCCCACCTGACAGGAAAGTGCCCTCGCCCTATCAGTTAGTTAGTTAGTGCCCTCTCATTTGGTAATAACTATTACAGCAAATGTTACAGAATATTACGAAACCCCCTTGAACCAAAGGTCCTGTACTGAACGGTTTGGTATGCGTTGTGAACCGAACGAATGCAATCTTGCTTTAACCACTAACGCTTGTGTGGAACATTTTTTGTGGGAGGTTGCAACAATATTGGTGTTTTTTTATTCAAGAAAGAAAGATATGTGCCTTACTTTGTTAAGTAGTATGTAGTAAGTATGGCCAGTATGTAGTAAGTATGGCCAATTAGCCACTGTTTACAAAGTTCATAATAAATGAAAAGCAATTTTATGTTTTGCATTTATTTTTTCCCTGTTGTACCGAAAATGTAACGAACTGTGACTTCAAAACTGAGGTACGTACCCATCTTTTTTATGTTTTGTGAAGAAATCTGTTTAATAAAATCATCATTTTGTTTTGAATACTGCCTCCTCCAGATTATTCAACTGCCTGTACCCTCTGAAAAGGTCCTTGAGTGTCACCCCACCACAAGTGGCACGACAACATATATCATTTAATATTTCCTTCACCTGCAGACGATGGCTAAATATCAAACAGGTTTCTCAGATTCACCTCAGAGGCTTTTCAAGGCCACCTCAGGCCATCTGCTCATTCTGTCAGGGGGATGCTGTACTCAGGGGTACTCATGCTCATCCAGCTCATCCCCCCTACCTTCTCCCAGTCCTCCACAGGTAATTTCCAACAACATTAGACTGAGGGAAAAAAATGACCCCTGATTTGTTTGAGCCAGACCAATTTTTATTGTGCTGTCAGAATTGCATCTGTGTATGCAGTTTTACCCTGGGTTTGGTGCTTTGGTCCATATGGCTTAAGTCATATTAAACTTTGCCCTCTGGACCACAGCAGGCGAACATTGGAAAATTGTTTCAAACCTACTGTTTCAATTTAGACTTTGCAAGAATTATATCAATTACTTTTAAACTTGTGATTTTTAGATTCATAGTGCAGATTATATTTCATACAAAATAAATGGGGAAATGTTCAAATTATGGAACTCTACAAAACAGACTGCACAAAATGTGTGTGGGGGCAGCATCTGTAGTTTTCAAAATAAGTCTTTAAGAATTAACATGTAATTCATTATTAGTAACCACACATGAAATATGGGGTGGGGGACATAATGAAAGGGAATGTTTTATATCTACAAATTATTGGGGGATGACAGATATGACTGGTTTTAATATTAGGGGGGATGTTCCCCCCCCCACTCATTACGCCTATGAATTAATTAATAAATAACATCTCCCCCATAAAAAAATGAAAAGTTAAGACCAACAGGGCACAATACTTAATTGAAGATTAAAGGTCGTAAAATATGAATTTACGGGAGGATGTTGCCTAAACATAGTGCCATTTACCTCACTGAAGAAAAAAAAACTCAATAGTAATAATGCAAGGTACTGTATTACTAAATGTAAACTGTGGCAAATAAAAAATTTATTCAATAAATTTAAAAAACGGATGTGAAAATTATGCATTATCTACAAAGTTTGAAAGTCAAATAATTACAAAATAACTTGTCAGGTTTCATGAATGAGAGGGAATGTTACTTGAGATGCTAAAATGGTTTTTTTCCCCTGGCATACATTCTACAAAGTGAATCACTTTACAAGAGACACCAGCCTAATCTGTATATTTGTTTAAATGAATAATAATACTTTATATAGTTTATACATACTAGTGTTTTCATGATACCAAACTTTTAGCAAGTGGAAATGAGCAAGTGTCAGGGAACTCACACACTGCAAAGATAGGAATTAAAACTCCTTCATAGAGGCTGCAAAAAGTATATTGCTTTTATTTAACCATGCTCATTCAGTGGGATCATCACATGAACAATTACGGCCCAAATAAATTATATTATAATAATAGTATTTTTTCTAATATAAAATTGTGTTTTTTCTCTTACAATTGAATACAAGTATTGCTCTCCACCAAGTATCTCTCCACCATCTCTCCACTAAACCTGCTCGTCTCCGACTCACCACCCCCTGGCTAACAGACTCCATTCAGGCTGACCGCCTCAAACTGCAAGCAGCAGAAAGGAAATGGAAAAAATCAAAATACCCTGTGGCTCTGACTGACTTCCACACACTCCTGGCTACCTTTTCCTCTAACGTCTCCTTTGCTAAATCTGCATGTTTCCTTTCCAAGATTTAATCTTCTGCTACTAATCCTCGAAAACTTTACTCTACGTTCTCTTCTCTCCTCACCCTTCCTCCTCCACCACAACCCCCCTCCTCTCTAACCGTGGATGGCTTCGCATCCTTCTTTCGCGAGAAGGTCGATGACATTCACAACTCCTTCCCCCCATCCTCTCCCTCATCCAACCCCATCTTGCTACCTAAACCTCTCCCCCCTCTGTCCTTCTTCTCGCCCCTCCCTGACTCAGACATCCTTCAACTTGTTCACTCCCACCTTCCCACCACCTGCCCTTTCGAGCCCGTTCTTTCCCCCGTCTTCCAGTCCATTGCATTGGACATCCTCCCCTTTGTCTCCAATGTTATCAACTCCTTTCTTTCTTCTGGCTCTCCCCCCTCTCCCCCCAAAAGTGCCTATGTTGTCCCCCTCCTCAGAAAACCCTCTCTGAATCCTGCTGTCATTTCCAACTACCGACCTGTTTCTCTCTCCCATTCCTCTCCAAAACACTAGAGCGGGCTGTCTATAACTAACTGTCTGCTCATCTCCTACAGAATGACCTGCTTGATTCTAAACAATCTGGGTTCAAGGCAGGCCACTCCACAGAGACTGTTCTCCTTGCAGTCACTGAGGCTCTTCAAATGGCTAAGTCCCAATCCCTTAGCTCCGTCCTCCTCCTCCTCGACCTGTCAGCTGCATTTGATACTGTGGACCACCAGATCCTGCTCTCACCTCGTCAATATGGGAATCTCTGGATCTGCACTGACATGGTTCAAGTCCGGTCAGCTAGGTAGGACTTGAACCATGTCAGATCCAATTAGTTATAGACAGCCCGCTCTAGTGTTTTGGAGAGGAATGGGAGGAGAGAGACAGATCGGTAGTTGGAAATGACAGCAGGATTCAGAGAGGGTTTTTTGAGGAGGGGGACGACATAGGCACTTTTGGGGGGAGAGGATCCCGCCTATTCCTCACCCAAGAGGCCACGCAACTCCTGGTCCAGGCCCTGGTGATCTTGTGTCTGGACTACTGCAATTCCTTGCTGGCAGGCCTACCAGCCTGTGCCATCAAGCCATTGCAACACGTCTGGTGTTCAATCAACCGAAGTTCACCCACGTCACCCCTCTACTCTCCTCTCTGCACTGGCTCCCCATTGCAGCACGCATCAGATTCAAATCACTGGTGCTTGCTTTTCAAGCGGCTAGAGGAACTGCTCCCCCTTACCTTCAGACACTCATCACACCCTACACCCCAGCCAGACCACTCCGCTCAGCCTCCTCTGGCAAACTGCAAAATCCCTCCGGGCGCCCGGCAGCCACTCCTCACGGTGGTGGAACGACCTTCCGCAATCGGTCAGGACCGCGGAATCACTTGCAATCCTCCGCAAGAGACTCAAAACCTTTTCAGACTCCACTACCACTGAATTCTGTGCATCTACCCAATTGTCATCACCACTGCCTACTTGCTCAACACTTCTTGTATATGTATCCCTGCCTACTCATTTAATAAAAAAATTAATAAAATGTTTTGCCTACAACGATGTCTATTGCTGTATTTCTGCATTGATCTCTTGCACGAACTGTACGTTCCTACCATGTGTTAATGCACATCTTGTAAGTCGCTCTGCATAAGAGTGTGTGCTAAATGCTTAAAATGTAATGTAAAAATGTACCATTTAAGATGCAATACCAGTCACCCGGCAGTATGCAAGAGAGGAAGGAAAGAGAGACAGCTTGTATTTATCTTTGTCTCTCACACACATAACCACACAATGTGCACATACATACACACGCCTGGATCCTTGACCCTGGATTTTCAGTCCAGTAACACAATTGCATTTGCACTAAAGTTTAACTTTGATTTTAGATTTTTTTCCTGACAGTACTGTTGTTTCCAAAATGGTGGATATTAGATACTTGCCGTCTTAGTGGAATTAAGTTTAGTCAATAGGTCTTGTTGTCAATAAATTCACCAGTTTTTTTCATCCTTGAATCTTACACAAAATACACAAAGATAAAGGGCTTTGCAGCATGTAGCATACTGGCTTAGCAGGATTTGTTTCTAATTTCCAAGTGAAGCTGACTAGCACAGAGGTGTGAACCTGGCAAAATAAAAACTTAGGGTATTAAAGTCCAGGCTTGATGCAGTGCTGGATATTCTTGACTAGGAAATTATCAACCTAGATGGGCTGAACAGCCTGTTTTCATCATCATGTATTCTTATGTTGTTATATTATGTATTATCAAAATTATGAAAAAATAAAAACTTGAATCTAGTAGTTTGGCAGCACGGTGGTGCAGTGGATAGCTCTGTCGCCTCACAGCAAGAAGGTCTCAGGTTCGAATCCAGGCCGGGGGCCTTTCTGTGCGGAGTTTGCATGTTCTCCCCGTGTCCGCGTGGGTTTCCTCCGGGTACTCCGGTTTCTTCCCACAGTCCAAAGACATGCACGTTACCCCGCATTCTAACAGGGGGCGATACTAGGCGAATAAATTGCCCAGTGGGCGTTCACCACGCTTGACTGGCTTCCTCAAAAATGCTTCCGACGTGCTTACAACATTTTTGCATGGTAAACGAATAGTTCATCATAGATTTTGAGAATCTTTATTATAAATATTAGTTGGCTAGCAATATTGTTTCCTTCAATTATGAACCGCAAACTCAAACTCAGAAGGCTTTTTTGCAATTCCATTTACTTGCGCTGGAAATAGCTCGCAATTTCTCTCCGGTACGTTTTCCAAACGTTTTTCCAAACGTACCCATGCGATAAAAAAATAGCCTTTTAACCAACACAAACATTAAATAAGATGTATGTAGGCCATATAAGTTTAGCTAGCTATAAATATTTATGCTTTTAGGATTAAATAAAGTATGGGGTTACTGCAGATCGCTGTTATCAGTTTCTCCTCCATGTTGAAGTGTCGGAACTAGGAACAAAATTTCGGTTTTGTGTTGGTTTCCGCGTGGGAGGTAAAAAGAGCAAGACATGAATTTGATTGGCTCTTACCGGGCAACATTGCCCGAAAGTTCAGAATTTTCAACTTTTCTGGGCCACCGCCACGCCCATAAATCAGACAATCGGTCAGGCACCGGAGTCGCGCCACTCATAGAGAATCAATGCATTTCCGGCAGCTCATCGCCGAATCGCCCCCTGTTAGAATGCGGGGTTAGGCTAATTGGAGAGTCTAAATTTCCCGTAGGTATGAGTGTGTGAGTGAATGGTGTGTGTGCCCTGCGATGGATTGGCGACCTGTCCAGCCTGTATTCCTGCCTCTCGCCCGGAACGCATGCTGGGATAGGCTCCAGCCCCCCGCGACCCTGACCAGGAATAAGCGGCTTAGATAATGGATGGATCTAGTAGTTTTTCTAAATATCCAGTACGATATAATACCATATACACTACCGGTCAAAAGTTTTAGAACACCCCCATTTTTCCAGTTTTTACTGACATTTAAGCAGTTCAAATCCAGTGAATAACCTGAAATGGTACAAAGGTAAGCAGTAAACTGCCAGAGGTTAAAAAAAAAAGTTTAGGTTACCAAAAACTGAAAAATAATGTGGACGTTTTTTTATAGCCTGCCCACCATTAGGACAAACTACGTCAGCAACTCGACCCACCCTGCATGAAATTGATGAAAAGAAAAGACGCTCCCATGCACTGCTCTTAAAATATCATATCTGCTATCTGACTGTGAGGCATAAATATAGCCAACTAACAAGGTGCATTAGTGCACAAGTCTCTGCGTGAGCACTGTTCTTTTCAACATTAGACCAGACTGTGCTGACGCATGAATTCACCATATTGTGAATTATATATTCAATGGTTTTATAATAAGGAATGACGCATTTGGTGTGAGGAAAAAGAATATTTTCATTCAACCCAGTGTTAAACAATAGCAATACAAAACAATTGTAAATCAGAAATAATTTGGTCTTTTTCTTGTTAGTTCCAACCCCCCAGAAACCACACATACATAGCCAATAATTACAAGGTAACAAATGTTTTTTTTAGTTTTTTTTATAATGCTTCAAACCGGACCTGACCTGAAATATATTCGTTTCTGGTTGCAACCCTCCCCATGGATTTACATAATGCTCAAATTAACCCACCTGCCGAATGTTTTGTAGCCCACCTGCTGGTACCGGACCCGATGGAGAACCCTATACAAGTGGTGATTTCTGGGAGACAGTCCACATTATGTTTTTGTTTCTGCCAGCGTGCATTTGATTTTCTTAGTGTTAAGAGTGAGGCGCAGCGAGGCCGGCTGAACATTTGTAAAACTGGATTGTAGATTTGATAATGCAGCTTGTAGAGAGAGAGAGAGTGATCTGCTGAATGTAGAATTGTGTCATCCGCATGAATTTGATTTACCAACTGCTTGTTCAACATTGTTCATGTAAATGGAAAATAAGAATAGGACTAGAATGGAGCCTTGACAGTCTCCCGTGGTGATATTTATACTGCTCACTTTAGTGTATCAGTGGAATGCAGCACTGCATATTTGCAATTCCGTTTAACAAGCAGAGGCCATGTAGGTGAGCGGAGAAGATGAGAAATTCTGTTGTAACCTCACTGAGCTTAAGTAGGTGCTTACCAGCCTCACCTGAAAAGAGAAACAAATCTCCTCATCTACGTACACCAAATCATCAGTGTTATAAGATAGACTACAATGTCAATTTCGTGCAGTGCAGCATAGCTTCACATAAAAAGTAATGCCATGTCACAAAGGACATTTCGGAATTTAGTTTAATTTGATTGCATTACACAAACGAGCTGACAATAAAGCAATTACCTTAATTACTTTATCACAGGGTCAGACTGTGAAAGACACATTATAACTCACCAAGGGTCACTTTGCTAGCAATGGCCAGCCCTATCTTTACTTTCTCAACTCTGTCCTCAGAGTACCTCACAAGACAAGCTTAACAGGAATCTATTTTCGCACAGTTCTTAATTGTACTCAGTGTGTTCTCTTTCTGTTTGTTTCACTCCATTTTCTTGAAGGTCACTGCTTCTACTTCAAGGTACAGCTCTGATAGAATGTCAATAATTATACATACTGTCCTCGAAGTGGACACTATCCACCAGAAACTGTAAGGCAATCTCCTCCTCTGTTTGTCACTTTTGAGAAACAGTATCTAATATAACAGTCTCTTAATAGGGCGTTGGGCCACAACATTCCACCAGAACAGCTTCAATGCGCCTTGTCATAGACTCTACAAGTGTTTGGAACTCTATTGGAGGGGTGCAACACCAATACATTTCATCATGTGTTGTTTTGTTGATGGTGGTGGAAAACGCTGTCTTATGCGCTGAATTTCTCATAAGTGTTCCAATGGGTTGAGATCTGGTGACTGAGACGGCCATGGCATATGGTTTACATGGTTTTCATGCTCGCCAAACCATTCTGTGACCACCCGTGCCCTGTTGATGGGGGCATTGTCATCCTGGAAGAGACCTCTCCCATCAGGATAGAAATGCTTCACTATAGGATGAAGGTGATCACTCAGAATGGCTTTGTATTTATTGATGTTTGCCTTGCCCTCTACGGGGTTGAGTGGACCTCAACCTTGCCAGGAAAATATGCCCCACACCTTAACAAAGCCACCATAACCATTCATTTACTCAGGGTTTCCTTTATGTTGGAAGTTACCTGTAATTATGAATTTAATTAATTATATTCATACATTATATTATCTTCATTTAAGTAAAATTATTTTAAAATGAATTATTTGTTGAAATAAAATACCATTTGTCAAATTAATTAATTAATTAAATTCATTCTTATATATGAAAATATGCAATACAATATACTATCTGGTTTCTGAAAGCCCCTTTGGTTTGGAAGGTTTCAAAGTGCTAAATCAGTCATAACTGTCTAAATATGCTTTTGTATGGGTCTATCAGAAAGACAATGAAACATAAGCATTAAATAATGGAACATAATCACAGCTTCATAGATCAGTTTCCCCGTCTGACAGCACATGAAATGTCAGATGGGGAAATGTCTTTGTCAGGGAGGAGCTGGGACATCAATATTATATTAAGTATGTCTCTACATGGTGTGGGGGAGCTGTTCAAATGGACTCATCAATATGATGCTGAACAGAACTGAAACCAAATGATCAATCCCCTAGGGCCAATAATTCTGCATAGAAATCACACACTAACAGTGACTGCTGTTCATAAATAAGGTCATATTATATACCACATAGCCAATAGATGGCACCACTTACTTTTGTCGATTTGTAGGGAAGTCTGTGTTGTCCATGATACTGGTAGTCTCATTGATTTATGAAACTTTACCCCCATTACTTGGGTTTGCTGCAAATAAACAAAAAAAAGTGTATTTCCATTAGTTCCCATGCCAGTTTTGTCTGTAGAATACATTATATATTGAGAGTATTGAAGAGATTGTGGTTTTTAATTGGAGTTTGGAATAGCCCTGGCCAGGTCCAAGGTTCAGTCCAGACCTGTGTTGCGGTCTGTATGTTCCAGGGGCTAGAATCAGACTAATCGAATGTTCTCTGAGGCTGTGTCAACAACTATCAAACTGAAATGGCCCTGCTGCTTTCTTCGTAGAATATCTCACAGTAACAGGTAAGGATGTATGAAAGTGTTTTCTCCAAGTTCATCTTCACACATCTTGCTGTTGGAGCCTTCAGGTTATAAAGTGCAGCTATAAATTGACTCTACACACACACTTCACATAGTATGCAATGTAGTACATATGTTTAAATATAATACTACAGTACATTTGTTTTGAAAATAATAATGTCCATACCCAGGTTAAGGCAATAATTATGTGTTGCCTGATATTTTACAGCATGATTAATTGTGCATTTTGAAGCATGGATAGAATGTAAGAAAACTTAACTCGGTGCCGTGGGTTCGAGTTATGGCCTTCACCATCTTCATGGCACAAGAGCTATGTTTAGTGTGACGAGCTAAAGACTAAGGTCCCCAGCTAAGGAAACTGATCTCACTTATTCCGGCTCTAGGGAGAGTCAACACAAGTGTGGGACATGGCCTGAGCTTTAAACCAGCATAATATATTGTATTCGTGTATTAGAAATAGCTACCTCTGTTTCTTCAAGAATGGCCCTGCCTTTTGATGAGCGTCAATAACTAAATATAACCAAATTTTTACGGTAATTTAGTAAATGACTGACTTTGTAATCATTAAACACATATTTAAAGAGTTATCTTTAAAAAGGCAGGCTTTCTTTGCATTTACCAAAATTCCCCCTCAGTCACAGGTGTCAAATCAGCCCACAATTTGTTTTCTACAATCAAACAAAAAGGGGAAACATAATTGAATTTTATATTCCATTGTGAACTTCCGTTATACAAACCATTTATAATGGAATTGATGTAAATGATCTGGCTCCTCCAATTGGACAAAAAAGACAGAAAAAATTGAAAGCTATACACACAAGTTGGAACACTGGAAGGAATATACACATTAATATCTAATAGACAGTATAACCGCAAAGGTTTTTCGACATAAATATGATCGCTTCAGTACTGGTTGATTGTCTTAAACATGCTGGGCTTATCGAAGTGTTATTTTGTTTGTGAATAGCAACACACATGCTCACATGCTCACGCACACACACACACATACATACATACATACATACATACTGTAAGAGTATTTTATTCAGGTTTACTGAGGGTATTCTACACCAAGCTATGTCATTGCCATCTGTACTACAGAAATTTAAAGCATTAGTTGAAAAGAGATGGTATTGGGCTGGGAGGGTTGGAAGTTGTCAGCATAGTCAAGTTGTTTCCTATAGATTTCTTAGTCAAACGGAGCCAAAATGTGATTTCTCTCAGAGTCTGTCTGCTTTACTTTTAATTTGTTGGATCACTATGGTTGTCACACCTCCCGACAAAGTTTTACAAAGCATGTGGTCTCTTTCAGGCATCCATAGAAGGGCAGTCAAGTCAGGGTGAATCTGGATAACTCTGTAAAGTAAAAAACTGTAAAGAAAAACTGAATACTGAAATATTGATTGAAATCTTTCCTAGGCAGCCGCTTCACTGTCAAAACGTATATTAATAATATCAGACAGCGGGCATACTTTATGTATGTGGTTTAGCCACCTCATGTGATGAATAAAACATATCTGGGCCATTTTATCATTTTTATATGAAAACAAATGAGTACATTCTGAGACAGGATTAAAAATCACATTTACATTGTTAAATACTTAATATATTAAGAACGGTTGGTGGTGTGTGTAATTACACATCTATAACAACCATTTTAAGGTTTATGCAAGTACACATATGTAACAAGAAATGTTCTACAAGAAAATACTACCTGGTGTAAGTGCACATGCGAATCATGAATATATATGTAGACTTGTAACTACCTCAAATGACCATTTAAGCTACAGTCTGAAACCTGGGTAAGTGCTCAATGGAACACTGCCACTATTTACACAGATGGCGTGATTTTATATGCATCCACTATCATGACATTCAAAATAAAAAGATAAATGGGTCTCAGCAGTGTCTGTTAGAAATGCATGGCCATGAATACGTAGAGAGACTTTCAGAAGTTTCAGATTCCTCCTCCAATATTTATTTTACTCAAAGACCACTCTAGTTTGAAAGGCCTAGAACATCCTTTTTAAACAAGAGTTTAATATGTTGTGTTTGATGTTCTATGCCACAAATACATTACCTATAAAAATATTACCTACAGCATGATACCTGAGGAGGTATCATTGTCACCTTAATGTTACAACAATGTATGTACACTTAAATACACAGTACTTTCCTTTTTAATGTAAAGTCTAGAACATAGTGGTCTTTGTAAGAACAGTACAATTACAGGGTAAATACAGTGAATTAGCTACTGAGTGCAAAGTGCAACTAATAAACCAATAGTGCCAAGTAAAACTGTGGCAAATGGTCATATATTTTCCTTTATTTTTAACAGCAGTGAGAGGACTTTCATTATTTATGGCTGTTGAGAGAGAAGTAAAATTAGTCGCTCTGCCAGTGAAATATGACATTTTACAGTTTTCGCAAGCTTGGACCTAGGCAGTCTTGGCTGAGAGAGAGGACAGCCAACTATTCACTCAAATGACAGCTGGCAGCACGACTTCTGGATGATAATTTCTTGGAATGAAGTTCTGTAATATTCGGTGCTGGCGCTATTGTGCTTTTCACAAATGGCACAGAGGGATTATGTTGCCAAAAATGATGAGACCGAGTCCAAGTGTTCTGCATAGGTTGCATATCTAGGGGTTGGTCAGAATGAGTCTATGAATAAATTAGCATGATAAAATTAACCATGCAGCGACATGATAGGCTGATATACAGTATACAGGATGGACGACCGATGGAGTGTGAGCGCACCATAATTCTGCAAATTATATATCCAATTCCATCTGAATTTCACTTATTTTCTTCATGCAATAATAATCTGTCTGGTTATACTGTGTTTTAGTACTCCAGTGTTTGGTCAAATAAGTGTTGAACACAACACAACATCCGCCACAAAACTGCCTCTAGGTTACCCCACAGGATGTGATCAAAGGTTATATTGGTAAGAGCAGAAATCCCGCGGAGGGTCTCTGCTGACTGCTCAACCTGGGTCAAAATGTAGTCACAAAATGTAGACACAGCATTCTTGTCAATTTGATCTACTAGGGTCAACAAATCCTGCCTGACCCCAGTCACGTAGATTGGAGCAATTTCGACATTAGCCATAGTGCTGAAGTAACTGCCTGGTACTGCGAAGACTGGCATGTCTATGGCATCTTGAGATGGCCAGGCAACTCAATCGAGTATTGCTCTCTTGCAATGACGGTTACAGTCCCACCTACCTGGTCAAATGGTAAGACACACATGGAAATACAATATAATATTAATAAAGAAAACAATGAATTAATCAAAAGGTACAGTATATATATTGTGGCATCCCAAGGGGCCACACAGAGAAATGGCTGCCTGGCCCTTTAACTCTTGGAAGCCACTGGAGCCAAAAAGGACTACAGGTCCCAGCAGCCTGCAGTCCCACATCTGACTACCAACTGAAGCCTGTAAAACAATGAGGACTGCTGGCAGCTGAAGTAAATTTGAGAGAGCGTGTTAATAAAGATAATTGCTTTGGATAGTTTTTTTGGCTTGAATTGGATTGTTTTGAGAAACCTGTTTGTGTATCGACATTGTTTGGGGAACTGAATTGGATAACGACTTGGATTATGGACCAAGACAACAACAAAAGGATTGTGGACTGTGCATTTTGAATTCCCCAATTACCCCATCATTTTGTGTGTTTTGTCAAGACTTGTTTAATAAAATGATTGTTTTGTTTTGAATCCTGCCTCCTCTGGATTGTTCAACTGCCTACACCCTCTGAAAAGGTCCTGGAGTGTCAACCCACCCCAAGGGACACAAGGGATACAATATGAACATACTGTATATATGTACAAGATTTGAATTAATGGATTTGTTTTAGCATTCATATATGAATACATTCATTTATTTATCAATTGTTTGAGCTATTTTAACATATATTTCCACATACGTACACTACCGGTCAAAAGTTTTAGAACACCCCCCTTTTCCAGTTTTTACTGAAATTTAAGCAGTTCAAGTCTAGTGAATAACCTGAAATGGTACAAAGGCAAGCTGTAAACTGACAGAAGTAAAAAAAAAAGTTTAGGTTACCAAAAACGGAAAAAGAATGTACATTTCAGAGCTATAAAAAAAGGCCGTTTCTGGGAACAAGTAATGGGTTAACGTGGGTTAACAGTCACTCTGTGCAAGTCGCTGACTCTGGATCCAGCAAAAGAGCCCCAGACCATCACGCTTCCTGCTCCATGTTTGACAGTTGGTGTCACACACTGAGGAACCATCCTTTCGCCTACTCGACAGCCTACAAAAACCCTGCGTGATGAACCGAAGATTTCAATTTTTGATTAATCGGTCCATAAGACCTTCTTCCAGTCTTCTGCCAGCCTCTTTTTCTTATTTTGCCATCTTAGCAATGGCTTTCTTACTGCCACTTTACCTGTCAAACTTGCAGCTCGAAGTCTTCTCTTCACAGTTGAAACTGAGATTTCCTTACTTCGACCATTGTTAAGCTTGTGCTTGAAGCTGTTGTCCTGTGAGCCGCCTATCACGCAAGCTGCTGTCTCTCAGAAACTTGTCTTCTGATTTTGTTGTGGCTTTGGGTCTGCCAGACCTCTTCCTGTCAGTTTCCTGCAGTTTCCAAGTGCCTTTTGATGGTGTAGGAAAGTACTCACTGCCAAAAAATGACATTATTTTTAATTTTTTGGTAACCTAAAGTTTTTTTTTAACCTTTTAGCAGTTTACCACTTACCTTTGTACCATTTCAGGTTATTCACTGGACTGGAACTGCTTAAATTTCAGTAAAAACTGGAACATGTGGGTGTTCCAAAACTTTTGACCGGTAGTGTATTCATTCATTCTTGCATGTATTAATTAATTTATTGATTGATTAATGTATCTTTTTGTTTATTTATATATTCATTCACTCATTATTTTATTCTTTATTTAGACCAAAAAAAGCTTCCATACTTCCACAGACCTTTGATGTTCCTTTACTGAAACACACAAAAGCTCTCCACCATTGCATAAAACAAAAATGTATATTCCATCCTAACCTCCCCAAACCTTGAAGTCTATTCCTTCGTGTGAACCATGTAGCAAGTTTTGCCTGACCATACAGAAAATTATTCTACCACTGCTGTAAACTGTACCTCAGCCCAAACATAAACTCCCCAACAAAAAAAAAATCGCACACAGCACCAAACAAAATGTTCTCAATAAACGAAAAACATATACAGAATACTCCAATGCAGAACCCGCTGCATATCTCCCAGAACCCTCTCCAGACTCCACCAGTCCCAAGGGCATCACCAAATCAAACCCCCCTAGTTGTCACAGGTAAGCCAGCTCCTGTCACGATGAACCAGCCCTACAGGGTGGCTGAGAGAGAGAGAGAGGGAGACAGAGAGATCAGAGAAACAATTAACATACAAATTATCCAGTTCACCATGAGTACCGGCGTTATGATTATGTTCTTTTATATTCCCTGTTTGTATTGGTATCAAATACGCACAACATATTGACTGAGCCGGCTGTAGCCTCTTTGCGTACAGGTAAGATAATGGCCACCTGCCGCTAAATAATAAATCAATGAATTCAAAGGACCTATTTCCCTTTAAAAACAGTGCTCCAATGCTCTGCTTAAAAGGTGAATGAAGGAGAAGAGGAATGTGTTTGCACTGGATAAATGGTACTGGAGTGCTCTGCTCCTGTTCTAATTCCATACAGCATATACTGTATATTCAGCACAGTTGTTGAGGTGGGTCTCTAGCAGAGCCTTTGTCCTCCCATGGTGAAGGGAGGGATCAAGGTCATGTAAATTGTGACTTATTCTTTCAGTCTTTCCTTAATTGAAAAAAAATTGTATTAGAATGCAGTAAATAGTTTTCTCATAGGTTTGAGTGTAAAATATAGCCCATTAACTGTGTGGTTTATTGTATGAAGCCAATTTAGCAAATTTTCATCAAGGGTGCCAATAATTCTGGACCTGACTGTATTTTACTGGTAAGCCACCCACTGGCAGGCACATTTTAAATGTAGAAGCACAACATCTTGTGAAACCATCTTTTCAGAGATATAGCGCAGCTGAGCAGTATAAAACGTTCCACACGTTTTTATGTGAATGACCAATTTTACTGTATATCATGACTAGACTTTGACTTGTTTGTGAATAAACCAAAAATAAATGCGTGCATTTGCCTGTCAATCAAAGTAATGGGCAAATCTTGATTGAATCCGGGCCTTTACTTCTGTTTGTACCTCTTGAGAAATTGAAATAGTGACTGTGTACCCAATACCAACTCATTCACGTGTAATGAGGGCCATCTTTTCACACCATGAGGACCATATTTTACATAATAAGAAGCAGCTGCCCAATCAAACCAAAGAGCCATTTGTCTGTTGCAATGAGGGTGCATGCCAATGACAATTCTCCCTCATTTATCACAATTCATGCATGCTCCAGCAATTACTAAGGGTTCCAAAGCAAAACAAACTCAAACAGTGCAAAGCCCCTTAAATCTGGATGAATTGATAGGAATTCCATTGTTTGTAAAGTCTGCCGGTGAAGATAAGGTGCAATTTATATTACAAAATTCATTTAATAAAATTATGTTTGTGATTTCACAGATTTTAGTAACATGCAATGTCACATGTAGACACATATCCCCATGTACAGATAACATACTGTATTTTGTGGTTTTGGGAGGAAAGGCAGCAATTGTTCTATATTTCATTAATAACCAGTGAATCATTCAGTTGCATGCATTCTGATCAAACACAAGGAAATGTTGAAATGGGAATTTTTAAAGGTAAGGTCCATACACCCCACACAACACACACACACACACACACACACACACACACACATATACAGTATATATATATATATATATATATATATATATATATATATATATATATATATACACACACACTTAAATATATTCTTATAACGTGACACTTTCATGAGACAAATTTCCAGAGAAATAATGACAATCCAGTGCCGGGTTCCATTCTGGGTTCATAGTAATAGCTGCAGTTTGACAGATTTCAGTGGTAACAAGTATTTGCCAGCCTGTCCACCACCAGTAGCCCGGATTCTGTGTGTGAATGGTAAATCCTTCTTTTGTTGAGTGATGGGGGAGTCTGGGTAAACATGTAGTGCTGGAGAAAGTCACGCATGTCTAGCTGAATTGGGAGAAAGGTTGGCATTATAATTCATGACTGCTGCCAACAAAGTACAAAAAATTAAAGATATGTAACCAGCACATTCTCTTCCTTGAGAGAAATTCAAAATGTACATTGTTTGCTTTTTGGAATGATCTACATTCTACACAGCTGTGCTGCTGTACTTTTATAGCTGGGTGTTGGATTTCATAAATACAGTAGACACTCAGAAATACAGTATGAAACATAATAGAACCTCAGTGATACCGTATGAAACTAGAAGTAGCATATGCAATTATGCCTTAACAACATCAAGCTCTTTATTATCACTGGTGCATAAAAGGCAAGTATTTAATAGAAACGAGTCACACTTTAAATTGATAAAAAGTGGCATGTCTTAGCAGTATTGATAAAGAATGTAAAAAATCTGCAATATTTGATATAAATATAAAATGTATTTAATCTTTATTTAAATTGAAATAGCCTGATAACTGCCTCAGATTCAAGGTCTGCAGTTATGTATTCATCCCAATAGAAGGTCTGTATCCATCCCACGACATATCACATCAACAGAAAGAAAAAAGCAAATACAGGTACATACTGTAGCGGGAATAGGGGTGTGGGGGTTTCCACGCAACCAAGTTTGATAACCAAACGGTTTTTATTAGGGATAACTCACAATAAGGGAGAGGGGGGAAATCAGGTAAACAGTCCAAATCCATAATCCGTACTCGTAGTCGTAATCTGTTTTCCAAGGTCTTTATCCACATCCACTCTCTCATACAATCCTTATCTGCAATAATCAGGTTAGTCAGGCAGTCAGGTCATATACAATAATCCAAAACAATAATTCCCTTCACCAACTCTCCACGCGTTTCACTTCTGGTACTTGACAAATTGGAATTGGTACAGCCTCCTGTTTTATTCCCGAGTCTTCAGTGGCTAAGGGTTTACCGGTGCATCTCGTTTCCAGCAGATTTCCAAATAAGGTTCGGGGGTGGAGCCAGCAGGTCAAGAGGCATCTCCCCTCTATTACCGCTCAACGCAGGCATTGTCATTTTTTTCACTTCCTGAAATATATCTTCTGACATGATATTTAAAAAAATACTCATAGCCAAAGCCAGAATGGGAGAGACGTTTTGTGTAACACTTTAAAATACACTGTCATAATAAAGTCCTTTTTACATCAAATACTTAGTAGGATCACTTTTTTGAAGTCATCTAACAAGCCTGTAAATATCCAGGCAACTTGACAGACAGTGCTACCGAGATAGTCAGTGGGCTTCCTTGTATAAATTCAGAGTGAATCTATATCAGAGTGAATACACACAACACAGTGAATGTTGGTTCATTTCACAGTCAACACAGTCCTTTCTTATTGATGTAAACTAATCTCTGGCAGAAAAACAAATACGTAGGCTGTTGTGCATTGAGAATCAAATAGACACGGCTACCAGAATGTCAGATCAACTGCCGAATCGAATCCTTTTCAAATCGTGTTCTAAAACGAATTAACTCACCAAGTACCATTATTTTTCAGAACCCAGCCTATGCTCCAAAAGTGTAAATTGGTGTATTTTGACATCACTTTCAAAAGTTCCGAAAGACCACCATTCCCGATGCATATATTTATTTAAAAATGTGTGTTCATTGGGCATTTTTTATATTTCCACACCACAACTGAGGTCCTTTGCAGATTGTGTGCCATTCCGTGCATAGGTTCCTTAAGATTTTACCAAAGTATGTCATTCAAAATAATACCATTTTAAATCCCTTGAATTTGTGTTCCTCTTTGGAGAGTTGAGGTAGAAACTGGATAGATTTCCCTGGTAATAGGTGCACTAAAAAGGAGTTTGCACAGGGCCCACAGGCAGGGATAAATAAACATCTGGGAGAGGGAGATGGAGAGTGGCAGTGCACAGAGACCCACTTTGGGATCCTAGATGTGCCTACATTCACACATCGTTGACATTTCGCCATCTGTTAATATTCCAAACTGCCAAGCAAAGTTATAGAATTTTTACACGTGTGGTATTGGTCCATGGTGTAATATCAACAGTTGTATTTAAATATGCATAAGAAACAAACGCTGGTGACACTATCACCAGAATACATATCCTAGGATTTTGAATATGTATGCCGGTGACACTATTACCAGAATACATAACCTAGGATTTTGAATATGTATGCTGGTGACACTATTACAAGAATACATAACCTAGGATTTTGAATATAAAGTCAAAATATTATGTAACTTATAGGTTTAACACTTAACATTTCATTTTATCAAATACTATAGTCTACTTTAAATTTGGGCCTGCCAAATATCAGTATCAGAAGGTTTTGATTTGTAGCTAATTGCCTATTGTAAGACATTAAAATGCAAATATTGCATATATTATGATGTACTGTATATGCAAAAACACTTTCCTTAAATTAGCATGTGGTAGGTCTCTAATTACTAATGACAGATGTTAAAAAGTAGAAAAAAAAATAGGGGAACATTTCCCTTTCAGAGTCGGGAAAAAAGGATAGCAGTCCAAATTAAATGACAGTTGCTTATTCAGGTTATTTGAAACTTCACATTCAAATAAAGTCTTCTGTTTAAATGAGCATGGCAGCCTTTTTGGTCTTCACCCAAGTTAAAAACATGGGTGGTGGTGAAAGCTATACGTAACAACCTTTTTCAGTTATAATAATGAACAAGTTCAGCAAGAATGAATGATTTGACACTGGTGTGTCAACTGAAAATAACACACTGGCACACTGGAGTGTTTTATACACTAATTCAGCAAGTTAATTTGACTAATGTTGGAATTGCTGTCACACTTCTGTCACACTTATTCGAAAAATGTATATTAAATGGAGGGAGCACATGTAACAAGTCTTGTAAAATTCCTTGTGACATTTCTCCCTTTATACCACATGTGGCTAAATGCATAGCAAATACATTGCAAAACAGGCTTGCAGTATTACTGTCAAAATCTGTATCCACACTACTCAAAAATAACATTTGAATAACATATGCGTATGAGCTTAAATCCAATTTTCTACCATTTTCAGAGAAGGCGGAGGAGTGATTATATGGGAGTCTAAAACTTTTATGGCTAGAAGCCAAAGATATGGAGGGCACAGGAGATGGTAAGAATCCATTCATTTTCTTCAGATAACTAAAAGGCTTAACAGTGACGAATACCTTTTATGAAACCGAATATATATTTTTGGATAAAAAATGTACTTTTTAATTACCTATCCAATGGGTAGGCTTATATTTTGCCATCCCCTTGCACCAGTGCTTAAGTCGGAGCTCCACTGAGGCAATTGTTTGAATTTTTGTTGTCCGCACTCTGTAACCTTTGAGCTCAGGATGGGCATATCATCACACTCCGAATAATTACATTTTTTCAAGGGCTACAAATAATGTTTTTTTTTTAAAGATTTCATAACAACTTAATTTCATTGCAGCATTGGTAGCTTTATTCCCCCTCGCACGGACTGCCTCTCCATGCCACTTTGAGCTCTGGCACCTTGTGATTTACAAATTAAGCAAATGTTTATAACAATTATTAATATTCACATGTATTTAACCCACATCTGCCTAATGCATTATTCTGTATAAACACGGTGTGTGCCTAGCCACATAACACACTCATTCACACTCAGCCACCCTTCAGTCTAACACTTCCCTCTTGAAACTGGGCCTCTTTGTATGCCTTTGTATGCCTTGTTTACTCAAGTGTTTCCTTTATTTTGGCAGTTACCTGTAAGGGGATAAAAAATTATGGAAACACCAAACAATATGAATATTTATTAACTAATAAGGAGTTGAGCCACCCTTTGCCTTCAGAACAGGGCATTATCATCTTGGAATATGACATCTTGAGTAAAAAAAATTTGCGCCATAGGTTGCACCTGTTCAGCTAAAATGGCTTCGTATTCATTGGCCATAATTCTACCATGTAGAGTAATAATGACTCCCAAGATGGCTTTTGTGGTTTTTAACTACCCTGTTAAGTGTTTGTCTATTCCTGTCGATGAGCTTCGACTGGTGACCACTGTTCCTTTTTCCTGATGCAGTTTTTTCTTGTTTGGTATATGTTGTCATGATATTAGACACTGTTCCCCTTGACACATTCAATAATATTGCCGTTTCTATGACTAACGCACATGAAATTTGTGCACCAACTATTTGACCTCTTTCGAAATCAGTTAGATCTCTCATGTTGCTTTAGACACTCGGATATTAAAATGTTACTTTTAAAATGTATTTTATAGCCAAAACATGTTGGTAATTGGTATTAACATTGAGAGACTGGCAGATCACACACACACATACAGTATATATATATATATATAATATTATATGTACTGAAAGCACAATCTATAAAATTATTCAAATTATTCAAAGTATTCAAAGTATTCATTGTAACATTCTGTTGTTCTGAAAATGGAAAAAGTAGACCGGTTTATCTGAAGTCTGTGTGTTCATTCTTTTCTCTGAGCTGTTCACTTGGACCTTGCTAAAATGTGCACAAACATATTTCCATCATCTACAGACTATGTATACTATAATTATGCAGAAGAGGATTTTGGTGTAAGCTTTTTGTTATGACAAGAAAAGTATTCCCTTGTCTTATAACAACTTTTATATCTAGACCAAAGATCTGTGTCCACAAGCATATGAACATATAAACATATAAGGTGAGAATGTTAAAACTTGTATTGCTTCATACAAGTTTTACAATAGTTTAACCAATAGCCAGATGTTCCCACTTGACCCTATTTGATTTTCTAAGATTTTTATGAACAGTGTCAACCCGATATATCATGAAGTCATGCAAAATATTAAGCCCCTAGTGCAAACATTTTCTAAATATCATCCCTCTGAACACATGGGGGATACCTCCAATTATGGACAATGGATTTAATTTATAGCCATTTTTAAACCCTAATAACTTTTTTGCTAATGGCATTAGCCCAAGCAATGCCAGTTAGCAAACTTTTCACTGCACTGAAATTTTGATTTAGGTTGTTTTGAAAGCTGTGATTGAATAAACTATATATATATATATATATATATATATATATTGTGGTGTCCCCAGGGGTTGGGCGACACACACGGACCTTGCAGAGGGCGTAGGCAAGTTCAAGAACCCAGAGGAGGCAGTATTCACAAACAAAATGATAATTTATTAAACTAATACGGACACACAAAACAAAGGGTGGGGTCTTCAGGGGAATACAAAAACATAAAGTCCACAATCCTAGCTCGTTGTCAATGTCCGTAATCCAATTCAAAATCCAAGTCAGTTCCGCAATCCAGTCCGTAGTCATTTCAAAGGGGGTCCTCAAAACAATCCAATTTCATACACCAAAAACACTCCAACAATCACTCTTTCTCCAAATACTGGCTGGTCAAATAGACTTCACAGTACTTACTCTTACAAACACACAGCAACTCCTTCCCACACAGGTTCCTACTCCTCTCTAAGTGTGATGGGAATCAGACCTTTAAATAGGCCTTGAAATGGCCTTCAGCTGGTCGTTAGCTCCATTGCCTTCACTCCGTTAAGGTGTGACTGTGGCCTGCTGGGAAATGTAGTGTTTTGGGCTGTCATGTGTTGGAGGCCAGGCAGCCATTTTCTTGTGCAGTCCCTTGGGCTGCCACAATATATATCTATATATATATTTACAATTGAATTGTCACAAAATGCTTAACAGAGGGGGAACCCAGGCCTAGACCCCCCCAAAAGCAAGCCTAAAGGCAACAGTGGCAAGGAAAAACTCCCTTGGTCGGGAGAAACCTTGGGAGGAACCAGACTAAAAGGGGGGGACACCTTGGCACAGGGTGTGTCCAAAAAAGACCATGTCAGTCCAAGGTGACTCAGGGCTGAAAGACTTTGCCCCTCCTGAGTTAGGTAGTCAGCGGGGGGGGGGACTAAACCATGCGGAGAGGGTCCAGATCCAGGAACTGGGGTTGGCGTGGGGGTGAGGGTTGATGGGGGCAGCTCACACTTCTCACAGGATCTAGGGCTCGGGGGCAGGTGCAGAGGCCGAGGCAGAGAAGAGAACATGCAGTCAGAAAAAAAAGCAGTGCTATAGCCAGTAGCATTATGTAAGAGCAGGGGAGCACAAGCATAGGAAATATGCAGATAGCCCCGACAGGTGTAAGCTATGGCCACATACCTATTAGGAGAGGGACAGAGAAAACCATCCACACCTGATCAAGGACAACCAGCATAACAGTGGAGATAACACATTGAGGAGGTGACAGTATGGAAAGTTTCTCACTCCATAAGACACTAGGGCACGGCCTTCTCCATCTTTCCACCTAGACTATGTTTGGCAGTAGGCTAGGCTGAAAAGATATGTTTTTAATCTGCACTTAAAAATTGAAACTGTGTCCGAATCCCAAACATGCCTTGGTAAACCGTTACACAACAGAGGAGCTCTAAAAGAGAAAGCTCTACCACCAGCTGTGCTTTTCAAAATTCTAGGGAGTAATAGATCCACTCTGAATATGTTTTGTGTTATATTTGGGGGTGTGAATGGGCTTATTTTTCTTTAAATTGTGATACCTGATTCAACATCCAGCAGGGATTCCTTCTGCATGATCAAGGCTGCCAGACATAAACCTACTGATCAGAAATCTGGAAAAATGTCATATGTGGGGGTCTATATTGGCATGTGGGACAGGTTATGTCTACAAAAGGAATCAATTTAAATGAAAGTACCCATGTTAAAAGTTCAGGACAAAGATTGAGAATGAGAGTTTTTGGCAGCAGTAAGGATTTTATGTGAACTCTTAAAAGTAAGAAATCATGACCAAATGTTCTGTAAACATATTGATACCTATTTCGGTTGATCCGATACGGTGTGCGCTGCCTGTCAGGGATGCGATTTCAAACCCATCTCTACCAGACCGGCCCTGGACGTCAGCCCCGATCGGGGGCGGCATTTGGCTGTCCGCCCCAGGGGGAGAGGGGAGGGTGAGCCAGCTCGGGTCCGCTGTCTCCAGAACGTGGGTGGGCGAATTCTGTCTCGAAGCGGAGTTTGCTGCCCTCTGAGAATTAGCTTGCCTCGTAGGGATGAGTGGCGGACTCGTGTGGGGAAGGTAAATCGAAATAAATAGAGGGTGTAATTGACTACCAAATTTGGAGAAAAACTGGAAAAAATCTGAAACAAATGAAAAAAAACCAACAACAACATATTGACACCAAATCTAAAAGGGGGATATTCATTGTTTTCACGTGTAGGTATAATACATTTCCAGTTCCTTTTATGTCGTAAGATTATTATTGATTTAGCTCCAAAAAATAGGATACCTCTTTTAAATCTCTAGACCATTCAAAATAACAACACTCAGCATAAAAAAAGTGAAATTATGTTTTTAATAAATTTTAATAAATAATTTGGTATAGGGCAAATTTGAGCAGGGATGATACATATAATACAAAGTGGAGTGATTACAGAAGGTTTGGAGTGATGAGCATCATTTATGACTGCCTGACTGCTCATATGCTCTTAAGAATAATTATTTAAAATACTGGTGATGGTAGTGACATTTGTAATAATGATCTGGCCAATAAAGCATTACTTAATTGAATTAACATGAAATGTACTGCAAAGAGAAAATTTGTCATGAGGCTTAACATATTTGCCAGCCCCTGTTATACACCATATTGAGCTTTTATTTTCTTACAACACCCTCACCAGTATTAGTCAAGGTCAGCAAGAAATTCTCAATCGTGAAATCTAGACAGTTGTCGGACAGGGACAATGCCATTCATACATAAAGTATTTCAGTCGTTAGCACATTTAATTCACCATCATACTTATCTTCCATGTAATGTAAATTCATTTGTGCTCAAAATTTGGCTAAACTGCAACAGGATTTTGTTTCAATCAATGTCAAAGTTTATTTCAATTATGAAAGCCCACCTAGGCTGGAATTAGATTATATATGTTGTGTTATATACACACTTAATACTAAATTCTCAGCTGTGAATCACTTTCAACAGCGCATTCGGTAAGTGCTGTAATTTTCCACCGTTCTCAGGTTCATTATGCAATTCATAAAAAAAGGAAAAATACATTATATTACTCCATCTCTATATGGCACTATCTATTAATTGTTCCATCTTGATTGCTTACAGTCATATTACAACATCTCCCACCATCTCTGTCCTTGAGAGAGAGAGAGAACTGACAATTCCGATAAAAGATGTCAATTCAGCTATTTCTCTAAGCAGTCTCTCAAAGTTCATAGAAGTTCTCCTTTTGAGAAGAGTCTGAAGAACTGAGTGGCTCTGTACGTGCATTACACATCTCCGATAGCAGGTCGAGATTGCATTCTATCTTGGCACTGAACGTGCTCAACAAGCAGGGAGAGCAGTGAAGCATGCCGAGGGGCTGAGAGGCCCGCAGCAGATTTACAATGGTAGTGACACAGCTAAAACCCATGTGAGGAGATCCACGAGGAGGAAATTCATTCAGTGGAAACGGGTTTCACATTTAAGGCCGCATTCAAGGTTGAACATGACGTCTTGCTCCCCCTCACTCAATCTCACCTCTTGCACTTGGCACAAATGTCTAGTAAAACATGTCTCCATTTTGCAATTTGGAGAGAATAAAAAATATATATCTTGTCATTTCCCCTGATGGCTGCAGTCTTATATTGAGCAAATAGATGGGGTAACCGCACTCTCATTAAAGAGGAACTTGTGGGAAATGAAATAGCAATCACATACTGTAACATCACTTTTTCAATTTCACTTTTTAAACACCAGTTGTCAATTTCAGCTTTCTGCCTCGCTCCTCACACCGTTGTAGGCCACTGTCTGAAAACCATTATGGAAACATCCTCTGCCAAGCCATAACTTTATTCTGGCTTGAAAGGTGACATGATTTTTTTTGAACATGAACGTGAGTAAGGAACTAAATAAAACACTCTAAATGTATTCACATAGTCTGTACATGCAACTAGGGAAATTTTGTAGCCAAATCTCTTAAAAAACTTGCCTCCACTGCCAAACTTGAAGCGTATCCCATCAGACGTGGGGAGGTCATGTTAACACTAGGGGGATAGGGCCAGAGAAAAGCCAGCGATTTTCCACCTTGACCTGCAATGTATATTAATGATGCTTCATTAGATACCAGCTATTTTATTAAGGAAAGGTAAAGTTTTGCATTGAATTCCCTTCCTCATTTCTCTCGATCGTCATCTCCAAACTGCTGTAAAAACCTTATTGGTCTGATATTGCAATGTATAAACTCATGTCTTTGGTGTGGATTCTAAATCCTAGAATCTAGGACAACTATAGTTCACACAGTTTTTACTCCTTGTATCTCAAAAGAAAAAAAAAAACGGTATAAGTAACTTTGTACCAAGACTCATGAATATCATTTATCAAGTTGTAATATACAACCATACATTTTTTTAAACCTAACTACTTGATGACTACAAATGACCTTTACCCCTATTTTCTCCCAATTTGGAATGCCCAATTTGCGTGTGTTCATGCTTATAGCTGCAACCTCCTCTGTCAATTAAAGAGATGCAGACAAGCACGCCCTCTCCTCCAAAATAAGTGATATCATGCTTTTCACACTGCAGTAGACAAGTTGAGCTCACCAGGCATTGAGTCAGAGCAGGATACTTCATGTGTAGCTTGTGCAGACAGACTATCGCTTCAACACTCTACACTCAAGCTTAAAGTCCTTAGCAAGTAAAGACTGCTAATTCCTGGGGACTGATTATCATACTCTAACAGTACAAGACGTGCCAGGGCATATGAGAAGACATTTTCAGAATCTGAAGTCTGTGCAGGGAGTACAAAGAAAAGGCTCTGGAAGCTTCCGTACTCTAATCTCCACTATCCACGATGAATAAAAAGGTTTAGGTCAAACTTAATTCATCCTTCAGTTTGGGTTATCACCATGTTCCATTATTAAAAGGTCTCAGACAAACAAGCATTCTGGTCATGTACACTGACATGGTGTACAATGAATGTAAGAGCAGTTGACCAGGCATCCTTACAGCATTTGAGATTTGAGGGAGAGCAAAAAAGACATGTAAACAATTATGGAAAAGAGATCAACGATAGCAGTGTTGCTTCTCCTTCACACCTTTCATCAGGCAAAAAGCTTTGGGTTGCTTCCCCTAATGTTCAATCACTATGTTCCTTCTGTTCTTTTTTTCTTTTTTTTGGATGGTTGCAATTCCTGCCTGGTGCCTCACTTTGGTTGGTGGGGCATGATGGATGGGAAACATTCTGTTGGACCATTAATCAGTGGTGCTGCAATGATTACAAAGAAATGCTGCAAGGTGAAAGATTGCAGAGTTTACAATATTTATTCATTTGCCCCCCCCCTCTTACATCCTCCTAGGTTTTTATCAACTTTTGCACTGCATACCAAAGGTCAAGTAGTAAAGATGTATTTCACTCCAAGTGAGGTGCTTCAATGGCATCTTTCTGTTGTTTTCTGAGCTGCTTTCACTTCCAGGTTAGAGGTGTTCAGCCCCAACCTTATTGGCACTATGCTGCCTTGTTGGAGACACTGTTAATACTGCATTGAATTTGGTTTGGTACAGTGTGGGCATACTGTAGGTAGAAAAATAATCTCCAACTGAAACAGCTGTTGGTTTAGACAATCACAGAACTCAAAAGAAGTTGCACAACTTGGAATTAATGTTTATGGGTAAAAAAATAAACATCTTGTTTTCCATAATTTTATCCCTTCTATACTTATCTCATGTCTTGTTACTGAAGTACTTTTATTGCCACAGATATAATACCCTCTCACTTTCCCTTTCTATTGCATTTGTTGGCCACACAAATGCGCATGGAACGTGCATTGCACAAACTGAAAGGACTGTTCTGACCCAAAAAAACAAAGCAATATTCAGTCTCCGAGGCTTTGCAAGATCTGTCGACTACTTCTGGGCACTGTTGTCATAGCATTTCCATTTTACATTTTACATTTTAAGCAGATTAATACATTGGCAGATTAATGCATTAATACATGGTAGGAACAATCATAGTTCGTGCAAGAGATCAGTGCAATAATACAGCGATAGACATCGTTGTAGACAGCTGCATACCATACCTGTAACACTGGGAAAGAAAAGGTTAGTAAATAGATTTTTTTTTAAAGGAGTAAGCAGGGATACATATACAAAAAGTATTGAACAAGTAGGCAGTGGTGATGACAATTGGCTAGATGTACAGAATTCAGTGGTAGTGGAGTCTGAAAAGGTGGGTTTTGAGTCTCTTGCGGAAGATTGCAAGTGACCAGAAGGTCATTCCACCACTGAGGGGTCAGGACAGAGAAGAGGCGAGACCACGAGGAGCGGCTGCCGGGCGCCCGGAGGGATGGGACAGTCAGTTTGCCAGAGGAGGCGGAGCAGAGGGGTCTGGCTGGGGTGTAGGGTGCGTAGGTTCCCTTCACCACCTTCCCATTTCCCAATTCCACCCCCAGGGTGTATTGCCGACCTGCTCTGTAATTCAAGGGATCCCAACCCTGTTCCTGAAGAGCCACAGGGTCTGCTGGTAAATCAAACCATTCATTGATTAATTAAGTGCTGAGTAACAAAAAAACTTCTGATGCAGCTGATGTTCAGGCCAGTGGATTACTAAGGCTACATCCCATATAATGTACAACAAGCATATAGTACAATGCACTCAAAACCACCTTAAACCAACTCAGGACTCCCCCCTCGCACACGGTACCTTATACCTGTACTCACTAGCCCAGCGAGGATGTTGGAATAATCCTCATAGACATGACACACAAGACACAAAATACAGTATTGCAAGATATGAGTTCCCAACCTGCATAACATTTTGGGGGAGGGAAAAAAAGTACATTTTGTGTCTTTAGTTCTGAGGCCTCGCCAATTCCCCCAGCTTCTCCCTTGAATTCAGTCAACAAGTGAGTATTCTCAATTGCATTGCATTTCATTTTTACAGGCTGAGACATTTTTCTTGTCGTACAGCAGGCAACAGGCAATGCTAAATTAGGAAATATACTTCAGTTCAGTGAAATTGTGTTATATCCTGCAGGAAACCTCCCATAGCATAGGTGTGTAAGAGAAATAACCAATGAGTGCTTTTATTTTTAGCAAGGACATTAACAAGTTGTTAACACATTGTAGCTGAATAGACTATTTAAAATGTGGATTGCGATCTTAAGGTTGCCAACAAAGTTTTTTTAAAAGTTTTTCTTATCATATGCTTCTTGTTGTAGCAGTACTTTTAATGCATACTGGCTTTGAATAATTTCAGATTTCACTTTCACTAAATTCTATAAATTTACACATTACACTACGCCTCAATCTCAGGCATCTGAGGTCACACATTCAAAACATTCAATTTATTTGAGTGAAATTTGCTGAGAGCTACATATCACACAGTTGCCTTTTAGCTTGACCATCACAGATCTGATTGCATTGTTTGATGATGACTGTTGTATATTGAAAATGCAGCAATGATTTAACTTCACTGTTGAAAATATCTAATGTTTTGGTGCTATGATAAACTTTTGCATATAATATTCTCTCATTTGACATCAGTATTTTTATTTTGACTGCTATATTAGATTTTGAACCCAAAATGAGCAGTGATTCTGTATTATGTAATACAAGGGTTAAGCAGCATTTTGCCTCTCTAATGCATTTGGCCACAGAATTTCATCTACGTTGCATCTGATATCTTCATTTGCAGGGCAGCGAAGGCAAGCAGTTGTGAGAAACTGCCATTCAGGTTTCTAAGCAGCCTTTTATGTAGTGGTGAAGAGATTATCAATTGTGTTGCAGTGCTACTCGCCTGGGCAAGGTTGTTGGAAGTAATGATACATGACTACAAACACCTGTTGAATTGATTTAGTGATCTGCATTTGTAGTAATAATATAATAATATATAATATACGCTATTTGGCAGATGCTTTTATCCAAAGCGACTTACAGTAGTGAATGCATACATTTTCAGTATGTGTGGCCCCAGTGGGGATTGAACCCACAACCTAAGCGTTGCCAACGCTGTGCTCTACCAACTGAGCCACAGAGAACCACGAGTAATGAACATTGTTGTAATATTAGGTGGCATTCTGAGAATGGAGCATATGATTTAGAGTTTGGCACTTTGTATTAACAGTTTTGCACTTTGTATGTCAGCATAGAATATAGTGTCTTAAGGCAAGAATTCTGCAAGTCAGTTTGGCACTTTGCATTTTGAGTTTTGTACATTGAAATTCTGCTGTGCAAAATGAGTCAAAGCAATCGTAAAAAACTGGACAGATGGACAGATTTGACCCGAATTTAGGTGTTTATCATCACAAAAAGGCTAGTTACTGTAACATATTTGTTTTAGCCTGAGGCCAGGTGACTTTGCCTAATTTGGGGTCATGAACTTCTATACAGAATATTGACATCTTGATGTTTTTATTTATTTCTATAAGCACTTTGCACCCCATTTTGACCACAAAAGAGAATAGGCTTTTATGAACTAGCAGCTAGTATAAATAAGAGGGACACTTTGTTTTTCTCTCACTCTCTCTCTCTCTCTCTCACACACACACACACTGCTCCCACCACAAATATAAAGACTATCCCAAATAGATGCAAATATTTTTCTTACTTTTATTTGAACTAAAGGCATGTTTATAAAGACACTACCGGTCAATATTCTCTCATTTGACACCGGTATTTTTATTTTGCCTGCTATATTAGATTTTGAACCCAAAATGAGCAGTATGGCATTCTGTATTAAGAGTTTTGCACATTTGCACAGGAAAACAAGTGAATGTGTAGTGGTAAATAAAATGTATCGACAGCAAATGTAATTGATTAAATTGATGAAATAACTGATTATTTATACACAAAGGCTTATTTATAAACTGGAATTACTTGAAGTACACATTAATGAAACACTGAATGCACATCCATGCTGTAGTCCCAGTCTGTCAGGCTATGGGTTAAGGAAATACTTGCATGCATACTTATATACAGTACCTGCATACTTAAATAAATCATTTAACAGATGTTGTTCTTCACTTTGAGAGATTTTTATGAAATATAAAAGTAGACCCACTTGGCTGTGAATTTGCAAAACCAGATTGCGTTATGCAAAAGTATTATGTTCTCAGCAGCACACTATAGTGGCTATTATAAACAGAATCACAAGCTGAAGACCCGCCTGTTCAAACTGCATCTCAGCTCTCATCCTAAACTCACCAATGCTGTATAATACCCCTGGATATACAGTCAGGTCCAGAATTATTGGCATTCTTGATGAAAATGACCAAAAAATGCTATATAAAATAAACAATACAGGTTATGAGCAATTACCTGAGGAATATTTTTTTTCTTCCAAAAAAGATATGTCACAATTATTGGCACCCCTAATCATTATTTAAAATAAAATCCAACAAAAGTAAATCTGCATTAACATGTCATATTCTGTAATGTTTTATGAGATTGGTAAACATATTGGGGGGATGTTTGACCAATATACAAATATAAATATATATTACTTTTTATAATCTTTTTCTCTGAACAATTGTATTACTGTAATAATAATAATAATAATAATAATAGTAGTAGTAATATAATTGTACCATTTTTTGAGCACACAATATAGCTCATAACCTGTATTATTTATTTGATCAAGGGTGCCAATAATTCTGGACCTGACTGTACTTGTGCTACATTTATCATACAGGAACTTCAAATTCCTTATGCTACTTTGAACAATATCCACAAATTCCCTATTGAACCTATTATGGCACTTAATGTTATGTTGTAAATTTGTGCAATGACACTTGGGGCAGACTTATCATGGCTTTGTGGGGCAGCAGAGCCCTCACTACCTGTATAATTGCAACATTCGATATCTACTAAAGTGCTTTAAGTACATTTTGTGGTGGTTAAATAGGTGAAATGCAGCAACAGTCATTTTTGTGCATTTGTTTTAATTAATAATGTAATTTGAGTTCCGCATTCCTCTTCCCCTTCATTTTTCCCCACACACTCAAAACATCCCATTCAAATTAAGAAGTTACGGTTATGTTCATTTACATAATACCCTGCTAAATGGAAAACATTAATGGAAAACCAAACATTTGTTTGCATCCCTCAGGCTAATTAGCACTTTCCTTTGACTCATTGCTGCTCCTTGCCTAACCTTTTTGTATTCACCCGCGTATACCGGACAGAAAGAGTTCTAATTTTATGTTGAATCAGTTACTAATCATTATGGGCATTTAATTTGTTAGAAGTGAATCATGGCAAAAACAGTGGTACATAAAAAATATGATTTACATTCACAGTAGGAAAACACTCTTAGACTGAAGTTAGAAAACATTGTACTTTGCTTCCATAAATATGGTCACGTGAGTAAGAACAAGCAGTCAATGTAGAGTGATATTTCAGCTTTAGGTCATCAATGCGAGTTGGGGTGATCATTCCAAACTGCTTTTGTGTTCACTCGCAGTGTTGGTACACTAGATATTTTTTATCTTGAGCACATTTCTTGAATTTTAACCGGTGTGTCATCAGGTTCTCTTGTTCCACACGATGCTGTTCTGCATAGTTATGTTATGTTTTCACTCTGCTTTGAATTGCAGTAAAATACATTAGCACATCATGATTACTACACCACATCTGGTCTTGCCTCTGGGATGTTCCTGTTAACTTCTGAGTTTATTTTAAAAAGTAGTTATGCTGCAGATGCTCACTGTAAGATGTAAAGAGTTGTCTAATTAGACTCAATACATTTATTGCTGGTGCTCTGGGTTACCGTTTCCAGCTCCTTTTTGATGTCTCCAGTCTCTTCCCTTACATTTGCCTGTAAAGGCAGTAACTCCTTCTTGTTTATGGCCAATCCACACTTGCTCCAAAAATGAAGTACACCATAAATTGTTACAAGTTTGTGCAGGCAAACATTGTCACAGTCAGTTGTTATGGAGGACTGATGCACGTTATAGTCAGTTTGAGAAAATCAAAAAAGAGACCTTGGAGTCTGGTATTATATTTTATTTTTCCCATTAGAAATTAAGAAAGCTTGTACTTTCAATCTCACAAACCCATATTTCTCAGTCTGAAAGTAGAAGCAAGTATGAAAGCAATATAATCCAGGGTAAGTATTTTGTGGGACATACAGGTAACTGCCAAAATAAAAGACACTTGAGCAAATGAAGGATTCTGGCAGCTCTGTTATGGTGTGGGGTGCATTTTCCTGGCATGCTTTACAGGTCCACTCAACCCCTTGGAGAGCAAGGTAAACGCCAATAAATTCAAAGCCATTCTGAGTGATCACCTTCATCCTATGGTGAAGCATTTATATCCTGATGGGAGTGGTCTGTTCCAGGATGATAATGCCCCCATCCACAGGGCACGAGTAGATGAGATTCATCATGGAATAATGGTGTTGCATCCCTCCAATAGAGTTCCAGACATTTTTATTATCTATCCCAAGGTGCATTGAAGCTGGTCTGGTGGCTCATGGTGGCCCAACATCCTATTAAGACACTTTATGTTGGTGTTTCCTTTTTTTGGCAGTTACCAGTACAAAATATTTATAATCAGGTTTGTACAGCCCATTAACTTGTCTATACTTGGTTGGTCATTCTAAACCATTCCACTGATTTCAGTTTCAAACATGTATTATATTTTCTTCCTAAATTAAATTAAATTCTGAAATTAAAAAGTCGAATTAATTTTAAGTTAAATTAAAGTGAAATGAAATGACATATAACCAGTTTTCAGAGGGGAAACTACATATCCTTCCTCTGATTGGTGTTTTTGAAGAAGCTTTTCTCAAATGTTCTTTCATGTCTTCATGATGAGGTTCCTGCTTGGAAATCCACTAACCAACTGTGGGACCTCTCACAGACAGGTGCATTTGATTTGAAATAATACAAAATATTTGATTGGAGTACACCTTATTTGTACACAGGTGGACTCCAATCAAATAATGATGTGACCTCTGAAGACCTGAGAATTGATTTCACCAGAGTTTATTTAGGTGTCTTAGAAAAATGGGTGAATACTTATGCAATCAATTGCAAGAAATCCCAATTAAATCCCCTTTGATTCCATTAAATAAGAATTAATACGTTTTATACCCAATGTATAGATAGAATATTTTATAATGTATTATCCTAGAGGGAAATACAGTATATATAAGGTATATGTCATCAGTTGCATTGCCATCTGAGGCATCTGGGCTCTGGCATTTAATGGATTTATAAAAATGCTTTATAAGTGACAATGACAGCCCTGTTCAGACAGGTGTGAAGCCTCATAAAATATCCATCCATCCATCCATCCATTATCTAAGCCGCTTATTCCTGGTCAGGGTCGCGGGGGGGCTGGAGCCTATCCCAGCATGCGTTCCGGGCGAGAGGCAGGAATACACCCTGGACAGGTCGCCAATCCATCGCAGGGCACACACACCATTCACTCACACACTCATACCTACGGGCAATTTAGACTCTCCAATTAGCCTAACGTGCATGTCTTTGGACTGTGGGAGGAAACCGGAGTACCCGGAGGAAACCCACGCGGACACGGGGAGAACATGCAAACTCCGCACAGAAAGGCCCCCGGCCTGGATTCGAACCCGAGACCTTCTTGCTGTGAGGCGACAGCGCTATCCACTGCACCACCGTGCCGCTACCTCATAAAATATGATATCTACAAAAAGTAAGATTTAGTCTTTTTGTGGTGGAGATGTAATACAATTTCCTGAAATCAATTATTTAACCTATTTCTATTGAATTATTCATTATTTCATAACTAACCTCAAGTATGTTATGCAAACAGAGTGATTGTTTTGAAGTGCATGTTTATGGTGACCTTCATCTACATTTCATGGTTTAAGGTATGGGTTTAGTTATCTCACTATAATGAAGTGTAATTTTCTGTGTTTATTGTTTATTGACCTGGTGAAGGAATTATCCCTCATTAGAAACAGAAGACTGTAAACAAATTGATTGAAAATATGGTTCCTAACAAAGACTAAGGCACTAAGTTCCCAGCCAACAAGATTCTCAATGATATTGTTACCAATAACTCTTCAATCATTTTCTATTTTGAGGAGGAATACAACAGGCATAGTTATCAAAATAAACATAATGGAGTTTGACATCACTATGTAAACAAACACATGAAACATTTCCGTTCGTAAAATTAAATATATTTTTCATTCCAATCCCATGAGAATTTATTGCAGTTTCATACATTAATGACTTATTTATGTCTCTGGAATATACAGCAGAGCAAAGATTGGGTGATGGAACCAAAGACAAACATGACCTAGAAAACTAGAACAATTTGCCTCTGGATTCTACTGTAACGACACTGGGATTTCCATTTTATGCCATGCTGTTATTCTCATTGGCATTTCGATACCAAAAAGTACATTCATATTTGCTATGACAGATATGGCGGAGTGACTATCTTAAATATTTCACAAGAATGTTTCTCCCATGTTGTTGTTACCATCACTTTTAATTCTAAATGAATCTTAGGGGGAAATATGCATAGTAGCACAGTTGATGACAGCAGTGTGCTGTCAAATATGTGCAGCAATCAAAAATATAGTTATTACAATTACTTTAAAACTAATCTTAAACAGTTAGAGTAAATTTTGTATGTTTTGTAATGTGCATATTGTTCCTGGATTCTGATCTGCTGCAATGGCTCCCACTGGTATGGTTGGTACAAACAGCTAGCCATAGCTAGCTTTGATTCATATAAGTCTGGCAATTTGATATTACGAAGCAAAGAAAATAAGAAAGAAAAAGTCCAGTTAAGAAACTTGGGTGGGGAAACTGAACTTTATTGCTGTTGACTAGATATCATTGATGTTGACAAAACATAAATTATCATTAGCAACATTTCTTATGATAGCTTCAGTCCACCTAAGATACGTTGACGATGAACTTATCAAAACAAAAGTAATGCTAATGTTACTTTAATTAGTACATTTACAGGAATTATGCAATTAGCTAGCTGACTAAGCATTAACTAACATTTTCATTCCAATTAAAGGTTTTCGACACTAACGTTGCAGGTAGTTAGCTCCGCAAAACTATAAACATTGTTTACAGATTGTTTATTGTGTACTGATTGTTTTCAGCAAATTACAATTAAACGTACATTAGCATTAATCTACAGGTAGCCAGGTAAAACTAGCACTACGATGTAAAATCTATACTCTAACTCAACTGTTACAGACATTATCGCTATCTCTAATCCAGCTTCGGAGAGCAAATTAACTGCTGTGCTTCTAACACTATGGTTGGCGTAATGTGTTGACAATCCAGCTAGGGAACTAATTGTAGGAAGCATGTTTCCTAATGTATTTACACCCATTAGCTCTTGGGAGTACCATACTACCTTGTCATCATCGGATTTCCACAGAGCTCTCAGGGGATGGAAATCAAATGGCGTTGCACCCCTTGGACATTCTGAGAGGTGCATTTTGAAACTGCTGACAACACAGTAAGTATCTCCCGGCCTTGAAAGCATGAATCCTCTCAAACCTTTGTCGTCTGGTTTGTACAAACCTTATATTTTTTGTGTCTACATTAGGTGTAATCAGTAATCTTTATCAGTTTGTACAATAAAAGATGTCTCGTCCACTGCAAGCATTCAGTTGGATGTCAAGCCAAACTTTTCGGACAAGCCCATCGGCAGCAGTAGAGGACACCTGATTCAGATCAGCATCCGTGATGCAGGGATGATGCTGGCTTTCGTGTTTTCCAGCTTTCCAACAATGACAAAAAAATATCTAGCAAATCATATTTTTTGCTAAAGAATCTATTCGGATCGCAGCGTTATGAAATGTTATGATACCCTCAAGTGTATTATTGCTTTTATAAAACTGATCCATCTAGAGATATCAGTATATTCTCAGAAAGGTAATATTAGACCTGAGTATATACTCAGAAAGGTAATATTTCTAAATAGAAACCTTTAACTGACAAGGTGTATTCTTCTGCTAGCAAAGTTATTCGGCCACGAAGCACAGTTACATTTCTGAACTCATGAGTGTCAGCTGTGGCAGTGGCAAGGGGTTCATATAATAATAATTGCAAGGTTTCCTTTTTGAATATGGTTCAGGCAATGGTTTAGGCAATGCTTCTCTACCACAGACTACATTGCTCTATTGACATCCTGTTTTAGAAGCATAATGATCATATACAGCACATGTCACTTGTACTAAAAACAAGACTTCAGTTCATTCTAATACTTAAACATGGGGCATATCTGTAACCATGTCACCAGATATGTTATCAGCAGAGATTTCCCACACTGCCACTTCCGTACTCCTGAGCTGTGATGGATAAAGTCATGCATGCCTCATGCATGCACACCTTTTCTGTAAATTCTGTAAAAATAATTGGAATTCCAGTAAAACCAGCAACAACCGTCCATACTGAGTACCTTCAATATCTGATAAAGGCTTGAAGGGAGAGAAGCCACTGTAGCCACAAGAGGAATGTAGGGGAAATGGAATGCAACACATTACTGAGGCAGAGGACTAGGGCTGGCTCTGCCAGCTCACCTGTCTGTATGGAGGGTTGTAGGGAGTCAGACATCATCAGGCATGCTCTCAGCCATGAAACATGTGTTTTAATGAAGCAAGGACAGAGATCCACGGGGAAAAAGCTCGGTACCTCCTACTGGAATATTTCAGTAGCTGGTGCCAGCACAGTTTAGATAAAAATGGATAAGACTGGAAAATCTATTATTGTGACAATACTGAGCATGCAAATACTGGTAATCATGACAAAAAATGTAATAAAACAGATCAGTGTATTTATTATTATGATTATTATTTATTTATTTATAATAATAACAACAATAAATAGACGGTCTTCCATTAGTGACCTACAAGGTCAGCATGGCCAAATAGAGGGTATGTACATCACAGGAGAATGCGGAACAATACAAATTTATTAGAGCAAGATTATGGATTCCTCTTACTGTATGTCTTTGAATTACCTTTCTAGAAGAGATGAGAGTCTGATTTGTTTAAATAATTCCACATTCAAGTGTTTCAGAGACAAACGTGGAAAATAAAGACACGGTGATAGTTTTAAATAACAAAGGGGTCCGGGTTTCTTTCCTCTCCAACCAGTATGTTGTGTGTCTGTTTGAAATCGGCAGTAAGTAGCCAGTGGTAAGGTATTAAAAAGGGAGGATATGAAGGAAGGCTGATCAGGACAGAGAGGAGAGGGGATCAAACCTAGTGGGCAAGTGCTTTGTTTTGGGAATATCAGAAGCTGGGAGACATCAGTCGGAGTTGAGAGTGGAAAAAAATACAGGTGAGGGAAAATGTACAAGGAGGTTGGTCGGTCGCACAGCTGTAGACTTGAAGAGCCTATAGATTTCAGCAATGTTTATTCATTTGTTTATTTGACAGGGACAATGCACAGCTTCTTAACTACTATTAAGGCAAAACTAGAGTTTGCAATATTTAAACACTTCACTTCACTGTAGACTTATGACACAAAAAGTGAATGACAGAATTAAAATGAACATTTAAATCAGGAAGTTTTTTTGCCTACTGATTTAAACCATTTTTACTCCAGTGGAGCATAGGTCACCCACAAATTTCCAGCAACAGATTCGGTGTTGGACAAGTGTGTCCAGTCCATTTTTCTTGCTTATTCTGTTATTGTTATTCTTAAGGGAACAGTAAATGAATAAAGCCACTTTTTATTCATCAATCTCTATAATCTCAGTAAAAAGGCAATTTAGGGCAATTTGGTCAAACAGGATTAATAAAGTGGAGTGAAGAGTGAAGAGTGTTGGGAATAAGACACAGATGGAAATTAGTTTAAGGTAAGTTCTTAGTGACACAAGAAAGCACTTCTTTACAGAGGTATAAATGCATGGAATAATTTGTTGGGATCAGTAGTTGTGTATATACTGCAAACACATCAGTGGTGCAGACTGTATGCATATACAGTATATATTTTTTTTTTTAACTTTCAAATAAATTCAATTCAATCAGTAAACAGTGACAGGACACAACTGGTTTGTTCTGCCAGGGGTAGAGTCAGTTTAAGTCAACCAGGATCCCTCAGGTTTCTGCTGCGTTAGCTCTTCTGAACAGCGCTGCATGTCTCAACAGACTACCAGCTGTGTGTGTGTGTGTGTGTGTGAGAGATACACCTCTCCTCTGATAACTGTTAGCTGTCCTGTAATGCAATGTGGCCTGCAGTGTGAAAAAGTGTCACTGGCAGTGCTCCTTGTACAGGTGCAGGTGGCATAGCGGTGATTCAAGACACAATTGGGTATTTGTAATTCGGGAAAGAAAAAGGGTCAAAATTGTAGGAACATTTTTAAAAAGAAATTATGAGCCCAAATAAGTTTAATATCCTATTATCATCATTATACTTTGAGATGTACTTTTGAGATACTTTGAACATTTAAATGATAAAGGGTACTCTTAAGAAAAACACTTAAAAGTCTGGACTTCTTGCACACCATTATCAATTATGGCAATGTACTAACTGTCCAAATTACACAAGAAACTGCATTGGGCTGCTGAGCAGCAATCATATTTCTAATCTGTGGTATAGAGTCAGTCTCACATCTTTTACCCAACTGCCTGTGTTCCAAACATTGTGTGTGTGTGTGGGTGGTTGCTGTCCTCATACTGTAAGAGCTGCAGGAAAATTCATGAGAGTCAATACGTTTGACCTCAATTCTGTCTGTTGGCACCTATTGTATAGATTCCTCTAAAGTTATACAAATACAATCAATCCAAAATTATTTACTAGGTGCCATGTGTTTCCCTGCTGCATTCCAACTGTGTATGCCCACATAGACACACACACACACACACACACACACACACACACACACACGGGCAGTGGTGACAGGACCACACATGCACACAGAAAGCCGAATATGAATGTCATTATTCCTATTGTTGAGGAATCTTGTAAAGATTTGGACTGAAAATCAATAGGATCAGGCTCACTGGGAGGCAGTGATTCTATCCCCTGAAGGGGACATGGAGAGCGAGGTCACATTTTTTCCACTATTGCCATTTGAAACCATCATACATGTGCATATTGATATACACTGTATCATTTTAGCAACCAAGATACTGTAGCGAGCGTGCGCAAGGTGATGCATCAAGAAAGAGTCCAGTAGTAATGCAAAAATGACCACGTGAGTAGCCACTTTATTAAAAGAAACGATAATTATCCATGCTCCATACACCGCACAGATATGGATAATATCGGTGGCAAACATCCGTGATGCCCAAAAACCCTTGCTGGAACAAATGCGTCCTTAGAAGGACACGTTTGACCATGTAAACGCCTTCCGTAGATGTCGTAACAATCAGGAAGTAACAGTCCACTTCACATTTGGTTGAAGGAACACTTTTGCCCTGGAACTCGAGGGACTGCACCAAACACACTGGGCACACTGGTTCGCGGTGGTTCCAACAGCTAACTCACCGCGACCAGCTAGCTAACACAATCACATGATTACAATAACACACACATAAAAGATTAACAGAACGATTAAGCAATTAACACACAAACACACAACCGCGTTCCCCCATGATGCCCCGCGCACACATTTTAATGAGCGACCCTCTCAGGATCGCTACAATACTATATACAGCGCAAACAATATTTTTTAATCATGTAATAATCTTAATAAGATTAATACAATAAAACAAGTCACTAGAATGGTCATGTGTGGCTGGTAATATCTGTGCACACACACATGCGTGAATGTTTCTACTTATCCGTAAACTATAAATTACATGACCACAGCCTGAAATGAATGTGTGTGGGGAAGGATGGCAACATATCTATTCCAGCAAGGTCACTATATCGTACTTGTATGTGCAGTGATTGAGTGAGTACTGCAGTACCTGGAATGCATTGTTTTTGTTGTGAGACAGAAAACACAAATAATAACCTACATGTATCTTTGAATGGATATCAGCAAGTTCAATCACTATACCCTGGTCCTGTCTCACATCACCTCTTTATGTCTCAATATATGGTGAACATGAAAACGGTCCATATTAATGTATTGCATACTTGTAAGAGCTTCAACACTATCCTTGCAGTAGGTATTACGAGTGAGAGAAGAGTGGCATGCCCAACTCAAAAAAAGTTTCCAGGTTGATAGTTGCTCAGCATGAATGAGCTATGTTGATGTGGTGATTATCACCAGATGATGATGTCAATATCTCAGCAAGGCCAGGCTTCTGGCCCATTACCTGCGGGTGCCATTATATAGATGCTCCATCAACGTGTGTTTGCAGGAGTACATCATAGGAAGGTCATTGAATCCCTCTCATGGCTTTGTGCAGATTTTGTACATCCTTACTTATTTATTAATTCACTTGCACATGTGTTAGACCTATCTAGAATCCATTTGAATAGGTCTTTGAATTGCCCTTGACTTTTGTTCCCTTTCCAGCAAAGCTTACATCAGTTCTGAAGAGAATACAATGGGAAAGAATACTTAAGAAATAAAAAAAGAAGGTAGAAATCCATGCTGCTTCTCTTTTGTCATCCTTTTTTTAACATTATTTGGGCTGCTTGTTTTGATCCTGTCGCAAGATATTTTAATAAGCCTTTTCTACTTGTTTATATGTAGCTTCTTTGAGCAGTGTATACCCTCTCATTGTATACCTACAAATGTTATTTTGCTCAATCCTTGGATCTAATTTAGAACAGTCTAGATTATAACAGTGCAGTAGCCTGATATCATCTTGTATAGGTAGTTTACAGTCACTTGACTGTGCTGACACGTGCTCAGTTGGCGGTCAAGAAGTGAAATCATGGACGGAGGCAACAAGCAGTATGTTTATGGAAACAGTTCGGAAGTCAATGTTCGAGAGATATAAACTAAAGATCGAAAAATGTGGTGGAAGAGATCCGTATTGTTTGAAAATGAATTATTTCTCACAAGAAATGAAAGATTTGCCCACTGCCGAGTCTGTGGATAGCTTATAGCTAACTATTCATTTGTCGATCCACCACCAAATATCGAAGCACCATTTCGTTTTTTGGCTTATTATGTTTATGTTACGTATTAATTACAGTTACGGATGCAAACCCTAAAGTGGCCATACATTGCATCCGGAAAGTATTCACATCGCTTCACTTTTTCCACATTTTGTTATGTTACAGCCTTATTCCAAAATGGATTAAATTCATTTTTTCCCCTCAGAATTCTACACACAATACCCCATAATGACAAAGTGAAAAACGTTTTTAGAAATTTTTGCAAATGTATAAAAAAAAAAAAAAAAAAAAATATCACATGTACATAAGTATTCACGCCGTTTGCTATGACACTCAAAATTGAGCTCAGGTGCATCCTGTTTCCACTGATCATCCTTGAGATGTTTCTAGAACTTCATTGGAGTCCACCTGTGGTAAATTCAATTGATTGGACATGATTTGGAAAGGCACACACCTGTCTATATAAGGTCCCACAATTTGTCATTATGGGGTATTGTGTGTAGAATTCTGAGGGAGAAAAAAAAGAATTTAATCCATTTTGGAATAAGGCTGTAACATAACAAAATGTGGAAAAAGTGAAGCGATGCGAATACTTTCCGGATGCACTGTACATGGGAGCCTTGGCATGACAGCTGACAGTTGTCACTTGCAGCTGTCATGGAACTGGGATTTGTGAAATTAAGGTAACATTTATTTAAGTTAAATACAAATTGTTAGAAGTTGTAATATGTAGACCATGTGCTACCACATACATATGTTCCGTTTATAAGTTCCCATTAATGTTCTACCGACATAGAAAGCAATGCTAACATATGCAAGGATAATCATATGAAATGCCTAAAAAAATGAGCAACAAGCCCTAAAGTGGAACCCACAGGGGAAGAGAAAAAGAGGCCACCCCAGGAACAGTTGGAGGAGAGATGTCCAGACAGAGATGTCTGGGAGTGGGCACAACTGGGGAGACCTCGAAAAACGTACCCACAACCGAGTGAGATGGAGGACATTCGTCAGTGGCCTATGCTCCTTGAAGGAGCCAAGGGCTTAAGTCAAGTAAGTAAAAAAAATGAGCTGACTGAAAAGCAAATGAAACAACACAACATTGCTTACATGGAAAGACAAATTACAAATCTATCAAGAGAGTAAATAAAAACGCATTTAGCCATAGGGATCGCAAAACCGTTTGTGAGATTAGTAAAATATCCACGCATATCAACAACTAGCTAACATAGCAACAACTAGCAACTAATGTTAGCAACAACTAACAACACAACATAACACGTCAACTCATCACTGGCATTTCGTACTGTTCAGCTTCAGGGAAACAAAGCTCCAACAAAAAACTGCTAACGTTACAGAATAAAGGAAAGTTTAATACAAGTTTGATACTTTGCAGAGGAAAGGTACAGGTTTGTCAGCCATATCTCCCGGTATTTTTCCCCCCCCTTTATGAAGAATAACTTTTGGTACTCGATTAAAAATGGTAATGGTAATTTACAATTTAATTTACATTGTAAAATAAACACACACATCATGTTACTTTACTTGCATGGGCTCCTGGCCAGCCCACTGAATTATCTGTAGTTAGCTAACATTCTGTTGGCCCAAATCAACTTGTTGTGAAAACACCTCCAGCTTGTTTCAGGTACAACTGACCTGTACCTGAGGTTTCTCAGTGGACATGACGGTTATACATAGCCCAGCTGACCCCATGCCAACAGGATTTGAGGACTTGAGTGGTTTCCTGGATGAGAGGGTCAGCTGAGTTCACCCAACTTCTGGCTGTGAAGATCTGGCAGGGGAGAGTCAAATCTCCACATTATGCCTGGAATATAGGCTTTGGCTCCAGGGAGCCTGTAAGAGTCGAGGAGTCACTTTCCATCAGGATCAGGCTTTTCTGGCTTGTCAGGGCCTATGATCTACTTCGCGGCCTGCTGCTTCATGCTCATGTATGGATTTTCCAAGTTGATTGCCTTTGCACTCAGCTTCTGTGATAACCATCATGGACCGGCTGAGGAACTGTTTATTTTAGCTCTCACAACCTCTCAAAGCACTGCTATTCTGTGATAGTTTTTTTTATTGCTGTAAATTGTGTAGTCACTTGTATCAGCATCTTCAAAAATTATTTGCAAGGCATTAAAAATAATCAGATCAGAGATTTCCAGGGTAAATGAAGTTGTTCTATAGAATAAAGATCTTACAATAAACTGCATCAGCCCAGGATTACCAGCATGTCCTGAATTTATTGGTATTTTTTATTCATTTATGTTTTGGATGGTAAATGTTTAGCCAACAAATAAATGTATACAATATTTACAGTGATTTCTAGTTGACGAAAACTGTAGGATCAAAAGATGAAATCAATCCAGTTTGCTTCTGTTGTACCAAAAATAAATGTATGTGTAATTGCTGAATTGGTGAAAGTACAATTACATAGTGTACTTAATATGCTAGTATGGTGAGGTTATTAATACACACATATGAATATTTGGGGTAGATAAGTGATAAATCCCCCATCAAACATGCTTTGAATGTTCTGTATTTCTTCTCACTCAGATTCAAATCGTTCAGTAAACAATTATTTGAAATGCAATCTCTATTCAACCAAGTACAGTATTTAGGTTTTGCAATTGTAAAGAGTGGTTCAATGCACTTGAATGAGAGAGACCATCTCTATAGCTGTCAAATTTGACAGAGACAACACGAAGACAGCTATCAAAGCCCTGCCACCACCAAACGACCAGGTGCTCACCCTGTCCACCTTCGAGGTCCGGGCAGAGTGAGCAAACGCAAAGTTGCTGGCCCCGACGGCATACCAGGACAGGTAATTGGAGTGTGTGCCGACCAGCTGGCCGATGTGTTTACCAACATCTTCAACCTGTCACTGGCCCTAGCAGCAGTGCCCACATATCTAAAAACCTCCACCATTGTCCCGTTCATCAGTGACATGTCTGAACGACTACCGACCCATTGCTCTCACACCGATTATAATGAAGTGTTTTGAGAGACTTGTGCTGAACCACATCAAAGACACCACCTCCCCCACACTCGATCAACACCAGTTTGCCTATTGTTCCAACAGGTCGATGAGGACGCCATAATCACTGCACTTAATTCTGCCCTCACCCACCTTGACCAGAAGGACACCTATGTTAGAATGCTGTTCATTGATTACAGTTCAACATTCAACACCATCATCCCCTCCAAGCTTGTCACTAAACCAGGGCTGGACTGGCTATATAGTCTACCGGGCAAATGCCCGGTGGGCCGGTCTAGTTTTGGGCGGTAGGGCCTCGGTAGGGCCGGTAGAATCATTTTATATATATTATACCACGGACCGGGTGTTCCGGGGCGCAATAAATTTTTCGCGCATATAAACGAACTGGTCTCAGCTTCTTTCGCGCAGCACCCCGGTCGACAGAAAATGCGGCGCTTGCACCGGGTGCCGGGCCGGTCTGAGCGCGAAATGGCAGGGCCGATTTTTTTCTCCCAGTCCAGCCCTGCACTAAACTACACTCTCTTGGCCTTAACACTCTGCAACTGCACCCTGGACTTTTTAACAGACAAACCTCAGACTGTCAGGCTGGGCAACCGCACTTCCTCCACCTTGACCCTGAGCACAGGTGCTCCTCAAAGTTGTGTTCTGAGCCCTGTCCTATACTCCCTATACACCCATGGCTGTGTGCCGGGGCTGAGGTAGAGCGTGTGTCAAGTTTCAGGTTCCTGGGTGTCCATATCTTCGCGGACCTGACTTGGACTCTAAATACCTCCTCTCTGATAAAGAAGGTCAATCAACACCTTTATTTCTTGAGGAGGCTGAAAAGGGCCCACCTGTCACAAAAACACCTAGCCAACTCCTACTGCTGCACTATAGAAAGCATGCTAACATCTTGCATAACAGTGTGATATGGAAAATTTGTAAATAAATGTAAATTTCAGAGCTATAAAAAAAGCCCTTTTCAGGGAACAACTAATGGGTTAATGTGGGTTAACAGTCACTCTGTGCAAGTCGCCAACTCTGGATCCAGCAAAAGAGCCCCAGACCATCACGCTTTTCAAGATTTCAAATTTCAAGATTTCAAATTTTGATTCATCAGTCCATAAGACCTTCCACTCTTCAGTAGTCCACTGGCGGTGCTTCATGGCCCAGACAAGCCTCTTTTTCTTATTTTTCCATCTTAGCAATGGCTTTCTTACTTCGACCAGTGTTAAGCTGTGCTCGAATATGTTGTCCTGTGAGTCGCCTATCACGCAAGCTGTTGACTCTCAGAAACTTGTCTTATGATTTTGTTGTGGCTTTGGGTCTCTTCCTGTCAGAGTTTCCTCCAGTTTCCAAGTGCCTTTTGATGGTGTAGGAAACTACTCAATGCCAATGACATTATTTTAACGTTTTTGGTAACCGAAACTTTTTTTTTTAACCTCTGGCAGTTTACCGCTTACCTTTGTGTGTACGTTAGTGTATATAAACTACCACCACTGGATAAAAAAATAAAGTCCAGATTCTCGTCTACCAACAGGGAGGACCTGCCGTTTATTACTACTACCACTTGCAGTTGCTGAAATCCATAAATGAAAAACTATGTGTCCTGGACGATATAAGGAAAGACATTTCAGAGATGAAATCAAGCTTGGCGTATAGCCAGAACCAAATCAATGAGCTACGGAATGACAACAACACTCAAAAGTACTGTGAATGACTTGCAAGGCACAACGTAAAAAGTACTTAGAAACATAAAGACTCAAAATCATTTTCTGAAAGACACTATTCTTCATGTGTAGTATGCACGATCATTTGATCTTCACTTGCATTAAGGAAAACAGCTCTGATTACCCCGAGCATGTGTGAAAAGACTCCTTCCAAAATGCATTAACATTGCCAGCCGATAATGTAAAAGACAGCACTTTCCACCGCATGCATCGTTTGGCCCAAAAAAACACCAGGGGCCCTAGCCCAACCATTGCCAAGTTTGAACATCATCAGAAGAAATAGCTTGTCAAAAGCAACGGAAGGGAGCTGATGGGAACCGACCTCGGAATGAATGATCAATTCCCAAATTAAATTTCAGAAAGATGCAAAAAACTGTACCCGCTCTTCAAAGGGCACAGAGCATTCTTTTCTTCTTCTTTTTTTCACATTGCTTATATGTTTGTTTAATAACTATTCTCCTATGCAGAAATTGCACTCTGCACATTGGGGGGTTGATGTATTGTGCTGTTGAAGGCTATTGGAATGAATATCTGTGTCTGTGGTGTTTTTTTCTTTTTTCTTGTTCTGTCTACATGTCATGGATTTCATAAACAAATCTGTTGCACCATACATGGGCTGGCCCATAAATGCTTTGATGTAGTTATACCACAAATATGAATGATTTTAAAGGTCTAAAAATAGTACATGCCAACATGAGGAGCCTTGTGCCAAAAATAGGCATATTCAGGGTTGAGGACCACAAGCCACAATCATTGCACTATCCAAAACATAGTAACTAAATCGACCACAGACAATGAAATAACATTACAAAACTACACACTATACAGGGGAGACAGAGAGGCCAGAGGCGGTGGAGTGGTTATTTATGTTGCCAGTAGCTTGCTGTCTGAACGGATCATCCCTAAGACTGAAAACAATGCGCTTCTTGCAAAAATTACTTTGTCGACATCTACAGACCCCCAAATGCACCTGCAGATTCAATTAACTGTATTATGGCTACTATGCATTCCATTGACTGGTCAAATGAATGGATAATCTTAGGAGATTTTAACAAAAGCTGGCTGGATAAATCCTCATCGACAGAGGCTCTTTTTAAAACTTTTTTTAAAACTTCAATCAGCTTTTGAATTACTTTTGTGATTGAGTCTTGAATGCATCTACAGGACTCAATCACAAAACTGGATTTTAGTGACACACCCTGATAGGATTCGTAAATCTGGCATTCTCTCTGACTGTTTCAGTGGTCACTCCATTGTCTATTGCTTTTGGAAAATTAAGATACCCAAGTCACCACCAAAGTTAATCAGGTAGTGTAAAAATATCAATATATATTTATTCATCCGTGATGTAATTTCCTTAAATTGGCAAAGATTACAAATTATACCAACTCTGCAGTGACTCCTGGGATTATCTGTGCTCAGATTTCACAAAACAAACATGCCCCATTGAAAACAACAAAAGTAAAAGTCAGGCATTTACCATGGTTGAATTCAGATCTGATCTGTCTGTTCAGACAGCAGGATAAAGCTTGGACCTGGTTTAGAAAAACTAGGGATCCAATAGATTGGGAAATGTATAGACAATAATAAAAAATATATATATTTCAGATTTTATTCCCCCATTTTTCTCCCAATTTGGTAGCCAATTGTATCCTCTATTGATTCAATTTCCTCCCTACGAGCCCACCGCCTACAACTATGAGACCAGCCACCACGCTGGGACTGGCAGTGACGATGGCAACAAACCGTCTCCTTTGAGACGGAACTCACCTTGCCAGCGCCTGAGATTCCTATACACACCCACAGAGAAGCTTTTCTGTGCATGCGGCAAGCTCATGCCGGCTTCCCTCCCTGCTCCCCTTGGGGCAGACAACCAATCGCTGCCCCGGAGTGGTACTCCTGGCCACAGCCAGACTGGCGCAGCTGGAAATGTATAGACATTGAAGAAATACAAACAAGACAAAAACTACACATTTTAAAGCCACTTACTATGCCAACAGTCTCTATAAAAACGTTAAGAATCCAAGACAGTTCTGGAGAAAAGCAAACGACCTTCTTAAGTGGAAACCAGTCCATTAATCAGGTATTTTTCAAAGTCCATATCATTTAAGAGCCTTCATTTATCGGTGATGGCTTCAACCATCAGTTTACCTGCGTCCACTCAAAGCAGATCTCTGCCCAAAATAACTATACTAGTACTAAATATACCAGAGCACGATACCTTTATTTTCAGAAAAATCAAACCAACTGATGTTTTTCTATCCTCATCAATTTAAAAACTAATAAGGGATCTGGTTTAGATGGAATAGATACTAAATTAATCAAATAGTCTGCGTAGGTGTTAATGTTTCCTCTAGCACACTTGCTCAATTTATTTCTGACCACAGGTGAGATACAGGTAACTGCCAGGAGTGAACACCAATATAGTGTCTTAATAGGCATTGGTCCACCAGAAGCTGCCAGAAGAGCTTCAATGCCCCTTGGCATAGATTATACAAGTGTCTGGAACTCTATTGGAGGGATGCAACACCATTATTCTACCAAAATTCTATTTTTCCATTTTCCACATTCCAGGTGTTTTGTTGATGGTGGTGGAAAACGCTGTATCGGGCGAGGCTCCAGAATCTCCCATAAGTGTTCAATTGGGTTGAGATCTGGTGACTGAGCGATGGCATATGGTTTACATAGTTTTCATGTTCATCAAACCACTCAGTGACTTGTGCCCTGTGGATAGGTGCACTATCATTCTGGAAGATACAACTCCAATCAGGATAGAAATGGCATTATTGGCCTTCTTCTCTTCTAAGGAGTTGAGTGGAACTAAACCATGCCAGGAAAATGCCCCCCACATCATTACAGAGCTGCCAGAATCCTTTATTAACTCAAGTGTCTCTCTTTCACAGTTACCTGTACCATATGTTTGGGAACATGCGAAAGGGAATCCAGTACAAAAAGGTGAAATTCCTCTTGACCTTAACTATAGACCAACATCAATTATTAGTATTTTGTTAGCAAAGGTTTTTGAAAGACAAATATATTTCGACAGCTATCCCAGTACCTCACAGAATGTAACATATCATCACCATATCAATCATTCCACTCCTACCGCATTAATAGAAAATACAAAAGCCTTAACTTTCTCCACTGGCAGGTAAATTAACAGGTGTCATTTTTATTGATCTATCAAAGGAATTTGATTTAGTCGATCATAATTGTGACACTGGGAGAGCTGGAGGGAGGAGTAGAGAGGGCTGCGCCTCCCTTTTGGCTGCTGTCAGGTGTTCCTGTTCCCTCCCACAGCCTGGAGAGGACTACAGGGCCTTACAGGCAGGCTCACCTGAGGCTAATGAGCAATCAACTCAGCTGTGAGCCATTGCCTTTGTTAGGCCATTATAAAAGCACAGCCTGCCACGCCTGAAAGGAGAAGTTTTTGAGGCATGGAGGCAGAAGTGCAGGTTTTTGTTACTGTTTGCCTTGATTGCATAATTTTGGATTTAACTGCTTTATTTTCATGTTTTGCTTTAAGTATTTTGTCAAAAGAGAATCAAACGGTAATTCTTTTGTTTGGTCTTTCATCCACTCACCACCTGGCATGGTGGCCACCCCTGCCACCTTGCTACAATAATATGATATTACAAAAGCTAAAAAACATTGGCCTTGGCCAGATTGAATTCAGTTGGTTTAGTTCATATCTCAGTCACAGGAAACGGTGTGTGTTTGTTGGAGGCCAGCAATCTGAACATGTTGATCTTCATAAAGATCTATTTTAGGACCTCTCCTTTTCTCTATTTTCATTAATGAACGACAATCAACATGTAAAAATTCAAATATCCATTTATATGCTGATGACACAGTAATCTATGCTGCCAGCACTAATACTTCAGAAATCATTACTTCTCTCCAGACTGAGATTCTACAAAACTGGTTTGTCGTTAATAACCTAGTACTCAATCAGACAAATTCCGACATTATGCTGCTTGGCACAAGGCAAAGTCTCAAATCTGCTACCAACACATTTGTAATTAACACACCTGATGGTACAAATTAGGTGCATCTGTCTATTCTTGGTTGCATTTTCTGATAGATCATTGTTAAACACTGTTTAATGTACAAAAAAACAGCAGCGGCTACCCCTCCAAAATAGAAAGCAGCTGCATTGGTACCGGTTTCTTTTTAAATCACTTCAACTACCCTATCTACTTACAAGAGCTTCTCATCTCACACAAACTACTCCTTAAGGCATACAAACAACCCCCTTCTATCAGGTACCAAGTGTCTCTCTTGAGGTGGGTAAAATGGCTTTTCAATTGAAGGCTCCCACAGACTGGAATGATTTACCAACTGCTCTGAAACCAAACCCTCACCACACCCACAGGTGATTTATTCTTCTTAAACCAACCTCTTTTACAACTGCACCACAGGTACACTTCAGTCTCCTGTTGATAAAACTATCCAAGTGGAGCTGGACATGCCTTAGTGCATGACCGTTCTGGATTAACACTAGCTTCTGTGCATTGTACATTGACAATACAACTAGAGCCCTAATCTTTTAGGAGAATAAGGATTTTTCTTTGCCTAAACCTCAAATAATCAGAGGCAGCATTTTCATTTCTGTTTTGAATGACCCACTGGTCAGAATTCACAGGCACACTGTCCTGTAAGGGAATTGTTTATTCAGCAGATGGCTCATTTTATAACATAGTGCAAACCTTACATTAAATGAAACATCAAAGGAGAGTTCTGGTTTATTGGATCTGTGTGAAACATACAATTATTCATCCAAAATATTAATAGTACACTTGGAAATAACCGGTCCAAATGAATTCTCAGAACAGAAGGGGAAGCCAGTGTCGATCGGCATACCCATAAAACACATCTGATTAAAAGGTTTAAATATCATCTCTGAGCTGACAGATGGGAACGCTTTGCATTCCTGCCATTTAAAAATCAAATTGGTTATTACTGTGCTATTAGATGTCTCTGTTCTGCTGGGTATGAAATGAGAAACGTCATGGCCTACAGACGTCAGCAATTGTAGTTGGCAGAAATGTGTAGGGTCAGTGGAGCGGGGAAATTATGTGTGATATGTGGAATTCAAACAGTTCTTCTGCCCTGTGTGAATAATACAGGAGCCCTGCACCCACACTTTGCTAAGCCAGATATGTTTGTCTTGGTGTGCCACATACATTTAATATTTGTAGGATTACTTTATCTCCTTCCAGGTTATGTTGCTGTATCAACACAGCTTTTGGTCCTTTTTTCCCATCCCTCCTTACTTGGTGAACCTGTAACCTGATTCATAGAATACAATATTGGGACATTTGTAGGTCATAGTATCAGTGGGAAAAAATGTGTGAAATGTGTGAAAAAAAGATTTAACAGCATGGGGGTCGTTAATAAGATAATAATAATCTTACATGCTGTAATTCAAGAATAATTTATTAGCATGTACTGTACCCAGACTAAAAATGAGGTGTAAATTCAGTCATTTCAATTTGTGGGCCATGCTGCTTGTCCCTTTATTGGAATGTATTGAGCAGCCTGTCTCTCATTATGTGGCTTGAACGACAAGACTGCAATCTGGGGGGTATAATGGCTTTACAGCTGTAGATTTCATTGACTGATATGTCAGGATTCTGCTTTCCTTCTTAGAGTTTTGTTTGGTCAAGTAAAGAATGCTATCATCCACGATAAGACACACCGTTTGTCCTAGAAGAGATAAATAGATTTTATTATTCGGCCTATTATTTATTTATGTGTGCATTTGTTGGTTATGTTTCACACCAGCAACGATTCAAGGATTGCAGTTCCAAGTTCCAGGCGTTGGTTCCATTATATTTACAATACAGTTGAGAGTATAACATTTAGTGTTATGTACTGTACATGAATAATATATGAATCAGGCCAAAAGCATGCCATGTCCACTATCATATCCCCCCCAATTAAATCCAGAGGGATTAATTAGAGGATACAATAAAAGTCTCAGGGCTGTGAAAGTGCATTTTAATGTGACACGTGAAAACACTGCCTTGAGTTTAGTACTGCAGGAGAATAAGGGCACACTCCCAGGAGTCCAAAGCATGCACAGACCTTGGATGAAACAGCCCAGATAGAATATGATCAACAACAAGGTGATTTAACGAGAAAAAACACACGAGATATGCATGCCACAATTTCTCGATGAGGACTTTCTCCCGTCAGCCCTTATTTTGGGTGCGAATGCAGGTATAGCAGGCGCTGTCATCTGTCAAGAGAGACAGGTCATTTCAAGGTGCAATTAATTGTGACCCATGGGGAGATTAAGTGTGCGAGACAGTTCAGTGACATTTGCTAATGCACGCTCCTCTGAGCTTCATATTAATCAGAAGGTTCTCGCCTGGGGCAACACAGACACACGGCTGCACATTGGCATCGTAAAAAAAGGGTGTTTTAGAGCTGGGATTCGAAAGAGTCCACATGCAGGCTATTATTGTGCCGGACGGGGCATTCCAAAGTCAAGAATCTTCGAAACAGAAGGCTTTCCCTCCCATGGTTTGCAGCTTTGTTTACGTTAGCTGAAGAAGTGGTGGAATCTGAGAATTGGGTAGAGTCGGATTGTGGACATGAATCATACAATCTGTAATGAAATCATGCAGAAAAGGGTAGGTGGATCCTAAATGTAATCCTGATGTACTTCAGAAGCCAATTTTAAAAAGAATAAGGATGATAAGGGCCTGGATTCAATCAACATTTTTGGGTACCTTTAAATGACAAATAAATGTGGCATCATTTGCGCTGGCATATTTTATAGACCGATCCTCAGATTGTGCATTCATTCAGTGACCCCCCATTTGTTTGCATATAAAAGTTCTCTTGACAATCTTGTAAAAACTCCTATTAAAATATTATGATTTCAGCCATTGATTCAAATATTTATAGCTTCCAAAATACTGAGACTAAATTAAATTAAGAGATTAAAGTAATTGAATCAAAGTTAGACTGATGTAATTTTGCCATCTATTTAGTTCTGTGAGATATTTGACCATTGACTTCCATTACATTTGGCATGTGGAAGCTCACAGCTCACATTAAAAGATAAATGTAAAAAAAAAAGCAGAATGTTAAAAACAAAACTATGTGGATGGATTGACAACAATGAAAGTACGTGGTAAACTCTCTTCAAAAAAAATATTCGACCAGTTTTGCCTGCATGACTTGTTAGGCACACCCCTCTAACAACTCCCCAACTCTCGATGATTACATTGTAGTACAATTCACAAAAGTACCTGTATTTCTCAAAGGCTACATGTAGATTGTGTTATCCAAAGTTATCCATCTGCTCATGAACATCAGCACTATTTGTACAATTATTTACAATATGGCTTGTCTGATGCTATCGGTTATGATGTAAGTAACCATGTTATAAAAAAAAGTAAAAATTGAAAAACAGGTCATTTTGACCCGAACACCACGAGGGTTAATCTCAGAGTGCAGGTGTTCAAAAAATGAAGCCTGGGCTATGGAGCCGAAGCACGTTGCCGTTTGCGTGCAAGATTTACTCCTCCTTGGATATGCCCAGCTATTAAGGCTTTTTAATGAAAATCTTTCCTCCTACAAGAGTGCCTTGAGCTTCAGTGAAGTAAGCCCAATTTTATTCTATTTTTTGAACACCCACACTGTGGCTTTCCTTTATTGTTCTTCCAAATCTAGACACGGTTGTGTTCTGCAACTTACTTTTCCATTCCTGCTAGTCTGTCTAGCTTTTCTTCTGTCCTCTTTCCCCACAGCTCTGTGACCAAAAAGCAATGATTTTTTGATGCAAACACAAAACAATCATCGGCCTAAGGGTGGTTTCCCAGTGCCATTAGGTAGGGACGCCATTCTGTGACACTTCCGGCTCGACTTGTTTTCTCGCATGTGCTTCAGTCATCCACCAACAAGAGGTCGACAGCCCCCTTTTTTAAGCCATGTGTCAAACAATTATCAAGTTCCACCACCCTGATCATCTCCGTTGACAAATTAATTGACACTAATTGAGCACAGATGATGATTGACAGCACTGTTTATATTCCACATTGTCATGTGTCGATTTGTCGACATGCGGCAGTATTTTGAAATGCTGTGCAGGTGCATCACGGTCAGTTGTATGGCAGTCTCTTCTGTCATTGATTGACGATGAATCGGTTCTATCTGAAGTATCGTTTTGCCTTCTGTGTAAGATTTGAAAATGTTTTCTGAGCTCTATCCGAGAATTCCCCCAGTGACATTGCATTGCTTGTGCAAATAATTTGTAATTGCCCAGGTCGGATCTACAATTCTTGTGAAAACCTAGAATTGATTCTATTGGGAGGGTTGTCACATCGAGGCTACAAATTTGCCTGCGGTAAAACATCCCGACAGCCTTTAGAAATGTGTCAGCTGGTTGAAAGAAGCATGGTTTATTTTTCAGTTAATGAGGGTTGTAATATGTTGTAGTATTGGCGAACTGTGACTATTGGACCTAGGCCTTCAGTGGGACAAAACATCCTGCAAAACGTCTCATAAAAATAACAGAAACATAACATCACTTATAATGCATCCCAACATTATATCTTCTAGTCACACCATTCTAGCTCAAGTGGCAATGCTTTTTGATGACTTGACAAAAACATGACATGAATTAGTCTAATAAAACCAGGCCCGGGCTGCGCTTCAGGCTGTGCACACAGAGACACCACTGGCACACGGCATAAAACAATGCACCCAGCAAAAGAACAATCACACTTTTCAAGCAAAACACACAACCTATGGTACCCTAACCCCATCACACTATTACCAACAGCCACAGCAACAGTGACACATCAAAGGATGTGATGGGCTTGTGGTTTGGAAAGGACGGTGGCCTGAATACATGCGCACTGCATGGTGCTGAAGGAGAGCGCACTTTGTCACACAAAGCATCAAGAGAATAACCGGACCATTCACTCGGCTATAAAAAGCCGGTAGGAGCTAGCAAGATAAGCCAGCTCTCTAGATCAGTGTTTTTCAATCCATTCCTACAGGGCACACTGCCCTGGACATTTTAATTCCAACCTCCGCTCCCAACCTATCATCTGCATCGGTCGTCTGTTAATGACTTGAGCATTATTTGGATTGGATTTGATTTGATTTGGTGGTTGGAATGAAAACATGCAGGGCAGTGTGCCCTGTAGGACTGGATTGAGAAACACTGCTCTTGATAGCCCATCTTCGTCTGTAACTTGTTTTTTTATAAAAAGTATTATAACTAGATAGCTTGCCAGCTGCAACGGGAAGACACCCCATGTCAGCCAGCCAAAAGCCTCAAGCTTGCAGTAAAACGTTTGTGCTGTAGCAATTATTTTCTTGCGTCAGCGCTCAAAATAAAGTAACTTTTCTCTCCAGAGAAGAACATTTGTATCCTATAACTGATCAGATTTGCTTAAAAACATCTGTTATATGCACACCATAAAGGCAGTTTTCGTATGACTCCTGGATGCACAAATTATGTGCTTGATGCTTCGTGGTCTCCCTTTGCTGTCTCCCATTATGCTAGTGCGCACTCTTATCTCATCATCAGCTGCTAGCTAGAGTGGGTAAAACAGTATGCACACATGCCAGGGTCTTCGGGAAGGATCAGAAGTGGTGAGAATATAAAAAGAAAAATGACCCATCCATTACAAATCAAAATATGATTGGCTAATCCACCGGTCACTCAAAACATCTGCCCTACATCACTTTAATAGCAGACAAGTTCAATCCAGCCACTGTAGGCCTAGCCAGGAGTCACAGTTAACTAGATTTCTCTCATTTTTTTTCTATTCACTTTGAAATGAACCCTTTCTTTTCCGAAACGAAATCACAAGAGATGATGTATACAGTACACCATGATGAGGCAGAGGGAGCTTAGCCACAGCCTACACCTTTGCCATAAGGACGAGGAAGCCCTCCCAATAGAAAGCAAGCACCGGGCGCCTCCTGTGCCATGGTCACTTCATCGGTAGTGCTGAACTTGGAGGTGCTGCAGCCCAAAATAGAGGGGTGGGGAATGGGAACCTTCTTACAGCAGGAAACAGCATTTCCCCCCCAAGCTTATACTTTACCTGCCCCAGTTATGTGCTGTGTAGAGATAGAAGGTAAAATGTGACAAAAGACCTCAGGGTGTTCAGAGTTCATGTTATTGTCCTCGCTCATCCTTAGTGCGGCTCAGTCACAAGGGCCGTAATAGCAGAATTGCCTGAAGTCCTTGGCCACATTGTGGAAAACATCATTTCAGGCGGTTGAAACGCTGATTTTTTATTGAGGTCACACAACAGATAGCTCAAAAACCTTGAGTTTATTTTTTATTAATGCCCATTTTTTCTAAAGTAAATGGCCTCCTGTGATGTCATTGCCTTCATAGTGCATTTATAAAGCAATTGTGGCAATGTGAAATTAAGTTTTTTGTTACCTAAAAGGGTTTTGTCATGATACTTTTGATTTGAGAAAATGCTTTCTGAACATGCATTAAAAACTATAAGTACAAATCCCAAAACGCAGTAAATTGCTGATAAATTATCTGCACATATTGAATGCTTTGGTGTGCTCTTTGACAGAATACTCATCTTCTATAAATAAAAGAAGATTTATTTACCTGACCACACCAAACATTGGGAACAAGGGTGAAATTATGGCTGGGTGACTTTGTAGAACTGACTAGTGACTGTCTGTCTCCTGCAGACTTCGTAACCTTATTATAGGGCAGAACCACTGACTGGCTAAGAAGACAGGTGGCAGAAACACATACTCCCTCATATCATCTCATCTCATCTCATCTCATTGTCTAAGCCGCTTATTCCTGGTCAGGATCGCGGGGGGGCTGGAGCCTATCCCAGCATGCATTGGGCAAGAGGTAGGAATACACCCTGGACAGGTCGCCAATCCATCGTAGGGCACATACACCATTCACTCGCACACTGTTATTTACTTTTGGTCAAGAAATAGGTTGAATGAAGTTAATTTAGAAACATATTTGTGGTAAAGACCTCCAGAGAAAAGAACGCGAGTTAGAGTAATATAGCCTTGTTCAGGGTAAACAGAGCAACATTCACATTCTACTCTAGTCCTAATGAGATCACACCCCATCACAAGGACATCAGAGATGTCTTAAAGCCACACTATATCCAGGGGTCTTTGGAACCAAACAGACTTCACATCAAAACCCTATCAATTAATGAGATCGAAGATTTATAATTAAAGAGTATTGATTTCCAACGAGAAATCTGCTTATTACAATGAAGTGTCATTGTCCCTAGGATAAATTGCTCACTTTGCCAACTACTTGCAATTGTCATGCAAATTGAGGGTACGATGTCTTTGCTGGTCATTTACCCCCCAAATTGTCCCATACAAGGTGAATTTATTTTCCTTTTTGTTCTGAGATCAAAGCTCTATGAAATTCGTTTTGTTCTTCTCCTCCAAATCACCAGTTAGGAACTGCTGGATTTAATCATCATATTCAGCTCAATCATGAGTAGCGATTCAGATTTGCCTATTTGTAAATCCCAGCAATGTCTATACCTCTGCCAGGAAATCCCAGGTTTCCCAAAACCAAAAGTAGCATTTAAAAGTGTTATTATCACCAAAAGTTACAAGTAAATATTGAAAGCAGGTGCTTCCGCACAGGTGTGGTTCCTGAGTTAACAAAGTAATTAACATACCATCATACTTAGGGTCATGTATAAAAATTCTGGGCAGGCCCAGTTGCCCATTACTTTGGCTATCGTGGCTAGAAGAAGAGACCGCATTGACTATGAAAGGAGCTTCAGTGAAGACTGCTCAACTTTTTGATGCTTCACGAAGAACAGCAGCTAACGTGATGTTGACATGGAAGTCTGAGGGAAAGACATCATCAATTCGGGGCAGCGGTGGTAAAAAGCACATACTCCTCGACCGTGATGTCCATGTATTGGTTCGAGATGAAAGCTCTGAATCAGTTGACTGCAAATATCAATCTAGGGTGTGAGCAAACATTATCAAGAACAGTCTGTTGCCCAATGCCCTATTAAGACACTATGTTGGTGTTTCCTTTATTTTGGCAGTTACCTGTATACACAACTGAAATACATTTAGTACAGTGGTTATTATAATGGTTATTTATTATTACACAAAAATAAACATATAATACTGCTTAAGCATTGTAATTGCTCATTTAGTCCACGGTCTTCTTTTTCCATTATTTTTGCATTGCGCTTTATTTTATCCCAATAAAAGTGAATTTCATAAAGAAGTCCAGAAATTAGAACCAATTAAAAAGATGCAAAATGCACTGGATGTTTCAGAGTAACATGTGTCCTGTCATTATTGGGGAAATTAACCATTCCTTATTTCCATGCTTCAGACCATGTCTCTTCCCTGGCTGGGTGTTTTGGCCTTGCTCCAGGGAGGACAGTACCGACAGTTGCGTAAAAGGAAACACACAAAGTTCCCCATTATTTGGATGAAAAACACAGCAGTTTTCAGTCTTCCTCACCACGGTTGTCAGTTTTCTCCTTGCCCAAGGGCCTGAGGAGCATTCCTCGTTGTGAAACTGATTACCTGAGAAGTCAGTTCTGCTCCCCTATCCCCTGTCCCACTGAAAATGAGATTTCAGGGGAAGAGCTCACCCATGTCAGCTGTAAGAGTGTGGGATGGGCGAACATCCCTCTATTACAGCCATTCTGAAGTTCAGCCAAACAGTCAATACAGCACCGTACTCCACAGAAGACACTTAATTTAATTCATTTGAAATCAGACTAAAGATTATGATGTGATCATGAAAGAATATCCTTAACAGAAGACTTTCAGCAGACATAGACAGTAAGACCTTCTCCAATCTAATTTGAGGGAAACAACATTTTCTGGATTTCGTCACTCCCCTTTTCATTTTTATAGACCTTGTTTCGTCGGTTAAATATGAGAAGCTGGCCTGTCACATTACCAGCTTGGATATAATGATTACTGCTGTAACTGCAAAACAACTGTACACAAGCTCCAAATGCTCAACACTTGTAGTACAAATTGGTTAACACCAATGAACACATTAAAGTAGAAATGGACAAGTTGATTCCTTTTCAGTCCCTAAACAAGACAAAACAAATACCTGGCTCCCCTTGGAACCTTACTGAACTCCCCACAGAAACCTTTCTATCCGTCTGTGCAGCTAAGCTGCTTACCGGAGCCAGAAAGCATACAGAGGCAAAGAGTGGTCGATATTTTAGGTGTAAGTCAAACGAGGCCTTAACGAGGTGATTGAAGCCAGGTGTGGGTACTTGGCTGCTGTTTCAGTGGAAAGGGGTGGAGCCATTTCTTAGGTGAAGTATTGTCCCTCTATAACAGCGCCTCTGGTGGCACTACAACAGTTTATTACGATCTAATTTAAATTATTTAAATGTATTTAGCATTTTATATAGGAGAATGAGTAGTCCACTTTGTTTTGCATGGATTTAACAAAATGACTTCCCTATAGCAAGGCCATGCTTGATATTCAGTTGGAACATACGTATTTAAGTAGCACTTACTGCAATTACTTTAGGAATAGGTGTGTAGCGACTCATTGTAACATAACAACCACATGGTAAATAATGTGGAATAGCATTGTGCATGTTGTAGATGTTTCTCTACATGGACAGTTCAACTCTCTTCCCCTCAACACACCTATTCTTAAAAGTAAAAAACAGTTCACATGTTCCTCCAGCGTAAATGGATACTGTGGGCCCTATTTTTGTGCTGGCGCTAAGCAGCGTTATGCCCTAGCACTGGCGAATTGCCAGCTTTGTCTGTCGCAAACGGAATATTTCCCGTCTCCGCCGAGTTTGGCAATTTCGTGGTGCACAATGAAGGCGTTTGCGTGACTATGGGTTGGGCAGCGCAATTGGGGGTGTGACAGTAAAAACAGTCGGCGCTATGCAAGTTTGGTGTCAAATAATGAGTTTGCGTTAATGTCCAACTAGACCACCTCTTAGCGTAAACGCTGGCGCTCTGTGAAATTTGGTGACTTTATTGATGCGCACATATGAACATAAGGTTATCTGAAATCACATGTTTTGTGAATATTGTTCATTTCCCCCCACGTTGAGGCAAATCGTCCAATCCATGGGTAACTTGCAAGCGTAATCAATTAAGCTAAAAATTATTTCACCACAGCTTGTGGTTATTAAATGCACGGACATGAAAGACTGAAGCCAGCAGGCCATCCATCGTTACCGTTCAGTAAGATACACCTGTTAAATAAATATATGTTTGTATGCACATTGTTTTTCTTATGTGAAAGGGTTTTATTCTTTCCATTTGCACTACAGAAAATGGAGTACATAATTATATGCCGAAGGCGATACTGTGAGCGATACCCTGGGTTTGGTAGCCGGTGTTGGCCAAACGGCTATCAGTTCGGCTGTACATGCAGTTTCTTCCAGTCTTGTCCAACATGCAAATTAGTTTATTACTTTTCCTGCACCCGACAGCCAGCGGAGAACTAAACAAAAAATAAAATAAAACGCAAAACTGTCATCCATGTCAGGACATTTCCAATTTGCTATAGCGTTAGCGCACTGGTATTTAAAGGGATAGAAAATAGGTGTTCTGATTGACCATTATGAAACCAAATCCCCACCACACCCACATGTATTTTTTAAAAGTTAATCCAACCGCTTTTAGGTGGAGGTGCGCTATCGTCCTAAGTCACGAAATTACCGAAATTGCGTTAGACACGCCACCGTCTTCACTTTGCGTCTGCGTTACCGACACCGTCCTAATTCACCAAAATAGGGCCCTGTGTGTCAAATGCTGTAAACTTAATATAAAATGGAACCAAGATTTGTTATTGAGCAGTACAATCTATATTTGAGTAGAACTGGACAAATAAATGATGTATGTTGGATATAAGCATAGTTATGTTCAGAGTAACCATGGCTGCTTATTGTTGAGAAATACATCAGATTTGTACGAGAAATACATCAGAAATACATCATGTGCAGTACAAAAGCACAGTATAACTGTTGAGCCCGTGAAAATACATTGTTAATTGTTTAAAAATTGAATGTTAATACTTTTGAAATGCAGTTTTATTATAGCCTCCTGCTTCTTTAACCAACAAAATTACGTGATGACATAAGGTTCAGGTGTCAGGGCAAACTATGGAAAAAGAAGAGGGAACAATGGTGGTGTGTTAACTAGCTCCGAAATATAGCAGAATATGCTGTGAACCAAGGCAAAATAAAGTTGCTTAAAGGAAAAAGAACTGCATCGCTCCTCGTTCTTATCAAGGGTGCAACAGAACAATGTTTTATTTCAGATGAAACACACATCAGCTTGCAGTACATGGGCAGAATATTTATTCATTTATTGTCAGACCAGATTTATAATGTTGTCATACCTCTTGTTGAGAGTCCCTTTTTTGTGCAGAAACCTGCAAGCCCTGGCAGTGATCGTCAAGGCAGGGACTATCTGATTATGACTGAATTCGACAAGACTTTCAATGTGTCATTGAAATGCTTTGCCATGTAACCAGTCTTGCCACTGAATTGCGTTTACACAGCAACACTATAGTCAGAGGTTATCCCTTGAGGAGATGACTTGTCAATCAAATGGAGAGCTGCAGTTTGATACATTTTTGGCCTTACAGACAACACTCTGATAATGGTGATATTAAACTAAGCTGGTAGCTTTCAATCTGACAGTTCTATATGTTTTGTTCTAAATGTTTGTACGCCAGGCGGCACGGTGGTGCAGTGGATAGCACTGTCGCCTCACAGCAAGAAGGTCTCGGGTTCGAATCCAGGCCGGGGGCCTTTCTGTGCGGAGTTTGCATGTTCTCCCCGTGTCCGCGTGGGTTTCCTCCGGGTACTCCGGTTTCCTCCCACAGTCCAAAGACATGCACGTTAGGCTAATTGGAGAGTCTAAATTGCCCGTAGGTATGAGTGTGTGAGTGAATGGTGTGTGTGCCCTGTGATGGATTGGCGACCTGTCCAGGGTGTATTCCTGCCTCTCGCCCGGAACGCATGCTGGGATAGGCTCCAGCACCCCCCCGCGACCCTGACCAGGAATAAGCGGCTTAGACAATGGATGGATGGATGGATGGGTTTGTACGCCAATCCATTCATGTCGTAAAAAAGTAAAAAACAGGTTTGGTTTGAAAATAATTCCAAATAATTCCTCAGAGCAGATAACCCATCGTTATGGGGAATGCTGGTTTATAAGCTATAAATATCCATTGAAAAATAAAAATCATCATTACAAATATCATCCAAAGCAGACAATTTATTCAATGAATCAGTCATGTCCTTCACGTAACTAACTAATCACTAAATATTTAATGTGGCGCTTTATTTTTATAGGCCTTATTTAGTTAGCTATCTAACAACCGGGCCTGATTAAAATCTGGACCATGGAATGAACAGACATGACCTTATCTATGAATGAATAAATCAACCTTCAATAACCCAAATTAAATAGCATCTTTACAAGGAGTTCTAGGTTTTACCATGGGTCAGTTAGCCAGTTAACCCAGTAATTCAAGCTTTGTGAAATAAGGTCTGGTATCCTTAAAGACCACCTCCAGTCAAAATCATAATTTATCAGTGGTTAAATCATCCAGATAGTATTTGCATTGTAGTATACACTACCGGTCAAAAGTTTTACAACACCCCCATTTTCCAGTTTTTACAGAAATTTAAGCAGTTCAAGTCCAGTGAATAACCTGAAATGGTACAAAAGTAAGCAGTAAACTATCAGAGGTAAAAAAAAAAAAGTTTAGGTTTCCAAAAACTGTTATAAGAGTTATTAAAAAAGGCAATTTTCAGGGAACAAGTAATGGGTTAACGTGGGTTAACCCCCTGAGGTCGGCTGGATCGGCGCCGATCCAAGCAGCAATACAAGTATATTACTATTTCTAACTTCGCGATATTTTATCATACACACGCGGCAAAAACATTGACAGAAACCTTAGAATCGCGACTTTCCGATTTGAGCACTGGCAAATCAAATGGGATTTTTAAAATTAGCTTAATTAGACCAAAAGTAAACCTTGCTTTTTACTCTGTTTTTTACCTTTTAGTAACGTCCCCCTTCTATTGACATGTTAACGAGGTGCTAATTTCGGGGAGGTGCGTCGGGCCATGTGTGAAAACGCCGGCATAAACAACACAAACTGAAGAGAACAGTCTATGCTGATATTTATTTTATTTCGCTTGTTTTCAAATACTCGTGAAAATATATATAAATTCCGCGTCTTGTGACTACATATTCCGCATGTCGCAATGTAACAAATTGCAATAGGCACAGAAAATACTTTTCAAACAGCCTAAAATGTTATAAAATATATCGTATGTCTGTGTTTACGCTTGCAATCTGCCAGCAACAGTATATTCACGAGTATATTTTCAAATACTCGTGAAAATATATGAATTCCGCGCCTTGTGACTACATATTCCGCATGTCGCAATGTAACAAATTGCAATAGGCACACAAAATACTTTTCAAACAGCGTAAAATGTTATAAAATATATCGTATGTCTGTGTTTACGCTTGCAATCTGCCAGCAACAGTCTATGCTATTGATTTTATTTCGCTTGTTTTTTTATTTTTTTACATCTTGTCTGTGTTTACGCTTGCAATCTGCCAGCAACAGTCTATGCTGATATTAATTTTATTTCGCTTGTTTTCAAATACTCGTGAAAATATAGCCTATGAATATCGCGTGTTGTGACGCCAAACATTCGCGTGTTGCAACGTAACAAAGAGCCAAAATGAATATTCAGGTATTTAGCATTTAGCCCTCCCACAGCCTGAAATAAATGTGACCAGTTCTGATAAAAACAGGTTTTTAGCTATTTAGATCTCAGATGTGCTAAACTATTTTCACACCCTTACATAACCAAGACCTTGGTGAACAAACGCACATTGGCAAAACAATTCGTCACTATAGTTTAGTGTGTGCTTTCACATCTTTTGTGACAGCAGAAAAATTTACTATTTTTAACTTGTGTGTTTGTAGATCTATTTACAAGCTGCATATGATACTGACCAAACTATTGATGGCATACAAATGTAGCTGTGATTGTCCTTCAAATAAAAATATCAAACACTTTGGAGTAAGTGTGTGTTAAATTGATGAAATTGAGATAAATATCAGACCATGCCAAAATCTAAAAACATTAAAAGCTTAGCACGGACCTCAGGGGGTTAACAGTCACTCTGTGCAAGTCGCCGAATCTGGATCCAGCAAAAGAGCCCCAGACCATCACGCTTCCTCCTCCATGTTTGACAGTTGGTGTCACACACTGAGGAACCATCCTTTCGCCTACTCGACGGCCTACAAAAACCTTTCAAAATGTCAAGATTTCAAATTTTGATTCATTGATCCATAAGACCTTCTTCCAGTCTTCAGTAGTCCACTGGCGGTGCTTCATGGCCCAGGCAAGCCTCTTTTTCTTATTTTGCCATCTTAGCAATGGCTTTCTTACTGCCACTCAACCTGTCAAACCTGCAGCTCGAAGTCTTCTCTTCACAGTTGAAACTGAGACTTCCTTACTTCGACCAGTGTTAAGCTGTGCTTGAAGCTGTTGTCCTGTGAGCCGCCTATCAAGCTGTTGACTCTCAGAAACTTGTCTTCTAATTTTGTTGTGGATCTGGGTCTGCCAGACCTCTTACTGTCAGAGTTTCCTCCAGTTTCCAAGTGCCTTTTGATGGTGTAGGAAATTACTCACTGCCAAAAAATTTACATTATTTTTCAGTTTTTGGTAACCTAAACTTTTTACCATTTTACCAATTTCAGTAAAAACTGGAAAATGGGGGTGTTCTGAAACGTTTGACCGGTAGTGTATATCAAGTTTATTGTGATTTTTGTTGTTGTTGCACCCTGGTGTCTTGTGAAACTCCACCGCTGAGACAGCTTTCAGTGATGGGAGAGTTTATATGAGAGTATAGTAAAATGTGGATGTAATGGGGGAGGGGGGTTATATACCCCACACTTTAATTATAATAATCAGTCATAAAAATGATGTATTGGCATCCCGAACTCCACATCAGCTGAATAGCGCTCTTGCCAATGCTTGATGAAAACATTTGCTGTATCAGACCAAATTGTATGGATGCTAATCTCAAAGCTTAAAGGCTTTTTGGTCTTTCATTTTTTTCAATTTAAAGTTAAATAATTATTCCTCCTTGAAAACATCAAGCAACAGTAAACATACTTCTAACCAAGACATGCAGTTCTGGTGAAAAGGCATCCCTCTCTGACAACCTCCATTTTCCCCTGGGATCAAAGGCTGATGTGACCAAATGTGACTAAGGGTGCAAGACAAAGGGAAAACCTGGTATGTAGCAGGCCATTAAGGTTTTCAATATACATTTCTCTAAATTTTAGTAAGTGAAGGTGAAGCTTGCACACAATTAATACTCCCATAATGTATATTTGTGACGCTCCTTACAGAGTCTTCATCAGGTCGAAACAATCATACAGAGTTTACATAAATATTTTTTAGTCTAAACAGAAATCATACAAGCATATGTATACACTTCACCATAGCACCCAAAGGTGTGTTCGGAAACAAACACTCCCATTGGATAGGTATGGGGTGTTGGCAATACATGAGTAGAATTTAGCTCATTACCTGTATTTAAATTTTATGCAGCCTTATTTGCTTATCTTTATGAAGGGTGTGAGTACTTTTGGGGGGTAATATGGTTCACTTCATCCCACTCAAACTATTTAAAATGGTTGTGATGATGAGCCACAGCTCTTTGTGACAGTTTATTCTAATAATCTTTAATCAGATTTTTGAGGTCACCCCATGCTATCTTGATCTGTCTTACTATTAAACGCCAAGACAAATGTTTCTTATGGATGTAACTGAATATACTGTGTTGTATAGTGTACCACGGTGATGAGCTCCATGCTGTTTTAATTCTACGTTTATTCCTGAAGGAGCCTTGGCCAAACCTGGAGTCCTGGGACCCTAAGGAGGGTGACTGGAGGCTTTATTTATTTATTTATTAACTTTTTTTTTTTTTTTTGGGGGGGTGGTATGTTGGTTTTGTTTATTGCATGTTGAATGTTGTCTTGTTTCATATTGTGAATTGTAAATTATTAATTGTTTAAGAAAAATGAAATGGGGGGGAAAAAACACAAAAACCTGAATACGTTTACATGAAGGAATTGGAGTTGATACACAGTAACAAATTAAATAGTTACTCTGTGATATAAATAGTGATTTTCGGATTCTCATATTGGCTACACAAAGAACATATTTGGAAAGGACATGGACACATTAGGTAGTGCTCTCTTGGCTATGCACTATGCACAAAATAGCTACACATCACTTTCTGAATGGAGGGAAAAAGTAATCTGATGAAATGTCTAAAATTTTTACAAGAACCAAGCAACTCCTAAATCATAGACATGACTGTCGCTCAGATATCTAGTAGCAGATCTCTTTGATGGAACTGTGGAAAAACAAAATGTAACATTCCCTTGGGTATATTTTCATTCATTTTACTACAGACACATGATAAGAGGATATCTATCCTCAGTAATAGTCAGTGTCTCCACCCAGCATTGTAAACATGTTCATAGGTCGAGATTCAAATTCAAGTCTGTCCATAGTGAAATATTATTGTACTGATACATTTCTGTATGCTGTTAATAACACATGAAAGGTACTTTCCACCTATTATAATTCTACCTATCCCTCCTGAACTATTTTTGTGTCTTTCCATATTTCATTTAAAGATGAAGAAAACAGACATTATGCAGTTCGAAACATCAGTCCATAGTTTCCTTCAGTGTTTAACACATCAGAGAAACATAAGGGAAGTTTTAACTGCAGAACACAGCAAATAATATAATAATAATATGTGCCATTTAGCAGATGATTTTATCCAAAGTGACTTACAGTAATGAATGCATACATTTTTCAGTATATGTGGTCCCAATGGGGATTGAACCCACAACCTAAGCATTGTCGGCGTCATGCTCTACCTACTGAGCCACACAGAACCACCACAAAGAAGTGGCATATGAAAAACAATAATATACACTAATATAGAAGCGTACATTCAGATGAGCTGATCTGTGTCCTTGGTTAATTACTGATATCTGTTTTTGAATTCTCTTAAATGAAAGTATGCCTGGGAAGTAGACATCTCTGGTTGGTCCCAGTTGAAAAAGGTTGTAAAACATACAGTGCACTATAGCCCCATTTACGCTGAACCAAACTACACCCTATTGCTTGCTTTTTTCCACTGTCCAGATTCGCTTCAGTGACAATTACATCCACAATTTGTTCCTTTATTGGTAGTGTCAGTTTCTGGTGTGAAGGGTGACCATACGCACAACTACAATTTTCACAGCATGTTTGATACCGTTCATTATGAAAAGGCCCAATTTTACCGCCGAACATTACCCTGAATAAGGACATCTACAAAAAAACATATAACTCAGAAACTGCTTTAAAAATCCCAGGCATGTTACCGGCTCAACCTGCCCTCTCCAGAAAATGACAGTATAGGTTGTTTGTTTAAACTGGTCAGAACAACACATTTACAAGCAGCCTCTTATTTTTTCTGACAGTCAAGCCGCGTCAGCGAACTGTTTTGTTCCTGCGAATCATGACATTCTTTCAGCGGCCAAGATAGCGCTGTTTTTACAATAAATGATGAAACATAATTTGCTTTACGCTTTTAATATACAGTATATTTGACAGGGTATCCCTAGCCTCTCCATTTGTGACATTTATTTGATATATCATGATTCGTAGGCTGGGCAAACACAAACAAAAAAAGCACCTGCTCTGCAATTCAGTAAGTAATTGAAGTTGAATGCAGCTGATGAAATATGTCTTATTTTATGTTTGTTCTATAGTAACTGTGGTGAAATTTGGCCTACTTTTTGTTTGTCCTACAGTAATTGTAATCAGTTCAAGTTTATTTGTTGATAGTGGATGGAAATTACACTTAAAGCATGCATGCGTTAGCTAGCAAGAAAACAGCTAGCTAGTTAGCTGCTTATGCATAAATGCCAAACGCCCTGCAATTCTTACAGCCTATGCCTCTCCTGCCCTCCCTCTATCTCCACATACAATGTTAATTGATAAAATAAAGGGAAATATGAAATCCATCTACTAGGGCTGAACAATATCCCAAATTAATATTGATATTGCGACATGAAAGAATGTTACAACTACATAGCAAAGGCAGCAATATGGACATTTTTTAAAATTAACTTTTAAAATAAACATGACAAATGAGAGAATGTGAGATTGAGAAGAGTGTGGCAGACATGCTTCTCTCAAGCCCAGAAATATTAGGCTATATGACATTAGGTTGTGTACCATATAAGTCCGGAGAAATTACACTGACAAACTGCTTTTCAAAATAGAGGTCCCCAGCTCATACCCAGCACTTGTTTATTGTATAAACCTGGCTCCATATCAGATTATTTTGAAAAGCAGGAGTACTGTCACATGCCAGGAATCATCAGGTGTGCCTGTGTCATATTGACAGGTAGTTGTAGTTTTCAGCCTTACTGATAGGCTAAGTTCAGAATTTTGGACACCTATTTCCTATTCACCAATGATGTTGTCGATGGATAGAGTCCTATCTCAGTTCAAGCCATGCTGTGCTTCATACTGGATACCCAGCTCCTGCTAGTTAGTCACAAAACCCAATGTAAAGCAATTTGGTTCGTTCTCTAGCTTGGTCTCTCTCTCTCCTCTGTGTCTGTTACATTTGTTTGCTAAACAACAGCATGCTCCAAGACTCTGAAGTGTTAAAATGGTGTCTGATGATGCCCGAAGAGAACTGAAAGAATTGCTAGAAATGAAAACAAATTGGCAGATGAATTGTAAAGAAAAGAGGTAATTTCTATTAGCATAAGTCATTTCTATTATTATATGTCATTATTTCACAAGAATATGATGCTTTTGATCTGCACACAAGGGATGTGTGGGCCATGCTAAAGACTAAAACTGCCATCTTGCAGTGTTTTTTGCAGCCTTTACAAAAAAAAGAGAAAAATGAAGACAGTTCAAGAAGGTTCCAATGTACGTTGGAGGAAGAGGGACCACAATACGCCAGTGTACCAACAAGTTTCATTCCTGCTCTGGTTAGTACAATCAAACGCATCCACCCTATGATTAATAGTAACTTTATTTTCATAGCACTTTTCAAAAACAGAGTTACAAAGTCCTTAACAACCAATGGAAATAAAAGACTAATAAAAATGAGACATAAAATAATACAAAACACATTAATTAAAGAAATGAGATAAAATCAGTAGTGAAAAATGGCCCGGCCCTAGGATGAAACAAATTTACATAAGAATAATATGCAAATAAAATAGTCAAGACAAGAATACAATTCTTGGTAAAAAGCCAATTTGATACTTCATAATTTGCTTAAAAATACTTGGATGGAAACATATGTATTGTGTCAGTCATTGTGCAGTCATTGTGGGACATACATCTTAATTACGCTTTGTTTCTATGGTTCCACATGCCATCGCCGGAATAAGTGAGCTTCAGGAAGCTGAGGGGCCTCAATAAGATGTGGCACCTAAAGAAGTCCCAAGCCTTCGTGGGTGTATTGAATTCTGGCAACTAAACAAGGACACATTTCACTCATCCACCTCACCCTATCATACACATGTAAAAACACACACACACACAATGCGTCACATACATACCGATAACAACTTTGTAACTATAATAATGTAGGCTACTGATTATTGAATGTAGCAGTCATGTATTTTTCCTTTCTTTACAGTGTTCAATGTCATCGTACACAAAGCCATTTGTCACTGTTTGAAAGAATACATTTGTGTTATTGTGCTAAACGTCACATTTTATTGGTTAGATAAACACCTTCAACAACAAAGGAACATGCTTAATTCCATCACCACTGTCCCTCAAACTCCAATAGAGACACCTACATCTGCTTGGGCAAGAACACAGATGCCCTCTGAGGAGAGACTCAAGGCTGCGAGACCCATGCTTTTAAATGACAAGTTGGCTGCAGAGAGAATCTACTCCTGTCAACAGTGCAATGCCGTGGGTGCCGTGATACGGTGCCTGGAGTGTGTTCCATCAGATACTGAATTCCTCTGCTCAACCAGCTACATGTTGATTCACAACAAGAATGTCTTTCATGACCGAGAGGCCATGACTGATGGATTTCCAAAGCCAATTCCCCCTACATCTGCAGTGTTGTGTGATGAAAATAGCCAGTATCAAGTCTGTGAGCAATGCATGTTCAAAGAACTCACAAGTTCTTATTGATTTATCGCCCACATGGAGAGTTCAGTTAATATGCAAGTTATCACAATGTACACTACAATGTGCATATGTGGCAAAAGCTTGTGTGTTGTCATTGCTGTCCCAAGCTGTTTTTACATTTATTTGATCAAATGTCCAAAAAGTCCAGATTGTTTGATATTAATTTCCTAACTTTTGTTTACTGCAGTGTGTCTGCTACCACTTCCTCCACCCAAGAGCATCTGCTATTGCTTTCTGTCCCAGCACCTCATCATCACTGCAGAAAAGCAGATTGTGTTGGTTACTATCAATGGCATGTAACAGTTTTTACACTTTAAAAACAAAGCCGAAACAATGCCTGTCTTTCATGTGGCGCTGTAGGTGTGTAGCAATTGTGGAGAGTCGACAACTCGACTCATACAGTCATTAGAGTCAGGGTTGAAATATGGTAGAATTGTCTATTTGACCCCACAAATATTTAATTTCAATTAAAATCCCTGGCTGACGTAGTGAAAATAATTGTTTCCAGAGGCTAGATATCACAATGTTTGTGGAAACCCATTCCTAATACATCAATGGTAAAGTCAGTAGCAGCTCTGTTACCAAAATGGCCAATATGCTCCCATTTCCAATGTTGGAGTCGAGGAGTCTACTCTGCTTGATTCCAACGGTAGGAGTCGCAGTCAGAGTCGACTCAAGGAATCCTGGATAAATACACCACTAGTCATCATTTGAATGCAGCCAATCGACTGTCAACAGTGATTATGCATGGCAAATCAAATCACTGCTATTCCTTGTCATGAATATTCATGTCTGAAGTGAACACTCTTTTAAACTAAGGGGCTATAGGAGAAATTAACCAAAAAGTACTTTGATATAAAAAAAAATCTCATTTTGAAAAAAATTGAAAATGCATGTGTTGGTAATGATGTTCTAAATGTCTGAATGAATAATGGTCTAATTTTATTTCGGTTGAACTTTAATATAATTACATAACATTATTTCTAGCCTTTGCTTCCTACATGTCTGAACACTTGCATCAAAGCTTTTCTGGATTACAAACCTCCCTGACTCATTCCCTCAATATATTTTTGTAGAGGAAACTCATTGACCCTTGACGAATGGGGCATTCTGCAATGAATTGAAAGATGGATAATTATATGTTCACACGTCCAAACATGGTAAAATTATGGAACTGAATGGCACAGTTAATAACTTCAGAAACAGTCATACTTACTGTCTATGCACACAAACATTAGGATCTTCCTTCCTCTTGCCCGGTTTCTTGTTGTAGACACAACAAGGGCCAGGGAAGTAAACACAGCAGGGGCCAGGGAAGTGGACACGGCAGGGGCCAGGGAGGTGGACACAGCAAGGGCCAGGGAAGTAGACACGGCAGGGGCCAGGGAAGTAGACACAGCAGGGGCCAGGGAGGTAGACACGGCAGGGGCTAGGGAGGTGGACACAGCAGGGGCCAGGGAAGTAGACACGGCAGGGGCCAGGGAAGTAGACACAGCAGGGGCCAGGGAGGTAGACACGGCAGGGGCCAGGGAGGTGGACACAGCAGGGGCCAGGGAAGTAGACACGGCAGGGGCCAGGGAAGTAGACACAGCAGGGGCCAGGGAGGTAGACATGGCAGGGGCTAGGGAGGTGGACACAGCAGGGGCCCGTGAGGTACACACAGCAGCGGCCAGGGAGGGAGACACGGCAGGCACAGGGGTAGACACAGATATGTGGTAGACACGGCAGGGGCCAGGGAGGTGGACACAGCAGGGGCCAGGGAGGTGGACACAGCAGGACACAGCAGGGGCCAGGGAGGCAGACATGGCAGGTGAGGGAACAGCAGGGGCCCGTGAGGACACAGCAGCGGCCAGGGAGGGAGACACGGCAGGCACAGGGGTAGACACAGATATGTGATCAGACACAGGGGCAGGCACCACAGTTGGTGAAAAGGCAGGAAGGAGGTGATCAGTTTCTGCTGCTGGTGTCAGTCTGTGCTGCTGGAGTGTCCTCAGTCTGTGCTGCTGGTTCAGGTGGCACTGTCACTATCAGGAAGATTGTGATATGTGACCACAACCATGCAATTGCATACTGTCTGCGAAGCCCATTACCACTGATAACATTTTTCCAAATAAGCATTATCAATAAATGCAGGAAGCTTTAATAAGCTTTTTGTTGTTCAGCAGTCCTTCATTAATCTCAAGGGTAAAATCATTGAGCAAATTTGTTCGAAATACTATTAAGAAGTCTTTCGTATAGTGAGGAGAGAGTCTTTTTCCTCTGCAGTGGACATTGGCTGAGGACACAAGCACTCAGCCTCAAACCCCTGTCCTACTGTCCTGGCCAGCAGAAGGATGACAATCCAACATGTTCCACTTATGGAGCTGGAACACAATACCAATAAATCATGACATCAAACAATGACTACATTAATTAATGACTATATAACACTTTGTAGTAGTTGCTAGTATCACTGTGAAATATTACCAGACCAAGGATGTCAAGAATTGTGGGAAATGTACTGACTATAGCCCTATTCTAGTGTTGCATGGGGACCTCAGGGAATTGATAATTACCCCACGATTGTTTTCTAGAGGAGCATTTGGATGGGATACATTTTTACCGAGGTGTCCTGAGATTGAACTTGACCCACCCCCAGAGTTGACAGTTACGATGCGTAATTTAAATATGTTTGAACATTTCAGGTGGCACTTCAGAGAAGAATTCATAACAACGCTGAATGCAGTGTCTGAAGCCAAAATTGAATGACACATGGTCATGAAACAAATTTTCCATGACAAATCAAATCTATGACAATTAAGCAAGGTAAAAATAATGACCCGGATAAGTGCAATTACTATGCGACCAGCAATAATTTCTCATTAAGCATTATTCAAAGTGAAGCAAGGAAGTAACTACTATATGACCTGCAATAATCTTTCATTAAGCATTAGTCAAAGTAATATTTTCTTGATAAAAATGTGCCCTGAAGCCAGAAGCAAAAGCTTCCTTGACTGCCTCCATGCTCATGACAAATGGCCAGAATTTTTACTGGCGCGGGCACTAACAAGGCCAATTCGGACAGAACCAAAATCACGCAGATACTCCAGTAATGTTTACATTACTTTGGCTCTCTTTGTAAAATGAATCCCCTCCAAATAGGGCTCAACATGATAAACAAATCTATCACATGTGCTGCAAAGACTGTTGTCATAAGCCCTATTCAGATGGCATTCGTTTTACGGGGGGAGCTATGGTAATGTAATGTTGTCCGAATCTGCCATGTCAATAACTTTTATGGATTGTGCATGCCTGCGCTAGTAAAAATTCTAGCCTCTTTTATCGACTGTTAAATGCAGATAAAAACAACATCAGGTAAAACTAATCCCATCCGAATCAACATCCCTGAGTTTCATTTGCATTTCCAAGGGGGAAGATTTCTTGTCTGGTTTCAGCATGGATGCAATCCAGGAAGTTATATTTTATGGCTTCACAGTACATTTTGAATAAGAAAATATTACTAGATTGTCATAGATTTGATTTGTCATTGAAAATGTTTTATAATGCCATGTGCCATTCAGGAGGGACGGCAAAACCAACAGCACAACATACCAGTAAATTAGTCGCGTCATAAACCTTTTTTATGCTGTTGCTCTTGATTTGCGATTGTGCATTTTTTTGTCTTCATCATGAAATAATAAGAAAACAGAATAATGATTAGTGCAATTGATAACAATCTTTTATCAGCGGTTAAAAGTTGGTATCTACACTATCCTGAAAACACATTCTTTAGTGGCTCAACAATGTATTTTGACTGGGGAGACTAGGGTCCACCTATGTTTTGAAATTATCCCTGGTAGTGCTGCGCCACTCTTTTGGGAATAAAATGACATCATATCGCACAATCTACCTTTACCCTAACCACAATTTCCCTCTTGACTGTTAATTGTCTTTTCTAACTGTAATGAACTATTGCATTACCAATTAGGCTATTGCACAGTTGCATTATCTTACTATTGTTGATCAATGAAAATCAAACATCATCTTAGGGATCAACCAGCCTGACAATAGTTAGACCTTGCTTACAACTTTACTATCTGGCTGTACCCGAAAGGTAGGATTTCAAGTTCTCATTGAGCCCTAAAGTAAAATATTACTAGAGCGCTATGCCTTATTTATTTGTAGTTGATCCATTTGAAGAAGGGGCAATACTTTGATGTTGTTGATGATTCAGTGGCCTGCTGTGGCTTCACACTCATCAGGGGAATTGACACAGGCAAGATACAAGGTGGTGTTAAAACAAACTGATACATTCTTAGTCTCCTCTCTTTCCTTTCCACACTATCCTCCCCCCTATTCATCTATCACTCTCATCCATCCCTCCACCCTTTGTCTTCCCTCTGTCCACTCTCCTTTCAACTCCCTCTGTATCTTCCTGTCCATTCCTCTCTTATCCTTAGCTAAAACCTCTCTCCTCCATTCCTCCCTTCTCTCACCTTCACATCCCTTTCTAATCCTTCCGAACTCCCTGTCTCCTCCATCGCCCTCCATCCTCTCTTTTCCACCCACCTCTTCCTCCTCTCTCATGATTCTCTCCTCCTTCCCTCTCTTTCATCTCTCTCCCTAAATCCACCCTTTCATGCATGGCTCTCCTTTTCACCCCTGTATCTCTCTTCTTATACGTCAATAACACTACTTAAACCTGTACAGTTACCTAACAGATAGTGTCCGTATCTTTGACAATGCCCTATTTCACTATGGTGTTGCTATTTAAACAATGTGGAGAGGGGTTAGCTAGTCTAAATGAATGACAATTTTGTTATATTATGTATTTTTGTGTTCTGCTTGTTTTTGTATTTTATCATTTTCTCCGTGTTCGTTTATTATCCATGTTAGTTCCCCCGTCTGTCTGTGTTTCTTGTTATTAGAGAATCCAGTCCTTGTCTTTGTCGTTGCACTATTCGGGTGATTTCGGCTATACGGGTTTCTGCTTTATTTTGTATCTCGTTTACTTCTTTCTTTCTTTATTGTTATCTGTACATATTAGTTACGTGTATATAGTACTAACCAACTAATCTACTAACGTTAGGGATTTTGGGTACGTTACTAACATTTACTAATTACTAATTAACTTGTGTTCCTATCTGCAGCTGTTTTCCTTTTCGTTTTCCTATCCCTGTGGATTTCTCCACTTTCTCTCGCATTCTCTGCACGCGGATCCACCCATGCGCCTTTTATTCCCACCGGCTCAGTTCCACAGAGCAGAATTATGATATCGGAAATCGTGAGTTACTTGCGGTTAAACTCGCATTGGAGGAGTGGAGGCACTGGCTTCAGGGCGCACAAGTCCCTTTCCTTGTTTGGACCGATCACAAAAACCTGGAGTATTTACAGACAGCCAAAAGACTCAATTCCCGTCAGGCCCGTTGGTCCCTGTTTTTCTCAAGATTCAATTTTGCTCTCTCCTATCAACCCGGTTCCAAGAACACCAAACCTGACGCCCTCTCCCACCGATTCGACCTTACTTCCAATTCCTCTGATCCTGACACTATTCTACCACAACACTGCTTTATCAACGCTCTTCAACTGGACATTGAATCCACTGTTCGCTCCGCCCTGGACGGGGAGGTTGGTCCCAGTCGCTGTCCCACCAACCGTCTCTTCGTTCCTGAATCTGCTCACTCCCAAGTCCTGCAGTGGGGCCACTCTTCATTACTGTCCTGTCACCCTGGTATCAACAGAACTATTACTTTCATCCAAAGACGTTTTTGGTGTCCATCCATGTCCCAAGACATCAAGGAGTTTGTCTCCGCCTGCTCTGTCTGCGCCCAGAACAAGACACCTCATCAACATCCCTCTGGCCTGTTACAACCCCTACCCATCCCTCACTGCCCTTGGTCACACATATCCCTAGATTTTATCACAGGTTTACCACCCTCCAACAGCAACACCACTATTTTCACCATTGCTGATCATTTTTCTAAAGCTGTGCACTTCATTCTTCTGCCTAAACTCCCTTCATCTAAAGAAACCGCCACTCTCATAATTCAACATGTTTTCAGGTTACACGGTATCCCCACTGATATTGTTTCTGACAGATGTCAGCAATTTATTGCTAGATTCTGGAGAGCTTTTTGTTCACTCATCGGTTCATCTGTCAGTTTATCCTCAGGTTTTCATCCCCAATCTAACGGCCAGACAGAGCGGGCTAATCAACTTATCGAGACTGTTCTCCACTGCCTGTGTTCCCAGAGCCCTACATCATGGAGTCAACAGCTGCCCTGGGCAGAATGTGCCATCAACTCCCATACTTCTTCTTCCTCCCAGATGTCCCCATTTGAATGTTGTCTTGGTTACCAACCGCCTTTATTCCCTAGCCAGGAGAAGGAGGTGGGAGTTCCCTCTGCCGCGGCTTTCATCCGTCAGCGCACCTGTAAACTGACATGCCGTAATCTACTCCGAGCCAGTTCTCGCATGAAGGAGATCGCCGACAAGAGACGCTCCGAGGCCCCCCACTATCGCTTGGGACAACGCGTCTGGTTGACCACCCGGGACATTCCACTCAAGATTGACTGTCGTAAGCTAGCACCCCACTTTATTGGACCATTTCCCATTGTTAAGATTATCAGTCCCACTGCAGTTAGATTGAAATTACCCCTCAGTACGAAAATAATTCACCCCACTTTCCATGTTTCACTCCTCAAGCCCCTTGTCACCCACCCTTTGTGTCCCGCCCCTGATCCACCCCCACCCCCCGTCTTATTGATAGTGGGGAAGCCTACACGGTTCGCAAGCTTTTGGACGTTCACCATCGGGGCCGTGGCCTCCAATACCTTGTGGAATGAGAGGGCTACGGTCCCGAGGAAAGAAGTTGGATTCCATCATGCTTCGTATTAGATAAGGACTTCATTAAGGACTTTCACGTGGATAGACCTGTGCCACCTGTTAGACCTGTGCCTTCCCCGTTTGTATTTAAGTTCCTAGTTTGCACTTTCACTTCATCAGAACTTGATCAGGTTTCCCAGTGCTAATTGTCAGTAAACCTGTGTTATTTTGTGATTCCTGAGACACCCTTCGTTTGACTTCGAGTTTTGCCCACCGATTCTGTTTTGTTTGCCTTTCTGCTTATTTGGTTTTTGATCTTTTGACTGCCCTCAACTACTCTTTTGGATTTTGTTCTTGTACCTTTTCGGCTTGTGATTACTGGCTTTGAACTTGGACTGATCATTAAACGTTCCTTTTCTGTTATATCCTGGTCTGCGTTTGGGTCCTTGTCCGGTCCGTCACAAATGTGGCTATTTTTTAGCTATTACAAGACTTAGATGTGACATTTATTGATTTTACAATCACCGTAACTGAAAGGAAGAAAAAATATAAATAATTTGTCAATTTAATAAAGTACTACGTAACGTAGCGTAATAGTGAAATAGGACGAATTATGCATTTCTATGGACAAGACTATCACTAAGGTGGGAGCTCAATACTACAAAAGATTGCTAGATCATTTTAGCTAAGATCAACATTATCTCATAGAGAAAATAAACATAACTCCCTCGCACTATTTAAAGATCCAGTAAATACAATGTTAAGAATTACTTATCTCTAAAATGAAAATCATAACATGGAGTCCTCTGTGGAAAGTCTGTGTAGAAGCGCTTTCATATTTTCACATCGCATTTTTTGATTGTAATGACGTTTCTTCAACCGTTTTAAGAAAAAATTATTGGAAGCAGGTCCACATTGAAAAGAAAAAAATGATTGGAAGCAGGCAGGCAACCACTTCTTTGGCCGATGTGGGGCGCTAGACCAGCGCTGGACCAGTGGAATGCTCATATGAGTCATTTTGATATGTGGTGCTAGACCAGCCCTCGACCAGTGAAACGCTCATATGAGTCGTTTTGAGTCGTTTGGACAAACAACCTATACTGTCGTGTAGGCTGGAAATCATGTTGACCGGCTGCAGTTCTGCTGCAGATAGTTAAAGAGCTATCTATGTGACCAAGCCATTGTGAGGTTTATGAGATGATAGGGCCGCTAATGGATCAGTTTAAGGGTAATTGGTCACTCTGATGACCATTCTGCTTATCCAAGTGCTGTGGTAAAAACCACAACTTTCAGAATCACACGCACAGATTCAATGATTCATACTCATGGCACCACTAGGAGCCTCCCTTCACTGCCAACAGCTGAAGTTATTGTGATGGTGTCTTTGGCTGCTGTCAGTTGTTCCTGTTCCCTCCCATAGCCCGAGAGCTTGCAAACAGGACATTGGACAGCAGCAGCCTTCCACACAGGAATGCTCAAAATAATTAAATAACACATATGGATCACTGTGGCATTTCGGGGGCAGTGATTAAGCAAAGATACCTCAAACCTGCTTGAGGCAATGGCTTTAGGCTGTTTTATTTCCACAAGTCAAATTAAACAAAGAAAATATTCCCTAAGTCTGCATTCTCACAAATAGCAATTCCTCCCACAGTGGCTGGGAGGTCAGTGGTAGTGTCCATCAATGTCTCTCCCTCCAAGACACTGCAGGCTGGGCCCTAATAACTGGCCTAATGAAGGCAATGGGTCACACGTGGGCAGATTGCTGATCTGCCTCAGGTGTGCATGCCTGTAGGTGAGGCTGCTGCTCTCCAAAGTCCTATAGGCCTCCCAAACCATGGGAGGGAACAGGAACAGTAGCCAAAAAAGGACGATCTCCACTCCTCCCTGTGCCACAATCACAAATGTCGAAAAGCAACTGTGTAAAGACTTCCAAAGAGAGAGCTGGAGTCTGGGTCATCATGTGGCCTATCTAATATTAGTACTTATTTGTCTTTGTAAAACAAGAATAATTATAATAAATATGTGACATATTACTGTTCCTGTTCCCTCCCGTTTCAAAGCAAGAAAATAAGTACTCTTGTTAGAGGCAGTATGGAGACATACAGTACAGTGATCTTATATTATGATATTATGATACTCTCGGATATTATGATTCTGTCTAAGTATCCAGCATTATTTTTACTGTGCCTTGCCTCACACAGGTTTTTTTTTGTCAGCATTGCATCAATGGGTTCACATTGGGATCTAAATGTATGCAACTGATAAGCTTACATTTGAATAAAAAAGATAGTGTGATACTGATTTGTAACCATACATTACTTGTTTTTAGTATGATATAGTAATGTGTAAAGATACAGTATGTTAACATTCAGACCCTGCTATCACACCCATTAATACAATTTGTGTGAATAAAAATAAAGAGCTTAACAAAGAGCAGAAGTGAGTGCACTGGTGCATTACAGATTTTATGGCATCCGTAAAAACACATGATCAGACTTTGGCCTCACTCACTACTAAAAACCAGTCCTCCTCCTCCCCTCCATTACACAAAAGCTCAGCCTTGTCATAGGCTATCAACCTATCAAATAATCTTGCACTGGCTCCAGAAATAAACCAGCCCCGTGTCCATCATATATTTTATTATATATTGTTTATCAATTTATTGTCAAGACATACCTGTCATGCAATATCCACAAGCATGGACTTAAGCTTCAGCATGTTTCTGGTAGGTAATAAGTCAGTAGAAACTCCAGGTAACTCAGTGTCTTCTACGACACTCCATGGTACTTCAAAATGAGTGAGGTGTTTTTTTATTTATTATTATCTACTTCAGTGTGGCAAGTTGCTAAATGTATTTTCATACTTGGAAATCCGCCACTAGATGAAATTTGGGTGGGTTGGTTCCTTTTCTTTCCCACTGTTTTGAGAAGATGATGTCTGGAATCACATTACAAAAGAGCACTAAAAACAAATCCCCCACTTCCCACTACTAATGGCATAGCATAAGATGGTGAGATTGTTATTTTCTTTGAAAGAGAGGACAAATGACATTAAAAATGTTTAAACAACAACAATGTATGTAATAACTAGGCTACAAGCGTAACATTTGTGTGTCGTGATATGATATTGGGGAGGGTACACTCATTAGTTGAAAGTTTGTATTACTGTATAATAATTCTGTAATTACATAGCAGTTACAAAATAAGTTAAGCACTATGTAAATGCACATTGGGGGTTAGGGCTTGGGACAGTTTGTTCTTTGTTTTTTTTGTTAGATGAAAAATACTCTGAATGAAAGCAAGCAAATGTACATATTTTTCTCTCTCTGTTTTATAGGTACGGTGTGCATCTGTCTACAAGGACGTCTGTTGTATTGTTGCTGTACTGATCTCTTGCTCCAGCTGGTGATTATTCTTGCCATTTTTAAATGTACTCATTGTAAGTCGCTCTGGATAAGAGCGTCTGCTAAATGCCTAAAATCTAATTGTAAATGTAAAATGCATATTCTATACTACACTTTGGCTTCACTAAAACTATTAACTACCAGTTATAGATCAGGTCTTCGTTGTCATTGAGAGCATATTCTTAGCTAATCTGCCTGGTTAAATAAAGGAAATAAATAAATAAATAGCACATGCATACAGTACATACATACATAAATCAAATTGGGAATGCTCAAAAACCACTGTGCTGCAAGGCTAGCATACATATTTGAATGAGGACAAAGGGTGTATCACTTCTTTAAGCTCACGTGCCTCAAATAATAATAAAATAAATAAATATATATTTATATTTTTTGGACCTATGTATTTCTTATATTGTTAGTTATATTGTAATATCCAGAGTGTCCATGCCATACGTTTTATTTGGAATGTTGTCTGTAACAATCAAAGCCCACATAAATCACAGACCAGTACCCGTGGGACTGTTCAGGGTCATTCTCAAGCCTGGAAGTCATATTTAATGCATTGGAACATGTCATTGTAAATGTGTGTTGTTTTGCCTGAGGGCATACCATATGCCAGGGTCAGAGACTATGAGACTTTGGATTCTTCAGCACTGATTATAGACTTCACCCCATCCCATGTGTCACAGCTGAACACACCAGTTACTTTAACAACCAGAGGTGACCTTGAATGGCTGCTTCTTGATGCTAATGAACCTCCTTCTATGACACAGGGTCTAAAAATACTGACATCAGAAGAAAAAAACAGTGGTGCTACTGTATGTATTTAAAGGACACCCTTTTTAGCATTTAAAAATATTTACAAAAATAAATAAATTCAGAAATAATCATCCATACTATTTATTGTAAATCACAAGTACCCAATCTACTAGAGGAGCTATGAGGCAGGGGTTTCCCAGCCGACGAAAATCGACCCTCCCTGGGTGACACTATGTTCAATTGTGCATAACTCATTGAGACTCCACGCTGCAGTTAATTAGCTGTATGCATCACTCCTGAGCCTGTTAGCTAGCCTGTTATTTCAATAAAGCTTTTATTCTGCCAGACTTGCAGTATTTTCCAGGGTTTTTAATGATTCATATGAAAATAAATATATGGAGCTGTAAGATTCTATTTTTTAGCAGGCATCAAGTCCTCAGGGCAATCTTACTGACCTTATTCACTGTCTGTGAAAGAATAAGGTGTACAGGTCAGCTATCGGATCTCCTCACATTCACTCTGAAAGCAGTCTTGCTAGCCTGCCGCAAGGTTATCTGCTACCTATTAGACACAGCATAAAATATATTCCATATTCCAACTGTAGGCTGTATTCACCTCCAACAGTGGAAGGCAAAAGGCCTCGTTTGGCAGTTCAACTGAAACTGATGACACTCACATCACTCTACTGTTAGTTTCAGTAGATGATCTATGATTTCACCCCCCCCAATATGCCTTAATATTAATTAAGGCATAATTTGCAATAAATGTTAGCTAGCTAAATTAGCTGTCTGTCTGTTAGCTAGCAAGGTATAATTCGCAGGCAACTAGGATCAGCAAAAATATATATACACAGTATATATACATATTATTTTATTTTATTCTCCTTTAATTTTCACTGCTGATTACATCATGAGGATTGCTCCATGCCCTCAATTATTAATTCTCTCCAACCAAAAATATCATCTGTTCAGATATATTTAAACCAATAACATCATTTCTTCATAGTAGCAAATTAAGGCAATGCAGCAGGTGACATCATTACTTAGAACGATAGAACATACTCAGAAAAACTTGAAAGACACACATTGCTTTTCTGTGGGAAGTAACTTGCTTCCTATTTAATACTATCTAAAATATCTATCTACTATCCAACATAACATGACAAATCGGTACAGAACATTATAAAAACATTATCAAGTCAATGCATCAACACTAAAATGGAAACATACCATCACATTAAACAAATACAAAAATAGAAGATCTGTTCTAGAGATTGTCGGAACAGTGAAGTTAGAATAAAAATGGTCTATTCCCTGAATCCAGTAGCCTTAACAGTCAAATGCCCTCATTTAAAGTTCAGCACTCTGAATACTGAACACAAGTGGTATTACGCGTTAAAATCGCCTCACTTATCCTACATGTAAAATATATTTATTTGATTTAATATCATAATTACTACACAGGATACCAATTATCAATTAAATCACCGAATTTGTTGATAGGCAGAGCAATCTGATGGATCAACCTTCATAAAAATATACAACTCACAATTCAATTAAAATTAACAGCTGGTTTATTCAGTTACAACGGTTGGACAAAACATTCAATGTCCAATCTACAGATGTAAGTTCAACTACAGTACCTTAACAAATGCTAAATCCTAGACATAAAATTGACATATAACAATCAGAGAAGAGATGAAATGGAAGAACATGATACCAAATCAAGCTTGTCTCTCTCCAGAAATGCAAAACACACGCAGCCAAGGTGTGAGCTGAAACCAGAACTTCCAAGAGAAACAGGAAAGGAAACTTGTAGAATTACACCAAAATCTGCCTCATGCCACCAACAGGTCACACTTTAAGTGTTTGGAGGGTGGGGTTGGCTCATTCCCTTCTTAGCCCATCATTTGAGGGAAGGTCCGGAACCCCTTTTTATATTTTTGTTTTGGGTCATTTAGTACCACAAGATATCTTTTCAATCTTTTCATTGATATGCTCCTCTCATGTTGAGAATCACGGCGATATCAAGCATCACTTGGGCCTGGTGAAGTCAGCTTTGTTTATACCGAGATGTTGATTGAGCTGATATTTGAAGAGGCATAATATGTTCAAGAGCATTGCTACCAAGTGACGAGGCCAATCATACCATGTTGACCTCTGCTTTAATCTGGCGGGCCATAATTATTTTCTCCATGATCCATAATTTCCAGCTCATAGGAAGAACCCTGAAGTTGTAGGGTGTGACACTGGTTCACCACCGGTACATATCCTAAGTACCCTGGCTTCCCTCACAGAGCAATAAACCTGCCAAAGATGGCCCCACTCTGTCTCCCTGCGCAGGTTTTTCAAAAGGCACCTTCCCGACAAGATGGAGTTTAATCATGGGTGCAACTATAATTTTCTTTGACCCATGTTTTGTGTGTGTTTTATAGAGCCACAGGTAGTGCAGTTCCGTGTGGACAGAGTGTTCCAGTGCTGAGTGGCTCGGACAGAAAAGGCTGATTGTTCAAAAGTGCTCCTTCTAAATGGGACAGCACAGTCCCCTCTGGTTGTTGCCCTTGTTGCCCTGCCATATTCCTTTTATATCAGGAACTGGCCCAGTGGTGGAGGGGCAAGGCCATGAAGGATTTTAAAAACAAGGAATCAGTTTGAGACTCTTCGGGAGGGAGAGTCTATATCACCTACCTATGGTGATATCTATAAGTGTCAGGAACGGAGTAGGAAAACCAGGCGCGGACCCAAGAATGCAATAATGTTCTTTATTGCAAAGACAGGCAAAGTTCATACGGGACTTCAGGTGTGTCAGAGGCAGGCAAGACGTGGTCAATGGGCAGGCGGAGGTCGATAACAGGGAATCAGTCCGGGGAACACAGAGAAGAGCAGGGCAGGAACCACGAGGAGCACGAACAGGTGGATTGGGAACAAGACTGAGACAGGACTGAACACGGAAGCACGAACACGGGTAAACAAAGAGAACACTGGGAAGTTGTGTAGGCATAAGCAAAGCACAAGACAATCTAGCAACGAAGATGGGAAAACGCACAGCTTATATACATTTAGACATAACGAGAAACAATCAGGAATTAACATGAATGCAGCTGCCACAGGAGACTGCAATCAGACACACGAGGAACAGGTGAAAACGATAATACAATGACGAGACAATCTGGTAACGAACATGGGAAAACACAGCTAAATACATCAGACATAACAAGAAACAATCAGGAATTAACACGAATGCAGCTAACTGCAATCAGACACATGAGGAACAGGTGAAAACGATAATACAATGACAAGACTGGAAACAGGTAAGTGAAAGTGAAAACACGGACCGGACAACCAGGAAAACATGGAATAAACTAAAACACCTAATTTCGGGAAACACGAACACGAGACGTGACATATAAGATTTCTTGTCTAACATCTTGTCTAAGAGAGTGGCTGATCCTGCAACCAGTTTATGATACAGAATTTCAGATGTGAGAAAATCATTGCATGCATATAGAGCATGGCTACTTTTTTGACAGGTAGGGTCATATGAATCTGAAGTTGGCAAGACCAAACTTCACATTGTTAACAGGTGTTTAGGTGTTTTTTAAAGCATAGATTGGAATCTAGAACAATGCCAAGGTATTTTAAGTCCGGCACCATATTGAGTTTCTCCCCATTAACAAGGACATCTAGCTGCTGAACCATAGTAGTTGTTTTGGAGAAAAACATGCAGATGGTCTTGCTGACATTCATGTGCAGACATGCCAATCTGACAAAATCAAGGTGGGGAATCAGTCAATAAATGTTCCACTTGTTCGCTCTTGATGATGACATATTAATATATTCAAATGACCCCTCAATAATCCATTTGGCTTGGAACATGCATCCCAGAGAAGCTTGGCATGATTCAGAGTTTTGAAAAAAGTTAATTTTGCAATATTTCTTGATCATTGGGTTGAGGGAGCTGAGTTTTTGTTTGGGGGGAATCATGTTATTGACCTCAGAGTTCACTATTCATTTTGTAGAATTGATGGGGGGTTCATCAGTGGTAGTGCTCAATTGCCCTGTTCTCGCAGCAGAAGAAATGACTTCCTGAATAGCAAGAGACTGCGATTGAACCTACAGTGTTTTCAGGAAAATATTTCTTGCCCGAGTATCCCCCAACTTAGATGACAGTACAGACAGGGCCAGGGACTCGTTGCTCTCGGATACCCGACAGCGCGAGTGTCCACCATGACCCGCTGCTCAGACCCTTCAGCAGTAGGGTTGTCATTAGGCAGCCAAGTATTCTCCGGTGTGGTCAGGTAGGCCTCTCTTTCCCCTCGGTCCGTCCCGTCGGACGAGTTATGGCTCGGCCTTCGTTTAGCAGGATCAAGTAGGTGGCAAGTGGTCTCCATGTGTAGACAGTCACCCAGTTATGGAGTGCTTGGCAGTATCAGGTGTCGTGGAAAAAATAACTCAGCAGGATCAGAGAGAATTCCTTTAAACAGTATTAAAGCTTTAATTACGAGCAGCTGCACGGAGACCCGTGTCACGCAGGACGGCGAATCTCCCGCCTTCAAATTCAAACGGATATTTATCTCCAACACAACGGAAGGGGAGGGAACAATCACAAGGGGGAAGTAACAGGGCGTTAACTTACAGGTAAATGGAGCTATGGGCTAACATGAAGATATAATAGGTTGTTAGAACAGCCCTCCCAGGGTCCTAAACCAATGGGAAGGAGGTTTCCTGCCATAGGGGACGAACAACTGTTCCTTTGAAGTTATGGCGCGAAAAGCCCTTTGTCTCTGACTTCCTGTGGCACTGCAGCGTCACACTGAATTAATTAGTGTCTACATCCTCTGTGGATGTATCCCAACTCGATAGAAATTTCTTCCTCCACAATCCCCCTTTTGTGCTATTTTTACAATCTGCACAAACCTTACCTTACATTTGTATAGACACTTCCTTACATTGGTGTCTAGAGCTTTTGACCCTCATCTCTGGGGGATATGGTTTTGTATGTAGAGCTGGAAATAGCCAATAGCTTTTGTGGGAGAGCTCTTTTTATTTTTATTTTTATCCACCTATTTGAGGGAGACACTTACAACTCAGTGTGAGGTTACCCGCTATCATGGGAGATTGCTACACCTCTCACATGGGGCTGAATTAGTTGCTGTTCTAAACAGCCAGGCCCTCACAGGTCTACCCATTTTTGCCAATTGTATGTTTGCCTAACAAACATACACAACAACCTGATCCATTTACAGCCTGTTTTACCTTCATGGCTAACATTAACAACATAAATGATACATCTATAACATTAACAGTGTGTTATGGTGTGTGTATTCTTTGTTACTTCTTTTCTTGCGATCTTCACTGGAACCTCTAGGTCCAGATTCAGCGGCTTCGTACTTTTTTCTGGGAGGGGAGAGGTTTATCTAGCACGTGCCCTCCTCAGTACTCAACAACCGACTTCCCTTTTGTCTGGGAAGGGATGGGCCACGCAGGCCAAGAAACAGGAACAAAAAGATGTTGCATCTGGAGGGGCTTCCTTCGTCGTGTAGTGGTTCCAGGTGGGCTGGCTTTTGCACTTTACTGCTGGGTCCCAGTCGCTTGGCCGGGAGTGCCGGGTGAAGTCATCCTGGCCGTCTGGATTCATCCTGGCCGTCTGGATCTCCTCCACCTGTTACTGTAGAACCCCTATGCAATTTGTTAGCATCACACAATACCTTTTTTGCATCATCCATCAGATGCATGCCCATGTCTCCGACCGGATAAAAGTGGTGATGCGTGCTGGTGCCTTGGGTGCTGAGTGGAATTCTGGTGGTGGAACCTGGTTGGCGATGCTGTTTCGTAATAAAATCTTTTATTTCATTTATACCTTAAGGGGGGAGGATATGAGGCCTGTTTCGCTGGTGCTGGATTTTCCACATCGAATTGTTGACATGTGATACCATTTTCCCATGTCTGCTGTGCTAGCACGGTAATTTTGGTTTAAATTTTTTTCCAGTCCCAGTTTTGTTACAGGCTGCCATCATTCCCCCTTTGCTCACATGCGTCACACTGTGATACATGCGAGCACAGTACAGCAATAGGCAGATTGGCGCAACCGGATGGCCAGTCCGGCAGCGCCACAAGCCATCTAAGTGAAGGTACCAATCATTGCCGGCCCATGTCCAATCTTTGATTGCGTCTAATATATATATATTTCTGGGCTTGCTACGTCTACTTGTGAGACAAGCATTAGCAATGATGGAAACCTTCTAAATAAAACCAAAAACATACAAATTGGTATGCACACATGGTACAACATATTGCGTGGAACAGCACAACGTAAAACACTCTTTGTCAGTCATCCCTGCTCCGTAAACGGTACACCATTTTGGAATGCTCTACCTCCATCTGGAAAACAACGGGGTCAACAGCAAAAGTGAGTTAGTGGCTTAACAGAGTCAGATGTGCAATCATTAATCATCAAGATCTCCCCATCTAACTGGACGGACACGCACGTGTACACACACATATACATACATAGACATACAAATGCGCACATTCACTCAGTCCTATTTACACTGGTATGCATACCTAATTTCTAGGGCTGTTCTGACCAAAACGAATTTCGGTCGACTAACTGCCGTCCGTTTTTCCGATTGGTCGAAACCCTTTTGTCTTATATAAGTTTTTATTTTTCTGCGCGACCGAAATAAATCTCGGTCGCCCAACAGCCCACCGATCAAACAACCGATTAAATGGGGTCAATCCTACTGATTTCCAAGATTTATTTAATCTTGGAGTCACTTGTTTGTATAGGTTATATATATGTATATATATATTTCTATGTTTTCCCAGGAGTTTCTGACACGACCCAGGCCCAATTGTAATGGAATATAGCCTCCTTTATGAATACTATTATTTACCCTAATTTTCCGTTGTAGTTTAAACATTTTTTTTTAACATATTTTAGGCGTACATTCTACATGCTACTTCATCACCTGCCATGTTGGTCTGGTTGAACATCATATGGCTAAGCAGTAAATTGGTATGTGTTCGATATTGAGTTACCAGCACCGAATAGGCCGACTACGTCAGCGAATAGGTCACGCTTTGTGCGTGCCTGTGATTGGACAGCTAGTCTGCCCTTGTAATCGGCTATCAAATCATCTATGCGTGACTGTAGCCATTTGTAAACGATGTACCTCGACCCCCTTTCAAAGTGGTCGGAATCCCTGGATCACCCTTCTTTGGTTCACCCTTCCCTGCGGCAAACAGAGGCTTCCCCATCTTAACTGGAGGTTAACACTGGTCATTAAACGCCTGTTGTTTCTATCTCTAATCAACAATAAAATTGGGTACATAATATACACATAATCCAGGATGCTACCACGCGATCTGTCAGTTATACCCTCGATATTAAATCAGCTATGCAGTCACTATAATTACTGCTAGCTTAATTTAACCATCATTAAACACAGCATGCTTTGTAGATTGAAGGTGATACTCGAGTTCTGCTTTACCATAGTGTGCGCGTCAAAACCGCACTTCCGTCCTCATCCATTGTACGCATCTTACATCACAATGGATGGTATTATGAGAGTTCACTCGGAGCACACAGTTAATCTACCTACGGAAATATGTTTTACCTCAGCGAATATTAGGTTAGCTGACTACAGGTTAGCGAGAATGATCAATATTGTCTATATCTTTACTGATCAGTAGCACAAACTTTGAATAGGACCCTTCCGCCATTCGGGTTCACAACACGCACGCGCGGTTTTCAGGACCGCTCCAAGCCGACATTTACCTGAGCCGTCCGTGACCCTCTTCGCTCGGTTCCTCTTTTCAAATACTTCTAAACGTGACAACGACACGGCATTGCCACAAAAGTTATTCCAACCCCATTCGTAACACCAAATGGAGGTAATTGTGCTACTGATTTATTGCGACCTGAGCCACATATAAATGCATTGATGCAGAAAATACAGCTCAGACTAGCTTCCCATTTAACTCACTGTCAGCCTGATAACCTTTGCTATTGTGGGAATTTATTAGTATGTTTTTAATTCTGACCTGACTGTGAAATAATGTGCAGAGCTCATTATTTCTTTTCTATGATCCATTGTATTTTAATACGTGGCAAACTAGCTCGGGGCCATGTTTCTGTTATTGAGTTCTTTCACCTGTTTATCAGCAAGGTTAAGATAAGACCTAAGACAGGGCTCATTGGCTCCATAAACAGATGTTGTTAATTGGACAGTCTGACCTGTTAGAAAGTCAGACTGACGTAAAGTGGCTTAAACAGA